>CM077097.1:13403618-14031738 GCA_039513925.1 Platanthera zijinensis | reverse complement strand
GTGATGGGCATAGATTTCATCCTAGATTTGGACATTTTTGTGATGGTATTTATAGACGATGTTTTGGTGTATTCTCGTAATGCTGTGGAGCATGCCCATCATTGTCTTAAGTGTTGCCTGCTTTGAGGGACCTCAAGTTGTTTGCTAGGTTGAGCAGGTGTGAGTGTTGGTTGCCTCGGGTTTCTTTCTTGGGTCATGTGGTTAATAAGGCCAGAATTTTAGATTGACCCTGAGAAGATAGCTGCTGTTATGGATTGGGCTAGGCCTGCCACACCCAAGGTGATTGATAGCTTCCTAGGGTTGGCTCGCTATTATAGGAGGTTTGTATAGGGTTCCTCTACGTTGTCTGCGCCACTGACTAAATTTACGCAGATGAACGTAGCTTTTTCTTAGGGCGTTGAGTGTGAGGAAGCTATTCAGGAATTAAAGAAGAGTTGTGCACTGCTCCGGTGTTGACTTTGCCTACAGAAGGTATAGACTATGGTGTTTATGTGGACGCATCACATGTAGGACTTGGTTGCATGCTGACGTAAGAAGGAAAAGTGATTATGTATGGGTCTAGACAGTTAAAGATTCATGAAAGGAATTACCCTAGGCACGATCTGGAATTTGCGGCAGTGATACATGCTCGGAATTTGTGGAGATACCTATTGTATGGCGCGCAATGTAAGATTTATACGGATTATAAGAGGTTGAAGTACGTCTTCACTCATAAAGAATTGAGCTCACACCAGCGTCGATGATTAGAATATGTAGCTGTCTATGATGTTGAGAGTTGGTATTACCCAAACAAGATGATGTTGTAGTCGATGCCTTGGGTAAGAAGGCAACTAAGATCTTTAACCTCTCTGTGGATTCCCTGGTGGATGAATTTTGCTTAATGGATATTGCTGTTGGGAATGATGGTCTGCCTAGTAGGTTAGAAGTAGCAGAGCCTTCATGGATTTCACTCACGAGGCTTCATCAAAAGGACGATCTTGATCTACTACACCTTTGTAATAGAATTGAAGGGAGAGCCACCTGATTTCTCTTTGGACGGGTTAGATACTCTGAAATATCGGGGTAGAGTTTGTATTCCCACATTTGGTGATATTCGGGCTAACATTTGTAATGAAGCTCATGGCTCCAGTGTTGCCTACCATCTTGGTTCCCCCAAAATGTATAAAGATCTAAAGAAAACTGTTTTTTGGTTAGGAATGAAGAATGATATAACATCTTTTGTGTCGGAATGTTTTACATGTCAGCGTGTTAAGGCTGACCATAGAAGGTCTGATGCTAAAATGACACCGCTCGCTATTCCACAGTGGAAGTGGGAGAGTATTTCGATGGATTTCATCACCGGCCTACCAAAATATCCCCGTAGGCACGGTTTTCTTTGGGTGATAGTCGATTGATTGACTAAATGTGCTCACTTTGTGCCCTTTAAGATTGGGTATTCTATGAAGAAGATAGCTGAGCTATATCTTGAAGAGATTATCAGACTGCATAGATTGTCTGTTAGCATCGTATCGGGTCAAGACTCTAGAGTTACGTCTCGCTTTTGGAAGAGCTTATAAGAGGGGTTGGGTACCGATTTGAGGTATTCCACCGCCTATCATCCACAGACAAATGGTCAGACGGAAAGGATAAATCAGATCGTGGAAGATATGGTATGATGTTGCATATTGGATCACTGTGGTACTTGGGATGAGCATCTCAAACTCATGGATTTCACATACAATAATAGTTATCAAGAAAGTCTGCAGATGGCCCTGTTTGAGGCCTTGTATGGGAGGAGTTGTAGGACTCCTTTGTTTTGTGCTGAGGTTGGTGAGAGACCATTACTAGGTCCGAAATCCCTTGAAGAGATGAATTGTGCTGTAACTCTATTCGAGAGAAGCTCCGTGTATCACAAGAGCGTTTGAGAAGTATGCTAATCGATGAAGGGTTGATCTGAAGTTTGTCATTGGGGACTTGGTTTTTCTGAAAGTCTCTCCGATGCTAGGTGATAAAAGGTTTGGAAGGAACCACTAGTTAGACCCCCGGTATGTGGGAACTTTCCAGATTCTTGAGCACATCGGAGTGTCAGCTTATAGACTGGAATTTCCAGCTACCTTCCCTTGTGTCCATGATGTGTTCCATGTGAGCCAGTTGCAGAAGTGTGTTCGTTGTGATTGTCAAGTCCTTGAATCGGTGCCCCAGATTCAGCCCAATCTTTTGTTTGTGGAAGAGCCTGTCCGTGTTTCGGAATCTCAAGAGCGTGTGTTACAGAGAAAGACCATCCCCATGGTCAAGATTCTTTGGAAAAATCAAGACGTCGAGAGTGCGATGTGGGAATTGGAATCGGCGATGAGAGAATCTCATCTGCTTCTCTTCTCCTAGTTCTGGTATGTCTTTATGTTTTTGATTGTGTTTTAGTTTCTCGTTTTTGTTTTGTTTTTGTGTTGTGATAAGTTTCGGTACGAAACTTCTTTTTAGGGGGAGTGACTGTAACGCCTCCGATTTTTCGATAATTTTATTTGATTTGGTATCGTCGTATTTATGACGTCGTGGCGTTACTTTTAACGTCGAGTTGACGGCGCAGCGCCGTTAAGGCATTTTCACGCTCATGCGGTCGTTTCGGCCGAATTCTTATTGTTATTGGAAAATTTTGCATTTGGAATTCAAGTTGAATAATTTTGGACTTGCTCGTCAAGTTTCGTCGCAATTCGAGCGATATTCGGGCCTCAGCGATTTTCCGAAGTTTTGTGTAAACTATGTTCGTTGTATACTTTGAAAATTTATATCTCGGGAATGGCTCGTTGGATTTAGGTTTTGACTTTGCCGTTAGGTTCATAGCGTCAGTGTTCTCCTACGGCGTGAGTTTCGTTTAATTTGATGCGTGTTTGAGCCTCCGTTTTGAACTCGTATTCTTTGTTCAAAAATATATAAATATGAATAATTTAATATTAAAGTACTATTCAAAAATGAAAACTACTATTCATTCATATAGTTTGATCACAAGGGTATTTTTGCAAAAAAAAAAAATTCATGCAAAATTTTACTCGAGTGATTTTTTCTGCCTCTCGAGTGCTCTCTTAGTACTCGAGTTCTACCTCCTATTCCTCTCGAGTGCTCTCTTAGTACTCGAGTTCTACTTCCAATTCTTCTCGAGTTGCCCTGTATAGTTTGAGTTCGGGCGTCGTTTTGAGGGTCAAAACGGTGTCAGATGGAAAAGTGGTTAACATAAATTTGTTCGTCTTGACGAGATCTACAACTTTCATGTTGGGAACTTTTTATTTGAAGCCATCTTAAGCCTCTATTTTTTATTTTCCCCAAAACTACTCGTATATAATCTGTACTGTTCATTTATACTCAAGTACTATTGATTTAACTCGAGTACCATTGATTTTTCTCGAGTATAACTGATTTTTATTGAGTACTACTTATTCCTCTTGAGTGCTAGTTATTTTTATCGTGTATTATACGTTCCTCTCGAGTACTTTTCTCTCATTCTCGAGAAACCCTTAATCATCTCGAGTAATCCCCTGCTATTTACATCCAGGCATAATTTTGAGGGTCAAAACAATGGCATATGAAAAAATGGTCAACACAAAATTTGTTCCTCACGACGAGATCTACAACTTTCATGTTGGATACCTTTCGATTTGAAGCCTTCCTAGACTTCTATTTTTGTTTTCCGCGAATCTACTCGTAGGTAATCCGTTTTTATCCTAATTTAGAAAAAATATTTTATAAGTACTTATATATATATATACTCTTATGCTTATGGTATTAGAAACCAGAAATAAAAAACTTCATTTTCTTCTTATCCGGACTTTTCCTCCCGAACCAGAGCGGCGTGAGCGAGAGAGAGAAATATTTTCTTGAATCTTTCGGTGGCCGTTGACGGTGCTCCGGTGCTTCAAATCTTCGACCGAGTATAGATCTGGAAAGCTCTCGGTGAGGGCTTCGTCATCGTGATAAAATATTCCTCATTTCTTGATTTTTCTCGCTAGGGTTTTTGGCCCTAACTCCTATTTTTGGCCATTCTTATTAGATTTTGATTTCTCTCATCTTCCTTGGTCCCGATCTACGCCGAGGTGCGATTTGGTGATATTCTCCGGTAAAACCAAGGCAAGTGGCCGTTTACTCTCTTTTCTTCTTGTCCGATTTGATGGTAACGAATAAGCTTTTGTTCCTTAATTTTTACTACATTCTTTTTCTATCTTTCCAAGTTATGGCAATGTATAATCCTTATTTGAAGTTTACTGGAATTTATGAGTTATTGTCTTGAAGAGAAAACTTAACCTTGTAGCGTTGTAGTGATTGATGAGATGTTATATAGTAGGATTTAATCGCTCCTAACCATGGTCATAAGACATGTTAGAGTTATCTAGGATTGTAAATCTTTCCTAAAAGGTTGATCAACTGTGTATTTAATCTAGAAATGTGTATTAGATTTCGACGTGCCAAGTCCTGAGATATATTTCATGGTGTTCTTTGTTGCGAGCATTAGTGGGCAAATCTACCGACTGCAAGGGTCATTTCCTTTATTAGTACCTTATGGACCTCTACTGGTGTTTGGGTCATTGCCCCTTAACGTGCTTGGTAATGCCAATGCAAGGCGAGTCGTTATAGAGGCACCTGCGGTGATTAGTGGGGCGTATAGTCTCCCCTGTAGTAGACAGATTTTAACATCCGAGGGGGTGTGTCCAGATAATGACCACCTTGCCTCTTTAGGTAGAGTTCACCTCAGGTGTCTAATAAAATTTTTGAGTATTCTTTCTTATGATTTAATCATGCTTCCTCCCCTTTTTTTGGGGTGTCTGGCGTGATTTGTCGTACGTGATGATCCACATATGTTTTTTTATCTAATTTATGTACTTTACTTCGATACTCTTTGTCCTGGGTTGGTACCCTGTTTTACCTCTATTTACTTTTGCTTACTTTTTCTGCCACCATTTGTGCCTCCTTGTTGAGGTGTTTTGTCTTTGGAATGCCTCAGGTTCGGAGCGTTAGCAGGTATTGGAGATGGTTTTGGAGTTCTTGAAGCAGCCATGTTGACTGTGGTTTTTTCCCCTCACCGTAGCGAGGTAGTTTGTTGTTTCAGTTTTCTTTTCCTAGATTCAGACATACTTTGTACTGTGGGTTCACGTCAGGTTGTTGACGCCCACAAGATTGTTGATTTTTGACACTTGCTAGTTGATGTGGTTTTCTTATGTTTGGTTTAGATTCCTTGCTCTCTATAATGATTTATTGCTTGGATTGCATGTTAGATATTTTTAACCTATAAAACCATACTATTAGTAAATCATACATCTCATCTCTTTCAAAACTAAGTCACTACTTTTTGTTTAGCGTAAAGACTTTTTCTATACTTATTATAAATCTATGGTTTGCATAGCATGAGTTGTTCCTCGGGGACATTTTTACTCATGTAGGATGTTAGAGTCAATTTAAACAAGTATTTTCCGTAAGCGTATAATCATATTTTGAATTGTGGACTAGTTGATCCAATAAGCCGAGGGATACAGATATCTTCTTAACTTAAACTTAATTTCAATCATCACAACATATGTTCTCCTATTAAACTGTCGAGTTTGGAGTCTTGTCTGAGCGTTTGCAGTTATCCCCTGCACGACCTGGCATCACGGCGCGTATTTTCCCTTACTCTGATATAATTTAATTGTTGGGAAAATGTGGGTTGTGACACTCACTCTCTCAAGGGGCTTAAACATCAAGGCTAAAGGAGACAAAGCTCTAGTAGTAAAATCTTTTGAGTCCAAGATATATGATCTATTGGGAATGGTTTCCCTAAAGGTGGTAGTAGGTACATAATGGGCAGGCCGACCTTTGGGGGAAAATGATCTAGTTTTAGGTATATAAATTCCTATAAGAAGGTATGGGACTAGCGCCCTAACAATACTCATTCACAGGCTTGGTGTCAGCAGTGCGGAGGTAGGCGGGATCAAATTGATCTGAGAGTAGGCTACGCATTGCCGGCCAAGCATGTTTATAACTACCAACACGACGCTCTTTGTTTAGCCAAAATACCTGGGCTTGACCTACTAATCATTCTCGGTCTAAGATAACCTTTTGGTGGTCGTCCTAGTCATGAAAATCAAATTCAATTTCTATTCCCTTAAGCCAGTCTCAAAAAATTTTGGAACACCCATAACCGTCATAAGTTGGAACCTGTCTTCTAGTGTCAGGATAAGAGTGGGGACGGTTGGTATTTCTATGTTATGAAGGCAAGGATGGGATGTGTTTAGCCATAGATTTATCATACCAATAGTCTAAATGGGAAGCGTAAACTTCATATGCCATATCAGTGAGAATCAGAGAGAAAACTCGATCCGGATCTTGTGCACATGCAATAGATGGATTTGTTCCCGTTATCTAACTAAGGTAATAAATATATGATTTTGATTTTCTTCTTGGAAATATTATGAAGATTATTAAACAATTTTTTTGATTTTTGCAGAAAAATAAAAATATAGGCCGCTATTTACAGACCAAAAATTAAAATTGTATTTTATTATTTTGGCAATGAAACGTGCAAGTGCGTGTCGGCTTACTAATAAAAGGGGGAGGGTGCATATTAGGAAATTTACGTGAACCTCCCTCTGATACCAAATTGATGCAGGCCCATGGTTTCATCGGATTGAACTACGCGTTCTTAGGTTCGGTAATTAAAATAAATACGTAGCGAGCGATTTCTCTTAATTAATACTAATAATGAATCCAACAATATAGTAATGCACAATGCAAAGGGTCGCAGCCACTTATATAGATTAAACAAATGGCTATATGCTAATGTTCGCTTAAGCGAATAGGACCTACCCGATCTAGACAATTAGCAATTCCAAGTAAAATTATTCGCCAGCAAATCACAAACTAATACGAGAGGACCTGGACTAAAATAGTGATTTAAAATAAAATCCAAATATATCCCAAGAAATTAATTAATATGAGGGTGGCCAAATCACATGAACTCAAGGATAAATCGCAATAATTTATAAGAAACACACAAGAGATGGTTTTAGTAAATCATTACCCTATCCCAAGAAGTTCGTCCACAATATGGAGTGGAGGAAGCGCTCACGCGGTGGTTGATTTTCTATTTCCATGCAAACCTTCGGATCCGCACTAGACGATGATGACGCTCGCCGTTTTCCTTTATAAAACCCTAGAAGAGGGAGAATATTAAATCCCAAAATATATAAAGAAAAAGGAGAGAGAAAAGTTTGTGGAATATTTTACTCAAGATGATGAAGAGGTGGAGACTAGGGAAGAGATGAGGGGAGCCACCAGTTTTGTTGTTGATGAAGGGGTCGGGTGGTGTTGTTAATGGTCGGGTTTTGGTTAGTGTAGGGGAAGGAAGGGGAGGGGCCGAATGCCAAAGAGGGCAAGAGGGGGGCTCGGTTTTGCATGGAAGGAGGGAGGAGCACTCGGGTGGGAGGTGGAGGAGGGTGGCCAAGAGGCACTTGGGATTAGAGAGAGGAGAAGAAGAAGGGGGCCAAATACAAGAGAGGAGGGAGAGGGGGAGAGGCAGGTGGCCAAGAGAAAGTAGACAAAGGGGGGGGGGGCGAATTTTTGAGAGGGAGGAGGAGAAAATTTCAACTTGAAATTTAGGTTTTTTCTTTTTCAATTCATCATCTACTAATTTCTTCATAAGCATGACTATATATAGCCTACACCACTCCATCTCCACCATTAAAATACAAATGACATATGATGGTTATAGGCACCCATCTTACATATGAAATGAAATATTTAAAAACAACACATGATGGTTATAAGCACGCATCAATATACATGAAATAAAAATACAATAATGAAATACTTGGAAATAAAAATGCTTAAATTAAAATTGCATTAAATAGAAATTGCTAAAAATAATAATTGGCAAAATATATAATTATAATTATTTAAATTATAATTATATATTTTATTAAATGGCGGCGGCGGACATCGAGCAAAATATGTAGCGGCGGTGGCGTTGGCAAAGAGACGTCGTGGTGGAATTTCATCTTCTAGATCGCGGCATCGATCGTCCCAATCCACGAACTCTCTATGACGGGGATCCACGGCTGCATCAGCATCATCGCTATACAACCCCATATCTGGCGAGTGGGGTCGGCATGAGCCAGACTAGCCAAGTCCAGCCCAAGACCCAGGCGAGCCAGGCCCGTAACGTTGAGTGAGGCGAGCTCACTCAACGCCTTCTGCCGTGGCGTCGAGTGCGGAGAGCTCACTCAACATCTTCTGTCTTGGCGTCGAGTGAGGCGAGCTCCCTCAACGCCTTCTATCTTGGCGTCGAGTGAGGCGAGCTCCCTCAATGCCTTTTGTCTTGGCATTGAGTGAGGCGAGCTCACTCAACGCCTTCTGTCTTGGTGTCGAGTGAGGCGAGCTCCCTCAATGCCTTCTGCCTTAGCGTCGAGTGAGGCGAGCTCCCTTAACACCTTGTCTTGGTATCGAGTGAGGTGAGTTTGCTCATCGGCAAGCTTACACCCGCCCTAAAGAGCTCGGCAGTAGCTCCGACTCGCCCAGGCAGGGTGGGATATTTTTGAGGGGCGAGCTTATACTCGCCAAGCCCCGTTCGTCGAGTTCTGACCTTTTAGCGAACTCGGGACATGCGGTAAGGGCAGGTCGAGCCCATGCCTTGGCGTTGAGTGATGCTTCTCCACTCCTGCATTCGGCAAATAGCGGGTGGATAGGGCCACCCGGGCCCGTACTCGCCAAAGGCCGAGTAGAAGCGGCGAGTGCCAACCTCGTCGAGCACTCGCCGTCCTTGCCAAGCAGAGATTGTTGAGGGCTACTCGCCCAGTAGTCCATGAGGTGTTTTTACCATTTTGCCCCCGCTGGCCTGCCCATAGCGGGTTGGAACAGCGGAGTCTCGCTGTTGTCAGGCCCGGGTGGGCTGCACATAGCTATTCAGAATAACGGAGTTTGGATGTTGGCAGGCCAGCCCAAGGGGTTTTCAGTAATTTCAGGCCAGCAGAGGTTAATTATTTGCAGACCGTTTTCAAAAATCTATAAATAGGACCCAAGGGGTACCTTAGAGGGCATGCTTACTTGTCTCCCAGTCTTCTAGCGCCTTCTAAGGAAGGACCGACATTTGGCTAAGGAGGGGAAGCGCTCAATGATCTTTCGGGTGTGTGGTGGGACCTCCGCGCTGGGCCCTTGGTCTAGTCCTTTGCTCTCTTTTCCTTGTTGTTATTCTTGCGGGAGTGAAGTAGGTGCGCGACCACCCCTTCCCTAAGGCTGATGATGTCGGCCTCTATTGAAGTCTCTAATACGGGCTAGGGGAATAAAGCGGGCGCGTCTCAAACTCCACTATCACACTCGCACAAGTTTTATTCACAACACACTCGCAAGAAAAATAATACAGGTCACCGACATATGGTAGCAACACCGCTGAAAGGTCGAACGAACGCCGATAGGTCGTTGTTCTTCCAAGCAAAAGGGACCTACCCGGTCCGGACAAGCGTGGTTGTACCAAAAGAGTCTACCCAAAAATGCGATCGAAAAATGGTAGATCTCTCCCAACAAAAGTACGGGGCTCACCAAGCCCTTTCGGAAATAACGCGTTAAGATAGATGCAAATCAAAAGGAAAACCACAAAGAATCTAACGATTCAAATTCAACGCGAAAAATCTTTTCGGCCACTAGACTATCAAGAGAGAATCACACTTGAGTGGAATGGTTCGTTACCCAAGTCAGAATAGATGATTCCGACTACCTTCAAAGGATCACTCTTCCGCGGTTCCGTCGGAGTTGCGCCAGATGGAAAGATAGATCGTCCGCCTTGGCCGCTTCACACCGATGTCCAGATTCTTCGTCGTTGAAGGAGACTTTCCTCGGATAAAAGTCCAAGTGAAGAGGGGTGGCCGTTTTCTTCTTTAAGGGGTGCTCGGGTGGAGGAGGAAGATGGTCGGCCGGCTATGGGTAGTGGAGAATGGTTGATGTAGAGGGAGAGGAAGAGGCGGCTATGGAAGAGGGAGGAGAGGGGCGGCCGGACTTGAAGTGGAAGAGGAAGGGGTGGCGGTTTTGGAAGAGTAAGATGAGGGAGGAGAGGGTTGGCCCAATGCTTAGAGAGAGAGAGAGAAGGAGGGTGGCGGCTAAGAGAGGTAGAAAGAGAGAGAGAACTTTAGGAAAGATTAGGGTTAAGAGTTTTTCTTCATTCAACTTAACTTAAACAAAACACTACATGTCTATATATAGGCTTAACTCCAAGTCTTGGCTATATGTAGCCCAAATAAAAATAACACACTCCATGGCTACATGCAACCCAAATAAAATAACATACTCCAAATGATTAAGTAAAGCATGCTAAAAATATAAATGCTCTAAAGCTAATAATAGAAGAAGTTCAACTAGTTATTTGTCTTGCGTCGAGGGCGGAGATTGTAGCGCCGCTCCATAGGAACGCCATGGCAACGCGAGTCCTTTGTTTGAGACGAAGGAGGGTCGTCCGTTAGCGTGCCGTCATCTACTTGGGCACCGTCGTCTCCCCCAATCCTCCCCCTCTTGAAAGGACTCATCACCGATGAGTTGTCTTTAAGATACCGTCGTAGAAGAACACCATCCAACAGAGCGACCTCCGCTTCCGGGTGCCAAGAGTCATTATAGGTGGGGCGATCACGCCAACGAATCAAGTAGCGGCACACATCTCCATCTGTAGTGGGAAACACATCATCCTGGAGAATCCTGTCCGGTAAAAATGCTATCCTGGCAAACCTGGGAAAAGCATTAGGCAGCAAAGGGGGAAAATCTATATCATCAGCATTTAGCGTACCTCCATTGGAGATTGACAGAGAGAGAGCGATACCATACCCCACTCAACCCCATACCAATGAGAATATGTAGTGGAACTAAACAGACAGGAAGATAATTCTAGTGGCGGAGCAATATATGGCGTTAAAACCGAAACATTAAAAACAGGGGAAATACCCCAATCAGTTGGTAATTCCAAAAGGAATGCATTGTCTCCTTACCTCTTTAAAATTCGAAAAGGTCCCGCTCACCGATCCGCTAACTTTTTAAGGTGCCCGTAGGCAACCGTTCAGGGATGAGACGCACCATGACTAAATCGCCTACTTTCATGTGAGACACTCTCTTATGTTCGTTGGCATTAACTTGATAAGATGCGTATTGAGTGGTAAGCGTTTCATTTATGTGCTTGTGCAGATCATGGATGTGAGAGGCAAAGTCCTGTGCAAATTGACTTGACTTAAAAGATGGCGGTAACGGAATCAAGTCAAGTGGCACGGGTGCTTTATAACCATGCACGATCTCATTCGGGGACAAACCCGTGGACCTATTTTTGGAATTATTATACGCTAACTGAGCATGAGGGAGGATAAGGTCCCATGTACCCTTGTTGTCTCCTACAAGGCATCAGAGCAAACTATCTAAACTTATGTTTACAACTTCGGTTTGCCCATCCGTTTGCGGGTGGTAAGCTGAAGAGAATAGAAGTTTGGTGCCCATAATCCTCCACAGGGTCTTCCAAAAATAACTAGTAAACTTCACATCCCTATTGGTAACTATCGATTTTGGAACACCTCGATGGGCAACTACCTCTTTAAAATATAATTGTGCAACGTGTGACACATCGTTGGTTTTATTGCACGCGATAAAATATGCCATTTTGGAGAAACGATCTACAACAACTCAGATAGAGTCGTGACGTCTAAATGTGATTGGGAGGCCGAGAATGAAGTCCATGCTAACATATTCCCAAGGGATATAAGGAATCGGAAGAGGGGTATAAAGCCCCGCATTTGTTTTGTTCCCCTTAGCCAATTGGCACGCTCGATAACTTCCCACGATTTTACTAACCATTGCCTTAAGAACGGGCCAATAGAACTTATCTTCTACTAACGTGATCATCTTGTCACGGCCAAAATGTCTACCTAGCCCTCCGTTATGCAATTCCCACACTATGAAGTGTCGTAGGGAGGAACGGGGGATGCATAGCTTCGAATGGTTAAATAAATAGCCGTCATGAATGTAAAAAGAAGTAATGGTTGTAGGCAAGTCGTCTTGAGTTGTGAAATAGATATCCTTGAAATCTGGACAGTTGACGTATTCGTCCTTAATCCTATCGAAGCCAATCACCTTAACTTCTAGCGTGGATAGTAATAACGAAACACGACTAAGAGCGGCGGCTACGCGGTTGAGAGTTCCCTTAAGGTGTTTGATAATGAAAGTGTACTCCTGGAGATAGGAGACCCACTTGGCATGCCTAGGACTAAACTTAGTTTGAGAGTTAATAAATCTTAGCGCGTCATGATCGGATAGGATGAAAAACTCCTTAGGAAGTAAATAATGCCGGCAATGTTGGAGGCATCTAATGACCGCGTAAAACTCCCGATCGTAATTGGAATAATTTAATTTTGGACCCGCCAGTTTCTCACTGAAATACCCCACAGGGTGACCTTCCTGACTCAACACTCCGCCAATTCCCACTCCTGACGCATCACATGACAACTAAAAAACTTTGGTAAAATCCGGTAGTCGCAAGAGGGGGGCTTCCGACATGCGCGATTTAATTAATTGGAACGCCTTAGCGGCCGAGTTCGTTCATGTAAATTCACCCTTTTTCATGCACTCGGTAATGTGGACCATAATACTACTAAAATCCTTAATAAATCTCCGATAGAATATAACGAGCTCGTGAAAACTCCTAACATCCCGAATGTTGGCGGGCTCGGGCCAATCTCAAATGGCTTGCACCTTCATGGGGTCTACGTGGATCCCCTTCGAACTAACGATATAACCGAGGAACTCAACCGATGAAACATGGAAAGTACACTTCTTAATATTCACGAATAATTTTTCCGATCTCAGCGTGGTAAGGATGATTTTTAAATGTGACTCGTGATCGATCGTGGAGGTGCTAAAAACCAAAATGTCGTCAAAATATACCACGATAAATTTTCCCATGTAGGGTTGGAAGACGTGGGTCATCATCCTCGAAAATGTGCTCAGCGCATTTGAAAGCCCAAACGACATAACTAACCACTCGTAGAGCCCTTCCTTAGACTTAAATGAGGTTTTCCACTCGTCTTCTTCCCTAATTTAGATCTGATGGTAGCTTCTCCTAAGGTCCAATTTTGAGAAAATCGTGGCACCGGCAAACATGTCCAATAAATCGTCCAAGCGAGGGATGGAAAATCGGTACTTAATAGAGATCTTATTAATGGCTCTACTATCCACGCACATCCTCCAAGAGCCATCTTTCTTGGGGGCAAGTAAAGCGGGTACGACACACGGGCTCATGCTGTGGCGGATAAAACATTTTTGCAATAAATCCGAAATCTGGGTTTGTAACTCAAAGTGTGCGGAAGGGTTTAGCCGATAATGTGGGAGGTTGGGCAATGATGAGCCCGGAATGAAATCAATGGCATGCTGGATATCCCGCATGGGGGGTAACTCAGACGGTAGCTCATCCGGGTACACGTCCACAAACTCATCTAAGAGCTTTCTCAGTGCCCGCGACAAATTCTCAAACGTTGTTGCATCTTCCTTAACTTGTAGACACACTAATGCATAGAGGACACCATCTACAAAGGTAGTACGCTTCAATTTTTTCTTCCCTATCAGACTCAACGTTTTCTTCTCGACCAGGACGACCATATCCTTGGAGGGGGCCGAAAGATCCTTTGGCGGAGCGGGTTTAAAGATAATGGTACTGCCATTAAATTTAAACTCGTAAGTGTTTGCCCGACCAAAGTGGGTAACGTCATGATCATACAACCAAGGGCGACCCAGCAAGACTTGACAAGCATCCATAGGGATGACGTCACACCAAATCTGATCAGAATAAGCTTTGATGGTAAGGGGTACCAAGCATCGCTTCGACACAAGGAGGGACAACTTGTTTACCCATGCCACCTTATAAGGGTGAGGGTGTGGCTCGACAGCAAGTGACACACGCTTCACCGCGGCTTCAGAAATAACGTTCATGCAACTGCCGCTATCGATGATCAACCTACACCATTTTTCACCACTTTTAAAATTCAACGTGAAAATGTTCGTCCTATTCAAGTCGTCTAATGCTTGTGGGGTCGCTAGAATACACCTCATAACCATCATATGAGAGTCATCCTCCATATCACTTGGCACTCCGTCCGACTCGTTCTCTTCTCCCGCCTCGTAAGTAAGGTCGTCTTACCCACCAGTGGAATCTAACAGGGCTAATGGTTTGGGTTTAGTAGGACAATCACTAGCATAGTGCCCTTGGATCTCGCAAGAGAAACAGGTGACATTCGTTCTGTTGACCCTACCCACTGGGACTCTCTCACCAGAGGGGTTTCTATTATTCCTAGCCGTTACGACTATGGAGGTCGAGTCAGGGGACTTATATTTTCCTTTATCCTTATAGGTGGAGGTGGGCGGTGGTCCTAAGATGGACTTGCCCTTTTGGAACGAGCGAGTCTTACCCTTAAGCACACTGTGCTTCTCAATATCTAAGGCAGCGTTGAATGTGACGTACAAGTCAGTGTGACCATAACGCAAAAGCTTTCCTTGTTTATCGGGGTTTAGTCCCTTACGAAACCTGGAGAGGGTGACCTCGGGCATCTCTTTCACGTCACACCTAACCATCATGTCCTTCAGCAGACTCATGTACACAGAAACCGACCTAGTCCCTTGCTTAAGGGTAGCTAAATCATCGAACATCTGTGTTTGATGGTATGTGGGGTCGTACTGCTCTATCAGCCTAGCCTTCATATCATCCCAACCAATGGGAAATGCACCGTTCTCGACTCTCAAACTCCGTTCCTCATTCAGCCAAAATATTTTATCACGCCCTAGCAACTTCATCCTCGCTACTCGCACCTTATCCGCATCATTCAGAGCATACCACTCGAAATAGCATTCGATTTCCATGACCCAGTCCTGGAAGACTTGGGGATCCCCCATGCCATCGTAGGATGGTGGCTTGACTCGGACGGTCTGAGTAAGATTATACTCGTAAGGTGCGCGTGGAGCGTGCTCATTAGGAGGGTGGGGTTAAGGATTGTGATTGTCTCCCACCCATTGGTGAGCGGGTAATTACGGGGTTCCCCTAGTGGTAACCCCATTCTGTGAAGTGCCTCCCTAATGGCCGTCATCTGCTCCGTGAAGTCTTGACGGAGTTCCTCAATCTCAGTGAGGGCACGACCCTCGCCCTGGTCATCAACCATAGTAGAAGATGATGGAGGATATTCCGTACCTAGCCTAGTGTGCATGCAACAGTGATGATAACAGACTTAGACAGACCACAGAAGGAATTAATCCTGCTTAACGATTATAAGAATTTTTTTTTTATTTTCTAACAGGAAATAAAATGAGGATTATTAAAATTTTTTTTTGATTTTTTGCTGAAAAATAAGAAATCTACGCCGCTATTGGCAAGCCAAAAATATTGTTTTTTTTTGAGATTTTGACAACAAACGTGCATACAGGTGTGCGGGCTAACGTGCAAAAAAAGGGGATGGTGCCAATTAAAAAATTGTCAAGAACCCCCTCTGATACCAAATTGATGTAGGCCTCTATCGAAGTCTCAAATACAGGCTAGGGGAATAAAGCGAACGCGTCTCAAACTCCACTATCACACTCGCACAACTTTTATTTGCAGCACACTCGCAAGCAAAATAACACAGTTCACCGACGTACGGTAGCAACACTGCTGAAAGGTTGAACGAACGACGATAGGTCGATGTTCTTCCAAGAAAAAGGGACCTACCCGGTCTGGACAAGCGTGTTTATGTAGAGCCCAAGAATAGATACAAGGGATGGACCCGTCCCCGTGACTTTGGTGCCAGCGTGTTCAAAGCACCTTAAGAAGAAATTCAGATGAAGAGTTATGGTCCGTATGTACATGGACATAACAATAAGAAGGCACCAAAAGCCAAATCTTCTGTGCCTAAGGCTAAAGAGATAGGGAGCTCTTGAGTATGCTGCAACCAGGAGGCCTCCACCTCAAAGAATACTGCCCCTGCTAGACCTTAACTCCAAAAGATAAAGCAGGAGTATAAAAGGAGGTACAACAGGTTTGACTGTTGGTGCTGTGGCAAAATTGGTCATTTTGGCGCACATTGTTGGTATAACCCTGCCAATTATGTATCCCCACAAGTTAGCAATGCAAGAACAACCACTCATAAGGTTAATGTTCCTAGTGGAGTTCAGCTGACCAGGAACCAAGGACCCAAATACGTTTGGGTTCCTAAGGTAAAATGATTTGTTTTTGCAGGAATGTCCAAAGGCCACCAAAAATCCGATTTGATATTTGGACAGTGGATGCTCTCGGTACATGATCGGGACAAGAAGCCTTTTGCGTGATTATAACCCAGTCAAATACGGACCAAAAGTCATCTTTGGAGGGTCAGAAAGAGGAACTACAAAAGGTTACAATATGATTTCCAACGGCGTAGTCTCTTTCACAAACGTGGCTTATGTTGAAGGATTACACCATAATCTTATAAGCATAAGTCAAATATCTGACAAAGGCTATATCGTTAAGTTCTGCAAGGACAAGTGTTGATAAAATCATCTGCAAATTGGGAGACGGTCTTAATAGGCACACAGAGCAGAAACATTTTTTGTTTAAATTTCCTTTGCTTAGACAATTCTACACAAGTTTGTTTTATTGCAAAAGGTAGTGCGTCTCTTTGTGACAAATGACACAAGAGATTAGCACATATTAAATTCAAAATCTTAAATATGCTATTTTCTCACAACTTAGTGCGTGATGCCCCCAGCAATAAGTGCCTTAATGAGAGTCCATGTCACACATGCCAAATAGACATGCAGAAAAGAGATACCTTCAAGGGTATTGCTGAGAAAGATTCAGAAAGAGGTCTTTATTTACTTCATATGGACTTATTCGGTCCTATGAAAATTCATAGTTTAGGAGGAAAAGTTTATATATTGGTAATTTTTGATGACTACTTGCGTTTTACTTGGGTGTTCTTTCTGAAACACAAGTCAGACACCTTTGATGTTTTCACAAAATTTGTTCGGAAAACTCAGAATGAATTGAACTGTTCAGTGGTCAAAATCAGAAGTGATCACAGAATAGAATTTGAGTCTGGTTCTATGACAAGATTCTGTGGAAGTCAAGGTATCTTTCATGAGTTTTCCTCCCCACGCATTCCACAACAAAATTGAGTTGCGGAGAGAAGGAATAGAACCCTAATTGAAGCATGTACAACTATGTTGAATGACGCTTCACTTCCGAAGTACTTCTGGGCTGAAACAGTCAACACACCGTGTCACATGCAAAACCGAGCACTTATCAACAAAAGTCATCGTATGTCTCCCTATGAACTTTTGAAGGGCAAAAATCCACTGTGTCCTACTTCAGGATCTTTGGCAGCAAGTGCTACGTACTTAATAATGGGAAGTATTACCGCACGAAGTTTAGTGAAAAATGTTTTGAAGGTATTTTATAGGTTATAATAGCCATAGTAAGACATATAGGATTTTCAATAAGAAAACTCTGGTGGTAGAAGAGTCGATAAATATTGTAATTGATGAGACCAAAATGCCCTATAACAGCTCGTCTAGTTTTATTAGTGCGGATGAAGGTATTAGGTTCAAGGAGCTAAGCTTGGATGAAGCTGTCAGGGAAGAAGCTCCAAGCTCAGTCAAGCTCGTTGATCTAGGATTGGTGGATGAAGAACTGATAGAGGAAGAATTGCCACAACCTATAGAGGATGCACCAGATGTTATAGAGCCTGCTGGAGGGAGAACAAGGAATCTAGGGTTCAGACACCTAAGAGATCATCCAGCTGATTAGATAATAGGAGAGCTAGGCGACGGTGTGAGAACTAGTAGAGGTACAACTAATGAGATTATGAATCTTAGCTTTCTGTTTCAGGTTGAGCCGAAGAAGTTCGATAAAGCAAACAAAGATTCCTCTTAGATTATGGCAATGTAAGAAGAGCTCAACTAGTTTGAACGATGCAAAGTCTGGGAGCTGGTAACCAGGCCAAAGGGACAAAACGTGATCAACACCAAGTGGATATTTAGAATCAATCTGGATGAACATAGAGTAATCATCAAGAATAAAGCCAGACTTGTAGCGCAAGGATACAGACAAGGAGAGGTGATCGACTTCGATCTAGTGGATCGAATCGAGGCGATCAGGTTGTTTCTTGCATATGCGCCCTCAAAGGCTTCACTGACTACCAAATGGACGTAAAGTAAGCATTCCTAATCAGGAATCTGAAAGAGGAAGTATACGTAGCACAACCCCCAGGTTTTGTAAATTCTCAACTCCCTGATTATGTCTACTTTTTGAATAAAGCATTATACGGCTTAAAGCAAGCTCCAAGAGCTTGGTATGAGATGTTGTCTAGCTTTCTTCTTGAGAACAAGTTCATAAGTGGAAATATAGACAAGACATTATTTCTTAGGGAAGTTAAAGGCAAGATTCTGCTAGTGCAAATCAATGTTAACGACATCATATTTGGCTCTACAGAAGACAACATTTGCAAAAATTTTTCCAAACTTATGCAAGGGAAGTTTGAAATGAGCAGTATGGGAGAGCTGAAGTATTTCTTAAGACTTCAGGTGAAACAATCTGAAGATGGAATTTTCTTCTCTCAGTGGAAGTTCACCAAGGAGCTTCTTAAGAAATTTGGAATGGAGAATGCAACCTCTATGAGGACTACAATGGGTTAAACTGTGTCTCTAGATAAGGATGAGAAAGGGAAACCTTTTGATGAAACCAAGTACAGAAGCATAATTGGATCCTTGCTCTACCTGACTGCCAGCAGACCAGATATAATGTTTTCAACATGTGTCTGCGCTAGATATCAGGTGAACACTAAGGAATCTCATTACATCGCTGTAAAGCGGGTTTTAAGATACCTTAAGGGTGCACCCAATCATAGCTTATGGTACCTAAAAAATAATGATGTCGAGCTAATTGGTTTTTCAGATGACAATTTTGTAGGAAGCATGGATGGTAGGAAAAGCACTTTCGGGACGTGTCAATACCTCAGAAGACAGCTTATCTCTTGGAGCAGTAAGAAGCATAATTTTGTGGCAACTTCTACTGCCGAGTCAGAGTATATCTCTGCGGGTAGTTGTTGCGCACAGCTTCTATGGATCCAGAATCAATTAGAACATCACAATTTAAAGTTTCGAGAAATTCCAATGTATTGCGACTCATCCAGCGCAATAGCAATAAAAAATAATCTACTCTCCCACAGCTGGACAAAGCACATTGAGGTGCGGTACCACTTCATCTTAGTGTATGTGGATAATAAGGACATAGCCCTCAGCTATGTCCCGACGGACAAGCTGGTTGCAGATATTTTCACGAAGCCGCTGGAAGAGGCCAAGTTTTCATTCTTATAAACAGAACTAAGCATGCTGAAAATTGACTCTTGAAGAAGCCCATGCAAGCAGAAGATCTCTCGGTTTCTACCTCAGAAAAGCTAAAAACTATCTAAAGGAAAATTTGGCGTATATTGGACGGGAATTTCACAGATTCATTGGATATTTATGGATTCTCGCCGAATCATATTCTACATCCGGTGAATCTTGCCGAAGTTAACTTGTAAGGAAATTTTCTTTCTTACTATATTGGATCCAAAGAACCGACGACAAATAAGGTGCACGCCTTCTAGGTAAATTTGAAAATCATATACCTATATATATACATAAATAAAGAGGTCAGTCACACATCCCATTTGTCGAAATCTAGCCGAATCGCTGAAAATCAGAATTTGACCTTTCGGCTCCCGCTTGATAGTCGTCAATCCCTCGAAAAGTTTTGCAGAGTGCGTCCTTCTTCTCCCTTGATTAGGGTTGTCAACTTCTTCCTAGACCTAGACGATCTTTGCATCCCATTTCTCTCGCCAATTTCGATTGATAGTGGATTCCAGTAAGCCGAAAGCCGTCGATTCTTCAGTGACAATAGATTCCAGTTCTTCAATAGTATCATATCACAGTTCTCCAATGATATCAAATTTCAGTTTTCCAAATCCATATTTCAGTTTCTTTATGGCTCCTAGAACCACCATTGGCTTGCTAGGGGGAAGTGATTGTTTCGGACAGGATTTGCTCATGCTTCAGATGAGTTCAGGAACATCATTCTTATGTTGGAGACTGCAGGACTGTCCTTCATCCTAGAACACCCTTGTAAAATTCTGGACAAGGAAGTTCTTGAGTTCTTCAAATATGCCAAGCTCAAACATGAAACACAGTTATTAAGAGCAAGATTAAGAAGTTCAAAGTAAAGGTGAATGCCTCTCTTCTATCCAAGTATCTGCAGCTTCCAGCTTGTGAAGAAGCCGATTACCTAGACGAAGGTGATTTCTCTAGAGCACTGTTATTTTGTGGACTACCCAGAGGCACCAAAGTCGTGAAGAGGAAAGGGATGAATGAGGAAGGGAAGCTGCTGTCAGACATCGTTGGCAAAGTATTTCTTTACAAGACTGGATCACATGACAACCTTTCTATAGAAATGTTCTAGGTTCTAGTTACAATTATCTGCAGAAAGAGGTTGAACTGAGGTGCATTGCTGTTTGACAAGATCAAAGATAGTCTCCGCACACCCAACTGTGGAAGGATTATCACCTTGTACCTGAATCAGCTTGATGCTAACAAGTTTGATATGACCAAAGGAGTACCTATACATCACTTAAAGAAGATCAACTCTACTATCTTCTCTCGATGGGATTGGTGGATAGTCAAGCAAGGGGGCCTCCGACTTGGCTGTGTAAGTGGAAGATCAAGCTCTTGAGGTCAGGATTACCTCTCCTCACCACAGTGACATTCCTAAGAGTTCGATGGCAGGAATAGAGGAGGAGTTAGATACTCACGCTATAGAGATAGAAAATCTACTGATAGAGGTTGCTCATATTGAATAGACTACTGTAGAGGAGTTTGTGCCTAAGGAGGCAGAGGTTGCAACAGATGAGGAAAATTCTGCTAAGGAAGAGGATTTGGACGAGGTTGATGATGATGCTGATTCTGAGATTAGGATTGATTCAAATAAGTTTGCTAATGCTGATTTAAATGTTGATGAATATGAGATCGATGCTGCTGAGGATATGAGTGATTTTGATGAGCCCAATGATAATGTTAATGCAAATGATGGGTCTGAGCTAGTTTCTACAGAGAATCTGATTGTCCCTCTCCCAGAGATTGTTCCTGCTGCATCTTCTGAGGGGGAGGTGACTAAGACTTCGATATCAGTTCGTACTGAGGTTGACAGGTTTATCCGTAACCTTGATAAAAGAGTTGGCAAGGCAACGAGTGTACCTCCAACTATTTCTGAGGAAGTAGTTGAGATTTGTGATGAGGCAAGAGATGCAAAGGAGCATCCTCCTGTCCTAGCTGTTGAAGTGCCTCTACTGAATTCTAAAGGTCGTTTATCCATGATCGATGAGTCTCTCAATGAAGATCTACCATTTCTCCAACCGATTGTTTCTGAGACAGTTGCCAACTCTAGTGCTGACAGTTCTATTCTCAAGAAAATGGAGGTCTTGTTGGCAAGGCAGCAAGCACAATTTTAAGCAATAATGAAGAAATTCCTGGAAAAGGTAAAAGAGATAGAGCAAGACATCAAAAAAGGCCTTGCTATAGTCAAAATTAAAATTGAAGAGCTCGATACAAAGATTGACTTATTATTTGTTGAGGGTGGAAAAACAATAAAGCTGAACATGGACGGCATCAAATATACAACGAAAACTATGGACAATGTTTATACGAATGAAAAAACTATGATTGAAGCGCACAATACTTTAATGGCTCATTATGATGACAGCTTGCAGGCATATGCGAATGCTCTGGCAACAGAAGTGAAAAAGGGGGAGGAAGGTATGAAAGCTAAGCTGAATGTTGTTAAAGCTGCCATGTTAGTAAACTTCCAAAAGTCTATTGACTACAATTATAACAACTGTATGTGGCTGCATAATCAGTTGATCGGAAATCAAGTTTCTATTGTGCCTGTATCAACATCTGACGAGGTTCATCCTTCACAGGTATTACTCTCAGTACTAGTCAGACACTCAAAATCTACATAATTTTGATCAAGATTTTGCTGTTGCTACTGCATTTTTTCCAGAGGTTCAGAGGACAGAAGACCCTGCTCTCCAAGTTCTTAAGAAAAGAAGATATAGGGAAGGCACGTCTGAAGTCAGGACAGATCCAGAGCCGGTCAGTTCAGAGCCGAATAGATAAATGGAGGAGGTCTGGAGCCCTATCTCCAAAGGAATCATTTTGGATAGATTCTCCTTGGTCAATCATGGAGTAGAAAAGCATCAACATCACTATGACCAAGAGGAATGGAACAAATACAAAGTGTCTTGCACAAAGAGGAGAATACATTTCAGGAACAACCACGACGCTAATCCGATTCCTCTACCCCCTCCTAGATACTATCCAAAGCCTAGAGCTTATTTGGCAAGATAGAGTGCGAAGAGGCAGAACAAACAAAATCAATGAATTCTATGTATATTATTGGATGTTGTGGGCTGCCCTCTTAAAATCTGAACAATTTGATATATATATATATATTTATATGATTTCCTTGTTTATCTGGAATGCACAGTTGTTTTAATTTCACTTATATTTCTGCTTACATTATTGTTTTATTATTTATCATGTACAATTCACCTTAGCTTGTTGGATTTTGGCTTCTTCAAATAGGGGAGAGATTGTTGGATATTGTATCCACAATAATCCTGATATGAAGAAGGGACCAGTCAAGATGAGACGAATTGAGATTGTATTTGATACTGCTATTCTAGCTTTGTACTTGCAGGTTTACTTTGCTAAGTACACAAAAATGTCAGGTTACAGTGGGTCAATAAACACAGGACTAAACAATGTAATCCTTCATTGTATAAGCCAATGTGTTGACTTACATGTAATCTCTCTATTGGGGTGTACTTCTATACCAAGTACAGGAGAAGTACCAAGGAAGGCCAAAGACATGGA
Source organism: Platanthera zijinensis (assembly GCA_039513925.1). Lineage (NCBI taxonomy): Eukaryota > Viridiplantae > Streptophyta > Magnoliopsida > Asparagales > Orchidaceae > Platanthera > Platanthera zijinensis. The sequence goes on along the minus strand of CM077097.1, from coordinate 14,008,824 downwards.
CTCAGAGAAATTGGAATTTCACCTAAGTAAAATTCGACGAGTATGGTTAGGCATACACATCAAATTCGTCAAGTATCATCTTGATACTCGCCAAATTCGTCGTGTATAATTCCCGATACCCGTCAAATTCGTCGTATATACTTAGGGAAAATCTGCTGAAAATTGGAAAATTCTCCAAGGAATATTCGCCGAGTATCACTGGGGATACTCTCCAAATTCGTCGAGTATACTAGGCGATACACGTCAAATTCGTCGAGTATACCAGGCGATACTCAACGAACTCGTCGAGTATCCCAGGTGATTCTCGCCAAATTCGTCGAGTCAAATTTTGACACCTTCTGGATTTTCTTCTAAGTCCAATTCGACGTATATCACATATACATTCGGCGAGTATCATAATCAATGTTCGACAAATTCCGCCGAATTTGATTTAGGCCATTTTCAAAAAAAAATTCTCTAGTTCAGATTTTGGTCAGCCATGCACAGTAACTTCTAGGTTACGTTTTTGGAATTCTTTTATAGTAATTATTTCGAATATCTCTATATAAATGTTAGGTTGATTTTTTAAATTACCAATCTCTCCCGAATTTCATTTCAATTTCAAAAGATTCCAAACTCAGAAACCATCGGCCGCCCATACGTGATTCGCGATTTCTCCCGATCGGCCGTCGGCGACTAGTGATCTTCTTATTCAACAAATTCCTCGACTGGATCGCTTGCTCTCTCAAGATCTATTCTACTCAAGTCCTTGTTGTTCAAAAATCGAAGGATCAAGATTCAAGTTCTACAAGGGTTTTAAGTTTCCGAGTTCTACAAGTTTCAAGATCTACTTCTACGAAGAACGTTGGAGTGAAGACTTGCAATCATTTGTGTTTTATAATATTCCTTTACATATTATAGGAGATTTATCTCCGAGTTTGTAGATCCGCTTGAGGATCGAGTTTGTAGATTCATTTGTTGATCAAGAGTGTAGATCCGTTTGTGGATTGAGTTTGTAGATCCGGTTATGGATCGAGTAGTAGGAGTGTTGTCTCCGAGTTATAGGAGTTATGGCTCCGAGTTATAAGATTATGATAATCTGAGAAAGGTGAAGTAGCCGAATCTAGCCCTTCGTGGTAGATAGGCGATGTCACAACCCGCATTTTCTCAGTATTAAAGCATTGAGTGTTATGAATACACTCAACACCATCAAATATTTCCTTATGCTAACTCAAAAGCATTGAGTGTGCTCTATACACTCAACGCGGTGTTAAGTGAGTTGAATACACTCAATGCCATCTTTTAAATTCTTAATCTAAGGAAAAAGCGTTGAGTGTGCTCTATACACTTAACACAGCATTGAGTGTGCTGAATACACTCAACTCCATCGTTTAAATCTGAAGCCAAGTTAAAAGCGTTGAGTGTGCTGACTACACTCAACGCGACGTTGAGTGTGCTGACTACACTCAACGCCAACGGCTTATTCTGGAGTCTAAGTGTAAAAATGTTGAGTGTGTTGAATACACTTAACACAGCGTTGAGTGTGTTGAATACGCTCAGTTCCATCGATTTATTTTGAGCTTTAGTGTAAAAGCGTTGAGTGGGCTGACTACACTCAATGTGGCGTTGAGTGTGTTGAAAACACTCAACGGCATCAGTTAAAATTTAAATTCTAAGTTAAAAGCATTGAGTGAGTGTTATACACTCAACGCGGTGTTGAGTGAGCTGAATACACTCAACGCCATCCTATTTTCTGGTTTGCATCGAGAGTGTGGACTGCACTCGACGTGATGTCGAGTATACTCGACGCTTTTCTATGGACTTAGTTTTATTTTTGCTGACTCATGGTATATCACCAGTAGGCTAGTTTTGCTAAATAAAATTACTCTAGTGCCTGCTGTTTTCGTCAAGTTTGGTCTTAGGCCAATTTTGTTTGGGGATTTATTCCTGCATTTATTGTTGGAGAAGTCCAATGCTTGGTTATGGGTTTTTCTATGTCTTGTCTATGATGGCCGGTATGTTGTCAGATCTTTTGACACTGATGAGTTTATGACTGTGGGTGTGCTGGTGGATGTGTCTCCCCCCACAAGTGCCGGTTTTTTCCCAGTTTGGGAGTGTTAAGATATAAGACCTCCTTTCCTTGGGCCCTTGTGAAGTTTTATTGTGGGTGTGTCGGTGGAGGTGTCTCCCCCTAGGTACAGGATTGCGCAGATGAGTTTGCTCACTAATATTGAGCCGACCTATTTCTTACTTTTATATACTTGTATATGCATCTTATGAAGCTTAGTTCTTTATTGCACCTGGTGCAAGTACCTTACCCTTGGACTGTGTAAGTTTATCATTTACCATGATTTTTATTTCTTGATTTGTTTAAGGTTTTGTCAGCTAATCTTGGATTTGGGGTTGGTAACCCTTTTTCCTCCTTGTTTATTGTTTTTTACTGACCTTCCTATCACCACTTGTATATTTTAACTGAGGTATTCTTTTCTTGTGAATGCCTCAGGATTGGAGTAGTAGCCAGTTGAGCGATTAAAAGTTTTGGATTTAGGTTGGTGTTCTGCAACTATCTATTCCTCATCGGTTGTGAGGTAGTTGTTGTTCACTTTTCCTTTAGTTCAAACATACATTGTTTTGGTGGGTTCGTGTCAGGTTGTTGACGCCCACATGATTTTGTTTAATGTTAAGTACTTGCTAGCTGCTAAGTCACTTTTCTAGGATTTATTTGTTCCTACTTGCTATTTAGGAGATTTTATGCTAGGTTGCATGTTAGATATTTTAAAAGTATAAAAGTATTATTTCTATTACCACATTCATGTCATCTTTTAAAGCTAATATCACCATATTTTAACTAGTGTACAAACTATTTCTATACTTATATTAAAAACTTAGAGGTATGCATTTCATGAGTTGTCCTTTGGGATGTTTATGCTCATATAGGGTGTTAACCATTGTAAATAAACTATTTTTCCGCAGCGTATAATTATGTCTTTACTTGTGGAATAGTGATCCACTGAGTCGAGGGTTACAATTAATTAATTTAACTTAACTAAATTTTCTTCATAAATACTTATGAATTTCATATAAAATGTAGAGTTGGAGTCTTGCCTGAGTGTATGTAGTTATCCCCTACATAACATGGCATCACGACACGTATTTTCTCTTACTCTGATATACACTTAAATTCGGAGAAAATGCGGGTTGTGACAGGCGAGGCGGGACAGTAGACGTACCACCCAATGCGGGGAACCACTATCAAGCTCTAAGGTTGTTTGATATTTTTAAAGTATAAAAGTATTATTTCTATTACCACATTCATGTCATCTTTTAAAGCTAATGTCACCATATTTTAACTAGTGTATAAACTATTTCTATACTTATATTAAAAACTTAGAGGTATGCATTTCATGAGTTGTCCTTTGGAATGTTTATGCTCAGATAGGGTGTTAACCATTGTAAATAAACTATTTTTCCGTAGCGTATAATTATGTCTTTACTTGTGGAATAGTGATCCACTAAGTCGAGGGTTACAATTAATTAATTTAACTTAACTAAATTTTCTTCATAAATACTTATGAATTTCATATAAAATGTAGAGTTGGAGTCTTTCCTGAGCGTATGTAGTTATCCCCTGCATAACATGGCATCACGACACGTATTTTATCTTACTCTGATATACACTTAAATTCGGAGAAAATGCGGGTTGTGACAGGCGAGGCGGGACAGTGGACGTACCACCCAATACGGGGAACCACTATCAATCTCTATGTTTGTGTGCTTACCTTTTTGAGTAATTTTTCAATTTGCGAAATGACACAAATAACACCTATTCACCCCCTCTAGGTGATTTTGGTAGACGCTAGATACTTTCACTCAATCATGGCACTGAAGGCCAATAGCTAGGCTCTCCAGGCTCACAGCTTCTCATGCTACACACCTTGTGTCACGGACAAAGGCTTCACAACAACAAAAGCTATCTGGAAGCTATCGCTAGTGATAGTCACTATCACCTATCATTAGTAATAGAACTTTCTTCTGTCTCCAGACTCATCCACAACTGGAACCTTGATGCAGGCCCATGATTTCGTCAGATTGAACTACGCGTTCTTAGGTTCAGTAATTAAAATAAATACGTAGCGAGCGATTACTATTAATTAATACTAACGATGAATCCATCAATATAGTAATGCACAATGCAAAGGGTCGCTACCCCTTATATAGATTAAATAAATGGCTATATGCTAAGGTTCACTCAAGCGAATAAGACCTACCCGATCCAAATAATAAGCAATTCCAAGTAAAATTATTCGCTAGCAAATCACAAACCAATACGAGAGGACCTAGTCTAAAATAGCGATTTAAAATAAAATCCAAATCAATTCCAAAAAATTAATTAATATGAGGGTGGCCAAATCATTTGAACTCAAGGAGAAATCAAGGTAATAAAACTGATTTCCACTAGAGTTCACGAGATCTACCCGAACCAAGTTTACAAAAATATTTGGAATAATAAACGGTTAAAAATCAGATTTTAATTAAGCACGCATTTCAATATAAATCCGGAAAAAAATACTAGCCTTCTAATTCCACCAAATCTTGCAATAATTTAGAAGAAAAACACAAGAGATGGTTTAAGTAAATCGTTACCCAATCCCAAGAAGTCCGTCCATAATATGGAGTGGAGGAAGCGCTCACGGCGGTGGTTGATTTTCAATTTCCACGCAAACCCTAAGATCCGCACTGGACGATGAAGATGCTCTCCATTTTCCTTTGCAAAACCCTAGAAGAGGGAGAATATTAGAACCCAAAATATATAAGGAAAGAGGAGAGAGAAAAGGTGGTGGAATATTTTACTCAAGATGATGAAGAGGTGGCGGCTAGGGAAGAGATGTGAGGGGCTGACGGTTTTGGTGTTGATGAAGGGGTCGGGTGGGTTGTTGGTGGTCGGGTTTTGGTTAGTGAAGGGGAAGGAAGGGGAGGGGCTGAATGCCAAAGAGGCTAAGAAGGGGGATCAGTTTTTGTATGGAAGGAGGGAGGAGTGCTCAGGTGGGAGGTGGAGGAGGGTGGCCGAGAGGCACTTGGGAGTAAAGGGAGGAGAAGAAGTAGGGATGCAGAATACAAGAGAGGAGGGAGAGGTGGAGAGGCTGACAGCAGAGAGAAAGGAGACAAAGGGGGGGGGCGAATTTTTTAGAGGGAGGAGGAGAAAATTTCAACTTGAAATTTAGGTTTTTCTTTTTCAATTCATCATCTACTAATTTCTTCATAAGCATGTCTATATATAGCCTACACCACTCCATCTCCTACATTAAAATCCAAATGAGATATGATGGTTATAGACACCCATCTTAAATATGAAATGAAATAATTAAAAACAACACATGATGGGTATAAGCACCCATCAATATACAGGAAATAAAAATACAATAATGAAATGCTTGGAAATAAAAATGCTTAAATTAAAATTGTATTAAATAGAAATTGCTAAAAATAATAATTGGTAAAATATGTAATTATAATTATTTAATTTATAATTATATATTTTATTTAATGGCGGCAGCGAACATCGAGCAAAACATGTAGCGGCGGCAACGACGTTGGCAAAGAAATATCGTCGTAGAATTTCATCTCCGAGCTTGCATCATCGATCGTCCCAATTCACGAACTCTCTATGACGGGGATCCACAACCGCATCAACATCGTCACCATCAATCCTCTTCCACCCAAAATTACTCATCACCGATGAGTGGCCCGTGAGGGGAAAACTGTCAAAAGCAGCAGCAACATGGGGAAAATCTGGACCAGCTATCCATGTCATAGTAGCATGAACATCCATCAGCTATGAGAACCTATCTGGCAAAAAAAACAACAAGACTTCTGAGGAAACTGGAAGGGTGTCAAGCAAAAGAAATAAAATTTGAATCTTACCATCTGGTTCAAGAATAAAGGAGTCCATGTGGAAATTAGATATGACAACACTAACACTCCCCAACCCAAGAGAACATTTAGTGGGAGGAAGAAACGATGGAGAAAGCCACTCAGGTGGAATAGAGACGTACAGTAAAAAGTCCAGAAACTTGAAATAAAGTGAAACACCCCGTGCTATACAAAAATCTAAAATACAAGCATGAAATCTGCCGTTCTTCATAATCATGGATGGGTCAACGTTCCTATGTATTAATTTATTAAAGGAGCCAGAAGGCATCCACTCGGGGACTGACCAGACTAAACCTAAATCACCCAATCTAGTGTCAGACGGTCTCGAAAAGGAGTGTAAGTGCGTGCGACATAACTTAAAATGAATAACTAACGTCTTAGATACATGAGGAGAGAATCCATGTGCTACATGACTTGACCCAAATGCGAAGGATAAGGGGGTTAAGTCAGGTGGCATGTGAGCCTTATAATCAGAGATGATTTTAATGGGCTCCAAAACCGCAATCATAATTTTAACTTTAATATTCTTATTCTTGGCATGAAGATATGCCAAGGTTAACCTCTCATCATAAATAATGGAGATGGATGCTCCCGGATGTGAAAGGATGTGCCAGCGATACATCTTAAGGGACCTTTCAATAGTCACTAACGTGTGGAAATGAGGGTCATCAAAAAGCGGTGGGTAAATGCGCGCGACTGGGTTTGGTATATAAGTATGTATAGGGGACACCACATCCAGAGGCACAATTGCCAAAGAATAAGAATCAGTTATAGTCAAGGATAGAACCGTAGTCGGACATACAAAAAAATGAATAGTCAAATATGTCACGTAGTCATATCTATGGGGTGTGGTGAACAAACCAAATACTAGCGCGCTCAACTTACTAATATCTAAACGCTGAGACATTGCCAATGTAGGAACTAATAGAGTGGGAGTGGCACATGAACTCAGACTAGGAATACCGATTCCACGTCCTAAAAAGTCAACTAATGTGGGAAAATAATCAGGAGGAAGGGTCAGCAAAATCAAACTCGGGATAACATCCATATCAGTATAAATTTCACACAACAGTGATATCATCAAAGAACTCTCATCAGGGTGTACAACAAAATAATCGTCCAAAAGTACCCTTCCCTCAGATGGTAACTCATCCACAATATCAATAGGGCAATCCTCACTCTCAGGCTCCTCAAATAACTCAAGTACAATCTCAGTGGGTGTAATCGAAGACTCTAACACGATGAGGATCATATCCTAGAGAGGGCACTCAATACTAGGGTGGTCAGACACAACACTAGCAGTACAAGTAATAGGTAATAGAATACTCTCACAGATCGGAATGTAATCATCCCATACATCGTCTTCTAAATCACTAGGGATTCCCTCACTGTCAGAATCATCAGATGCATCGGGCACTATCGTACGTGAAGGAATACTCTTACCTAGCTGGTCAACTTCCGTATCCAAAGATACTATATCCACATCAGAATCCTCACAGGTATCAGTCACTATAACGCTCCCAATTTTTCAATGATTTTATTTGATTTGGTATCATCGTATTTATGACGTCGTGGCGTTACTTTTAACGTCGAGTTGACGGCGCAGCGTTGTTAAGGCATTTTTGCATTCGTGCGGTCGTTTCGGCTAAATTCTTATTGTTATTGGAAAATTTTGCATTTGGAATTCAAGTTGAATAATTTTGGACTTGCTCGTCAAATTTCATCGCAATTCAAGCGATATTCGGTCTTCGGCGATATTCCGAAGTTTTGTGTAAATTATGTTCGTTGTATACTTTGAAAATTTATATCTCGGGAATGGCTCGTCGGATTTAGGTTTTGACTTCGCCTTGGGTTCATCGCGTCAGTGTTTGCCTACAGCGTGAGTTTCGTTTAATTCGGCATGCGTTTGGGCCTCCGTTTTGAACTCGTATTCTTTGTTAAAAATATATAAATATGAATAATATAATATTAAAGTTCTATTCAAAAATGAAAACTACTATTCATTCATATAGTTTGATCAAAAGGGTATGTTTGCAAAAAATTGTTTTTCATGCAAAATTTTATTGGAGTGATTTTTTCTGCCTCTCGAGTGCTCTCTTGGTACTCGAGTTCTACCTCCTATTCCTCTCGAGTGCTCTCTTAGTACTCGAGTTCTACTTCCAATTCTTCTCGAGTTGCCTTGTATAGTTTGAGTTCGGGCGCCATTTTGAGAGTCAAAACGGTATCAGATGGAAAAGTGGTTAATGTGAAATTTGTTTTTCTCGACAAGATCTACAACTTTCATGCTGGGCACTTTTTGATTTGAAGCCATCTTAAATCTCTATTTTTGATTTTCCCCAAAACTGCTCGTATATAATTCGTACTGTTCATTTCTACTCGAGTACTATTGATTTAACTCGAGTACCATTGATTTCTCTCGAGTATAACTGATTTTTCTTGAGTACTACTGATTCCTCTTGAGTGTTAGTGATTTTTCCGGAGTATTATACATTCCTCTCGAGTACTTTGCTCTCATTCTCGAGTAACCCTTAGTCATCTCGAGTAGTCCCCTGCTGTTTATGTTCGGGCGCCAGTTTGAGGGTCAAAACGGTGTCGTATGAAAAAAATGATCAACATAAAATTTGTTCGTCTCGACGAGATCTACAACTTTCATATTGGAAAATTTTCGATTTGGAGCTATACTAGACTTCTATTTTTGTTTTCCATGAATCGGCTCGTAAATAATCCGTTTTATCCTAATTTAGACAAAATATTTTATAAGTACTTATATATATATACTCTTATGCTTAGGTTATTAGAAATCAAAAATAAAAAACTTCATCTTCTTCTTCTCTGGTCTTTTTCCTCCCGAACAAGAGCGGCGTGAGCGAGGGAGAGAAATATTTTTGTGAATCTTCCTGTGGCCACCGACGGTGCTCCGGTGCTTCAAATCTTCGACCGAGTATAGATCTAGAAAGCTCTTGACGAGGGCTTCGTCATCGTGGTAAAATCTTCCCAATTCCTTGATTTTTTCGCTAGGGTTTTCGGCCCTAACTCCTATTTTTAGCCATTCTTGTTAGATTTTGATTTCTCTCATCTTCCTTGGTACCGATCTACACCGAGGTGCGATTTGGTGATATTCTCCGGTAAAACCACGACAAGTGGTGGTTTACCCTCTTTTCTCCTTGTACGATTTGATGGTAATGAATAAGCTTTTGTTCCTTAATTTTTACTGCATTCTTTTTCTGTCTTTCCAAGTTATAGCACTGTATAATCCTTATTTGAAGTTTACTCGAATTTATGAGTTCTTATCTTGAAGAGAAAACTTAACCTTATAGTGTTGTAGTGATTGATGAGATGTTGTATAGTTGGATTTAATCGCTCCTAACCTTGGTCATAGGACGCGTTAGAGTTATCTAGGATTGTAAATCTTTCCTAAAAGGTTGATCAACCATGTTTTTAATCTAGAAATGTCTAGTAGATTCCGACATGCCAAGTCCTGAGATTTATATCATGGTGTTCTTTGTTGCGGGCGTTAGTGGGCAAATACGCCGCCCGCAAGGGTCATTTCCTTTATTAGTACCTTATGGAACTCTACCGGTGCTTGAGTCGTACCCCTTAACGTGCTTGGTAATGTCAATGCAAGGCGAACCGTTACAGAGGCACCTGCGGCGATTAGTGGGGCGTATAGTCTCCCCCACAGTAGACGGATTTTAACATCTAAGGGGGTGTGTCCAGATTGTGACCACCCTGCCTGTTTAGGTAGAGTTCACCTCAAGTGGCTAATAAAGTTTTTGAGTATTCTTTCTTATGATTTAATCATGCTTCCTCCTCTTTTGTTTGGGGTATCTGGCATGATTTTTCGTACGTGATGATCCACGTAAGTTTTTTTTTCTAATTTGTGTACTTTACTTCGGTACTCTTGGTACTGGGTTGGTACCCCTTTTGACCTCTGTTTACTTTCGCTTACTTTTTCTACCACCATTTGTTCCTCCTTGTTGAGATATTCTGTCTTTGGAATGCCTCATGTTCGGAGCGTTAGCAGGTAGTGGAGCTGGTTTTGGAGTTCTTGAAGCAGCAGTGTTAACTATGGTTTTTCCCCTCACCGTAGCGAGGTAGTGAAAGAAATGACTTAAAGTAATTGATACTCCTCTGATACCAATTGAAAGGAAGGGGATAGATCTTATTTACTATGGTTAAATATATATGTTATATTAAAGAGTAAGCACAACACAAAAATAAAGAAACCTAGTAAGCAATACAACCAACACAAGGATTATAGTGGTTCTCCAACCTGGGTACATCCACTCTTCTACAACCCTGGTAGGAATCTACTAGCAGGTTTTGATCAGGTGACAACCACCTTTAAGCTTTTGATCAGGTGCTCAAAAACAAATCTCAAGTCTTTTAGAAGGAGGCTTGCAACCAAGCTAACTTTTGAAGGGAGTTAAAACCCTGTACAGTGTGGTGGGAAAGAAACTGATGTTAGTCTTCTCTATTCTGAAAAGAAACTTTGAGAAGACTTTGTGGATGCTGATGATGTCAAAGCTCCCCCTGAGATGTTGATCTGTTCAAAAAAGAAGGAAGCTTTTCTTTAGGGTGTAGCCTTTAGATTTGATGTTGCTCTCTAGCAAGCTTCTAGACTGATATTGTATTTGTGTCTCTTGAAAGCCTGGAGCAGATGATGAAGAACACTGTATGATATAAAGCTGTGTTGGGTTCTTCAGAATCTGTATTCTGACTACTGCTTATTTTTGTTGTCAGTCACTTCTTCTGGGAATATGCAAATCCTCTAATCTGAATATATTCCCCCGAGCTGAATTCAAAAATTTGAATTAATTCTATCTTGAAATGGCTGAGGCATTCCCGAGAGAGAGAGAGAGAAAGAGATGCCTAGGAATTAATCACATTAACTGATTCTGTTAAACGGCTATAAGCATTAAGTCTGAGAGATATTAAATGCCTTAATTAATTCTGCCAGCTATTAAAATCTCTGTCTATAAGACTGCACAGATTTTGTTGACCTCAATCTGCTATTCGTCGACCTCAGCTCAGAGATCGTCGACCTGAATAATCTTTGCGTCGAGCTGAGATTCTATCTTGAGATCATCGATCGTCGACCGGAGCTTGGAGATCATCGAGCTCAACTCAGAGATAGAACTCTGAGTTTCGTCGACCTGAGTTTGACTATCATCGAGCTGAGTTCGACTATCGTCGAACTGATTTTCTGCTCTTGACAAAACTGATTTTCGCATGATTTCTTTTCCGAAACATTTCTCTGGAGTTCTTTTGAGGCAGACCTAGAAATGACCATATGACCCTGACTATACATTTTGGGTCAATATAAAAACATCCTAATAGTATTCCTTGCCCAAATCCAAACTAGGGTTCCAATAATCTGCCCTTATTTGGGTGAGGATACTATTTACACAAAAAAGGAAAACAAAGCAAGTTTGAAATAGGTGCTTTGAAACATAAAATAAACAACAACAAAGTTTTTGAAATATAAATATGAAAAACTTCTGATGGGCTCTGTAGCTTTTCTTTGTTTATCTTTAACTGAGCATATTTCAGATATGTTGCTCCTGCTGTATTCAACAATTTCCTTGATATCATCCCCCTAAATTGTGACTAATTGAAACTGCTGCTGCTGTATTCTTTAAAGCAGTCTCCCCCTATACAACTACCCCTATACTGAAGGGTCTTTTCCTGAAATAAGGGGTTAGGAGTTCTGGACCCAGATTACCTTGGGTCCTAGTTCTTTTTCATAATAATTAGATATAAAAGAACATAAAGGTTGATCTTTATAACCTAATGGATGAAATTTCCTAAAAGGAATGAACCACTGAGTAAATGAATTTTTAAAGTTTTGAGTTTGATTAAACTTTTTAGAAGGATAAAAATTTCTATTTTGAAATTCTGAGTTTGACGAAAAATATTTTCGTTGAATAGAGTTCGACGAAGGGAATCAATTTCGTCGATCTCGGTTCACAGAATGATAATATCTATTTTCTGTGTTCCACGATCGTCGATCTCGGTCCGACGAAGCAAATTTCTTTCGTCGATCATAATTTCCAGACAAGTTAAAATCAAAATCTCTATTCAGAGATCGTCGACCTGAGTTTGACGAAGAGTGTTATTCTCGTCGAGCTCCATTCGATGAATTATGTTGAACACAAATTTTCTGAAATTGTTTAATTGTTTTTTGTAAAAATTCAGTTATTTTATCTAATTCTATTGTCTTTTCTTTGTCTTTAATTATTTCTAAAGAAGCTAATTGTTGAGAAACATTTTTTCAATCTTCTTTTAAAATTTTTTGTTTCAGAAGATAAATTATACACTTTCTCTCTGAGAAGTTTTATTTCCTTCTCAAATTGAATTAAATCATTGCATAAAATTTTAAAATCTTCTTTAAAATATTTTGAGGAAAAATCAAAAGAAGAGATAACCTGATCCTCTTCTGATTCACATTCTGATTCTTCAAATTCTGATTCATCATCAGATCTGCTGCAGGATGCATTTATTTCCATCAGGAAAAACTCTCTTGCTCTTGTTTCTTCTTCATCCTTAGTTGTACATGGTGAAGCTTCAGAGTCACTCCAAGTATCAACATCATATTTTCTATTTTTAGGTAATCAAGTAGCCATTGCTGTGAGGGAGTCCCAGATTTCTTTTGCTGAAATACATTTTGCAACTCCTTCAAAAATGTCATCAGACATTGATTGAGCAAGGATGTCCATTGCTCTTGAATCAACCATCTTTAGCAATTTTTGGGCTTCTGAGTCTGCAGATAGAGTTGTGGGACCTGACAAAATAGAGTTATAAATGGCTTCATCAATAGAATTCATAAACAGTCTAATCATTTCCTTCCATAGTGCAAGCTTATCAAGACTGCACTTAGGAGGTCCAGTGCTTTAAAATTCTTCATTTTGTTCCATGAAAAACTCTTAATAAATATTAGATCTATCATATTGTTTTGGTTTAAATGTTAGCCTGTACAACCAAAGAACAACCCTCTGATACCAATTGAAAGAAATTACTTAAAGAAATTGATAATCCTCTGATACCAATTGATAGAAATGAATTAAAGCAATTGATAATCCTCTGATACCAATTGAAAGGAAGGGGATAGATCTTATTTACTATGGTTAAATATATATGTTATATTAAAGAGTAAGCACAACCTAAAAATAAAGAAACATAGCAAGCAACACAGACAACACAAGGATTATAGTGGTTCCCCAACATGGGTACATCCACTATTCTACCACCTTGGTAGGAATCCACTAGCAGGTTTGGATCAAGTGACTGCCACCTTTGATCTTTTGATCAGGTGCTCAAAAACCAAGCTCAAGTCTTTTGGAAGGAGACTTGCAACCAAGCTAACTTTTGAAGGGAGTTAAAACCTTATGTAACATCCCATTTCCAACTAGACACCTAAGAGTGGTTTTGTCATGACAAAATCCTAGGAAGCCCAAGAAAGAGTCAAGTGGACCTGGTGGTGTGGATAGAGACACTATGGTCTGCAAATAGTAAACTCCAAAACCTTGGTTTAAGATGATCATGAAGCTTCACCAAGACTCCAAGACCCCACCCATACCTTTATAACCCTAGTAAGGGGTCAATGGGTCACTAAGGACCCATGGAGGGCAGCCAAAGGATCTGAGTTGACCAAAGTCAACTCTAACCCTAATTGGGTCAAACTGACCTACACAAGGGTCAATTGTAGTCTCTTAGCCAAATGGACCACCCCTATACCTCCATAACCCTAGTGAGGGGTCAGTGGGTCACTAAGGACCCATGGAGGGTAGTCAAGGGAGCTAAGTTGACAAAAGTCAACTCTAACCCTAATTGAGTCAAACTGACCAACACAAGGGTCAATTGTAGTCCCTTAGCCAAGTAGACCCCACCCCTACCCTCATAGACCTAGTGAGAGGCCAATAGGTCACCAAGGACCCATTGGGACCAATCATAAAGGCTAGGTTGACCAAAGTCAACCCTTGACCTAAAATGGTCAAAGTGCCCTCGTTAAGGGTCAAGTGACCTCCAAGGGCCAATCCAACCCCACCTTGACCCTAGGGGAGGCTAATGGGTCACCAAAGGACTCATTGAAGAAACCTCAAGGACCAATTTGACCTAGGTGGGCCCTAGTCCAACTTTGGGTCAAGTTAGCCCAAATGGGCTAACTCAAGCTCAAGCCCATTGCAATTGGGCTAACCTTGACTTAAGTGACCAAATGGACTTGTGGGCTGCCATAGGATAGGGAGGAGCCAAATTTCAGGCTTGGTGACTAGGAGAGAGAAAGACACCCATGGAGGAGAGAGAAAGAGAAGGAAGAAGAAGGAAGGAGGACTTTGTGCTCCTCCTCCCCCCTCCCCAACCTCCCCATTCAATTCAGAAGAACAAGGGGGAGTGCAGCAGCCATTTTGGACCGGTTAGAGCAAGCTCCACCCCCTACCAACCAAGCCGCCATTGTTGACCATGGCCAAAAATGGCACAAGGCATTCAGCTACCTAACTCCCCTCCTCTCCCTCTTTAAAAGCTTCACTGAGGTTCAAGGAGCATTTCCCACACTTTACCTGAAGGAGCCAAGCAATTTCCTGCATTTTTGAACAAGCCGACCACCACCGGCCACCACCATGCCAATCCGGCGATCAGCACGGCTACAGCCGCCACCACAGGTCCTCCTCCACTCCTTCTTGCATGGGTAGATCGTAGGGTTCATTAGAACCAAGGTTGGAGCTCAATTGAGCCCAATCGAAATTTCGAATTCATGGTTTTTCCATTGTTTTTCCGCTTGTCGGGATCGCCGGAGCAGTGCTCCCCAGCGGCCGTGCCGCCGCCTGGAGGTAGCCCCGACCACCCCAAAGGTGTAGGCGGCGGTGGCCGGCCGGGGAGGTGGCCGGAGCACCGGCGGCAGCCGCTGGAAATCGGCTCAGGCAGAAGAAATCCTGGCCGTCTGCCAGAGGAAGAAGATGACGGGATTCCGTCCATCTTGCGCCAAGATTCGTGCTGATGATGATAAAATACTATAGGATATGTATTTGATTTATTTCATTTTTTGTCACAGATTAGGTATTTAATGTATTTAATTATTAAAAATACCTAAAGCCCTTTTCTGAGAAAATGGTCAACACATGAAATTTAGCCCTATGGGTCTACTTTTAAACAAAATTGGTTTGAACCAATTTGAGTGACTGGTTTGACCAGGGAACTCATTTTGGTGGGGTCTATACAAATGAATAGGCAGTCATTAAACTAAGTGCCCACACTTCATACTTAGCCCAAATGAGTTGAAATTTTGGCAGGGAGTCATACTAACTAATATCTAGAACCTGCCCAAAAATGGGAATTTTTGGAGATAATTTTTTTATAGTTTTGTAAATAATTTAATTTATCTAGGGTAAATTAATTTATGGGTCAAATGAAGTCCAAATTCATCAAAAATTTGGTGGGAGGTATATGAGGTCAATATAGACCTCTGGTTAAGATTTCATTAAGTTTGGAGGTGATTTTAATGGAAATCATGCAAACCCTAGTTTTGCCCTAAGAAGGGCATTTTGGTCCAAAATGTAATTTTTGCTTAGAGTGTCCAATTCACCTCAACAGAGGTCCAAATTTTGAACACTGACTTGTAATGAACTTGTGCACCTTCCAATAAAATATGGGGAGGTTTGGAATTGATTTTCCACAAGATCCTAGGTCAAACCCTAAGGAAGGGCTTTTGTACCTTGTGAAGGGTATATGGCCAAAACACCTTGTATGACTATGGAATTTTGTAGGGAGGGTATTAGGGTAACTATAACCCTCTAGTTAAAATCTTAGGGTGTTTTGGAAAGTTTGTGACCCACAAAACCCTAACCCTAGTTTAGGGCACAAATATTTTAGGGTTGAAATGGGCTAGCTAAACTCCTCAAACTAAGGTGAAATTTTGGTAGATTGGTCATATGGATATTATTAGCCTCTAGTAATTTAATTGGGAATTTTGGGACAATAGTTATAGTACTTCATTTGTAACACAAGGGATACCTCAATTTAATAAATTGAACATTATGGTCCCTCTGACCCTTGGGAGGTCTTGAAAGTTTGGAAGAGGAAGTTTTGAATCATTATATGCATATATAAATTTTATGAAAATTTTTGGATACATATTTGAGGTACTTACTTCACAACTTGTTAAATGAGGAAATTATTCAATAATTTAATTAAGATTATTTACTAATAAATAAATTATGAAATTTGGCCCAAATAATTTATATGCCATTAGAATCATACTGGAATTTTTTCTGAATTTTTGGAAGCAATATAGTCTTTTATATTTCTTTAAATGAATTTTCAAGGGTTAAAATGAAATAGGAATTTTGGGATAAAACCTTACCGAAAAATTGAGATATTTTGGAAGATGAGTTAAATCCTTATTTTAAATTTCCTATAAAATTAGTGGAATGATATCTTGCCTGAAAATGGTACTTCATGTTCATTATTGGAAATTTTAGTCACTAGAATAATTAAATAAATTATTAAATAAATAAGGAAAATTTTGGATCTATGGATTTAGGGCTTAAAGGTCATAATGGACCTCCATTAAATATTATAGGAGTATTGGAAGATTATTTGATGTCCTTTCCATTATACATGGCATTTTACCTTGTGGTCAACATTTAGTAAATTGTTGAAAGGAAATGATTTGGCATAGTTGGAGTTAGCCATCTTGCTGGATTTTGTAGATGTGGATGAGTCATCCTAGAAGTTTAGGTTAAGTAGTGAGATATGAGTCGGTAGTATTGAGTAGTGCTTGGGGTCAACGAAAGATCGTCTTCCCCCGTAGAGTGAAAGGTCAAAATCACCTTAGGTTTAGTCTACCGTAATATGAAAAAGAAATGGGTAATGGATATGGGATTAGTTACCAACCAACAAGAATAAGTGCCTTGCGAAAGGGAGCTTTGGGATTCAGCCCATCATAGCTCCTAGTGCCCTCGAGAGCCCTTCATAGGGAATACCTTGGGCAGTCCTGGATAAAACCTAAGTCGTAGGTATAAAATCGCCACAAGAGTAAATAGTAAACTTAGGATTTCACATTCTCACACCCCAATGTCCCAGGAGATAGTTTGGGTTACTCGGGCAATAAGCCCAGTGGTTATGGTGATGGGCATGGTGGCTCAGGGAGCTTCGGCTCGGTTGTTGATTATGACAGACGGGATAGTTCGGGGAGCTTCGCCTCGGTTGTTGATTATGACGGACGGGATAGTCCGGGGAGCTTCGGCTCGATTGTTGATTATGACGGACGGGATAGTCCGGGGAGCTTCGGCTCGGTTGTTGATTTATGACAGACGGGATAGTCCGGGGAGTTTTGGTTCGGTTGTTGTTTGGACTCATAACTATTGCATGTGTATAAAAGGTATAAGGTGGTGGGTCTTCGGTATTGGAGGGTCGATGCACCGACGCCAATACGCTGACTCGGCAAGTGTGGTTAGCACTTCGCCAACAGAAGTTCGGTGCGCCAGCCGGCAAGAGTACGCAGGAGTCCGCTTTGTGCACCAAGCATTGAGGTGTACGATAGGTCTGACCAGTAGTGCTTTACTGGTTTAGAGGTGGGCGAGGCCCAACCCACCGCTTCCGTCTTCCACTACAGAGGTATCCTGGGAGGTAACGGCTCCGAAAGGGGGAACTAAAGGTCTGTGTACACAGAGTCGGGTGGGTGAGTTGCACTTGCATGTTCACATCATATCATAATTGTATTTCATAGCATAACCATTGCATATAACCTGACACCTAATGTATCAGCGGTGTGGGATGCTCTATACATTAGGCCTTGCAAAACGACCCCTTGGCCTATAAGTTCGTGCGAGCGTGCTTATAAGTCAAGTTTCTCTTTCAATATTATATATTTAAGCCTGCTAGTAAAACCGACACCCTATCATATAAATCGGTATGGGACTTTTAAATGATAGGAGCCCTGCAAGAGATCCCTTAGCTTATGTGTATTCACATAAGTTAAGGTTACTTAATCTAATTTTGTATCATTATTACCATACTTAGAACTGCTAGTCTAGTTCCGTTGCCATCTGCTATTTGACATTCTCCACCTTCATGTCCTTTCCTTTCCTTCTCCCCGCTCGGTGCTTAGGAGCCATGGGGGAAGGGGCGGAGGACGATAGGACTTAGTCTTTTAGACTAACAGTTTTCGAACCACATCATTTAGGGGACCACGGAACCCAGCATGGAGGATCAGCCCCGGAGGTCGGCACGCTTGGAGATCGGACAGTCTAGTACTGGAGTCCAGACAGCAGGGACTGTGAGTCCCAAACAATAGTAGTTGTATTAGTTTGCTTCCGCGATGAGTGATTTGTAGTGAGGACTTGATGTACCGGGCATAAGCCCGAGATTTTTATTATATGTACTATCTATAGACACTCCCTTTGTGGAGCTTATTTTCTATACATGTGATTTTCTGTGGACTTGCTTTTATTTTATTGCTACAGTTGTGATCGATTTTGGCCGGCAGAATCAGCATCTTGTAGTGACGACCTTCCCGGGTGCGAAGGTATCACCGCAAGGTGGCGGTTCTGGGCCTAAGACCCCGGCGTCGAAAAAGAAAGAAAAAATGGGGGTCTTACACCTTGTATAGTGGGGTGGGAAAGAAAGTGATGTTAGTCTTCTCTATTCTCAAAAGCAACTTTGAGAAGACTTTGTGGATGCTGATGATGTCAAAGCTCCCCCTGAGATGTTGATCTGTTCAGGAAAGAAGGAAGCTTTGCTTCAGGGTATAGGCCTTCAGATTTGATGTTTCTCTCCAGCAAGCCATAGAGTGATATTGTATTTGTGTCTCTTGAAAGCTTGGAGCAGATAATGAAGAACACATTATGATAGAAAGCTGTGTTGTGTTCTTCAGAATCTCCATTCCGACTACTGCTTAGTCATGTTGTCAGTCACTTCTTCTGGGCATCTACAAATCCTCTAATCTGAATATATTCCCCCGAGCCATATTCAAACATTTGAATTAATTCTATCTTGAAACGGCTGTGGCATTCCCAAGAGAGAGAGAGAGAAAGATGCCTAGGAATTAATCACATTAACGGTTGCTGTTGAACGACTATAAGCAATAAGTCTGAGAGATATTAAATGCCTTAGTTAATTCTGCCAGCTATTAAAATCTCTATCTGTAAGAATACACAGATTTCGTCAACCCCAGTCTGCTATTCGTCGATCTCTGCTCAGAGATTGTCGACTTTAATAATCTTTACGTCGAACTGAGATTCTGTCTTGAGATCAGCGATCGTCGACCGGAGCTCGGAGATCGTCGAGCTCAACTCAAAGATAGAACTCTGAGTTTCGTCGACCTGAGTTTGACTATCATCGAGCTTAGTTCGACTATCGTCGAACTGATTTTCTGCTCTTGACAAAACTGATTTCTGCATAATTTCTTTTCTGCAACATTTCTCTGGAGTTCTTTTGAGGTAGACCTAGAAATGACCCTATGACCCTGACTATACATTTTGGGTCAATCTAAGAACATCCTAATAGTATTCCTTGCCCAAATCGAAATTAGGGTTCCAACAGGCAGTTTGTTGTTTCAGTTTTCTTTTCCTAGTTTCAGACATACTTTGTACTATGGGTTCGTGTCAGGTTGTTGATGCCCACAGGATTGTTGATTTTTGACACTTGCTAGCTGATGTGGTTTTCTTATGTCTGGTTTAGATTACTTGCTCTCTGGGATGATTTATTGCTAGGATTGCATGTTAGATATTTTTAACCTATAAAACCATACTATTAGTAAAGCATACATGTCATCTCGTTCAAAACTAAGTCACTACTTTCTGTTTAGCGTAAAGACTTTTTGTATACTTATTATAAATCTAGTTTTTGCATATCATGAGTTGTTCCTCAGGGACATTTATACTCATGTAGGATGTTAGAGTCAATTTAAACAAGTATCTTCCGCAAGAGTATAATCATATTTTGAATCGTGAACTAGTTGATCAAATAAGCCGAGGGATACATTTATCTTCTCATTTTAAACTGAATTTCAATCATAATAACATATGTTCTCCTTTTAAACTGTCGAGTTTTGAGTCTTGCCTGAGCGTCTGCAGTTATCCCCTGAACGATGTGACATCACGACGCGTATTTTCCCTTACTCTGATATAATTTAATTATTCGGAAAATTCGGGTTGTGACAGTTGGTATCAGAGGGAGGTTGCTTGACAATTGGTCGGGCAACCCTCCCTTGTTAGTGTTAGTTATTCAGTGTCATATCATACACAAATTGATGTATCATCAGTACGTCTTGGCTAAAGCATGAACACTACACTCATAAACATAAATAGAAGTATATGGGGCATATTATGTAGTATGGGATGCATAATATGTGTTTGTATATAGATCCACCATAGGTGCCAACATGTGAGGGTTATGTAGTATGGGATGCATAATCTCACACCATGAATGCTCATTAGCACGTTTTCTCTTTCATTGTATGAGATATTATTTAGTATGGGATTCATAACATTTCATGTGTATGGTGCTCATAATATGCATTAAGGCCTTTTTTTAGAATGCATAACACTATATACATAGCATATCATCGCATAAGCACACGTGCTAAGTTAATGTTTACATGATGACACATGTATATACATGATTTTAAATAAGAATAAAGAATCCATGCATTCATATCATAGGAACATGAGTTAATAGGATGAGAGGATATCATCCTAAGTAGGACATAACATCATTATAAAATCCCAGAGCAAGTTGCAGCATAAGCAAGTGTCTTTTAAGTATGGTCTGAACTAAGTAGTGTGGCCTAGTCATAAGCTAGGATTTTAATGAGGTGTTTATGTGTATTTTTTTATTTTTATTATGTCGCATGAGCGTGATGCGACCAGGTCCACATCCCAGCCAGATGGCGAGTCGTCAGATGCGCAAAGAGGCGGTGATTGTAGAATTACGCTAGAGCATGGAGAGCATGGCAGGTCAGATCGTAGCAATGCAAACACAGTTGTAGGCATTGTTGGCTTCCACCTTAGGATGGCAGCCTGGTGAGCAAACCCCCATAGTGATTGGATATGAGAGTGAGATCAGTAAATTTAAAAAGTTTGCTTCTAAGTTGAGAGTTGCTGAGGAGTGCTGGGTTAAAGGTTTCTTGGGCGGTCTCCAAAATAACATTCAACAGTTTGCCAATACTTACCTGTCCGAGACTAATGTGAGGACAGTAGAAGTTGCTCTTAAAGTTGATACCATTAGGTATGCTAAAGATCATTGTATGATACCGAGGAAAAATAAGAGGAAAGGTGTTGAGGATGGAAGCTCTAGGGCATTCAGACCTTCTTCGAAAAAGAAGTGTGGTGAAATTTGTAGCTTCTGTGGTCGATCCTGCCATCCTTATGAAAGGTGTTTCAAGAGAGGTGCCGCTCAGAAGATGCAGTGGGTGATCGCCATCCAAGGAGCACCCAAGGGAGATCTGGTGTTCACGTTCTATTCAAGGAAGGGACATGATGTGAGTCATTGCTTGATGAAAGAAAGGACTTATTTCTAGTGCGGCCAAAAGGGACACCAGAAGCCTTCGTGTTCCCAGGCGTAGCCTGCCCCTCCTCTGGCTCTACCGCTGCCACCAAACCAGGGCAAAGGCAAAGGTAAACATATCGCAGTGACCGAAGAAGAAACTCAGTATTCAACCCAAGTGATCTCAGGTTAGGTTCTAACTAGTTTTTAGTTCAGTCCTGGTTTTGTTATTGTTCGAATAAGTTAGGTATGCAATTTTATTAGTAGATTAAGGTAAAGAACCATTGAGCGCGTGTTCATTTTGATTCTGTCGCTACCAACCTATTCATGGCTAGGAATTTTATAGAGCGTCATGGTTTGACCCTCGTTCGGGTTGGTGTCGTGTTTTGTGTCAAGTTTCCTTCTAGTGATTCTGTGGTATCAGACGAAGGTATTCAGAGATGTCCGATTATGTTAGGTGATTTTCTAGTGATTGTTGATTTAAAGGTGATAGGCCTGGAAGATTTTGATGTGATCTTTGGCATGTACTTATTGTCTAGGCATGACTTTATTATTTAGTGTACGGTTAAGCGCTTGGATTTCAAGGTGGACAACGGTCAACCCACAAGTGTTTATGGTTATCTGCTTCAGGCTTCTCCAGTTATTTCTGCGGTATGTGCGAAGAAGTTTTTTTTAGATTCTGGATATTTTGCTTGTTTGGTTTCAGTTTTGGGAAACCAAGGTTCATTTGCCGCATTTAGAGGAGATTCTTATGGTACGTAAGTGTTCGAATATTTTCCTAGCTAATTTTCCTGGTCTTCCTCCTGTGATGGGCGTAGATTTCATCCTAGATTTGGACATTTTTGTGATGGTATTCATAGACGATGTTTTGGTGTATTCTCGTAATGCTGTGGAGCATGCCCATCATTGTCTTAAGTGTTGCCTGCTTTGAGGGACCTCAAGTTGTTTGCTAGGTTGAGTAGGTGTGAGTGTTGATTGCCTCGGGTTTCTTTCTTGGGTCATGTGGTTAATAAGGCCAGAATTTTAGATTGACCCTGAGAAGATAGCTGCTGTTATGGATTGGGCTAGGCCTGCCACACCCAAGGTGATTGATAGCTTCCTAGGGTTGGCTCGCTATTATAGGAGGTTTGTATAGGGTTCCTCTACGTTGTCTGCGCCACTGACTAAATTTACGCAGATGAACGTAGCTTTTTATTAGGGCGTTGAGTGTGAGGAAGCTATTCAGGAATTAAAGAAGAGTTGTGCACTGCTCCGGTGTTGACTTTGCCTACAGAAGGTATAGACTATGGTGTTTATGTGGACGCATCACATGTAGGACTTGGTTGCATGCTGACGTAAGAAGGAAAAGTGATTATGTATGGGTCTAGACAGTTAAAGATTCATGAAAGGAATTACCCTAGGCACGATCTGGAATTTGCGGCAGTGATACGTGCTCGGAATTTTTTGAGATACCTATTGTATGGCGCGCAATGTAAGATTTATACAGATTATAAGAGGTTGAAGTACGTCTTCACTCATAAAGAATTGAGCTCGCACCAGCGTCGATGATTAGAATATGTAGCTGTCTATGATGTTGAGAGTTGGTATTACCCAAACAAGATGATGTTGTAGTCGATGCCTTGGGTAAGAAGGCAACTAAGATCTTTAACCTCTCTGTGGATTCCCTGGTGGATGAATTTTGCTTAATGGATATTGCTATTGGGAATGATGGTCTGCCTAGTAGGTTAGAAGTAGCAGAGCCTTCATGGATTTCACTCACGAGGCTTCATCAAAAGGAAGATCTTGATCTACTACACCTTTGTAATAGAATTGAAGGGAGAGCCACCTGATTTCTCTTTGGACGAGTTAGATACTCTGAAATATCGGGGTAGAGTTTGTATTCCCACATTTGGTGATATTCGGGCTAACATTTGTAATGAAGCTCATGGCTCCAGTGTTGCCTACCATCTTGGTTCCCCCAAAATGTATAAAGATCTAAAGAAAACTGTTTTTTGGTTAGGAATGAAGAATGATATAACATCTTTTGTGTCGGAATGTTTTACATGTCAGCGTGCTAAGGCTGACCATAGAAGGTCTGATGCTAAAATGACACCGCTCGCTATTCCACAGTGGAAGTGGGAGAGTATTTCGATGGATTTCATCACCGGCCTACCAAAATATCCCCGTAGGCACGGTTTTGTTTGGGTGATAGTCGATTGATTGACTAAATGTGCTCACTTTGTGCCCATTAAGATTGGGTATTCTATGAAGAAGATAGCTGAGCTATATCTTGAAGAGATTATCAGACTGCATAGAATGTCTGTTAGCATCGTATCGGGTCAAGACTCTAGAGTTACGTCTCGCTTTTGGAAGAGCTTATAAGAGGGGTTGGGTACCGATTTGAGGTATTCCACCGCCTATCATCCACAGACAAATGGTCAGACGGAAAGGATAAATCAGATCGTGGAAGATATGGTATGATGTTGCATATTGGATCACTGTGGTACTTGGGATGAGAGTCTCAAACTCATGGAATTCACATACAATAATTGTTATCAAGAAAGTCTGCAGATGGCCTTGTTTGAGGCCTTGTATGGGAGTAGTTGTAGGACTCCTTTGTTTTGTGCTGAGGTTGGTGAGAGACCATTACTAGGTCCGAAATCCCTTGAAGAGATGAATTGTGCTGTAACTCTATTTGAGAGAAGCTCCGTGTATCACAAGAGCGTTTGAGAAGTATGTTAATCGATGAAGGGTTGATCTGAAGTTTGTCATTGGGGACTTGGTTTTTCTGAAAGTCTCTCCGATGCTAGGTGATAAAAGGTTTGGAAGGAACCACTAGTTAGACCCCCGGTATGTGGGAACTTTCCAGATTCTTGAGCACATCGGAGTGTCAGCTTATAGACTGGAATTTCCAGCTACCTTCCCTTGTGTCCATGATGTGTTCCATGTGAGCCAGTTGCGGAAGTGTGTTCGTTGTGATCGTCAAGTCCTTGAATCGGTGCCCCAGATTCAGCCCAATCTTTTGTTTGTGGAAGAGCCTGTCCGTGTTTCGGAATCTCAAGAGCGTGTGTTATAGAGAAAGACCATCCCCATGGTCAAGATTTCTTTGGAAAAATCAAGACGTCGAGAGTGCGATGTGGGAATTGGAATCGGCGATGAGAGAATCTCATCTGCTTCTCTTCTCCTAGTTCTGGTATGTCTTTATGTTTTTGATTGTGTTTTAGTTTCTCGTTTTTGTTTTGTTTTTGTGTTGTGATAAGTTTCGGTACGAAACTTCTTTTTAGGGGGAGTGACTGTAACGCCTCCGATTTTTCGATAATTTTATTTGATTTGGTATCGTCGTATTTATGACGTTGTGGCGTTACTTTTAACGTCGAGTTGACGGCGCAGCGCCGTTAAGGCATTTTCACGCTCATGCGGTCGTTTCGGCCGAATTCTTATTGTTATTGGAAAATTTTGCATTTGGAATTCAAGTTGAATAATTTTGGACTTGCTCGTCAAGTTTCGTCGCAATTCGAGCGATATTCGGGCCTCAGCGATTTTCCGAAGTTTTGTGTAAACTATGTTCGTTGTATACTTTGAAAATTTATATCTCGGGAATGGCTCATTGGATTTAGGTTTTGACTTTGCCATTAGGTTCATAGCGTCAGTGTTCTCCTACGGCGTGAGTTTCGTTTAATTTGACGCGTGTTTGAGCCTCCGTTTTGAACTCGTATTCTTTGTTCAAAAATATATAAATATGAATAATTTAATATTAAAGTACTATTCAAAAATGAAAACTACTATTCATTCATATAGTTTGATCAAAAGGGTATTTTTGCAAAAAAAAAAATTCATGCAAAATTTTACTCGAGTGATTTTTTCTGCCTCTCGAGTGCTCTCTTAGTACTCGAGTTCTACCTCCTATTCCTCTCGAGTGCTCTCTTAGTACTCGAGTTCTACTTCCAATTCTTCTCGAGTTGCCCTGTATAGTTTGAGTTCGGGCGTCGTTTTGAGGGTCAAAACAGTGTCAGATGGAAAAGTTGTTAACATAAATTTGTTCGTCTTGACGAGATCTACAACTTTCATGTTGGGAACTTTTTATTTGAAGCCATCTTAAGCCTCTATTTTTTATTTTCCCCAAAACTGCTCGTATATAATCTGTACTGTTCATTTATACTCAAGTACTATTGATTTAACTCGAGTACCATTGATTTTTCTCCAGTATAACTGATTTTTATTGAGTACTACTTATTCCTCTTGAGTGCTAGTTATTTTTATCGTGTATTATACGTTCCTCTCGAGTACTTTTCTCTCATTCTCGAGAAACCCTTAATCATCTCGAGTAATCCCCTGCTATTTACATTCAGGCATAATTTTGAGGGTCAAAACAATGGCATATGAAAAAATGGTCAACATGAAATTTGTTCCTCACGACGAGATCTACAACTTTCATGTTGGATACCTTTCGATTTGAAGCCTTCCTAGACTTCTATTTTTGTTTTCCGCGAATCTACTCCTAAGTAATCCGTTTTTATCCTAATTTAGAAAAAATATTTTATAAGTACTTATATATATATATACTCTTATGCTTATGGTATTAGAAACCAGAAATAAAAAACTTCATTTTCTTCTTATCCGGACTTTTTCCTCCCGAACCAGAGCGGCGTGAGCGAGAGAGAGAAATATTTTCTTGAATCTTTCGGTGGCCGTCGACGGTGCTCCGGTGCTTCAAATCTTCGACCGAGTATAGATCTGGAAAGCTCTCGGTGAGGGCTTCGTCATCGTGATAAAATATTCCTCATTTCTTGATTTTTCTCGCTAGGGTTTTTGGCCCTAACTCCTATTTTTGGCCATTCTTGTTATATTTTGATTTCTCTCATCTTCCTTGGTCCCGATCTACGCCGAGGTGCGATTTGGTGATATTCTCCGGTTAAACCAAGACAGGTGGCCGTTTACTCTCTTTTCTTCTTGTCCGATTTGATGGTAATGAATAAGCTTTTGTTCCTTAATTTTTACTACATTCTTTTTCTATCTTTCCAAGTTATGGCAATGTATAATCCTTATTTGAAGTTTACTGGAATTTATGAGTTATTGTCTTGAAGAGAAAACTTAACCTTGTAGCGTTGTAGTGATTGATGAGATGTTATATAGTAGGATTTAATCGCTCCTAACCATGGTCATAAGACACGTTAGAGTTATCTAGGATTGTAAATCTTTCCTAAAAGGTTGATCAACTATGTATTTAATCTAGAAATGTGTATTAGATTTCGACGTGCCAAGTCCTGAGATATATTTCATGGTGTTCTTTGTTGCGAGCATTAGTGGGCAAATCTACCAACTGCAAGGGTCGTTTCCTTTATTAGTACCTTATGGACCTCTACCGGTGTTTGGGTCATTGCCCCTTAACGTGCTTGGTAATGCCAATGCAAGGCGAGTCGTTATAGAGGCACCTGCGGCGATTAGTGGGGCGTATAGTCTCCCCTGTAGTAGACAGATTTTAACATCCGAGGGGGTGTGTCCAGATAATGACCACCTTGCCTCTTTAGGTAGAGTTCACCTCAGGTGTCTAATAAAATTTTTGAGTATTCTTTCTTATGATTTAATCATGCTTCCTCCCCTTTTTTTGGGGTGTCTGGCGTGATTTGTCGTACGTGATGATCCACATAAGTTTTTTTATCTAATTTGTGTACTTTACTTCGATACTCTTTGTCCTGGGTTGGTACCCCGTTTTACCTCTATTTACTTTTGCTTACTTTTTCTGCCACCATTTGTGCCTCCTTGTTGAGGTGTTCTGTCTTTGGAATGCCTCAGGTTTGGAGCGTTAGCAGGTATTGGAGATGGTTTTGGAGTTCTTGAAGCAGCCATGTTGACTGTGGTTTTTTCCCCTCGCCGTAGCGAGGTAGTTTGTTGTTTCAGTTTTCTTTTCCTAGATTCAGACATACTTTGTACTGTGGGTTCATGTCAGGTTGTTGACGCCCACAAGATTGTTGATTTTTGACACTTGCTAGCTGATGTGGTTTTCTTATGTTTGGTTTAGATTCCTTGCTCTCTGTGATGATTTATTGCTTGGATTGCATGTTAGATATTTTTAACCTATAAAACCATACTATTAGTAAATCATACATCTCATCTCTTTCAAAACTAAGTCACTACTTTTTGTTTAGCGTAAAGACTTTTTCTATACTTATTATAAATCTATGGTTTGCATAGCATGAGTTGTTCCTCGGGGACATTTTTACTCATGTAGGATGTTAGAGTCAATTTAAACAAGTAACTTCCGTAAGCGTATAATCATATTTTGAATTGTGGACTAGTTGATCCAATAAGCCGAGGGATACAGATATCTTCTTAACTTAAACTTAATTTCAATCATCACAACATATGTTCTCCTATTAAACTGTCGAGTTTGGAGTCTTGTCTGAGCGTTTGTAGTTATCCCCTGCACGACCTGGCATCACGACGCGTATTTTCCCTTACTCTGATATAATTTAATTGTTGGGAAAATGCGGGTTGTGACACTCACTCTCTCAAGGGGCTTAAACATCAAGGCTAAAGGAGACAAAGCTCTAGTAGTAAAATCTTTTGAGTCCAAGATATATGATCTATTGGGAATGGTTTCCCTAAAGGTGGTAGTAGGTACACAATGGGCATGCCGACCTTTGGGGGAAAATGATCTAGTTTTAGGTATATAAATTCCTATAAGAAGGTATGGGACTAGCGCCCTAACAATACTCATTCATAGGCTTGGTGTCAGCAGTGCGGAGGTTGGCGGGATCAAATTGATCCGAGAGTAGGCTACGCATTGCCGGCCAAGCATGTTTATAACTACCAACACGACGCTCTTTGTTTAGCCAAAATACCTGGGCTTGACCTACTAATCATTCTCGGTCTAAGATAACCTTTTGGTGGTCGTCCTAGTCATGAAAATCAAATTCAATTTCTATTCCCTTAAGCCAGTCTCAAAAAATTTTGGAACACCCATAACCGTCATAAGTTGGAACCTGTCTTCTAGTGTCAGGATAAGAGTGGGGACGGTTGGTGTTTCTATGTTATGAAGGCAAGGATGGGATGTGTTTAGCCATAGATTTATCATACCAATAGTCTAAATGGGAAGCGTAAACTTCATATGCCATATCAGTGAGAATCAGAGAGAAAACTCGATCCGGATCTTGTGCACATGCAATAGATGGATTTGTTCCCGTTATCTAACTAAGGTAATGAATATATGATTTTGATTTTCTTCTTGGAAATATTATGAAGATTATTAAACAATTTTTTTGATTTTTGCAGAAAAATAAAAATATAGGCCGCTATTTACAGACCAAAAATTAAAATTGTATTTTATTATTTTGGCAATGAAACGTGCAAGTGCGTGTCGGCTTACTAATAAAAGGGGGAGGGTGCTTATTAGGAAATTTACGTGAACCTCCCTCTGATACCAAATTGATGCAGGCCCATGGTTTCATCGGATTGAACTACGCGTTCTTAGGTTTGTTGGATCTTGTAGCCAACCTTAGAGGGGGGGGGGGTGAATAAGGTTCGACGCGTTTCTTGAAATTTAAGCGTTAATTTGTCCACAGAACCAGAGCTTAGGAAACTACTGCAGAGCGTTGGGTAACCAATGTTCTGCGGTACGTTATTCACTCTTTTCCTGTACAAATTAGCTTGTGCGCACACACGTGAAACTAGACTTATCATTCACAAGTAAACATAAGAGGCAATGATATGAAGAAAATATCTCATATGAATCATTAAGTCACACACAATGTTACACTTGTAATTAGGATTGATTTAAAACATGTTTACACACAATACATACAACTTGGATCTCCATGACGCCGGAGATCAGAGGCGGTGAATAAAACTCTTGGGTTTTCTATACCGACCCAAAACCCGGACCGGTTGGCTCTTCACTTTCCCCCCGAAAGGTCTTAGAGCCGCTCTTCACCTCCACACCCGGAAGGGTCTTAGAGACGCTCTTCACTTTCTCCCCGAAAGGTCTTAGAGCCGCTCTTCACCTCCACAACCGGAAGGGTCTTAGAGCACCGCTAGATCCCCGATCTAGACGCCCCAAATCCCGGGACGATTTTCCACGGAATCCAAACTGGATTCCGACGACCTTCCCCGGTCGATTTCCCTTACCACTTACAACAAAAAGGAAGAAAAAGATACAAAAAGAGATTACAAAATATATTCATTAAAGTTTAGGTTCTCCCTCTTGAGAAGTTCTCCGGATAGATCTACGGCCGGTGCTTGTGATCTTCGATGGAAAGCACCCGGTCGCTAGACGTAGACGATGCGAAGCCTTGATCGCCGGAGTTCTTCGATCTCGAACGGGAGGAAGAAGCCTTGCTTTTTCTTTGACGAAGACGAGTAGAACGGACGTAGGAAGACGGCCGAACTTGGTATTCCTGGAGCACTTCGTCAATAATCTCTGGAGGCTTAGGTCTTGAGGAAACGGCGCTGCTTTTTATACGTCTTGGAGAAAATAGACTACCGCCTGCGATAACTCTATCGCCGAGCGGTAAGTTCGCGTGTAACGCCTGCCAGCTGTCTCCACACGTCTCCCGAAACGGCAACTATAACTGCTCATTAAGGAAACTGCCGTTTCAAGAGAGCTATCGCCGGGCGGTAATGGTTACCGCGCCCAGTCAGAGCGATAGCGCCATTTCGCCAAATAATTCTACCGCCTGCGATAAGACTATCGCCGAGCGGTAGGTACCATCGTCGATGATCGTCCCCTTGATGCACGTCGACCGGATACCGCCGGCGGTAGCGTCCTGTCACCGGGCGGTAGCTTTTGATTGTCGACGATCCTTCCTTAGCTGATAATTGGGCTGTCGACCATCGAACCGATATGCGTCAATCGAGATGGTTACCGCGCTGCGATAAGGTTATCGCCGGGCGGTAGTAACCTTTTGAAGCTCTTCTCCTTTCCTTTCACCTGTCAGCCTGCACACTCTATCACACAACCAATCTCATCAAATACAAGCAGGGAGTTGATATTCTCAAACCTAAGGAGTGTGAAACCATGTTCCAACAAACTCCCCCTTTTGATAATATCAATCCCGTTCATGATAAACCAAAATCAAGTAGATAGAGTGCCAGAATAGATGTATGTAGCAACGTAGAACAGTATAAAGTAGAGTATCAGAGTAAAATGAACATAGAACAGTATAAAGTAGAGTATCAGAGTAAAATGATATTGAACAAATAAGCAATACACACCTATATCGATCCCGTTCAATCCTGTTCTATCCTACTACATACTCCCCCTATCGGTGGGACGCTCCCCCTATCTATGAGCACACACACACCTCAATACGCTCCCCCTATCATGAACACTACCTCCAATACCTTCTCCCCCTTTGATAATATCAAAAGAATGGGCGAGGCCAACCGACCAAGGAGGATGAAAATTGTAGGCGAGAGATAACGTAATATAGACCCACAAAGCACTTGAAATCAGAGAATTGTAAAACAGGGTCAAAATCAGGAGCAAACGCTAATCAGAGTGAAGAAATTGGACTATATGCACGAGACATAGCACACATCAAGTATGACATGAATGTTTGCAAGGTTTAGATAAATAGAGAGAAAAATAGGCAAACACAAATATCGTCATGAGAGAAAAAATGTGCCAGTACGTATTGTGCGAAAAGCATCGAATGTAGTTGAGGTCCAATTCTTATGCGCGGAAGATTTAAATAAGATAATGACATGTGCACGTGTAGCATCAAGAGACAAAACATTCAATAGAGATATCATGCAGACATGTTTTATATCAAGCAAACTAACGATGCTAACACCAAAGAGATATAGTGAAAAATCACGTCACATGACATAGTGCGGCATAAAGAAATTAAATCACGGGCACAAATCATAAAGTGTAGTCCATGCACAAGATCGAAACGACTTTGTAATCCAAGGTGCTCACCCTCACAACGCTTATGAAGACTTATCAGGAGGGATGAGTAGTGCTTGGGGGGTGTGTAAGCGGGATTTGATGGCCATCATTTTATTTTGAGTTAGGCCATCAATTTTATACATAATCAAAGCAGAACAAGACCCCAAGTCAATCGAAATCTACCCACATAGGTAGATCCACTTTAACTTGTTTACATTGGACATATGCGTTTCTAGTTTTGGCCCAAAAATTTAATTAGCATAGACACACGCAATTTGATTTCATGACATTGATTGTTCAAGATATATCAGATATGTTAAATTTAGTGTCACGATTTATAACATGTCAGCTTATTATCTCAGGTTGAGTGCATGATCAAGTGGTGTGTGAGTGGTGTAGTCATTATCGTAAATAAATCCTCACACATACTTAGAGGCGTAGACAACGTACACCCACATTAATTTTCGCACTCAATAGCTAGACAAAAATTTAACTTCGCTCATCATGACCGGATACCAATGTGCCGTACAAATTGACAAGAAGATTAGCAAACATTGTATATACTTGAAAATATACCACGACTCGGTCATATGAGCCCCAAACCAACTTGTCAGTTTTTTTTTAATTTTTGAAAACAATTTTAGCCACAAACAGGGAACAACCAAAAACAACACGAGCAGGGAATAAAAAACGAACAGAACATTTTTTTTTTTGTTTTTGTTTTTGTTTTTTTTTTTGTTTTTGGTGTTACACCTTTGAACAGAACAAAAACGAAACCAAAAAAAACAAAACTACAAACACACAAAAAAAACATATAACAAAAAAAATTAGGTTGATAAATCAAGAATCCCAAGTTCGAGTCGTAGAAGTGAAAAACGAGCATCCGGAAGCGGTTTAGTAAGAATGTCCGCGAGTTGATCATCGGTCCCAATAAAGACGACACTCACATTCTCTTTCTTAATGTGGTCGCGAATAAAGTGATGTCGAACGTCTATGTGTTTGGACCGAGAGTGATGCACCGGATTATACGTTAAGTCTATTGCACTCTTGTTGTCGCACCTAAGTGTAATGTTGCGAAAAGAAAGACCAAAGTCTTCTAAAGTTTGCGACATCCAAAGTGCCTGTGCACAGCAACTTCCTAAGGCGATATACTCAGCTTCGGCGGTCGAAAGAGCCACCGAGTTTTGCTTACGACTTGACCACGAGACAAGTGCCGGGCCTAAAAAGTGACAAGTACCGCTAGTGCTCTTGCGGTCAAGAGAGCAACCGGCATAATCGGAGTCAGAATATCCATGAAGGGTAAAATCATCCGAGTGAGGGTACCACAACCCGAGGTGTTGCGTGCCAAGGAGATAGCGAAAAATATGTTTTACCGCTTTAAAGTGAGACTCCCTAGGGTCAGCTTGATAACGGGCACACATACCTACCGCAAACATGATATCGGGCCGTGACGCACTCAAGTATAACAAAGATCCAATCATGCCCCGAAACATTGTTTGATCCACAGAGATTCCACTCTCGTCTTTTCCTAATTTAAGGGACGCACTCATCGGAGTTTTGACTTGTTTTAAAGACTCAAAACCAAAACGTACAAGCATATCTTTTATATATTTGGATTGATTTATGAAAATTCCGTCTTGTCGTTGAGAGATTTGAAATCCTAAAAAATAATTGAGTTCTCCCACAAGGCTCATTTCAAATTCAGATTTCATTAAACTCACAATCTCTTCAACCAACCTCTCATTAGTCGCTCCAAAAATAATATCGTCAACGTAAATTTGGAGGATAACGAGATCCGAATTTTTGGCTTGTACAAAGATAGTTGTGTCCGCACTACCCATCTTGAACCCATGATCTAAGAGGAACGTAGTTAGCCTATCATACCAAGCACGGGGTGCTTGTTTCAATCCATACAAGGCCTTTACTAATCTGTACACATGATGAGGGTGGGCGGCATTTAGGAAACCGGGTGGTTGCTCGACATACACTTCTTCTTTTATATAACCATTTAAAAATGCGCTCTTAACGTCCATTTGAAACAACTTTATTTTCTTATGGCTTGCGAATGCCAAAAACATTCGAATGGACTCAAGACGAGCAACCGGTGCAAAAGACTCCTCAAAATCCACACCCTCAATTTGTGAATATCCTTGTGCTACCAACCGAGCTTTATTCCTCGTGATCCTAGACTCACCATCAAGTTTATTCTTGAACACCCACTTTAAACCAATCACGGGATGGTTGTCCGGACGATCAACTAGAATCCAAACTTTGCTACGCTCGAATTGGCTCAATTCCTCATTCATGGCAAGGAACCATGATTCATCTTGAAGAGCCTCGGACACGTTTTTGGGCTCAATATCCGATAGAAAGCATAAGTTGGAGAATGCCTCATGAAGAGCAGATCGAGTTCTAACTCCATGGGATGGTTCTCCAATAACTAGATCACGAGGATGTTGTTTCGTAAACGTTAGATCCTTAGGAGGCACATATGCGTGCGACTCACTCTCCTCGTTACTCTCAACCGGAACACTCTCCTCAACCTCTTCTTCGGACATCCTAGGCTCACTAGATGGTGGACTCTCATCAAAATGCACATGAGCCGATTCTTCAACCACTAAGGTTCTCTTATTATAAATCCTATAGGCTCGACTTTTGCTAGAATATAATAAGAATATGTCTAGATCGGATTTTTCATCGAATTTTCCTAAGTGATCCTTAGTGTTCAGAATATAGCATGGGCACCCAAAAACTCTAAAGTACGAGACGGAGGGTTTTCTATCAAAGTAGACCTCGTAAGGGGTTCGCTTAAGAAGTGGGCGATTTAATCTCTATTTTGTTATCACTTGATTATGCGTGAAAAGTGGATTTTGATCAGTATTAATTTGCTCCTAAGCTCTTTGAGTCCCGCACAACTAAAACAGACGTACGATGTGAAGTAGGAGATAGTCATGACGTGATCAAGTGTGTCATTCTACTTCACTAATGGGACATGCTTAGGAGTTGAGAGGTTTGGGTATCCAGAAGGAGCCGAGAATGACTTTCCTTTTGGGAACCCAACGATGTTGTGATACAGTTGAACCCGGTGAAGGAGGGTTCGCCCGGTCTATCGGACTGGGCGTGCTACGTCGCGTGACTGGTCTCCATTCATACCTTGGTTTGATGTTTTTCTTATGTTGCAGATTCTCTTTTGGATGTCTAGGAGTCCTTACGTGAGAAATTGTGGTTGGGCACAATTGTCTTTGTGAATTAATCATGTTGAGATTACTTTCTGACATGAAGTACTTCTTGTTACCATACTGACTCATAGCATAAAGACTTTTTGAAGGATATCTGCGTTCAATTGGTTTTGTAAATGGAGTAGTTGGTTTTCGCCAGTGGATATGATTTTCATATTTGAGGTTTTCACTCGCGTTGGCTTGAAGTTTACTACTCCCTTTGATTTTCCTAACTGACGTGAGTGAGCTTGTGTTCAACGTGCGTTTGGAATTTTCTTGATATTGCACGTTTATGTGTTGAGAATTTTTCTTTAAGATTTCCTTAAGCACGTTGATTTTTGTTTCCAAATCTTCATTTCTCTGTTTGAGATTTGTTCTCGCTTTGGTGTAGGCAGTTGTGCTATTCTTGAGTATTGCGACTATTGAGTTAATGTGGGCTTCATACTTATTTCTGTATTCTTCGAAGACCTCACTCATCTCAGTGATTTCAACTCTATAGTCCACGCACTTAGCACACTCCCCCTTTGATGCTAAGTTTTCTAGAAACAGTTTCTCATTTTGTTCTCTTAGAGAAATGCACTCTTTCTCTTCCTCCTCACATTTCTCTTTTAACTTCTCACAATTTATACAAAGTGTAGAGTTGTCCTCTAAAGAGCATACAGGAGAACTAGACACGACAGTGGAAGATTCTACACTAACATTTGCTTTTAAAAGGTTATTTTCCAAGCGTAGTTTTGAATTAATATTTTTCAGTTTCTTAAGTCTACGCCTATTCATATTCAGCATATTCAGTGTATAAACAGACTTGTATACACGGAGAGAGTTTGAGTTTCTTACAGCGCTCTTGGACGAGGCAGGATTTGAACACAAGGTTCCTTTATCATCTTCCCCTTGGCTCTTCTCGTCCAGTGACAGATGTTCATCTCCCCTCTTGCTTGACGTGTCTGTCTTGACTTCCTCCAAGAGTGCATCTCCATTTGACTCGTCACTTGGATCTATAAGAAACTGCTCGAAGTCATTATCTGCAGGATGAGAACTATAAGTAGACTCAAGATATTCCCATATCTCATATGCAGTGGAACACATGTGAATGCATTTAAAAATTTCTTGACTAAGCCCACAAAACAAAATGTTCATAGCCTTGGCATTTAAATAACACTCGTGCTTATTTAGGCTATAAGGGGGCTTGGTACAAGTAATGTTCCAAACTTCTACATCCGTTAGCATAAGGAATTTTCTCATTAGAGTTCTCCATTCGTTATAGTTCACTCCTATAAAGAGAGGTGGTGCAAACACATTTTCGGTGTACAATTTTTCATCCCCACTCATCAGTCCATGATGGAGGTTGGCCATTATTCCCGGTGGTGAAACCGTTTTGGAATAACCTGGCTCTGATACCACTTGTTGGATCTTGTAGCCAACCTTAGAGGGGGGGGGGGTGAATAAGGTTCGACGCGTTTCTTGAAATTTAAGCGTTAATTTGTCCACAGAACCAGAGCTTAGGAAACTACTGCAGAGCGTTGGGTAACCAATGTTCTGCGGTACGTTATTCACTCTTTTCCTGTACAAATTAGCTTGTACGCACACACGTGAAACTAGACTTATCATTCACAAGTAAACATAAGAGGCAATGATATGAAGAAAATATCTCATATGAATCATTAAGTCACACACAATGTTACACTTGTAATTTGGATTGATTTAAAACATGTTTACACACAATACATACAACTTGGATCTCCATGACGCCGGAGATCAGAGGCGGTGAATAAAACTCTTGGGTTTTCTATACCGACCCAAAACCTGGACCGGTTGGCTCTTCACTTTCCCCCCGAAAGGTCTTAGAGCCGCTCTTCACCTCCACACCCGGAAGGGTCTTAGAGCCGCTCTTCACTTTCTCCCCGAAAGGTCTTAGAGCCGCTCTTCACCTCCACAACCGGAAGGGTCTTAGAGCACCGATAGATCCCCGATCTAGACGCCCCAAATCCCGGGACGATTTTCCACGGAATCCAAACCGGATTCCGACGACCTTCCCCGATCGATTTCCCTTACCACTTACAACAAAAAGGAAGAAAAAGATACAAAAAGAGATTACAAAATATATTCGTTAAAGTTTAGGTTCTCCCTCTTGAGAAGTTCTCCGGATAGATCTACGGCCGGTGCTTGTGATCTTCGATGGAAAGCACCCGGTCGCTAGACGTAGACGATGCGAATCCTTGATCGCCGGAGTTCTTCGATCTCGAACGGGAGAAAGAAGCCTTGCTTTTTCTTTGACGAAGACGAGTAGAACGGACGTAGGAAGACGGCCGAACTTGGTATTCCTGGAGCACTTCGTCAATAATCTCTGGAGGCTTAGGTCTTGAGGAAACGGCGCTGCTTTTTATACGTCTTGGAGAAAATAGACTACCGCCTGCGATAACTCTATCGTCGGGCGGTAAGTTCGCGCGTAACGCCTGCCAGCTGTCTCCACACGTCTCCCGAAACGGCAACTATAACTGCTCATTAAGGAAACTACCGTTTCAAGAGAGCTATCGCCGGGCGGTAATGGTTACCGCGCCCAGTCAGAGCGATAGCGGCATTTCGCCAAATAATTCTACCGCCTGCGATAAGACTATCGCCTGAGCGGTAGGTACCATCGTCGACGATCGTCCCCTTGATGCACGTCGACCGGATACCGCCGGCGGTAGCGTCCTGTCGCCGGGCGATAGCTTTTGATTGTCGACGATCCTTCCTTAGCTGATATTTGGGCCGTCGACCATCGAACCGATATGCGTCGATCGAGATGGTTACCGCGCTGCGATAAGGTTATCGCCGGGCGGTAGTAACCTTTTGAAGCTCTTCTCCTTTCCTTTCACCTGTCAGCCTGCACACTCTATCACACAACCAATCTCATCAAATACAAGCAGGGAGTTGATATTCTCAAACCTAAGGAGTGTGAAACCATGTTCCAACAAGGTTCGGTAATTAAAATAAATACGTAGCGAGCGATTTCTCTTAATTAATACTAATAATGAATCCAACAATATAGTAATGCACAATGCAAAGGGTCGCAACCACTTATATAGATTAAACAAATGGCTATATGCCAATGTTCGCTTAAGCGAATAGGACCTACCCGATCTGGACAATTAGCAATTCCAAGTAAAATTATTCGCTAGCAAATCACAAACTAATACGAGAGGACCTGGACTAAAATAGTGATTTAAAATAAAATCCAAATATATCCCAAGAAATTAATTAATATGAGGGTGGCCAAATCACATGAACTCAAGGATAAATCGCAATAATTTATAAGAAACACACAAGAGATGGTTTTAGTAAATCATTACCCTATCCCAAGAAGTTCGTCCATAATATGGAGTGGAGGAAGCGCTCACGCGGTGGTTGATTTTCTATTTCCATGCAAACCTTCGGATCCGCACTAGACGATGATGATGCTCGCCGTTTTCCTTTATAAAACCCTAGAAGAGGGAGAATATTAAATCCCAAAATATATAAAGAAAAAGGAGAGAGAAAACTTTGTGGAATATTTTACTCAAGATGATGAAGAGGTGGCGACTAGGGAAGAGATGAGGGGAGCCGCCAGTTTTGTTGTTGATGAAGGGGTCGGGTGGTGTTGTTAATGGTCGGGTTTTGGTTTGTGTAGGGGAAGGAAGGGGAGGGGCCGAATGCCAAAGAGGGCAAGAGGGGGGCTCGGTTTTGCATGGAAGGAGAGAGGAGCACTCGGGTGGGAGGTGGAGGAGGGTGGCCAAGAGGCACTTGGGAGTAGAGAGAGGAGAAGAAGAAGGGGGCCAAAGACAAGAGAGGAGGGAGAGGGGGAGAGGCAGGTGGCCAAGAGAAAGTAGACAAAGGGGGGGTGGGGGGCGAATTTTTGAGAGGGAGGAGGAGAAAATTTCAACTTGAAATTTAGGTTTTTCTTTTTCAATTCATCATCTACTAATTTCTTCATAAGCATGACTATATATAGCCTACACCACTCCATCTCCACCATTAAAATACAAATGACATATGATGGTTATAGGCACCCATCTTACAAATGAAATGAAATATTTAAAAACAACACATGATGGTTATAAGCACGCATCAATATACATGAAATAAAAATACAATAATGAAATACTTGGAAATAAAAATGCTTAAATTAAAATTGCATTAAATAGAAATTGCTAAAAATAATAATTGGGAAAATATATAATTATAATTATTTAAATTATAATTATATATTTTATTAAAGGGCGGCGGCGGACATCGAGCAAAATATGTAGCGGCGGTGGCGTTGGCAAAGAGACGTCGTGGTGGAATTTCATCTTCTAGATCGCGGCATCGATCGTCCCAATCCACGAACTCTCTATGACGGGGATCCACGGTTGCATCAGCATCATCGCTATACAACCCCATATCTGGCGAGTGGGGTCGGCATGAGCCAGACTAGCCAAGTCCAGCCCAAGACCCAGGCGAGCCAGGCCCGTAACGTCGAGTGAGGCGAGCTCACTCAACGCCTTCTGCCGTGGCATCGAGTGCGGAGAGCTCACTCAACATCTTCTGTCTTGGCGTCGAGCGAGGCGAGCTCCCTCAACGCCTTCTATCTTGGCATCGAGTGAGGCGAGCTCCCTCAATGCCTTTTGTCTTGGCATTGAGTGAGGCGAGCTCACTCAACGCCTTCTGTCTTGGTGTCGAGTGAGGCGAGCTCCCTCAACGCCTTCTGCCTTAGCGTCGAGTGAGGCGAGCTCCCTTAACACCTTGTCTTGGTATTGAGTGAGGTGAGTTTGCTCATCGGCAAGCTTACACCCACCCTAAAGAGCTCGGCAGTAGCTCCGACTCGCCCAGGCGGGGTGGGATATTTTTGAGGGGCGAGCTTATACTCGCCAAGCCCCGTTCGTCGAGTTCTGACCTTTTAGCGAACTCGGGACATGCGGTAAGGGCAGGTCGAGCCCATGCCTTGGCGTTGAGTGATGCTTCTCCACTCCTGCATTCGGCAAATAGCGGGTGGATAGGGCCACCCGGGCCCGTACTCGCCAAAGGCCGAGTAGAAGCGGCGAGTGCCAACCTCGTCGAGCACTCGCCGTCCTTGCCAAGCAAAGATTGTTGAGGGCTACTCGCCCAGTAGTCCATGAGGTGTTTTTACCATTTTGCCCCCGCTGGCCTGCCCATAGCGGGTTGGAACAGCGGAGTCTCGCTGTTGTCAGGCCCGGGTGGGCTGCACATAGCTATTCAGAATAACGGAGTTTGGCTGTTGGCAGGCCAGCCCAAGGGGTTTTCAGTAATTTCAGGCCAGCAGAGGTTAATTATTTGCAGACCGTTTTCAAAAATCTATAAATAGGACCCAAGGGGTACCTTAGAGGGCATGCTTACTTGTCTCCCAGTCTTCTAGCGCCTTCTGAGGAAGGCCCGACATTTGGCTAAGGAGCGGAAGCGCTCAATGATCTTTCGGGTGTGTGGTGGGACCTCCACGCTGGGCCCTTGGTCTAGTCCTTTGCTCTCTTTTCCTTGTTGGTATTCTTGCGGGAGTGAAGTAGGTGCGCGACCACCCCTTCCCTAAGGCTGATGATGTAGGCCTCTATTGAAGTCTCTAATACGGGCTAGGGGAATAAAGCGGGCGCGTCTCAAACTCCACTATCACACTCGCACAAGTTTTATTCACAGCACACTCGCAAGCAAAATAATACAGTTCACCGACATATGGTAGCAACACCGCTGAAAGGTCGAACGAACGCCGATAGGTCGTTGTTCTTCCAAGCAAAAGGGACCTACCCGGTCCGGACAAGCGTGGTTGTACCAAAAGAGTCTACCCAAAAATGCGATCGAAAAATGGTAGATCTCTCCCAACAAAAGTACGGGGCTCACCAAGCCCTTTCGGAAATAACGCGTTAAGATAGATGCAAATCAAAAGGAAAACCACAAAGAATCTAACGATTCAAATCCAATGCGAAAAATCTTTTCGGCCACTAGACTATCAAGAGAGAATCACACTTGAGTGGAATGGTTCGTTACCCAAGTCAGAATAGATGATTCCGACTACCTTCAAAGGATCACTCTTCCGCGGTTCCGTCGGAGTTGCGCCGGATGGAAAGATAGATCGTCCGCCTTGGCCGCTTCACACCGATGTCCAGATTCTTCGTCGTTGAAGGAGACTTTCCTCGGATAAAAGTCCAAGTGAAGAGGGGTGGCCGTTTTCTTCTTCAAGGGGTGCTCGGGTGGAGGAGGAAGATGGTCGGCCGGCTATGGGTAGTGGAGAATGGTTGATGTAGAGGGAGAGGAAGAGGCGGATATGGAAGAGGGAGGAGAGGGGCGGCCGGACTTGAAGTGGAAGAGGAAGGGGTGGCGGTTTTGGAAGAGTAAGATGAGGGAGGAGAGGGTTGGCCCAATGCTTAGAGAGAGAGAGAGAGAAGGAGGGTGGCAGCTAAGAGAGGTAGAAAGAGAGAGAGAACTTTAGGAAAGATTAGGGTTAAGAGTTTTTCTTCATTCAACTTAACTTAAACAAAACACTACATGTCTATATATAGGCTTAACTCCAAGTCTTGGCTATATGTAGCCCAAATAAAAATAACACACTCCATGGCTACATGCAACCCAAATAAAATAACATACTCCAAATGATTAAATAAAGCATGCTAAAAATATAAATGCTCTAAAGCTAATAATAGAAGAAGTTCAACTAGTTATTTGTCTTGCGTCGAGGGCGGAGATTGTAGCGCCGCTCCATAGGAACGCCATGGCAACGCGAGTCCTTTGTTTGAGACGAAGGAGGGTCGTCCGTTAGCGTGCCGTCATCTACTTGGGCACTGTCGTCTCCACCAATCCTCCTCCGCTTGAAAGGACTCATCACCGATGAGTTGTCTTTAAGATACCGTCGTAGAAGAACACCATCCAACAGAGCGACCTCCGCTTCCGGGAGCCAAGAGTCATTATAGGTGGGGCGATCACGCCAACGAATCAAGTAGCGGCGCACATCTCCATCTGCTGTGGGAAACACATCATCCTGGAGAATCCTGTCCGGTAAAAATGCTATCCTGGCAAACCTGGGAAAAGCATTAGGCAGCAAAGGGGGAAAATCTATATCATCAGCATTTAGCGTACCTCCATTGGAGATTGACAGAGAGAGTGATACCATACCCCACTCAACCCCATACCAATGAGAATATGTAGTGGAACTAAACAGACAGGAAGATAATTCTAGTGGCGGAGGAATATATGGCGTTAAATCCGAAACATTAAAAACAGGGGAAATACCCCAATCAGTTGGTAATTCCAAAAGAAATGCATTGTCTCCTTACCTCTTTAAAATCCGAAAAGGTCCCGCTCACCGATCCGCTAACTTTTTAAGGTGCCCGTAGGCAACCGTTCAGGGATGAGACGCACCATGACTAAATCGCCTACTTTCATGTGAGACACTCTCTTATCTTCGTTGGCATTAACTTGATAAGATGCGTATTGAGTGGTAAGCGTTTCATTTATGTGCTTGTGCAGATCATGGATGTGAGAGGCAAAGTCCTGTGCAAATTGACTTGACTTAAAAGATGGCGGTAACGGAATCAAGTCAAGTGGCACGGGTGCTTTATAACCATGCACGATCTCATTCGGGGACAAACCCGTGGACCTATTTTTGGAATTATTATACGCTAACTGAGCATGAGGGAGGATAAGGTCCCATGTACCCTTGTTGTCTCCTACAAGGCAGCAGAGCAAACTATCTAAACTTATGTTTACAACTTCGGTTTGCCCATCCGTTTGCGGGTGGTAAGCTGAAGAGAATAGAAGTTTGGTGCCCATAATCCTCCACAGGGTCTTCCAAAAATAACTAGTAAACTTCACATCCCTATTGGTAGCTATCGATTTTGGAACACCTCGATGGGCAACTACCTCTTTAAAATATAATTGTGCAACGTGTGACACATCGTTGGTTTTATTGCACGCGATAAAATATGCCATTTTGGAGAAACGATCTACAACAACTCAGATAGAGTCGTGACGTCTAAATGTGATTGGGAGGCCGAGAATGAAGTCCATGCTAACATATTCCCAAGGGATATAAGGAATCGGAAGAGGGGTATAAAGCCCCGCATTTGTTTTGTTCCCCTTAGCCAATTGGCACGCTCGACAACTTCCCACGATTTTACTAACCATTGCCTTAAGAACGGGCCAATAGAACTTATCTTTTACTAACGTGATCATCTTGTCATGGCCAAAATGTCCACCTAGCCCTCCGCTATGCAATTCCCACACTATGAAGTGTCGTAGGGAGGAACGGGGGATGCATAGCTTCGAATGGTTAAATAAATAGCCGTCATGAATGTAAAAAGAAGTAATGGTTGTAGGCAAGTCGTCTTGAGTTGTGAAATAGATATCCTTGAAATCTGGACAGTTGACGTATTCGTCCTTAATCCTATCGAAGCCAATCACCTTAACTTCTAGCGTGGATAGTAATAACGAAACACGACTAAGAGCGGCGGCTACGCGGTTGAGAGTTCCCTTAAGGTGTTTGATAATGAAAGTGTACTCCTGGAGATAGGAGACCCACTTGGCATGCCTAGGACTAAACTTAGTTTGAGAGTTAATAAATCTTAGCGCGTCATGATCGGATAGGATGAAAAACTCCTTAGGAAGTAAATAATGCCGGCAATGTTGGAGGCATCTAATGACCGCGTAAAACTCCCGATCGTAATTGGAATAATTTAATTTTGGACCCGCCAGTTTCTCACTGAAATACCCCACAGGGTGACCTTCCTGACTCAACACTCCGCCAATTCCCACTCCTGACGCATCACATGATAACTCAAAAACTTTGGTAAAATCCGGTAGTCGCAAGAGGGGGGCTTCCGACATGCGCGATTTAATTAATTGGAACGCCTTAGCAGCCGAGTTCGTCCATGTAAATTCACCCTTTTTCATGCACTCGGTAATGTGGACCATAATACTACTAAAATCCTTAATAAATCTCCGATAGAATATAACGAGCTCGTGAAAACTCCTAACATCCCGAATGTTGGCGGGCTCGGGCCAATCTCAAATTGCTTGCACCTTCATGGGGTCTACGTGGATCCCCTTCGAACTAACGATATAACCGAGGAACTCAACCGATGAAACATGGAAAGTACACTTCTTAATATTCACGAATAATTTTTCCGATCTCAGCGTGGTAAGGATGATTTTTAAATGTGACTCGTGATCGATCGTGGAGGTGCTAAAAACCAAAATGTCGTCAAAATATACCACGATAAATTTTCCCATGTAGGGTTGGAAGACGTGGGTCATCATCCTCGAAAATGTGCTCAGCGCATTTGAAAGCCCAAACGACATAACTAACCACTCGTAAAGCCCTTCCTTAGACTTAAATGAGGTTTTCCACTCGTCTTCTTCCCTAATTTAGATCTGATGGTAGCTGCTCCTAAGGTCCAATTTTGAGAAAATCGTGGCACCGGCTAACATGTCCAATAAATCGTCCAAGCGAGGGATGGGAAATCGGTACTTAATAGAGATCTTATTAATGGCTCTACTATCGACGCACATCCTCCAAGAGCCATCTTTCTTGGGGGCAAGTAAAGCGGGTACGGCACACGGGCTCATGCTGTGGCGGATAAAACATTTTTGCAATAAATCCGAAATCTGGGTTTGTAACTCAAAGTGTGCGGAAGGGTTTAGCCGATAATGTGGGAGGTTGGGCAATGAGGAGCCCGGAATGAAATCAATGGCATGCTGGATATCCCGCATGGGGGGTAACTCAGACGGTAGCTCATCCGGGTACACGTCCACAAACTCATCTAAGAGCTTTCTCAGTGCCCGCGACAAATTCTCAAACGTTGCTGCATCTTCCTTAACTTGTAGACACACTAATGCATAGAGGACACCATCTACAAAGGTAGTACGCTTCAATTTTTTCTTCCCTATCAGACTCAACGTTTTCTTCTCGACCAGGACGACCATATCCTTGGAGGGGGCCGAAAGATCCTTTGGCGGAGCGGGTTTAAAGATAATGGTACTGCCATTAAATTTAAACTCGTAAGTGTTTGCCCGACCAAAGTGGGTAACGTCATGATCATACAACCAAGGGCGACCCAGCAAGACTTGACAAGCATCCATAGGGATGACGTCACACCAAATCTGATCAGAATAAGCTTTGATGGTAAGGGGTACCAAGCATCGCTTCAACACAAGGAGGGACAACTTGTTTACCCATGCCACCTTATAAGGGTGAGGGTGTGGCTCGACAGCAAGTGACACACGCTTCTCCGCGGCTTCAGAAATAATGTTCATGCAACTTCCGCTATCGATGATCAACCTACACCATTTTTCACCACTTTTAAAATTCAACGTGAAAATGTTCGTCCTATTCAAGTCGTCTAATGCTTATGGGGTCGCCAGAATACACCTCATAACCATCATATGAGAGTCATCCTCCATATCACTTGGCACTCTGTCCGACTCT
The DNA here is from genome assembly GCA_039513925.1 of Platanthera zijinensis. Classification (NCBI taxonomy): domain Eukaryota; kingdom Viridiplantae; phylum Streptophyta; class Magnoliopsida; order Asparagales; family Orchidaceae; genus Platanthera; species Platanthera zijinensis. The sequence goes on along the minus strand of CM077097.1, from coordinate 13,963,922 downwards.
TTCTCTTCTCCCGCCTCGTAAGTAAGGTCGTCTTACCCACCAGTGGAATCTAACAGGGCTAATGGTTTGGGTTTAGTAGGACAATCACTAGCATAGTGCCCTTGGATCTCGCAAGAGAAACAGGTGACATTCGTTCTGTTGACCCTACCCACTGGGACTCTCTCACCAGAGGGGTTTCTATTATTCCTAGCCGTTACGACTATGGAGGTCGAGTCAGGGGACTTATATTTTCCTTTATCCTTATAGGTGGAGGTGGGCGGTGGTCCTAAGATGGACTTGCCCTTTTGGAACGAGCGAGTCTTACCCTTAAGCACACTATGCTTCTCAATATCTAAGGCAGCGTTGAATGTGACGTACAAGTCAGTGTGACCATAACGCAAAAGCTTTCCTTGTTTATCGGGGTTTAGTCCCTTACGAAACCTGGAGAGGGTGACCTCGGGCATCTCTTTCACGTCACACCTAACCATCATGTCCTTCAGCAGACTCATGTACACAGAAACCGACCTAGTCCCTTGCTTAAGGGTAGCTAAATCATCGAACATCTGTGTTTGATGGTATGTGGGGTCGTACTGCTCTATCAGCCTAGCCTTCATGTCATCCCAACCAATGGGAAATGCACCGTTCTCGACTCTCAAACTCCGTTCCTCATTCAGCCAAAATATTTTATCACGCCCTAGCAACTTCATCCTCGCTACTCGCACCTTATCCGCATCATTCAGAGCATACCACTCGAAATAGCATTCGATTTCCATGACCCAGTCCTGGAAGACTTGGGGATCCCCCATGCCATCGTAGGATGGTGGCTTGACTCGGACGGTCTGAGTAAGATTATACTCGTAAGGTGCGCTTGGAGCGTGCTCATTAGGAGGGTGGGGGTAAGGATTGTGATTGTCTCCCACCCATTGGTGAGCGGGTAAATTACGGGGTTCCCCTAGTGGTAACCCCATTCTGTGAAGTGCCTCCCTAATGGCCGTCATCTGCTCCGTGAAGTCTTGACGGAGTTCCTCAATCTCAGTGAGGGCACGACCCTCGCCCTGGTCATCATCCATAGTAGAAGATGATGGAGGATATTCTGTACCTAGCCTAGTGCGCATGCAACAGTGATGATACCAGACTTAGACAGACCACAGAAGGAATTAATCCTGCTTAACGATTATAAGAAATTTTTTTTTTATTTTCTAACAGGAAATAAAATGAGGATTATTAAAAAATTTTTTTGATTTTTTGCTGAAAAATAAGAAATCTACGCCGCTATTGGCAAGCCAAAAATATTGTTTTTTTTTGAGATTTTGACAACAAACGTGCATACAGGTGTGCGGGCTAACGTGCAAAAAAAAATAGGGGATGGTGCCAATTAAAAAATTGACAAGAACCCCCTCTGATACCAAATTGATGTAGGCCTCTATCGAAGTCTCAAATACAGGCTAGGGGAATAAAGCGAACGCGTCTCAAACTCCACTATCACACTCGCACAACTTTTATTTGCAGCACACTCGCAAGCAAAATAACACAGTTCACCGACGTACGGTAGCAACACTGCTGAAATGTCGAACGAACGATGATAGGTCGATGTTCTTCCAAGAAAAAGGGACCTACCCGGTCTGGACAAGCGTGGTTGTACCAAAAGAGTCTATCCAAAATGCGATTGAAAAATGGTAGATCTCTCCCAACAAAAGTACGGGGCTCGCCAAGCCCTTTCGGAAATAACGTGTTAAGATAGATGCAAATCAAAAGGAAAACCACGAAGAATCTAACGATTCAAATCCAACGCGAAAAATCTTTCCGGCCACTAGATTATCAAGAGAGAATCTCACTTGAGTGGAATGGTTCGTTACCCAAGTCGGAATAGATGACTCTGACTACCTTCAAAGGATCACTCTTCCACGGTTCCGCCGGAGTTGCGCCGGATGGAAAGATAGATCATCCGCCTTGGCCGCTTCACACCGATGTCCAGATTCTTCGTCGTTAAAGGAGACTTTCCTCGGATAAAAGTCCAAGTGAAGAGGGGTGGCCGTTTTCTTCTTCAAGGGGTTCTTGGGTGGAGGTGGAAGATGGTCGACCAGCTATGGGTAGTGGAGAATGGTTGATGTAGAGGGAGAGGAGGAGGCGGCTATGGAAGAGGGAGGAGAGGGGAGGCTGGACTTGAAGTGGAAGAGGAAGGGGTGGCGGTTTTGGAAGAGGAAGATAAGGGAGGAGAGGGTTGGCCGAATGCTTAGAGAGAGAGAGAGAGAAGGAGGGTGGCGGCTAAGAGAGGTTGAGAGAGAGAGAGAACTTTAGGAAAGATTAGGGTTAAGAGTTTTTCTTCATTCAACTAAACTTAAAAAAAAACACTACATGCCTATATATAGGCTTAACTCCAAGTCTTGGCTATATGTAGCCCAAATAAAAATAACACACTCCATGGCTACATGCAGCCCAAATAAAATAACATACTCCAAATGATTAAATAAAGCATGCAAAAAATATAAATGCTCTCAAGCTAATAATAGAAGAAGTTCAACTAGTTATTTGTCTTACGTCGTGGGCGGAGATTTTAGAGCCTCTCCATACGAACGCCATGGCGACGCGAGTCCTTTGTTGGATACGAAGGAGGGTCGTCTGTTAGCTTACCGTCATCAACAACTTGGGGGCCGTCGTCTCCACCAGCTGAGCTCCACAAGAGACCGATTTTCGGTTTCAACATTTTTGTGCGGTGAGCGTGGAAAGTGGTCAGCACAGAAAACCTTCAGCGAGCTCAATGACTGGAGGGAAGGGCAAGGATCAGACAGGACCGACTCGCCACCCCCTCCCCCTCTCGCCACCCTGGGGATGCTCGAGTATTTCAGGAAGGAGGTGCTCGGCATGGTCCGATTCGCGCTCGGCGTGCGTACCGAGAGCTCGACTCCAGCGATTCCGATCCTCGCGGATCCAGCACTCGGCGAGGTTGCGCCCGCCAGGCGAGCCGGGAAGGAGGTTGCTGAGGAACGTCGGGGTGCCGAGCTCCCTAGGCGAGTGCTCTTCCCAGGCTCGGGGAGCTGCGGCTGGTTCGGCGAGTTAGGGGCGCGAGACCCTCCAGCTCGCCCAGTGGGCGGAGATAGCCCCTTCAGCGAGTTGGTCTCCTCTGCACCAGTCTCGGATGGGTTCAGGGAGCCCGAGATGTCCTACTACACCGGGAAGGGGGACCCGGTCCAAAACATCCAGTGGTTTGAGGACGTGGTCTCGATCCGACAGATGTCGGATAGTTTTATGTGTAGACTCTTTGCCATCACCCTGAAGGAGAAGGCAAGGGAGTGGTTCCACCAGCTGCCGGCCAGTTCCATCTACTACTTCGAGGACCTACGCCGGAGGTTCGTGTTGAGGTTCATAACCTCGAAGAGGAGGAAGAGGGAATAAGAGTCCCTATTCTGCATCAAGCAGGGGGTGAATGAGACCCTGGGGAGCTATGTCGATCGCTTCCAGGAGGAGGTCACCCAGATTCAGGAGATGCCGGGCACACCCTGATGATGGCCTTCACCTTGGGGCTGTAGCAGTGTTTCTTCCGGATGGATTTGAAGAGGATACTGCCCCTATCCTATGAGGAGTTGATGGAGAGGGGGGCGAGAGAAGTCTACGGGTAGGCGTCGAACCCAGAGTTTGCCCGGAGGCTAGCTAGGTTATCTACGGAGTAGGAGAGTCCCAAAGGGGGCAGAGGTTTGGAGGAAAGGAGAGCTGAACCCTGGGAGAGGGAGCAGCAGTAGCCGCAGCAATAACCCAGGTGGGGGCATTAGGAGCTGAATCACCGGGTAGGGTTGAGGCCAGAATGACAAGATTAGTGGGCGAGAAGAGGGTTCCATGGAGGGGACCGTCGCCAGAGACGACAAGACTGGTTCTATCCTCCAGGAGGATGGCAGGCCCAGAGGCCACCTCTTCTCGAGCAGGAGCAGGCTATGGCAATAGCCATGGGGGGGGGGGGGTGGGTAGAAGGAGGGTGGCAAGGAGAAGGAGAAGGCTAGTTCCTCAAATTGTGAGGAAATAAGAAGCAACAATGACAGTGTTGGTACCCTAGTTTGATTTGAGTTTAGTCTTGTCTTCTTAGTCTCTTGACCCATGAATTATCTATGGTCAAGGTTAGTTGTCTAGCTGTAGAGTTCCCTGCTTATCCAGATAAGAATTTGGTTAAGTAGTTTGTTCGTTCGACTATGGTCGAACGCCGCTCGACTATCGTCGACTAACTGTTCGACGATCGTCTATCAGTTGCTCGACGTTCTGTCTGCGTGGATAGTTCGACTATCTGTTGATAGTTCGACTATCTGTTTGTTTGATAGTTTGACTATCTTCTTGGATAGTTCAACTATCTGATAGCTCGATTATCTGTTTGATAGGTCGACTATCTGCGTTGTTTGATAGCTCGACTATCTGTTGATAGTTCGACTATCTGTTTCTCTTCTGATAGTTTGACTATCTGTTGATAGGTCGACTATCTGTTTTCCCTTGGTAGTTCGACTATCTGTTTTGATAGTTCAACTATCTGATAGCTCGACTATCTGTTGATAGTTCGACTATCTGTCGTTCTTTGATAGTTCGACTATCTGTTGATAGTTCGACTATCTGTTTCTCTTCTGATAGTTCGACTATCTGTTGATAGGTCGACTATCGGTTTTGCTTTGATAGTTCGACTATCTGTTGATAGGTCGACTATCTGATAGCTCGACTATCTTCTGATAGTTCGACTATCTGTTGTGATAGTTCGACTATCTCTTTTGATAGTTTGACTATCTGGATCGTTCGACTATCTGTCCGATAGATCGACGATCTCCGTTCTTCGGTCGACGATCTCCGAGGGTCGTTCGACGTTTTCTGTTTGCCTTTTTATTTTGTATTTATTTATTCTATTTAATAAATTAATATATTATCTGGCATTTTATTTCAGTTGTTTTATGATAATATTTCCAGGCAATATCTGCTCCATCCCTTTTGCCTGAGTCAAATCTTTTCAGATAAAGTTGTTTGTCTTATTAGTTGACAATGTATTTTTACTTTATCTGCTGTCAGTCCTTTATAGCTGTTAGACTGAAAAGTCTTCCTTCTGCTATAAAGAGTTTGTCTCTCATGTGATTTATTTAGTACCTTTATTATCAGATTGCTTCCTGCAGCTTCCTTGAAAAAGGTTTATCCCTTTTATAGAATATTTTGCTGTAGAGTTTGTTTGTCTTTGTGATATTTGCAGCCCAGGTTTCAAGTTTCAGAAGAAGACAAATAGTTCAAATTGAAAAGAGCCGTTGCTTGTTACTGCTATAAAAGGAATCCTTTGAAGAAGGATTTCAGCTAGCTAACCAGTTATTCTAAGAGGTTTTCAATTAGCATTCAAGCTTTCATCAAGACCAAGTTTCACTGCTCTCAGCAATATTCATTCAACTGAGAAGTGTTAAGCTCTTATGCTTTTCTTCAACCTGAGTTCTCCTGCTTCCAGGAAGTTCAGACTCAGAGTTCTTTTGAAGAAGAAGAAGAAGAAGATAGCTGCTAGAAGATTTCTATTTTATATTTTATATCTTCTTGTAGTTCCTCCTTCAGTTCTTACTGAAGAGTTTTCTGCACTGAAGCAAGACTTCACCTGGACATTCTTTGAGCCAGGGGGAGCCTTGATTCTTTTGAGCTTTCTAGCTCAGTGCAAGTCTTTGTGCTTCTCTAATCTTTTGTAAAATAGAGAAGACTTTTTAACCTTCTTTCCCCCTCCTGTACAGGGTTATTACTCCCTTCAAAAGTATCCCTTGGTGGCAGGGCACCTGATCAAAAACCTGTGTTGGTTTTTAGACACCTGATCAAAAGTCTAAAGGGTTTCTATATCTACCTGAAGCAGATCTTGTGGTGGCAGGGAACCTGATCAAAAACCTGTAGTGGATTCCTACCTTGTTGGTAGAAGAGTGGACGTACCCAAGTTGTTTGGGGAACCACTATAAATTCCTTGTGTCGTCTGGCTTGCGTAATTTAATTCTTGCATTGTGGCTGTGATTAGATATAACTAGGTTTGCTAGTTGCTGATTAGGATTTCCAAGCCTTAACTGTAATTACAGTTAGCTTGAGTTTGTGCACAATGCTTGTGTTAGGCTTTAGGGTTATCTCCTTATCTATAATCTTTTCATTCCGCATTTCACTCCAAGGGAGTTGGGCAGATTATTAAGTTTTGTCTAGTGCAAAATTTGATAACTCTATTCACCCCCCCTCTAGAGTTGTATCTATCCCTTCACTTTCAATTGGTATCAGAGGGAGGTTGTCTGACTGTATAGGCTAACACCTAAGTCACAAAATCCTGATAGATACCAAGGATTATTGATTCTCACTTCATGGCCCAGTCCAAGGATTATTCTAGCACTAGACCTCGAGCATGCAACTTAGCTAAGTTTGGCATCTGGAAGGCAAGGATCAAATTATATATGAATTCTATTGATGAAAGTATCTTTGCTTCTATTTTGTCAGGACCACCAAGAGCACCTGCTGCTGCTTCTGCCTCATCATCTGATATGAGTGTAGTGCCTCCTCCAGACTACAATGATGAGTACAAGAAGGCAAAGATAGCAGATGCCAAGGCGATGAACATTCTGGCTCAGACAATGTCTGATGAGGTATTCCAGAAGGTTGCTGACTGCTCTTCAGCAAAAGCAATGTGGGATACACTGAACCAGATTGTGGCTGGTTCAGCTGATGAAAGGAAGGACAGAAGGTCCAACCTTATCTCACAATATGAGAACTTCAAGAAAACTGATGCTGAATCAGTTGAAGCCATGTATACAAGGCTCAGCTCAATCATCAATGAGCTGAGGACCCTTGACAAGGACATTTCAATGACAGAGATCAATGATAAGATTCTTATGTGCTTCCCTAGCACATGGGGTCTGAGGATCTGGCCTATCAAGGAGGCCAGAAGCACAAATGAGATTTCAACTGAAGCCCTTCTCGGCAAGCTCAAGTCTTTTGAGCAAGTGCTGAAGACAAGGGAAGCAGAAGCTGAAGCAAAGACCCCTACTCCAACAAGAAAAGAGCAATCTCTAGCTCTTAAGGCTGCTGATGCTTCTGAAGGCAGCCAATCCAATGAGGAGCTAATGGCATTATTTGCGAAGAGGTTTCTCAAGATGGGGAGAAAGGAATTCAGAAAGAAGTCTTCACGCTATGAAGACAAACCAAGGTATGATCGTTCTCCTGCTAAAGAAATTATCTACTATGGTTGCAGGAAGCCTGGACATATCTTACCAGATTGTCCAGAGGAGAAGAATAAAGATAAGAGGAAAGAAAAGGAACAACACAGGAAGCACTCCAAGCCATCCTCCTATAAGAACAAGAAGAAGGAGAGAGGTTTCATTGCTGAAACCTGGAGTGATTCTGATGAAGAATCTTCCTCCTCTAGCTCCAGTGAGGATAAGGAAGAGAAGAAGGCAAAGGAAGTTTGCATGATGGCAATAGATGCCTACAGCAATCACTCAGCTGCAGAGATTTCAGATTCAGAGGAAGAAATGCCAACAGAAGATGAGGTACTATCTTCTTATGACTTTACTTCTGCAGAATTCAAATTAGATTTTAAATCTTTATGCTTAGATTTAATTAGTTCTGAAAAGGAGATTAAAGAACTTAGACATAGGCTAGCTGAATCAAAAATCATATCTACTGAAAATATTAAGTTAAATGAAGATCTCACTAATTATAGTGAAGAAATTAAGTTTCTTAAAATTGAGTTAGCTAAATCTAAGAGGTTAGAAGAATCTCTAAATGGTAGAAGCCTTAAGTTATTAGAAATAACCAGCATGACTAACACTAGGTCAGGCAATAACAAACTAGGCTTAGGAGCTTCTCCCAGTGAACCCCCAGTTATTCTTAAAAATAATCTTTCAACTCCAGTGAACTTCATTTCAGCTAGTGGAATGAAGAACACTGAGCAAGTAAACCAAGTTAATAAAACTTTAAATAAAGCTAAGAGAGAAAAGAGGAAGAAATTTTTTAAAGAAATACAAAGAGCGTCAAACGCTGCTCGACGATCGGAAGCTCAATGGTCGAACGAAGCTCGACGATCTGAGCGCCCATCGTCGAACGTCGATCGATGTTTTCAATATGATTTTTAAAATCATCATCAAACCCATAGAAATCTAAATGAAAATAGAAACCCTAGGTTTGTTGACCCATCATCTGCATAGAGAATCCCACCTAGGAGATCTCACCCATTAGGTTATCACCCTCAGCCTACATTTTCATTTATTTCTAGCTTTTCTTATGTGAAAAACAAGGTACCCAAGGTTACCTGGGTCCACAATGTCTAAATGAATTTCTTGCAGGTGAAGGCCTATCCTATCACTCAAAATAAGTGGTATTTGGATAGTGGATGTTCCAAGCATATGACAGGAAATAAAAATCATCTGTCAAAGTTCAAAGCTGAGCTCGGCCCAAAGGTTATCTTTGGAGATTCAAGCTATGGTCAGACAGAAGGCTATGGCAGGATCACAATTGGAGATGTTACTTTCAAGAGAGTTGCATATGTGACTGGACTGAAACACAATTTGATTTCAGTCAGCCAGCTATGTGATGCTGGCTACCAGGTTTCATTTTCTAACTCTTCTTGTAATATTACTTTAAATAATAATATTGTTTTAGTAGGCATTAGATTAGGTAATATTTATTTAGTAGATTTCAATTCAACTCATTCTGAAATCTGTTTATTTAATGAAGTAACAATTAATAATAATTCTCTGTGGCATAAGAGGCTTAGTCATGTTAACCTTAAAAATATATCTAGGTTATCAAAACACAACCTTGTTAGAGGTTTACCTTCTTGTCCCTACAAGAAGGAGAGCCTATGCAAGGCTTGTCAGCTAGGCAAGCAAACCAAAAACTCTTTTAAATCTGTAAATAAAAGTGATTCTCCTAGAATCCTGTATTTATTACATCTGGATCTTTTTGGCCTAATAAATGTACAGAGTTTAGGAGAGAAGTATTACACCTTAGTCATTGTAGATGACTTCTCTAGGTTCAGTTGGGTTTTCTTTTTGAGAACTAAGGCTGATAACTTCAAAGCCCTTACAGACTTTCTACTTTGTGTGCAGACTGAGTACTCTACTCATGTGGCCTTGATCAGAAGTGATCATGGTACTGAGTTTGACTCTCTTCTCATGCAAGAATTCTGTGAGAGAGAAGGTATCAAACATAGCTTCTCAGCTCCTAGAACTCCCCAACAAAATGGGGTAGTTGAAAGGAAAAATCGAACACTCATTGAAGCTGCTAGTACATTGTTGGTAGATGCTAATATGCCTCTCTCCTATTGGGCAGAAGCTGTTAGTACAGCCAATTATGTCTTGAATAGAAGTCTGATACACAAGCTTAAGTGTAAAACTCCTTATGAGTTGCTTAAAGGAAAGAAACCTAAAATTAATTATTTTAGAGTATTTGGTTGTGTAGTGTACATTCATAATAACAATAAAGAATACCTTAGAAAGTTTGAAGCAAAAGCTTCAATGGGAATTATGCTTGGATATTCCCAAGTAAGCAAAGCTTATAGGGTTTATAACAAATCAACCTGTAAAATTGAAGAATCTGTGCATGTATCTTTTGATGAGTCTCAGATGTTTTACAAGGAGAAGGAAAATTCTCCTTCCTCCAGTTCATTGCAGGTACCTGATGCTACTCAAGAGATTCTTCAACTATCAACTCTTCAGATCACTGAATCAGACAGTGATGAAGACATTGCAGAAGATGTTGCTGTACCACCAATAGTAGATCAAATTCGTCCTGAGGAATTAATCCCAACTGTTGCTGAAGATCACATCCCACCTGCTGATATTGTCACACTTAGAGATCACCCCACATCTCAAGTGATAGGAGACATATCAGCTGGTGTTCAAACAAGACACCAATTAAGACAGGATGTGATGCACGCTTGTTTCCTCTCACAGGTTGAGCCCCTCACCTTTAAAGATGCAGAGCTAGATCCTCACTGGATCATTGCTATGCAAGAGGCACTCAATCAGTTTGAGAGATGTAAAGTTTGGACTTTGGTTCCAAGACCTAAAGGCCAACTGATCATAGGCACCAAGTGGGTGTATAGAAACAAGTTGGATGCAAATGGAATTATTGTAAGGAATAAAGCTAGGCTTGTAGCTCAGGGCTACAGATAGGAGGAAGGTATAGATTATGACCAAACCTTTGCTCCTGTTGCAAGGCTAGAAGCAATAAGGATCTTCTTAGCCTATGCAGCCTACATGAAGTTTAAGGTCTTTCAGATGGATATCAAAAGTGCATTCCTAAATGGTGAGCTTAAGGAAGAGGTGTTTGTTGAACGACCACCAGGGTTTGTTTCTTCAACTCAGCCCTCACATGTGTTCAAGTTGCAAAAAGCTCTTTATGGACTAAAACAAGCACTTAGAGCCTGGTATGAGACTCTAGCTAGTTTCCTGTTAGAGCACAACTTTACTAGGGGAGTAGTTGATAGAACCCTTTTCGTCAAGCACCACAAGGACACAATCCTGTTAGTTCAAGTGTATGTGGATGATATTATATTTGGTTCCACTGATCCCAAACTTTGCAAAAGGTTCTCTGACCTGATGCACTCTAAGTTTGAGATGAGTAGTATGGGTGTGCTGTCTTACTTTCTTGGTCTCCAAGTTAAGCAAGATGCTGATGGTATCTTCATCTCCCAATCCAAATATGCCAAGGAATTGGTAAAGAAATTTGGGATGGCTGATGCTTCAGCAATGCCTACACCTATGGCTACTAATGTAGTTATTGATTCTGATGATCACGGCAAGCCAGTTGATCAAAAGAATTATAGGGCCATTGTTGGTTCCCTATTATATTTAACTGCAAGTAGGCCTGATATAATGTTTGCTACATGCCTTTGTGCTAGATTCCAGGTCAACCCCAAGGAATCTCATCTGATTCTTCTCAAGAGAATCCTGAGATACCTGAAGGGATGTCCAAATCTAGGACTTTGGTACCCAGCTGAGTCAGAATTTGAATTGATTGGATATTCTGATTCTGATTATGCTGGTTGCAGAGTTGACAGGAAGAGCACCTCGGGAACTTGTCAGTTCCTGGGAGAGAGATTGGTCTCTTGGTTCTGTAAGAAGCAGGCTTCTGTCTCAACTTCAACTACAGAGGCTGAATATATAGCAGCTGCTAGTTGTTGTTCACAGATCCTGTGGATTCAAAACCAGCTTGTGGATTATGGTTACTCACACAAGAACACCAAAATCATGTGTGATAGTACCAGTGCTATCTCAATTGCACAAAATCCAGTGCACCACTCTAGAACGAAGCACATTGAGATTCGGCACCATTTCCTGAGAGATTGTGTGGAAAAGAACAAGATTTGTCTTGAGTTCATATCCATTGAGTTTCAGAGAGGTGATATATTCACCAAGCCCTTAAATGAAAAGAAGCATCTGTTCTTCTTGGTTCAACTAGGCATGATCAATGGAAGAGACTAAGTGTGACTTCTGCCTTGTTGAAACTTGTTTGAAGATACTCGAACGACGTTCGAAGATAGTCGATCGGGTCAAGCCCATCGTCGACCTATGGTTGATGAAAGCTTGCCTGTTTGAAGATCGTCGACCGGCGTTCGACCTTCGTCGAACAAGTCGAGCTCATCGTCGATCTCTGGATGACGACAGCTTGTTGTTTGAGAAGACAGAAATAGTCGAATGATTGCTCGACTACTCTGCTTCTGGACCGATCGTCGAACGACCGTTCGACCATCGTGTCCAGTATCTTTTAAATAGATCGACTATCTCCGGTCTAATATAAAGCCGATAGTCGACCTAGGTTAAAAGATCTTTGCTTATATCATCGACGGAGAGCGTCCTTTCGCATTCCGTCTTCCCGCTTGCTCTGTGTCTTGCGATTCTCTGCCGTTTCGTCTTCTCCGTTCCTCTCGCGCCTTCTCCAGCAAATCGATGGCGATTTATCCCGCGCTCCTCGCAGTAGTCAAGTTTGACGCAGGTTTCAGCGTGTATTTTGATGCTTTCAGCTGCTGTGAATCAGATATCGTGGAAATTCTCCAGCTATGCAAAGATCAAGGATTGGAAAGGCTAATGTCTACAAGGATCAAGTTAAATATTCCTGAGATAAAGGAATGGGCATTTACTTCATCTTCTACTGAAGATTCAATGACAGGATCTATTGGCGGAGTAGAGGTAGTTTTGACTCCCGCCGTCTTGACTGATTTATTTGGATTGATTAATAGCGAAGAAGAATATGAGCAAGATGTTCCAGAATTTGGAAGAATGTTGATTGAGCTGGGACATGCAGAAGGCATTCCCTCAAAGCTGCTCAAGGTAAATTTTCCTTTTAAGATTAAATTTCTTGCTGAGATTGCCGGAAAGGTGCTGCTAGGCAAACACTCTGCCCACGATAACATTACAAGACAACAATTTGCACTCATGTGTGCAATTGTCAACAAGAAAAGGATCAATTGGGCAGGTGTTCTGTTTGATTTGATAAGGAAGAAGAACAGTAAGAAGGAAGTTACCCTAGGAAGGGTTATTGGGTTTTTTCTGAAGGAAAGAAATCCCCATCTGCTAGTTTCAGCCGCTACCACCATTAATGCCAGCAAGAAGATGGATCCCAACTTGTTCTCAAAGTGGAAGAGGACATTCCTGAAGCCAGCTCCTGTAGGGGCTGCTCCAGCTGCATCTGAGAGCACAAGGACTGACTCTGTCGCCCCCCACCCTCAAGAAGTTGGCTCAGCTCCTTCATCTTTTCCTTCATCTTCTTCTGCTTTGCCGTCTACTGTAGCTGAAGTTCCTTCAACTTCAACTGCAGTACGACTTTCTGCCTCTCCTCCTACATCTTCTCACCCAACTGATCTTGCTGGGACTTCTCAACCCAGCTTTGATCTGTTGGCGTCTGATATTGCCTCTCCAGTTCATTCTCCCATTCCAACTCCTCCTCACTCACCTTCTCCACATCATTCTCCAGTTAACTCTCCAGTTAACTCTCCAGTTCGATCTCCAGTCCTCACCACAATTCATCCTGCCACATCAACCATTTCTGCTGCTCCTCCATCCACTGCAGTTCAACCACCTTTTGAAATAACTCCAGAATTTATTTCCAGCATTGTGGAGTTAATTACCCCTTCAATCAAAATCATGATTGAAGAGGCAATTGCTCCACTTGCTTCCTCCATTGCTTCTTTGACTGATGCCATCAAAATTCTCTCTAACTCTGCTGAGCCCTCTTCATCCAGGGGCCTGGTTTTAGTTCCCACTGAAATCAGGCAGGGGGAGATGTTCAATGAAGATGTCTCTGAGCAGCTCCCAGCCTCCCCTCCAGCAGCTTAACTTGCAGTATCAAAAAAAGTTGCAGAAGTTTCAGCTCCTCCTCCATCTAACAAAGAAAAAGAAATATCTGTTGCAATAATGTTGTCTGAATTTGTTGTAAAAGTTTATCTGGAAGAAGCCTCAACTCCCTTAGTTGCCCTGTTCCTAGAAGGAATAATCACTTCCTTTCTAGATGATTTATGGGAGTTAGGTCATCCTGAAGAAAATCCAGAAGGTATGTCTCTTTCCCAATTTGTAGATTACTTAATTGATAAGTTAGTATGGGAATATCTGGAAGGGATGACTAGATATCATTTAGCAAAATTTTACTCCTAATCCTACAGATTTAATGGAAGAAGTAGTGGTTGTCCAAGAGCCTGAATCTGTATCAGCTCCTGATGTCCAAGTAATTGTAGAGCAATTAGTGCTATCTGAGGCTACAGAGCCTGTTCTAGTTTCTAAAGTTGCTGAACCTGCTCAGCAAGCAATGCTATCTGAACTGGTACCTACGAGAGTTCCTGAGCGTCAAGAATTGGATCCTGAAAGCCAAGTTGAAAATAAAGATGACACCCCAAAACTGAGTTTGGAAGAAGAGAAAGCAAAAGCTGCTTGGCAACAAAGAGTAAAGGCTGATTTGGAAGAGAAAGAAAAAGCTTGGCAAGCTGAAAAATCTACAGTATGGGATGATTCCCCTGGTTTAGATTTGGATACTCTCCTGGCACAGGATGCCATGGAAGAAGAGAAAGAGAAGGCTGCTCAGAAAGTAAAGGAAAAGGCTATATCAGAAGCCTACGATCCATATGATCATCCTCCCTCATCTCATTCTGAGGATGAAGATGATTCAGATCTGTCTGAGGATTCAAAGAAAAAGAAAGCTGCAAAGAGGAAAAGAAAAAGTGTAGCTCTTCCTCCTCCCAATCCCGATAATGACACCCCTTACTACATTCTGAAAGGGATTGATCCTAAATCCAAAGAGTTCCAGCACTGGATGTGGTTCTCAAAGAATCAGCAAAAGGAGAGGAAGAAATCAAAGAGGTATGATAGTCCTGCTCCCAGATGGACTCCCAGAGGTCCTCCTCCTCCACCTCCCGGTGCAGGAGCCTCTGGCAATATTTCAGCAAATCCATCTGCCCCTTCTGTCAAGTCTGCACCTTCTCAACCTCCTTCAAGGAGAAGTTCTCAAAGCCATCAAGGTAAATCATATTCTGGATATCAAAGACATGTTGCTGAGGTAAAAGAGCAAGTAAAGGAGGTGGTTTATCAAAAGCCAACATTTTCACCTCCTCCTTCACCCAAGAGAAAAGTTTCACCTGCTGCTAAAGACACATCAAAGAGTAAAAGAACTGTTTTCTCAGAAAAGTCCTATAAGAAGTTTGCTGAGTTTGCTCCGCTGACATCTCTTGTTATTCAAGAAGTTAAAGATCCAGCTGAAAGTTTATTAGATCTGTCTACCAAGTTTAAAGCTATGAAGCCAATTGATACTTCATCTGAAAATAAGTATGAAAGTCAAGAGTTAGATCCTGATTTCAGGATGGCTCATTTTCTAGAGCTTGTTGGCTCAGCCAAAATAAAGAAAGCTAAGGCTGAAGGAAAAGATTCTGCAGGATTTACTACAATGTCAAAATTCAGAATGAAGGAACTTGATAAAATCCAGGTTAGTCCTGAGGTATTTGACCCTTCTAAATACATGGAAAAGCATCCAGAAGCAGTCGTCCCAAGGGCATCAGAACTAAAGATTATTGGTGAATAAGATCTGAAAATGTCTAAGAAAGAAGCCATAGATCCCTTGAGGAAAGTATCTTTTGTTCCTAGCTCTTCTGATCCCAAACCTGATTCTGTAGATCCTTAATTTTGATTGACTGTTATATATATCTGACTGATTGCTTATTGCCAGTTAGTTGTTTAACTATTTCCTGTATTGATTTTATTGTTCTATAGCTAGCTCTGTGTTTTAGTTTTTGAGAGACTTAACTCAAATAGGGGGAGATTGTTGGTACCCTAGTTTGATTTGAGTTTAGTCTTGTCTTCTTAGTCTCTTGACCCATGAATTATCTATGGTCAAGGTTAGTTGTCTAGCTGTAGAGTTCCCTGCTTATCTAGATAAGAATTTGGTTAAGTAGTTTGTTTGTTCGACTATGGTCGAACGCCGCTCGACTATCGTTGACTAACTGTTCGACGATCGTCTATCAGTTGCTCGACGTTCTGTCTGCGTGGATAGTTCGACTATCTGTTGATAGTTTGACTATCTGTTTGTTTGATAGTTCGACTATCTTCTTGGATAGTTCAACTATCTGATAGCTCGACTATCTGTTTGATAGGTCGACTATCTGCATTGTTTGATAGCTCGACTATCTGTTGATAGTTCGACTATCTGTTTCTCTTCTGATAGTTCGACTATCTGTTGATAGGTCGACTATCTGTTTTCCCTTGGTAGTTCGACTATCTGTTTTGATAGTTCAACTATCTGATAGCTCGACTATCTGTTGATAGTTCGACTATCTGTCGTTTTTTAATAGTTCGACTATCTGTTGATAGTTCGACTATCTGTTTCTCTTCTGATAGTTCGACTATCTGTTGATAGGTCAACTATCGGTTTTGCTTTGATAGTTCGACTATCTGTTGATAGGTCGACTATCTGATAGCTCGACTATCATCTGATAGTTCGACTATCTGTTGTGATAGTTCGACTATCTCCTTTGATAGTTCGACTATCTGGATCGTTCGACTATCTGTCTGATAGATCGACGATCTCCGTTCTTCGGTCGACGATCTCCGAGGGTCGTTCGACGTTTTCTGTTTGCCTTTTTATTTTGTATTTATTTATTCTATTTAATAAATTAATATATTATCTGGCATTTTATTTCAGTTGTTTTATGATAATATTTCCAGGCAATATCTGCTCCATCCCTTTTGCCTGAGTCAAATCTTTTCAGATAAAGTTGTTTGTCTTATTAGTTGACAGTGTATTTTTACTTTATCTACTGTCAGTCCTTTATAGCCGTTAGACTGAAAAGTCTTCCTTCTGCTATAAAGAGTTTGTCTCTCATGTGATTTATTTAGTACCTTTATTATCAGATTGCTTCCTGCAGCTTCCTTGAAAAAGGTTTATCCCTTTTATAGAATATTTTGCTGTAGAGTTTGTTTGTCTTTGTGATATTTGCAGCCCAGGTTTCAAGTTTCAGAAGAAGACAAACAGTTCAAATTGAAAAGAGCCGTTGCTTGTTACTGCTATAAAAGGAATCCTTTGAAGAAGGATTTCAGCTAGCTAACCAGTTATTCTAAGAGGTTTTCAATTAGCATTCAAGCTTTCATCAAGACCAAGTTTCACTGCTCTCAGTAATCTTCATTCAACTGAGAAGTGTTAAGCTCTTCTGCTTTTCTTCAACCTGAGTTCTCCTGCTTCCAGGAAGTTCAGACTCAGAGTTCTTTTGAAGAAGAAGAAGAAGAAGATAGCTGCTACAAGATTTCTATTTTATATTTTATATCTTCTTGTAGTTACTCCTTCAGTTCTTACTGAAGAGTTTTCTGCACTGAAGCAAGACTTCACCTGGACATTCTTTGAGCCAGGGGGAGCCTTGATTCTTTTGATCTTTCTAGCTCAGTGCAAGTCTTTGTGCTTCTCTAATCTTTTGTAAAATAGAGAAGACTTTTTAACCTTCTTTTCCCCTCCTGTACAGGGTTATTACTCCCTTCAAAAGTATCCCTTGGTGGCAGGGCACCTGATCAAAAACCTGTGTTGGTTTTTAGACACCTGATCAAAAGTCTAAGGGGTTTCTAGATCTACCTGAAGCAGATCTTGTGGTGGCAGGGCACCTGATCAAAAACCTGTAGTGGATTCCTACCTTGTTTGTAGAAGAGTGTACGTACCCAAGTTGTTTGGGGAACCACTATAAATTCCTTGTGTCGTCTGGCTTGCGTAATTTAATTCTTGCATTGTGGTTGTGATTAGATATAACTAGGTTTGCTAGTTGCTGATTAGGATTTCCAAGCCTTAACTGTAGTTACAGTTAGCTTGAGTTTGTGCACAACGCTTGTGTTAGGCTTTAGGGTTATCTCCTTATCTATAATCTTTTCATTCCGCATTTCACTCCAAGGGAGTTGGGCAGACTATTAAGTTTTGTCTAGTGCAAAATTTGATAACTCTATTCACCCCCCCCTCTAGAGTTGTATCTATTCCTTCACTTTCAGACAGTAGGAGCGTCAGTAGGTGCGGATCGAAGAGGTCATGCCGTGCCCGGAGGAGGATTGGTGCGAGGACCGGGCAGATGTGGGGACCCGGGGAAGGATCAGGATGATCCATAGAGGGGAAGGTATCGAGGCTTCCCGCAAGGCGAGCCTCCATACCATGTACCGAAGGAGCATCGCCTCCACGTCCCAGACCCCACCCCAGGAGGAGAAGATTACCTTCTCAAGGAAGGATATGCCGGATCACGAGGATCCGTTTTGTGATGCGCTGGTCATACAGACAGCCATCGAGAACTTTACCATTGCCCGGATCCTCGTCGACTATGGAAGCTCGGTCAATGTAATCTTTAAGAAGGCATTCGAAGCGATGAAGGTGGAGGAGAAGCGGGTGCTTGCCTCTGACGGACCCTTGTTCGGGTTCTCCGGGGAGATGAAGGAGGTAGAAGGAGGAGTGGGAGTCCATGTTACACTAGGGGGGGGGGGGCAGTCCCACACCTGCAAGTTCGTTATTGTGGACACCCCCAACAGCTACACCGCCATCTTCGGGAGGCCCCTCATCAGTACCTTTCACCATGTTCCCTCATCCTTCCACTAATGCATGAAGTTCAACATCGAGGGGGTCCAGGTCCGAGTCCGCGGAGACCCCAAGATAGCAAGGGAGTGTTATGTCACCGCCGTAAACTCATCTCGTGGCAGGGGGTACCGAGGAGATGGGGAGAAGGTTGGAGGAGGTAGAGCAGGAGGCTGGCCTAGAGGAGATGGAGGTGGAGGTGACTCGCCCTCTAGAGGAGGAGACGGAGGAAGTCCAGGAGCCAGCCGAGGCAATGGCCGTGGAGGAAGCCGATGAAGAGGTCTTCGCCCCCGGAGGGGGATGCTGAAGAGTGGGGGGGTGGAGTTGTCTCGTCTGGAGGCGGCGGAAGAGGTGGTGGAGATGGAGGTTCTCACCCTCGGAGGCAGGGTGGAGAAGGTCCGCGTCAGCGGGGGGCTAACCCCGGAGGCTCAGGGCAGGATGTTGGAGTGCATCATGAAGAATGTGGACGTCTTTGCCTGGAGTGCCGCAGAGATGCCAGGGATCGATGTGGACATTGCCTGTCATCGCATCAACCTAGATCCGAAGGCTCTCCCCATCCAGCATAAGAAGAGGTCCACGGATGACAAGTTTGCCGAGCCAATTCGGGAGGAGGTGGCCAAGCTCCTCAAGGCCAGTTTTGTATCTGAGATCCAATACCCCGACTGGGTCTCCAACGTTGTTATGGTTAAAAAGGGGTATGGCCGTTGGAGAATGTGTATCGATTTTTCTTTACTTAATAAATCATGCCCCAAGGATTGTTACCCCTTGCCTTGGATTGACGCGCTAGTTGACTCAGCCGTCGGTTTTCCTGTAATGAGTTTCCTAGATGATTTTTCAGGTAATCATCAGATCAGGAAGCACCCCCCCCCCCCCGACATCAAGGATGTCTCCTTCATCACAGGGGATGGATGCTATTGTTATAAAATGATGCCGTTCAGGCTAAAAAATGCAGGGGCAACCTATCAAAAGATTGTGGACAGGGTCTTCCGAGAGCAGAAGGGAAGGAACCTGGAGGTGTATGTAGATGACCTCATGATCAAGAGCCAAGACATCGACTCTCACCTCTGAGACTTGGAAGAGACTTTTGCCACTCTTCGCAAGTATAAAAATAGACTAAACCCCTTGAAGTGCATTTTCGGGGCGAGCAGGGGGAAATTCCTGGGGCATCTCCTCACCCCTGCCGGTGTAGAGCCCAACCCCGATAAGGTGAGGGCGATTTTGGAGTTGGGGTCACCACAGAATGCCAAGGAAGTGCAGCGGTTGATGGGGAAGTTAGTAGGGTTGAGCCAGTTCCTCTCCCGGGCCGGGGAGAAGTGCTCTCCCTTCTTCAAGACCCTGAGGGGAGGTCGGAAGTTTGAGTGGACCTCGGAGTGCAAGGAGGAATTTCATGCCCTGAAGAGGTAGCTGACTCAAGGCCCCCTGCTCTAAGGGCCAAAGAAAGGGGAGGACTTGTTCTTGTATCTAGGGGTCGGAGCGGAGGCCCCAAGCTCTGTTTTTGTTCGGGAAGAGTTGAAGAAACAACTCCCGATTTACTATGTGAGTCGGGTCTTGAGGATGGTAGAGCTTCGATATCCTATCCTGGAGAAGCTGGCCTTTGGTCTCATCATTTATGCTCGTAGGCTCCGACCCTACTTCCAGGCAAACTCGATCCGAGTGGTGACTGACCACCCCCTCCGCAACATCTTCGAGGGGGTGGAGCACTCAGGCCGGCTGGCCAAGTGGTCGGTAGAGTTAAGCAAATTCAACATTTCCTTTGTCCCTCATCTTTCTGTTGGAACATGGTTTCACACTCCTTAGGTTTGAGAATATCAACTCCCTGCTTGTATTTGATGAGATTGGTTGTGTGATAGAGTGTGCAGGCTGACAGGTGAAAGGAAAGGAGAAGAGCTTCAAAAGGACGCTACCGCCCGGTGGTAAGGAGCTATCGCCGGCGGTACACATCTCGATCGACGCATATCGGTTCGATGGTCGACGGCCCAATCATCAGCTAAGGAAGGATCGTCGACAATCAAATGCTACCGCCGGCGACAGGACGCTACCGCCGGCGGTATCCGGTCGACGTGCGTCAAGGGGTTGATCGTCAACGATGGTACCTACCGCTCAGGCGATAGTCTTATCGCAGGCGGTAGAATTATTTGGCGAAATGGCGCTATCGCTCTGACTGGGCGCGGTAACCATTACCGCCCGGCGATAGCTCTCTTGAAACCGTCAGGCGATAGTCGTGTCGCAGGTGGTAGAATTATTTGGCGAAATGGCGCTATCGCTCTGACTGGGCGAGGTAACCATTACCGCCCGGCGATAGCTTTCTTGGAACGGCAGTTTCCTTAATGAGCAGTCATAGTTGCCGTTTCGGGAGACGCGTGGAGACAGCTGGCAGGCGTTACGCGCGAACCTACCGCCCGGCGATAGAGTTATCGCAGGCGGTAGTCTATTTTCTCCAAGACTTATAAAAAGCAGCGCCGTTTCTTCAAGACCTAAGCCTCCAGAGATTATTGACGAAGTGCTCCAGGAATACCAAGGTCGGCCGTCTTCCTACGTCCGTTCTACTCGTCTTCGTCAAAGAAAAAGCAAGGTTTCTTCCTCCCGTTCGAGATCGAAGAACTCCGGCGATCAAGGCTTCGCATCGTCTACGTCTAGCGACCGGGTGCTTTCCATCGAAGATCACAAGCACCGGCCGTAGATCCATCCAGAGAACTTCTCAAGAGGAGAACCTAAACTTTAACGAATATATTTTGTAATCTCTTTTTGTATCTTTTTCTTCTTCTATTGTCGTAAGTGGTAAGAGAAATCGACCGGAGAAGGTCGTCGGAATCCGGGTTGGATTCCGTGGAAAATCGTCCTGGGATTTGGGGCGTCTGGATCGGGGATCTAGCGGTGCTCTAAGACCCTTCCGGGTGTGGAGGTGAAGAGCGGCTCTAAGACCTTTCGGGGAGAAAGTGAAGAGCCAACCGGTCCGGGTTTTGGGTCGGTATAGAAAACCCAAAGTTTTCTTCTCTTCGTCTTTGATCTTCGACGTCATGAAGATCGTACTGTAAAACATTCATCTTGTACTTGTATGAAATTGATTGTTATTGAATTTAATACTTGTGTTTTAAATCTTCACTTGTGGTGTGGTTTACGTCAAGATTCCGTTTATTCAAGCGAAATTTATAAAACCTTATTCACCCCCCCCCCTCTAAGGTTGGCCTCCGGATCCAACAAGTGGTATCAGAGGAGGTTTACTTCGAATAGGCTTAACCACCTGAAGTAAGATGGCCAACCCAGTGCATGCTTTCACTGAGGGACAAGGTGTGAGTCGCCCTCCACTCTTTATGGGTAGTGACTATAGTCACTGGAGGACAAGGATGAAAATCTTTCTGATGACGCACAGCATGGACGTATGGGCCATGATAGAGACTAAGTACACCACACCCACTACCACGGTTGGAGAAGTCGTTCTTGAAAAACCGCGCGATAAGTGGGACGATGCGGACAAGCTTAGATGTACTAATAACGCCAAGGCTATGAACTCTCTATTCTGTGCGTTAGATAAGACGGAATTTAATAGAATATGTAACTGTGAAACTGCTTTTGATATTTGGCGACTTCTTGAACTTACTCATGAGGGTACCTCGCAGGTGAAAGAATCAAAGCTGTTCCGGCTTGAATCCGAGTATGAACAGTTCCGGATGGAGATCGATGAAGATGTTGACAGCATGTACACAAGGTTCACCAAGATCGTCAACGCATCAAGATCTCTTGGAAAGAACTTCCCAAATGGTGATCTAGTGAGGAAAATACTGCGATCTCTACCTCCCCACTTCAACCCCAAGGTGACTGCTATCGCTGAATCTCATGAAATCAGCGCCTTAGAGATTGAGAGTCTTATCGGAAACCTGAAGACTCATGAAGTGGAACTGAAGATACAAGCCGAGGAATATCCCAAGGAAATGAAGAAAAAGGGATTGGCTTTGAAGGCTTCAAAAGAGAGGAAAACATCTGATTTCTCTGAAGAAGATGAAGAGGAAAGTCTCTATGTAAGGGAATTCAAAAAATTCATGAAGAACCCCAGAAAACAAGGGAAGTTCAAACGGTTTTTGAAGAAGGGAGTTGAAGAGGGTAGGAAGTGGAACAAGTCGGTAAAGGAGACCGATAGCGATGATGAAAAGTATCAGCCTGAATGCTTTCATTGTCACAAGCTGGGACATCTAAAAAGAGACTGTCCAAGACTCCAGAAGGAAGAGAAAGGAAAGGACAACAAGTATAAAGGGAAGAAGAAAGTACTGAAGGCTCTGACCTGGGATGAGGATGGATCGGAAGATTCGAGTAGCACCAACTCGGGAAGTGACAACGAAGCAAATCTGTGCCTCATGGGAAAAGGTCAAGAGGAATCTGAATCTGATGCTGAGTCCAGTGTCCAAAGCGACACTGAGGTAACTCCTCCTACTTACTCTGAATTACTTGAGATTTATGATCATGTAGTTGGTAGGTTAGAAGAAGTAACATCTAAGAAAAATTCCTTAAGAGCTGAAAATAAACGTCTAAACAAGAGTTTAGAAAAGCTGAAGAAAGAAGTAATTAAAATTGGGAAAGAGAAGGTGGAATGCCCTGAATGTCCTCACTTGGTAGCATCCATCGAGGAGGGTAAAGCAAGTCACTCCAAGACATCCTTGAGACTAGTATCTCTCAAAAATGAGAAGAATGTCTTGGAGAAGAAGCTTCATATCTCCCTTGCTAAAGTTGAGGAAGGAAAGAAACAGTTTGCTAATCGATGTGTGATGTTAGTAACTGAGAACACCGCTCTAAAAGCGAGGATCCATGATCTCAACTGTGCGGTTCAAAAATTTGGTGTAGGCCAAAAATCTCTAAACATGCTATTGGGCGCACAGTGTCATGGGTCTGGTAAGTTTGGCATCGGCTATGTAAGTCCATCATCACCATTGGAGGACTATAGCACTCTGTCCATGCCTAAGTCAACAAATAAGATCAAAAATCTAAATACATTATCTCCTTCCTCTAGCAAGAGATCGAGTGAGATGATGAAAGTCATTTCCTCAGCTTATGCTCTATATGCCAACTGTAATAAGTTCGGACATGCTTCAAGCTCTTGCGGGAGGAAAGGTGCTAAACAAAACGCACAAGTCTGGCTACCAAAGTCTACTACCTACAAAATAGGTGGAACAACTTGGGTAACCAGATCTTTACTCTCATCTCCTTTTTAGGTATGTTGGCAGGCAAGGGACACAAAGAGCGTGTGGTACTTGGACTCTGGATGCTCCAAGCACATGACGGGTGATAAAGATAAGTTCCTTAGCCTGGAAAAGAAGAGAGGTGGAGTGGTCACGTTTGGAGATAATGGTAAAGGAAGAATTATGGGAATCGGCACAATAGGTAACAAGTTTTTCTCTATTTCAAATGTGTTGTTTGTTGATGGTTTAAAACATAACCTTATTTCTGTAAGTCAACTAGGAGATAAAGGTATAGATGTTATTTTTGAATCATCATCGAACACGTGCAAGCTCATTGATGCTAAAACCTCTAATGTATTGCTTGTAGCCCATAGAAATCACAATGTGTACACAGTTAATTTTGATGATTTCTCTTCGTCCAATCTAAAATGCCTAGTAACTAAGAATGAAGAACTAGAACTTTGGCATAGGAGATTAGGACACACGGGTAGCAAGCTAATTATTAAGTTATCTAGAAAGAAACTTGTTAGAGGAATTCCATCTCTAAGCGGTAGTTTTAACATTATGTGTGGGCCTTGTCAAAAGGGAAAATTTGTCAAAAACTCGTTTAAAAGTAAAACAGAGATTTCCACCTCTAGACCGTTAGAACTCTTGCACATGGACTTGTTTGGACCGATTTCCACATGTAGCCTAGGAGGAAAGCGATATACATTCGTCATCATAGACGACTTTTCTCGTTATTGTTGGACAATATTTCTTGCCAACAAATCTGACACGTTTAGGGAATTCTCTACTTTATGCACGCGTATTCAAAATGAGAAAGAACTAAACATTAAGTGTATCAGATCAGATCACGGTGGAGAGTTTGAGAATGAGGATTTTTCAAAGTTGTGTGAGACCTTAGGGATTAAGCACGAATTCTCCGCTCCTCGCACGCCCCAACAGAATGGAGTGGTAGAAAGAAAGAATCGCACACTTCAAGAGCTAGCACGTACGATGCTCGCAGAGTTCAGCTTACCTCGATCGTTTTGGGCCGAAGCGGTCAACACGACAAGCTACGAGATGAACCGTGTCATGCTTCGCCCACTTCTTAAGCGAACCCCTTACGAGCTCTACTTTGATAGAAAACCCTCCGTCTCGTACTTTAGAGTTTTTGGGTGCCCATGCTATATTCTGAACACTAAGGATCACTTAGGAAAATTCGATGAAAAATCCGATCTAGGCATATTCTTAGGATATTCTAGCAAAAGTCGAGCCTATAGGATTTATAACAAGAGAACCTTAGTGGTTGAAGAATCGGCTCATGTGCATTTTGATGAGAGTCCACCATCTAGTGAGCCTAGAATGTCCGAAGAAGAGGTTGAGGAGAGTGTTCCGGTTGAGAGTAACGAGGAGAGTGAGTCGCACGCATATGTGCCTCCTAAGGATCTAACGTTTACGAAACAACATCCTCGTGATCTAGTTATTGGAGAACCATCCCATGGAGTTAGAACTCGATCTGCTCTTCATGAGGCGTTCTCCAACTTATGCTTTCTATCGGATATTGAGCCCAAAAACGTGTCCGAGGCTCTTCAAGATGAATCATGGTTCCTTGCCATGAATGAGGAATTGAGCCAATTCGAGCGTAGCAAAGTTTGGATTCTAGTTGATCGTCCGGACAACCATCCCATGATGGGTTTAAAATGGGTGTTCAAGAATAAACTTGATGGTGAGTCTAGGATCACGAGGAATAAAGCTCGGTTGGTAGCACAAGGATATTCACAAATTGAGGGTGTGGATTTTGAGGAGTCTTTTGCACCGGTTGCTCGTCTTGAGTCCATTCGAATGTTTTTGGCATTCGCAAGCCATAAGAAAATAAAGTTGTTTCAAATGGACGTTAAGAGCGCATTTTTAAATGGTTATATAAAAGAGGAAGTGTATGTCGAGCAACCACCCGGTTTCCTAAATGCTGCCCACCCTCATCATGTGTACAGATTAGTAAAGGCCTTGTATGGATTGAAACAAGCACCCCGTGCTTGGTATGATAGGCTAACTACGTTCCTCTTAGATCATGGGTTCAAGATGGGTAGTGCGGACACAACTCTCTTTGTACAAGCCAAAAATTCGGATCTAGTTATCCTCCAAATTTACGTTGATGATATTATTTTTGGAGCGACTAATGAGAGGTTGGTTGAAGAGATTGTGAGTTTAATGAAATCTGAATTTGAAATGAGCCTTGTGGGAGAACTCAATTATTTTTTAGGATTTCAAATCTCTCAACGACAAGACGGAATTTTCATAAATCAATCCAAATATATAAAAGATATGCTTGTACGTTTTGGTTTTGAGTCTTTAAAACAAGTCAAAACTCCGATGAGTGCGTCCCTTAAATTAGGAAAAGACGAGAGTGGAATCTCTGTGGATCAAACAATGTTTCGGGGCATGATTGGATCTTTGTTATACTTGAGTGTGTCACGGCCCGATATCACGTTTGCGGTGGGTATGTGTGCCCGTTATCAAGCTGACCCTAGGGAGTCTCACTTTAAAGCGGTAAAACATATTTTTCGTTATCTCCTTGGCACGCAACACCTCGGGTTGTGGTACCCTCACTCGGATGATTTTACCCTTCATGGATATTCTGACTCCGATTATGCCGGTTGCTCTCTTGACCGCAAGAGCACTAGCGGTACTTGTCATTTTTTAGGCCCGGCACTTGTCTCGTGGTCGAGTCGTAAGCAAAACTCGGTGGCTCTTTCGACCGCCGAAGCCGAGTATATCGCCTTAGGAAGTTGCTGTGCACAGGCACTTTGGATGTCGCAAACTTTAGAAGACTTTGGTCTTTCTTTTTGCAACATTACACTTAGGTGCGACAACAAGAGTGCGATAGACTTAACGTATAATCCGGTGCATCACTCTCGGTCCAAACACATAGACGTTCGACATCACTTTATTCGCGACCACATTAAGAAAGAGAATGTGAGTGTCGTCTTTATTGGGACCGATGATCAACTCGCGGACATTCTTACTAAACCGCTTCCGGATGCTCGTTTTTCACTTCTACGACTCGAACTTGGGATTCTTGATTTATCGTCCTAATTTTTTTTATATATGTGTTTTTTTGTGTTTGTAATTTTTTTGGTTTCGTTTTTGTTCTGTTCAAAGTTGTAACACCAAAATCAAAAAAAAAAAAATTATGTACTGTTCGTTTTTTATTCAATGCTCGTGTTGTTTTTGGTTGTTCCCTGTGTGTGGCTAAAATTGTTTTCAAGAATATTCAAAAAAACTGTCAAGTTGGTTTGGGGCTCATATGACCGAGTCGTGGTATATTTTCAAGTATATACAATGTTTGCTATTCTTTTTGTCAACTTGTACGGCACATTGGTATCCGGTCATGATGAGCGAAGTTAAATTTTTGTCTAGCTATTGAGTGCGAAAATTAATGTGGGTGTACGTTGTCTACGCCTCTAAGTATGTGTGAGGATTTATTTACGATAATGATTACACCACTCACACACCACTTGATCATGCACTCAACCTGAGATAATAAGCTGACATGCTATAAATCGTGGCACTAAATTTAACATATCTGATATATCTTGAACAATCAATGTCATGAAATCAAATTGCGCGTGTCTATGCTAATTAAATTCTTGGGCCAAAACTAGAATCGCATATGTCCAATGTAAACAAGTTAAAGTGGATCTACCTATGTGGGTAGATTTCGATTGACTTGGGGTCTTGTCTTGCTTTGATTATGTATAAAATTGATGGCCTAACTCAAAATAAAATGATGGCCATCAAATCCCGCTTACAGACCCCCCAAGCACTACTCATCCCTCCTGATAAGTCTTCATAAGCGTTGTGAGGGTGAGCACCTTGGATTACAAAGTCGTTTCGATCTTGTGCATGGACTACACTTTATGATTTGTGCCCTTGATTTAATTTCTTTATGCCGCACTATGTCATGTGACGTGATTTTTCACTATATCTCTTTGGTGTTAGCATCATTAGTTTGCTTGATATAAAACATGTCTGCATGATATCTCTTTTGATTGTTGTGTCTCTTGGTGCTACACGTGCACATGTCATTATCTTATTTAAAATCTTCCGCGCATAAGAATTGGACCTCAACTACATTCGATGCTTTTTCGCACAATACGTACTGGCACATTTTTTCTCTCATGATGATATTTGTGTTTGCCTAATTTTCTCTCTATTTATCTAAACCTTGCAAACATTCATGTCATACTTGATGTGTGCTATGTCTCGTGCATATAGTCCAATTTCTTCTCTCTGATTAGCGTTTGCTCCTGTTTTTGACCCTGCTTTACAATTCTCTGGTTTCAAGTGCGTTGTGGGTCTATATTACGTTATCTCTCGCCTACAATTTTCATCCTCCTTGGTCGGTTGGCCTCGCCCTTTCTTTTGATATTATCAAAGGGGGAGAAGGTATTGGAGGTAGTGTTCATGATAGGGGGAGCGTAGTGAGGTGTGTGTGTGCTCATAGATAGGGGGAGCGTCCCACCGATAGGGGGAGTATGTAGTAGGATAGAACAGGATTGAACGGGATCGATATATGTGTGTATTGCTTATTTGTTCAATATCATTCTACTGTTCTATGTTCATTTTACTCTGATACTCTACTTTATACTGTTCTACGTTGCTACATACATCTATTTTGGCACTCTATCTACTTGATTTTGGTTTATCATGAACGGGATTGATATTATCAAAAGGGGGAGTTTGTTGGAACATGGTTTCACACTCCTTAGGTTTGAGAATATCAACTCCCTGCTTGTATTTGATGAGATTGATTGTGTGATAGAGTGTGCAGGCTGACAGGTGAAAGGAAAGGAGAAGAGCTTCAAAAGGACGCTACCGCCCGGCGGTAAGGAGCTATCGCCGGCGGTACACATCTCGATCGACGCATATCGGTTCGATGGTCGACGGCCCAATCATCAGCTAAGGAAGGATCGTCGACAATCAAATGCTACCGCCCGGCGACAGGACGCTACCGCCGGCGGTATCCGGTCGACGTGCGTCAAGGGGTTGATCGTCGACGATGGTACCTACCGCTCAGGCGATAGTCTTATCGCAGGCGGTAGAATTATTTGGCGAAATGGCGCTATCGCTCTGACTGGGCGCGGTAACCATTACCGCCCGGCGATAGCTCTCTTGAAACCGTCAGGCGATAGTCGTGTCGCAGGCGGTAGAATTATTTGGCGAAATGGCGCTATCGCTCTGACTGGGCGCGGTAACCATTACCGCCCGGCGATAGCTTTCTTGAAACGGCAGTTTCCTTAATGAGCAGTCATAGTTGCCGTTTCGGGAGACGCGTGGAGACAGCTGGCAGGCGTTACGCGCGAACCTACCGCCCGGCGATAGAGTTATCGCAGGCGGTAGTCTATTTTCTCCAAGACGTATAAAAAGCAGTGCCGTTTCTTCAAGACCTAAGCCTCCAGAGATTATTGACGAAGTGCTCCAGGAATACCAAGGTCGGCCGTCTTCCTACGTCTGTTCTACTCGTCTTCGTCAAAGAAAAAGCAAGGTTTCTTCTCCCGTTCGAGATCGAAGAACTCCGGCGATCAAGGCTTCGCATCGTCTACGTCTAGCGACCGGGTGCTTTCCATCGAAGATCACAAGCACCGGCCGTAGATCCATCCAGAGAACTTCTCAAGAGGGAGAACCTAAACTTTAACGAATATATTTTGTAATCTCTTTTTGTATCTTTTTCTTCTTCTATTGTCGTAAGTGGTAAGAGAAATCGACCGGAGAAGGTCGTCGGAATCCGGGTTGGATTCCGTGGAAAATCGTCCCGGGATTTGGGGCGTCTGGATCGGGGATCTAGCGGTGCTCTAAGACCCTTCCGGGTGTGGAGGTGAAGAGCGGCTCTAAGACCTTTCGGGAGAAAGTGAAGAGCCAACCGGTCCGGGTTTTGGGTCGGTATAGAAAACCCAAAGTTTTCTTCTCTTCGTCTTTGATCTTCGACGTCATGAAGATCGTACTGTAAAACATTCATCTTGTACTTGTATGAAATTGATTGTTATTGAATTTAATACTTGTGTTTTAAATCTTCACTTGTGGTGTGGTTTACGTCAAGATTCCGTTTATTCAAGCGAAATTTATAAAACCTTATTCACCCCCCCCCCCCCCCTCTAAGGTTGGCCTCCGGATCCAACACTTTCTATAAAGGCACAAGCGATGTTTGACTTCCTCGCAGGCTATGTGGTGGAAGTGGCAGAGGCAGAACTACCCCACCCAGTCCCCTGGAAGGTGATGGTGGACAATGCGTCAGGAAGACATTCCCTGGGAGTGGCGGTGATCTTGGAGAGTCCACATGAGATGAAGATTGAGTAAACAATAGTGGTGCATTTTACCATTACCAACAGTTTGGTCGAGTATGAGGCTGTGATTGCAGGCCTTCGCCTGGCCAAGGAGCTGGGGGTGTGCGACGTGGAGGTCATCACTGATTCCATGGTGGTGGTCTCCTAGATTAACGGAGTGTTTGAGGCAAGGGAGCCAACTCTACAGCTGTACTTGGCGAAGATGAAGGGTGTCATCAGCACGTTCAAGACTTTCTCCATCCTGCACATGCCTAGGGAGGAAAACGAGCAGGTAGATCGACTGGCAAAGCATTGTCCCTGGGTGGGGGGTACCATCACCAACTTGTTCCACTCCTCCAGTGAGGAGGGAGAGCTGATGGAGGTAGAGCAGCACCCCTCGTGGATGGACCCATTCATAACTTTCTTGTCCACGGGAGAGTATCCTGAGGGGATGGATAGGAAGAAGCTCAAGCACAAATCGACATACTATCTCATGCGCGATGGGCAGCTTTACCGAAAGACCCTCTCGGGGATGTTGGCACGTTGCGTGGCCGAGGGGGAGGTCCTGAGGATCTTGGAGGAGGTCCACTCCGGGGAGTGTGGAAGCCACTCTGGGAGTCGGACGCTGGAAGGGAGAATCGTAAGGTAAGGGTATTTTTGGCCGACCTTGGGCCAAGACGTGGCAAAATTCACAAAGGAGTGTCATAAGTGCCAATTGTTCGCTCCCCTATAGCAGCAACCTGCCCAACGCCTCAGGAGTATCATAGCCCCCTGGCCATTGGCAATCTGGGGAATGGACTTGGTCGGTCCCTTCCCCCACGCCAGCGGCCAGAGAAGGTTCCTAATCGTGATGATCGATTATTTCTCTAAGTTTCTGGAAGTTAAGGCGCTGGCCAAGGTAACCTCCCAGGTCATTAGGAACTTTGTATCGGGGGAGATCATCTACCGTCACGGGTTGCCTCAGGCCATTGTCACAGACAACGACCCTCATTTTGCCAGCGCCGAGTTTATTTTCTTTTGCGGGCAGCTCTGGATCGATCTTAGGTTCGCCTCGATTCATCACCCCAGAAGCACAGGCAGGTGGAGGAGGAGAACAAGATCATTGTTAACCTCCTAAAGAAGAAGGTAGAGAATCTGAGAGGAAGCTGGGTGGAGCAGCACCCTTCGGTCCTCTGGGCCCTTAGAACCACACCCAACACGGCCACAGGAGAGACTCCATTCAAACTCTCCCATGGGTGCGAGGCGGTACTTCCGATAGAGTTTGAGGTCCGAACGCCTCGGGTGGTCGAGGCAGGAGAGGGCAGAGAAGAATGGAGGGCCGAGAATGAGGAGGAGCTGCGGCTCTCACTCGACACGGTTGAGGAGCTGCGAGACCTCTCTGCCATCAGGCAAGAAGAAGTGAAGATAAGAATGGCCAAGTACTTTGACAAGCACGTCAGAGTCAAACAATTCGCGGAGGGGGACTTGGTCTTAAGAAAGGTGGATGTCGCAGGGAGGTCAGCCTCAGTGGGGAAACTCAACCCGAATTGGTAAGGACTATACATAGTGCAGGAGGTCTTTAAGTTAGGAGGGTATTGCCTCCGAAATGTGAAAGGCGAAACCCTAAGTCTCACCTGGAGTGGAGATGACCTAAAGCGCTTTTGCCCTTGAGTCGTGTAAGTTCTATTTTATGAAATAAAATATCTCTAGATGCTTATGCTCATGGCATGTCTTGTGCAAGTGGAAGAGTGAATCTGCCCCAGTGATGAGTTGTAAAAATATCTATATTTTCGTATTTTATTTAAGTCATTTTTGTTTATTTTTATATTTTTTTAGTTTGTTTTATTTAATAAATGGTTTCTTTTTTGTAATTTTTTATTTCTAACTTAGCTTTTTTGTTTTCTGAATTTTTTCAGAAAAATATTTTTTTTCGGCCATGTCACGCCCGTGTCACCCCCCGACACGGGCGTGTTAGGCGCTCAATGCCATCAGCCAGTCGAAACTCAACAATTTCACTATTCCTCACTAAACGCCAGCAGTCACGCCCATGTCCAAGACCTGTCACGCCCGTGTCGATGCCGACACTTAACGATTAGTCAAACAGTCAACGTTGCCGACATCAGGATGCCAGCTGTCCAAGTCATGCCCAACCTACATGCCCGTGACAATTCTGTCACGCCCGTGTCCGCCACGTGGACCGCCCCGAAGTCAAAGCTCGCGTCAAATCCCCAGATCCACCTCCACGTCATGCCCTAGTCACGCCCGTGACTGACACCTGTCACGCCCGTGACTTGGGGCGTGACCGCCACGTTTTCAGCCGATGTCAAAGCTCCAGTCAAATCACTAGATCAGCTCATGAATAGTAGTGACACACCCCCCTGTCACGCCCGTGACCTAGGGCGTGTCACTCCCGAATTTTTGCCTATAAATACAAGCTTCCAGGAAGCTTTTCTTGTCTCCTTTTTTGGCCACTTTACTTAGGGGAGGTGCTGCCCAAGTGAATTCCATGCTTATGTAAGAGATTTTTCTCCCCCCTCCCTTAGTTTGTATTAGCTTTTTCATTCTAGGTTTGTTGTAACCTCTTTTGATTTTAATGAAATATGTAATTTTCTCTCTTTGCAAAGCATGAATGTTTATTTGGAAGCGCCCTTCTTAAGTGATTTTTCGTTATCTTTTTTGTGCATTTTATCTTTTACGTCATTTTTAGCCTTATAACTTAGTTAGATTTAGGATTTTATCGCATTTCTAGCCGTTGTAATGTCCGTTTTATTTTCATTTTTCGCATTTCTTTTGCTTTAGCTTTTCTTTTTTATCCTATTTTCATTCTTAAAGACTTTATAAAAACACCTAAAATGTATTGTTTTTATTTTCTTTAACTTAGAACTGTTTAAGATCGTAAAACTTTTCGTTCTTTTTTAGTTTTATTTTCACTTTTTATCCATTTCTATAAAGTTATAAGAATGAAAAAGTACTTGTTTTAATTTTTCGCCAACCTCCATTTTGCGTTTATTTACAAAACTTTTCGCTCCGTTTAATTTTTATTTTCTCTTTTTATGCATTTCTACCGCATTCTAGCGGTAGAAATGCAGTCGTTTTAATTTTCCGAGCACTTAGCTTTTCGTTTTAATTTTCAAAACTTTTTGTCCGGTTAATTTTTATTTTCACTTTTTATGCATTTCTACCGCATTCTAGCGGTAGAAATGCAGTTGTTTTAATTTTTCAGTCACTTTGCTTTTTCTTATTTTTACAAGTGTGTGTGCATGTATGAGTTAGATTTTATAGCTTTATTTCAATTTCAGTAGAGTGTGTGCGTATGCAACTATTTCCGCCTACTCGTTAAGAGTTAAATGGCGCTCAGCTTTCATTTCCCGCCCACTCGTTTGAGTGGGACTTGTCATTTTATCGCTTTCATTTTCTTCCTACTCACTTGAGTAGGAAAACTTTGTGTGTGTGCGTGTGTTTACATTTCTGTAGAGCGTGTGTGTGTGTTTTACTTTCTAGAAGAGTGCGTGCGTGTATGAGACTAATTTACCCCCGCCCACTCATTTGAGCTGGGATTCGCATTTACTGCTTTCTTCAGTCCTACTCGTTTGAGTAGGACTTGCAATTTTCAGCTTTCTTTACTGCTTTCTTACTGCTTTCTTTATTGCTTTCTAGCATAAGTGTCCCCATTCCGATGAGTGGCTAACCGCCCTTAGCCCTCAATATCGAAGAGCATTGGGACAGATAAAGTAGCTTTGAATAATTAAAGGTCCTGTTTTCTATTTAATTAAATTTCTTAAGGTTTGTCCCGGGTTAACGACGCGTAGGACCGCATATCGATGTGCGGGCTCTATTTCCGTTATCCATACGCAACGCCGAGAGGCCGCACGTATGGACCGATCACCCTTGGGTAAAGAGAGCTCCGCGCTAACCCTCGAGAGAGGAGGCACGCGACTCTACTGGATTGGGTTCCCCACCCAATAGCGGGGTTCTTTGCGTAATGCGGGCGTTAAGAGGAATCCTTCGTCGGTCTAGCGATCGGCCGAATAGTCTTAGCGTTTAGGTGAGCGATAGTCCTAGAGATAAGTGAGCTCATTCTTATGGAGCCTCCACGGCCGAGTCTCCGCTTTAATTAATTTGAAAATTAGGTTCTCTTTTTATTAAAAGTTATTTTAGTTCAAATTCTCTTTTGATATCGTTGCGCCGAGTTCTTCGTCGGCCTTCTGCACTTTATTTTCTGCTTTCATTTTCTGTATTATATTTATTTTTATGTTCGCCATTTCATTTTTTATATAATCCACCTAAAATATTATCGGTAGAATAATAGGCTTTCAGGGAAAGAGTAGATATAGCTAAGCCGGCCCCGAGAACAATATGACCCCGATATTCCGCACCGGAATATCCTGTACTACACGCGATAGGTGCACTTGCCTCCCTCTCATTAAAACTCGGTTTCTAACAAAAAATAAAAACGCTCTTCTTTTTCTTTATAAAATAAAATCCCACACATCTTAAAATAAAATAAAAAGAAACCTGCGCGTTTTAACCATCAAGTTTTTGGCGCCGTTGCTGGGGAGAATTTCGACTTACTATTTTGAATTCCTGAAACCTATTAATTTTACCCTTTATTTCTATATATATATATATATATATATATATAATAACAAAATGACCACCAAAAAAAATTATATTTATTATTATAATAATAATATCAATGATAATAATAATAAATACTATAAACAAAAAAAATCTAAAAATCAAAAATTTAAAAACTTAAAAAAAAAATCAGAAAACTAAAAAACTAAAAAAAAAAAATAACTAAAAACTTAAAAACTTATAAAATTAAAAAAATTATATAAATAAAATTAAAAAAAAGAAAAAACCTAAACATCAAAAAAGTGATGAATTTTTTTTTATTTTTTCATCAAAAATTAAAAAAAAAACATATCTTTCATTTTTATTTTATTTTCCTTTAACTTATTTTCATTTTTATTTTCAAAAATTAAAACAAAAAAAAGGACATAAACTTAAAATTCTAAAAAAAATAAAACTAAGAAAAATATATTAAACTCAAAATTTTTTTTATTTATATATCTATTTTGTCGTTTCGGCGCGCTTCATAATTGTGAGCGCTAGGGGATCGCGTATCCGTCGCACATTTATCACACTCACTTACCCCTCGCGCCCCCTATCACCCGCACACTTTTCGCCGAACTTATATTTTTCTTTTTTCTATTTTATTTTTTTTTGCTTTAACTTTTGCAGGTCTTAATTTAACGGGCTTCCCCGAATGCGCTTTAGGGAAGATTTCTAAACCCCTATTTTTTACTTTTTTGTACATATTTATTTATATATATATCATGTTCCTCATACTTAGTGCAACATTGGGGACAATGTTGGACTTAAGTATGGGGGTGATTCCTATTTTCTATCCTTTTATTTCTTGCACATAACAAAAATTCCAAAAACATCGCAAAAATTTAAAACTTAAAAAAAAAAATTCATGCTTTAATAAATAAATAAATAAAAATATATATATATTTTCAAAAAAAATGAATCATCGCTCCGCGACGTTCGACTCATCGAACCAACCACAAAATAAGAGTCTGTTCGCGGGCGATTCTTTTTCTTCTTTGTAAACATTTTGTAAATATTCTTGTCTATTTCCACTTCTCTTTCCTATCTTGTAAAAATTCTCTCTTTTTTCTTGTAAATATTTATGTAAATCCAAAAATCCAAAAAATCTGTATAACTCAAAAAAATTTGCATAACCTTTAAAAAATTCCCCAAAAAAATGATAATA
Source organism: Platanthera zijinensis (assembly GCA_039513925.1). Lineage (NCBI taxonomy): Eukaryota > Viridiplantae > Streptophyta > Magnoliopsida > Asparagales > Orchidaceae > Platanthera > Platanthera zijinensis. The sequence continues at coordinate 13,928,682 of CM077097.1, read as the reverse complement.
ACCCCAAAATATCAAAAAAAAAAAATTAGAATAACTCATAAAAATCAATAAATTTTTTTTTCTTGAATTAAATAATTCGAATCCCTTATTTCTTAACCTCTTTGTTCTCCAAAATAATCGTTTCGAGTTTATTTATAAGCGAATTTTAATTAATTCTTTATTTACTATTCGTTTATTAATTGTAGCTCGATAGACTTAAATTTCTGGGGTTAAGATTTTAAAGAATTTTTTATGCCTTTTTCTTATTATAGGGAACTTATTTTTCTCACTATCACTTCTAAATTTTTTTTTTTTTGAAATAAAGCACGTTTTTATGTTAGAAAATAACATTCATGGATTTTACATTATTTCTACTTATGCTTTTAGAAACGTAGGAACGTTCAAATTAAAATGGTTGCTCTCGAAATTTTTTATTAAACTCTAGCTTTCTTTTAGAAACTAAACCATCCATTTTTTTTCATGCCTTACTTGGTATGATTCTCCACTCACCCTTAAAAGATCTTATGTCAATGGGGATAAGATTTCGTCCCGTAAACATAGGCACCCAATAATTAAAAAGATTATATGCTACGGAGTAAGAGGATAAAATTCATTACTCCTATACATATATATTGGGTTTATTTATATTTATGAAGAAAGAAAGAAAAATGTTAGGAAAATAAGATTTCATTTTCCTAATAATCCAAAAAAAAATGTGGAGGTTCGAAAAAAAATTACCTCGCCTCAAAAATCAAAGCCCTCCTCATAACCGCCAATCCACTTATCCATTTTTCATGATTCTAGAATTAATCTAAAACTTTTTGAGAGCATAATTTTTAAATTGAATTATTTCCTATAAATTTCTTTTTAGCTAAAGTTTTTTCGATAATTCAAATCCATTTGTGTTAAACTAACAAAATAATTTTCGCTTTCTATTTTTCTCGTTTAGAAGTATTTTTGAAACGGTTCCTCTATTTATAACATTTTCATAAGTTAGGATTTAATTCCGAGACCCCGGAAATTCATTTCGATCTTTCTTACAATTAACTTAAGCGTTAGTTGAATTTAGGATTCTTTTTTATTCCTTATAGGTTCATCTCCAAATTTTGCTCTGGAATAGCAAAAGCTTAAGTATGGGGGTATTTGATGAGTTGTAAATATACCTATATTTTCATGTTTTATTTAAGTCATTTTTGTTTATTTTTATATTTTTTTAGTTTGTTTTATTTAATAAATTGTTTCTTTTTTGTAATTTTTTATTTCTAACTTAGCTTTTTTGTTTTCTGAATTTTTTCAGAAAAATATTTTTTTTCGACCTTGTCACGCCCGTGTCACCCCCCGACACGGGCGTGTCAGGCGCTCAACGCCATCAGCCAGTCGAAACTCAACAATTTCACTGTTCCTCACTAAACGCCAACAGTCACGCCCGTGTCCAAGACCTGTCACGCCCGTGTCGATGCCGACACTCAACGATTAGTCAAACAGTCAACGCTGTCGACATCAGGATGCCAGCTGTCCAAGTCACGCCCAACCTACATGCCCGTGACAATTCTGTCACGCCCGTGTCCGCCACGTGGACCGCCCCGAAGTCAAAGCTCGCGTCAAATCCCCAGATCCACCTCCCCATCATGCCCTAGTCACGCCCGTGACTGACACCTGTCATGCCCGTGACCTGGGGCGTGACAGCCACGTTTTCAGCCGAAGTCAAAGCTCCAGTCAAATCACCTGATCTGCTCATGAATAGTAGTGACACGCCCCCCTGTCACGCCCGTGACCTAGGGCGTGTCACTCCCGAATTTTTGCCTATAAATACAAGCTTCCAAGAAGCTTTTCTTGTCTCCTTTTTTAGCCACTTTACTTAGGGGAGGTGCTGCCCAAGTGAATTCCATGCTTATGTAAGAGATTTTTCTCCCCCCTCCCTTAGTTTGTATTAGCTTTTTCATTCTAGGTTTGTTGTAACCTCTTTTGATTTTAATGAAATATGTAATTTTCTCTCTTTGCAAAGCATGAATGTTTATTTGGAAGCGCCCTTCTTAAGTGATTTTTCGTTATCTTTTTTGTGCATTTTATCTTTTACGTCATTTTTAGCCTTATAACTTAGTTAGATTTAGGATTTTATCGCATTTCTAGCCGTTGTAATGTCCGTTTTATTTTCATTTTTCGCATTTCTTTTGCTTTAGCTTTTCTTTTTTATCCTATTTTCATTCTTAAAGACTTTATAAAAATGCCTAAAATGTGTTGTTTTTATTTTCTTTAACTTATAACTGTTTAGGATCGTAAAACTTTTCGTTCTTTTTTAGTTTTATTTTCACTTTTTATCCATTTCTATAAAGTTATAAGAATGAAAAAGTACTTGTTTTAATTTTTCGCCAACTTCCATTTTGCGTTTATTTGCAAAACTTTTCGCTCCATTTAATTTTTATTTTCTCTTTTTATACATTTCTATCGCATTCTAGCGGTAGAAATGCAGTCGTTTTAATTTTCCGAGCACTTAGCTTTTCGTTTTAATTTTCAAAACTTTTTGTCCGGTTAATTTTTATTTTCACTTTTTATGCATTTCTACCGCATTCTAGCGGCAGAAATGCAGTTGTTTTAATTTTTCAGTCACTTTGCTTTTTCTTATTTTTGCAAGTGTGTGTGCGTGTATGAGATAGATTTTATAGCTTTATTTCAATTTCTGTAGAGTGTGTGCGTATGCATCTATTTCCGCTTACTCATTAAGAGTTAAATGGCGCTCAGCTTTCATTTCCCGCCCACTCGTTTGAGTGGGAATTGTCATTTTATCGCTTTCATTTTCTTCCTACTCACTTGAGTAGGAAAACTTTGTGTGTGTGCGTGTGTTTACATTTCTGTAGAGCGTGTGTGTGTGTTTTACTTTCTAGTAGAGTGCGTGCGTGTATGAGACTAATTTACCCCCGCCCCCTCATTTGAGCCGGGATTCGCATTTACTGCTTTCTTCAGTCCTACTCGTTTGAGTAGGACTAGCAATTTTCAGCTTTCTTTACTGCTTTCTTACTGCTTTCTTTATTGCTTTCTAGCGTAAGTGTCCCCATTCCGATGAGTGGCTAACCGCCCTTAGCCCTCAATATCGAAGAGAATTGGGACAGATAAAGTAGCTTTGAATAATTAAAGGTCCTGTTTTCTATTTAATTAAATTTCTTAAGGTTTGCCCCGGGTTAACGATGCGTAGGACCGCATATCGATGTGCGGGCTCTATTTCCGTTATCCATACGCAACGCCGAGAGGCCGCATGTATGGACCGATCACCCTTGGGTAAAGAGAGCTCCGCGCTAACCCTCGAGAGAGGAGGCACGCGACTCTACCGGATTGGGTTCCCCACCCAATAGCGGGGTTCTTAGCGTAATGCAGGCGTTAAGAGGAATCCTTCATCGGTCTAGCGATCAGCCGAATAGTCTTAGCGTTCAGGTGAGCGATAGTCCTAGAGATAAGTGAGCTCATTCTTATGGAGCCTCCACGGCCGAGTCTCCACTTTAATTAATTTGAAAATTAGGATCTCTTTTTATTAAAAGTTATTTTAGTTAAAATTCTCTTTTGATATCGTCGCGCCGAGTTCTTCGTCGGCCTTCTGCACTTTATTTCCTGCTTTCATTTTCTGTATTATATTTATTTTTATGTTCGCCATTTCATTTTTTATATAATCCACCTAAAATATTATCAGTAGAATAATAGGCTTTCAGGGAAAGAGTAGATATAGCTAAGCCGGCCCCGAGAACAATATGACCCCGATATTCCGCACCGGAATATCCTGTACTACACGCGATATGTGCACTTGCCTCCCTCTCGTTAAAACTCGGTTTCTAACAAAAAATAAAAACGCTCTTCTTTTTCTTTATAAAATAAAATCCCACACATCTTAAAATAAAATAAAAAGAAACCTGCGCGTTTTAACCATCAAGTTTTTGGCGCCGTTGCCGGGGAGAATTTCGACTTACTATTTTGAATTCCTGAAACCTATTAATTTTACCCTTTATTTCTATATATATATATATATATATAAAATAACAAAATGACCACAAAAAAAAATTATATTTATTATTATAATAATAATATCAATGATAATAATAATAATAAATACTATAAACAAAAAAAATCTAAAAATCAAAAATTTTAAAAACTTAAAAAAAAAATCAGAAAACTAAAAAACGAAAAAAAAAAAACTAAATAATTAAAAACTTAAAAACTTATAAAATTAAAAAAAATATATAAATAAAATTTAAAAAAAGAACAAACCTAAAAATCAAAAAAGTGATGAATTTTTTTTTATTTTTTCATCAAAAATTAAAAAAAAAACATATCTTTCATTTTTATTTTATTTTCCTTTAACTTATTTTCATTTTTATTTTCAAAAATTAAAACAAAAAAAAGGACATAAACTTAAAATTCTAAAAAAAAATAAAACTAAGAAAAATATATTAAACTCAAATTTTTTTTATTTATATATCTATTTTGTCGTTTCGGCGCGCTTCACAATTATGAGCGCTAGGGGATTGCGTATCCGTCGCACATTTATCACACTCACTTACCCCTCGCGCCCCCTATCACCCGCACACTTTTCGCTGAACTTATATTTTTCTTTTTTCTGTTTTATTTTTTTTGCTTTTACTTTAACTTTTGCAGGTCTTAATTTAACGGGCTTCCCCGAACGCGCTTTAGGGAAGATTTCTAAACCCCTGTTTTTTACTTTTTTGTACATATTTATTTATATATATATCATGTTCCTCATACTTAGTGCAACATTGGGGACAATGTTGGACTTAAGTATGAGGGTGTTTCCTATTTTCTATCCTTTTATTTCTTGCACATAACAAAAATTCCAAAAACATCGCAAAAATTTAAAACTTTTTTTTAAAAAAAATTCATGCTTTAATAAATAAATAAATAAAAATATATATATTTTTTCAAAAAAAATGAATCATCGCTTCGCGACGTTCGACTCATCGAACCAACCACAAAATAAGAGTCTGTTCGCGGGCGATTCTTTTTCTTCTTTGTAAACATTTTGTAAATATTCTTGTCTATTTCCACTTCTCTTTCCTATCTTGTAAAAATTCTCTATTTTTTCTTGTAAATATTTCTGTAAATCCAAAAATCAAAAAAATCTGTATAACTCAAAAAACTCAAAAAAATTTGCATAACCTTTAAAAATTTCCAAAAAAAAATGATAATAACCCCAAAATATCAAAAAAAAAATAGAATAACTCATAAAAATCAATAAAATTTTTTTCTTGAATTAAATAATTCGAATCCCTTATTTCTTAACCTCTTTGCTCTCCAAAATAATCGTTTTGAGTTTATTTATAAGCGAATTTTAATTAATTCTTTATTTACTATTCGTTTATTAATTGTAGCTCGATAGACTTAAATTTCTGGGGTTAAGATTTTAAAGAATTTTTTATGGCTTTTTCTTATTATAGGGAACTTATTTTTCTCACTATCACTTCTAATTTTTTTTTTTGAAATAAAGCACGTTTTTATGTTAGAAAATAACATTCATGGATTTTACATTATTTCTACTTATGCTTTTAGAAACGTAGGAACGTTCAAATTAAAATGGTTGCTTTCGAAATTTTTTATTAAACTCTAGCTTTCTTTTAGAAACTAAACCATCCATTTTTTTTCATGCCTTACTTGGTATAATTCTCCACTCACCCTTAAAAGATCTTATGTCAATGGGGATAAGATTTCGTCCCGTAAACATAGGCACCCAATAATTAAAAAGATTATATGCTACGGAGTAAGATGATAAAATTCATTACTCCTATACATATACATTGGGTTTATTTATATTTATGAAGAAAGAAAGAAAAATGTTAGGAAAATAAGATTTCATTTTCCTAATAATCCAAAAAGAAAAAAATGTGGAGGTTCGAAAAAAAATTACCTCGCCTCAAAAATAAAAGCCCTCCTCATAATCGCCAATCCACTTATCCATTTTTCATGATTCTAGAATTAATCTAAAACTTTTTGAGAGCATAATTTTTAAATTGAATTATTTCCTATCAATTTCTTTTTAGCTAAAGTTTTTTCGATAATTAAAATCCATTTGTGTTAAACTAACAAAATAATTTTCGCTTTCTATTTTTCTCGTTTAGAAGTATTTTTGAAACGGTTCCTCTATTTATAACATTTTCATAATTTAGGATTTAATTCCGAGACCCCGGAAATTCATTTCGATCTTTCTTACAATTAACTTAAGCGCTAGTTGAATTTAGGATTCTTTTTTATTCCTTATAGGTTCATCTCCAACTTTTGCTCTGGAATAGCAAAAGCTTAAGTATGGGGGTATTTGATGAGTTGTAAATATACCTATATTTTCGTATTTTATTTAAGTCATTTTTGTTTATTTTTATATTTTTTTAGTTTGTTTTATTTAATAAATTGTTTCTTTTTTGTAATTTTTTATTTCTAACTTAGCTTTTTTGTTTTCTGAATTTTTTCAGAAAAATATTTTTTTTCGGCCTTGTCACGCCCGTGTCACCCCCCGACACGGGCGTGTCAGGCGCTCAACGCCATCAGCCAGTCGAAACTCAACAATTTCACTGTTCCTCACTAAACGCCAGCAGTCACGCCCGTGTCCAAGACCTGTTACGCCCGTGTCGATGCCGACACTCAACGATTAGTCAAACAGTCAACGCTGTCGACATCAGGATGCCAGCTGTCCAAGTCACGCCCAACCTACACGCCCGTGACAATTCTGTCACGCCCGTGTCCGCCACGTGGACCGCCCCGAAGTCAAAGCTCGCGTCAAATCCCCAGATCCACCTCCCCGTCACGCCCTAGTCACGCCCGTGACTGACACCTGTCATGCCCGTGACCTGGGGCGTGACCGCCACGTTTTCAGCCGAAGTCAAAGCTCCAATCAAATCACCCGATCAGCTCATGAATAGTAGTGACACGCCCCCCCTGTCACGCCCGTGACCTAGGGCGTGTCACTCTCGAATTTTTGCCTATAAATACAAGCTTCCAGGAAGCTTTTCTTGTCTCCTTTTTTGGCCACTTTACTTAGGGGAGGTGCTGCCCAATTGAATTCCATGCTTATGTAAGAGATTTTTCTCCCCCCTCCCTTAGTTTGTATTAGCTTTTTCATTCTAGGTTTGTTGTAACCTCTTTTGATTTTAATGAAATATGTAATTTTCTCTCTTTGCAAAGCATGAATGTTTATTTGGAAGCGCCCTTCTTAAGTGATTTTTCGTTATCTTTTTTGTGCATTTTATCTTTTACGTCATTTTTAGCCTTATAACTTAGTTAGATTTAGGATTTTATCGCATTTCTAGCCGTTGTAATGTCCGTTTTATTTTCATTTTTCGCATTTCTTTTGCTTTAGCTTTTCTTTTTTATCCTATTTTCATTCTTAAAGACTTTATAAAAACGCCTAAAATGTGTTGTTTTTATTTTCTTTAACTTAGAACTGTTTAGGATCGTAAAACTTTTCGTTCTTTTTTAGTTTTATTTTCACTTTTTATCCATTTCTATAAAGTTATAAGAATGAAAAAGTACTTGTTTTAATTTTTCGCCAACTTCCATTTTGCGTTTATTTGCAAAACTTTTCGCTCTGTTTAATTTTTATTTTCTCTTTTTATGCATTTCTACCGCATTCTAGCGGTAGAAATGCAGTCGTTTTAATTTTCCGAGCACTTAGCTTTTCGTTTTAATTTTCAAAACTTTTTGTCCGGTTAATTTTTATTTTCACTTTTTATGCATTTCTACCGCATTCTAGCGGTAGAAATGCAGTTGTTTTAATTTTTCAGTCACTTTGCTTTTTCTTATTTTTGCAAGTGTGTGTGCGTGTATGAGTTAGATTTTATAGCTTTATTTCAATTTCTGTAGAGTGTGTGCGTATGCATCTATTTCCGCCTACTCGTTAATAGTTAAATGGCGCTCAGCTTTCATTTCCCGCCCACTCGTTTGAGTGGGACTTGTCATTTTATCGCTTTCATTTTCTTCCTACTCACTTGAGTAGGAAAACTTTGTGTGTGTGCGTGTGTTTACATTTCTGTAGAGCGTGTGTGTGTGTGTTTTACTTTCTAGTAGAGTGCGTGCGTGTATGAGACTAATTTACCCCCGCCCACTCATTTGAGCCGGGATTCGCATTTACTGCTTTCTTCAGTCCTACTCGTTTGAGTAGGACTTGCAATTTTTAGCTTTCTTTACTGCTTTCTTACTGCTTTCTTTATTGCTTTCTAGCGTAAGTGTCCCCATTCCGATGAGTGGCTAACCGCCCTTAGCCCTCAATATCGAAGAGCATTGGGACAGATAAAGTAGCTTTGAATAATTAAGGGTCCTGTTTTCTATTTAATTAAATTTCTTAAGGTTTGCCCCGGGTTAACGACGCGTAGGACCGCATATCGATGTGCGGGCTGTATTTCTGTTATCCATACGCAACGCCGAGAGGCCGCACGTATGGACCGATCACCCTTGGGTAAAGAGAGCTCCGCGCTAACCCACGAGAGAGGAGGCACGCGACTCTACCGGATTGGGTTCCCCACCCAAGAGCGGGGTTCTTAGCGTAATGCGGGCGTTAAGAGGAATCCTTCGTCGGTCTAGCGATCGGCCGAATACTCTTAGCGTTCAGGTGAGCGATAGTCCTAGAGATAAGTGAGCTCATTCTTATGGAGCCTCCACGACCGAGTCTCCGCTTTAATTAATTTGAAAATTAGGATCTCTTTTTATTAAAAGTTATTTTAGTTCAAATTCTCTTTTGATATCGTTGCGCCGAGTTCTTCGTCGGCCTTCTGCACTTTATTTCCTGCTTTCATTTTCTGTATTATATTTATTTTTATGTTCGCCATTTCATTTTTTATATAATCCACCTAAAATATTATCGGTAGAATAATAGGCTTTCAGGGAAAGAGTAGATATAGCTAAGCCGGCCCCGAGAACAATACGACCCCGATATTCCGCACCGGAATATCCTGTACTACACGCGATAGGTGCACTTGCCTCCCTCTCGTTAAAACTCGGTTTCTAACAAAAAATAAAAACGCTCTTCTTTTTCTTTATAAAATAAAATCCCACTCATCTTAAAATAAAATAAAAAGAAACCTGCGTGTTTTAACCATCACCCAGACCTCGAGAAAATCCCGCTATCAAGCTCTCTCCTAGCTGACAGAGCTGGATGTCACCCGGAGGAGTCTGCCCCAGACCCTGAGCAGATCCCGCTGTCAGGATCTCTCCTAGCTGACAGTGATGGATGTCACTCGGAAGAGTCTGCCCCGGACCCCGAGCAGACCCCATTGTCAAGCTCTCACATAGCTGGCCGGGCTGGGTGTCACTCGAGGGAGTCCCGCCCTCTCCGGGAGTTATTGTGGAAGACCGCTTTCTTAAAGGTGTAAGGGTAGAAGGTCCCCATAGGCGAGCTCGAACTCGCAGGCCCAGCTCGGCAGAGAAAAGGTAAGCCCCGATCAGTCTCCCTGTTGAGGAAGGCAAGCTCCAGCAAGGCACTCCACCCCCTTCAGTTTTACTTATGAAATATTTGGATAGTTTTGACTCAACATCAGCAATAGAAGGGAGAACTTGCATGCGAGCTGGGTGGTTGTGGGCCAAGCTCGGCAAGTGGTCCATCCCTGGCTGACCTGAAGATGGGGGAGGGGGGGGGGGAGAAATCTTGGAATGCGCTCACGAGTACGAATCCTAGGCACACGCTCTGGAGGCGAATTCTGTCCTAGTGAGATCCAACGAAGGGGAGGGCTCGTGGCCGATTGCATCGCAGAAGGAAAGTTCAAAAGCAAAGAAGATAGAAAAATTCACTTTTCTTTCAGTATAAAATTATTACAAAAAAAAGTGATTACAAAAGGGGAACTTGCCTCGGTGAGGTTACAAAAGGGGAGGAAGAATTACAAGAAGGAAAAGAAAAAGGGGAGGGGGAGGGGGGTCAGCTCTCGCCTCCTCCCCCGGATTGGATGTCTCCGTCTGCTCTGCCAGAAGGGTGGTCCTTAAAATCCTTGTCGAAGAAATAGTCGAGACTATCCTTCTTCTCGCTCGGCAGTGTGGGCGGGAACAGACTCGACATCAGATCTCGGATGGTGGCCTCCTCACAGCCCCCACTAGCACCTGCATATCCATCATAATCTGTAGGGTACATTCGACAGATACGATCGAGTTGACCCGCAACCTCTGAGCAACCTCCGCCTCGCCGAAGATCCTGGGGCTCTTGTATGGGAAAGGAGGCTCGCTACCGCCGGGAGGGAGAAAATCTTCGACCTAACGAGTGATCTCGTCGCGATGCCCCTTGTTCTCTTCACACAACTTTGCATTCTTCCCTTCCAGCTCGGCGGTGCGGGATTCCAGCTCGGCGGCTCGAGTTTCCAGTGCGTCGGAGCTAGCAGTTCTCTTCCTTTAACCCAGCGGCGCGAGTCCGCAGCTCCCGGGTAGCCTAGACATCCTGAGGTAAGAATGGATAGGTAAACCTGAAGCTAAAAAATCTTAAGTAAAAGAAAAGGGGGGGGGGAGGGATGATCGGTGCTCACCAGCCCGCCGACACCCTTGGCAAGTAGATCCTCGGCAATGCCGAGCCTCCACTCCAGGCAAACGACCCTGTCCTGGGTCAGGTCGCGCTTCTGCTCCGCCTTTTGTAGGAGGTGGCTGAGGTTGAAGCCACGACAAACCACCATGTGGTGGAGCTCCAGTGCCCGCATGTGGGCCTGTAGGCCCTCATGGCCGATTTGACGCAGGGTCATGCGCTTGTAGGCCGCGAAATCCTTGCGCCCGTAGAGGACAAAGTCGAGCGCATAGGCTTGACCTGAGGAGGGCTTACGGTCAGCCCAGGAGGATTGGAGGGTGGAGATGGAGATCCGGTGGGCGGACTCGTCCCACTGAACCACGTGCTCGCCGGCTAAGTCCTTCCACCTCCCCTAAGGCCGAAGAAGGGGTGACTCTTCGGTGGACCCAACTCGTGGGCCGGGGGCTTCTTGACTGCAGGAGCAGAAGGCTCGCCTCCCTCCTGATCTTTGCCCGTTGTCTCCTTCAGCGGGCTCCCCGACGATCCGTCTGGGGTGGTCTCGGGCGATCTCATATACTTAGGATGTGGTTGTTGTTGCTTTGCCCGAGAAACCACCACCTCTTTCAGCTTCATCTGCGGTGGATGGCGGCGAGGAGATCATGACCCCGTGGGATCACCCCGCTTCCTGCCAGAAGGCTTAGACGACGACGGCTCATCTCGGCAGGCGGCTGTAGCCGCCTTATCGTGGGAGAATTGGTCGGCGAGTAAACCCAGATTCACGAAAGGCGGGTTCTCGGGAATCAACCGCTCTCCTGTAGAAATAACTTAGAAAATTTCTAATGGATTTGGCGAGTTCTGGCAAGGAGGAAAGTTGAAAGATATAGCTTTGCCGGGAAGGATGGGGAGGAGCAAGTCGAGGCCCTTTCGGAGGAAGGCGACCTCGAAGTCTTTGTGGAGGAAAAACTTGTGGAGCTCGGCATCGTTGCCAGAGACAGTGGGGGGTCGGTATACCTCCTCGTATTTTTGCTGCGGCGAGTATGGGACGTTGCCAAGATCGCCCTTAATGAAGACAATCTTGGTCATCCAGTTGTGATGTTTGTTCGCGATTTCGCGAACCTTGATAAAGGAGCCCCCAAAGTAGGAGAGGCCTTCGTGGGTCGCCTTGTAAGTAAAGAGTTTCCAGAACACGGTTAGGTTGAACTCTATTCGCTCCCGGTGGAGGAAGCTCGCGAATGCCACCAACATTGCGATGGAGTTCGGGTTCAGCTGCGCGGACCGCACCGAAGTTCTTGAGGATCTGGCGGAATTCCGGCCAGAGCGGAATACGTAGCCCCATCTCAAAATGTGAGATAGGGAAGGCGAGCTCCTCGGGGTAGAAAGTGTTGATGGCCTCGCCCTCCCTGGGCCGGTGCACCTTGAAGCTAGGGGGCTTGAAGTCAGTACTGAACGCATTAAACTCCTCCGTTGTGTTCCCCTCAAAGTAGTGGTAGTTAGTAAAGTACTGAGCGCACTTGGAGCGACCATCGAAGTCAGGGTTGGACTTCCCCATGATCGCAAAAAATGTAGAGAGTGAGTGCAGGTAGGAAGGAGGCGAGCAGAGGAGGAAAGTATAGAAGCAATAAATGTAGAAATTCGGAGTAGGGCCTATTTCTAGAAAAAGGGGTCAAGGTCCGAGCTAACCGATTTGTCCAGCTTGCCTAGCCCAGCTCGCCTAATCCAGCTCACTGACTTCCATGACCCGTCCCATTACGCACCAATCAAGAATATTATATTCGAATAAACAAGCAATAAAGTCTGAAAATGTTTCTCAGTTATTACAGGCCCAAGAGGGATATTGCCCAGGGAAATTGGATGCAAGCAAAGCGGCCATCTTGGCTAACATGCGAGCTGAGGGGGCAGGAGGCGAGTCCTGATAGGCCCGCCAGGGGGCCGTTCTTTACCTTCCCCGATCTTACATCTCCTTCCCCGCAGGCCGGCGCGAGTCGCGGAGCTTGCGCATCTGCCTCAAGCATCCTCAGGCTGCTAAAATATTCTCGTCCATCTCTTCCAACAACAGTGAAAGGGACGCCGTCTCGCCGGTTAGGCCATCTCTCGCCTAGCCTACCAGCAACGCACACTTCCTCTATAACACATAATTATCATCCCTCAACCAGTTGACCTCACGTACCATCTTCTTGAGTACCTCGATTCCTCGCTTCGTCAGCTCAGGGCCCCCATCTCGGCATCCAAGAAGGACTCCAAGGTCTTTGGGGAAGGGAGGGGCAAGTAGTGAGCTTGCTCCAGGGATTCGTTGGCCTCTGAATGACTGTGTAAGGCTACAAGAATGGTTGAATAATGTGAAAGGCGAACACATCAGGAGGAAATACGGAGAGCCCAGTAAAGGACGACTTACCTGAAGAGCTCAGTGCATCGAGGGAAAAGCTGGGTGGAGGCATCTTCAGATCTTTAACGCGACCCAAAGGCTACATTTGGGGTGAAATAAGGTTGAAGCCTGGCATTGGGATAATTCCGGCACCATCCCTTGAAGTCTCAACGAGCTGAGAGGAGGGGACGCAGACAGGCGTGTCCGATTTTTGCATGTTCAGCCCCAGGGTCCCAAAGGATGGGGACTGTGAGAAACGAATAAAAACAAATCGGAAGTGGTTTAACTGAAACTTTATTATCTCAAAAAGTTATCTATTACAAATGTATGGCCTCCCTTATATAGAATGGAGGAGAGAAGAGAGAATACAAATAAGAGATGTAGGACTAAAAAATTACAAGACACAAGCAGACTGTACAGACACAAACCGCACAAGACGCACGGTTAGACAGAGGGGCTAACTGCTCGACAACTACCAGATTGAGAGAGAGAGATCGCTATGTAGGACCGCTAGACCGCCCGGTCTCCAAGTCGCCAGTGACAAACCGCTAGACTGCTTGGACCACAGACAACAACACACAATAACCAACCTGCTAAAGGGAAACTGCCAGATCGCCCAGTCATCAACCCGCCAAGCCAGACTGCCAGACCGCCCAGTCACCAACTTCAACACTCCCCCTAAAGCTGGAGCATATATATTGATCATGCCCAGCTTGTCACAAATTTGAAAAAACGAGGCGGATACTGGCTTGGTGAAGATGTCAGCCAGCTCTTTATCAGAAGTGATGAAGGGAGTGCAAATTTGTTCCTTCAAAATCTCTTCACGAATGAAATGGCAGTCGACCTCAATGTTCTTGGTTCTTTCATGGAAGACTGGATTTTTGGAGATGTATATGGCAGCCTTGTTGTCACAGAACATAGGTAGAAGATGGTTGTAGGCCTCTTTTAAATCCAGCATGAGAGCCAGTAGCCATTTTAACTCACAAGTGGTCGATGCCATGCTCCGATACTCTGCTTCAGCACTGGACCTGGAAACAACAGACTGCTTCTTGCTCTTCCAACTTACCAGATTTCCCCCAACAAAGGTGCATAAACCGGAGGTAGACTTGCGATCCCCTTTGTCATCAGCGTAACTTGCATCTGAGTATGCTTCAACCCTTAGATGACAATTCTTCTTAAATAGTAATCCTTTCCCAGGGGTTGCTTTGACATACTCCAAGATCCGCAAGGCGTACTATAGATGGCACTCCTTGGGTGCTTGCATGAATTGACTTACCTTGCCCATAACATAGGAAATGTCAGGTCTGGTCACTGTGAGATATATAAGCTTACAAACTAGACGTCTGTACCGCGTAGTATTTGAAAGAAGAGGCGAATCATCTGTCCAGGTTTTGTCTTCTCCAATAGCCATAGGGCATCTGACAGGTTTAGCTCCAGTCAATCCTGCTTCTTTTAGAAGATCAAGGGCATACTTACGCTGGGAGAGGACTAAGGAGTTGGGCTTCCGAGAGATTTTGATCCCAAAAAAGTACTTCGGAGAGCCCGTATCTTTCGTGACCAGATGTTGATGAAGATGCTGCTTTGTCAAGGCTACCCCTTCCTGTTCATCGCCAGAGAGAAGAATATCATCAACATACACAGCAAGAATCATTAGTCCCGAGGAGGTTTTGCGAATAAATAGAGAGTGATCGGCAGAGCTGCGCGCAAAACCAATGGCCACCACGATGCCGCTGAACATGTCAAACTAAGCTCGCGGGCTCTGCTTGAGGCTATAGATTGCCTTCTTTAGTTAGCATACTCGTGTCTCCCCCTGAGCAACATACCCAGGAGGTTGCTCCATGCAGAAGACCTCCTGAAGATGTAACATCCCATTTCCGGCTAGACCCCTAGGAGTCGGTTAGTTATGACAAAACCCTAGGAAGCCCAAAATTTGAAATAAAGCGATCAATATTTTCGGGTCACGGGTTGGTCACGCCCGTGACCGACCCGTCACGCCCGTGACTTGGGCGTGACTACTTCGACGATCGTCGATCTCCACGAGACGATCGTCGAACGTGCTGTCTGGGCATGTCACGCCCGTGACCAAGGTGTCACGCCCATGACTAAGGGCGTGACCCCATCGACGATTGTCGATCGCCGTGAGACGATCGTCGACCTTGCGGCCCGGGCATGTCACACCCGTGACCATGGTGTCACGCCCGTGACTTAGGGCATGACCAGCCTTCGACGATCGTCGATCTCAATTCGACGATCGTCGACCCCAAAATCTGCCGTTCGGGCCTGTCACGCCCGTGACCCAAGTGTCACGCCTGTGACCATCCTTCGACGATCGTCGATCTCAATTCGACGATCGTCGAACCCAGAATTGGCTATTCGGGCCTGTCATGCCCGTGACCTATGTGTCACGCCCGTGACATTGGCCGAAACGACGGTTCAGGCCCGAAATTATTCTAACACGCGTGGTAATAAATGCTGGTGTGGGAAGTTACAGCAGGAGTAATTTCAGGCCGTTTTCCTTCTGTAATTATGTAATAAATGAGGAAGATATGGTCCAATAGGAAGCCGCCAGCTGGACACACCTGTTCAGTTTCCACCGTTTCTTATCCCTTCACTGTAACCGAAACGTTAAGGGGAGAACCTTCATGGCCATAAAGGCTTTACCCATTCACCTTCCCACTTTCTGACTTATAAAAGCCCACCTGGAACCAGAGGTGAAGGTTACACGCTCAAGCAAACGGATCAGACCTTTGTTCTTGCTGTAGGAGAAGTTCAGCAACGCCACCACCGCGCCATGGCACCCCGTCGTTCTTCCCGCCTTCAAACCGCGAACAAGGTCCTCCTCTGCTCCTCTTGCATGGGTAGATCTTAGGATTCTTAGAAAGGAAGTTCGCGCTCAACGGAGCCGGACTCATCTCTCGTTTTCATGGAAAACCATGAAAAAGATATTTTGAGTTCGTCGGAAACCGCCACCTCCGGCGGCCAAACCACCGCCGACCGATAGCCGTCGCCTCAACGGAGGTGGTGGTGGTGGTGGCTGGCCAGGGAAGTGACCGGACGGCCGGCGACGGATCACGGAAATGTTACAGGAAAAATGGCTTCCTGTGTTCTGGTTTTCGGGTTCTGTAGAAGATGAACAGTAAAAACGGTTTATAATATATAACTTATGTAAATAATTTTATAAGGAAAAATATACTTGGATTAGTATATTTTGAGGCTGCAAAACGAGGCACTTAGAGGCCGAATTAGGAAAAATGACCAGTCAAAAAAGTTGTAGCCCTCTAGGTCTACTTTAATATAAAATTGATTTTATTCAATTTGGGTGAGTGGTTTGACCACAGCACTCATTTTGGTGGGATCAAGACCTAGGCTAACCAGAAATTGAAATGGTTGCCCACAGTTCATAACATGTCCAAATGACTTGAAATTTGGACTGGAGATCTGTAATAGGTATATCGAGAGGCTGTCCAAAAATGAGAATTTTTGGAGAACTTTTGCCTAAAGTTTTTGTAAAATTTTAATAAACATTATAAAATTAGTTAGGAGATGAAATTAAGTCCAAACTCCCCCAAATTTTGGGTGGTGGTCCCTGGCATCAATGTTAAGATTTGTACAAAATCTCAACTCGATTGGTCGAGTTTTGAATAGGGAAGTATCAAGTCCTAGATAGGTCTTGGTGAGGGGTACTTTGGGGAAAAGTACGATTGGAAATGGAGTGGACAAATCTCCTCAAAAGAGGCTGAAGTTGTGGCCACTGATTTGTTGAGTCTATGTCGACCCTCTTGGGTAACATGGTGTGGACTAGGGTGGATTTTACCCTAAGAGATTGGCTCAAATCCAATGGGTGGGAGTTTGAGGTTTGTGAAGGACATAGGAGCAAAAGCTCTTGTATGCCCTTGAAATTTGGAGGAGAGGGGGGATGATATGAAGAAAACCCTCTGTTTTAAATAGTGAAGGAATTGGAGGTAATTAGGTACCTCGGAAGTTGAGGTTTTGGTTTAGGATAAATATGTAATTTAGTTATTTTAAGCACTAAATCTAATCCAAAAATTATGAAACTCGGGAGGAGGGAGTTTTAGGATGTTTTAGACTTATGATAATTTACCTGGAATTTTATGATTGATAAATATTATACTTCATGTGTTAAAGGATTATTTGCCCGATTTGTTGTTTAAATTATTTGGAGGCTTTAAATTAATTATAATCAGTTTAAATTCTGGATTTAGATCTCGACTAGCAGATCATTGATCCCTGGATTTTCATAGAATTTTATGTTGAGTAAATCTAGCACTTTATTCACAGATGATAGAAAGGGCTTTTATGTTTAAAAATTAATTATGGATAAAATACTTGCTGGAAAATTATGAAACTTGGCCAGTGCTAATTTTAGGTCTTTATCTGCCTGGCATAAATTATTTATAATTTTTGGAAGAATATTTTCTGTACTTGATTCATAAACAACAGAAGTTAGAGATTATTTCTAAAATAGTTTTCATGCCCTTTTAATGATAGAAAAATTATGATACTTAGGATTTAACCTATTGAGATAACCTAGTATTTATCATAAATTTGCTGGACATCTTGCATGAGAACTTAGGATAGTTCATGTTCAAACCGGTAGCCCTTGGGATTTTCGAGGAAATTAATTAAATGCCAAATAAATTAGGAAAATTTCCATTTTCTGGACTTAGGTCATTTATATCATGGTAAGTCTCCAGTAAAAAATTTAGGGCATTTGGATGAGTAATGGATCATTGCATAACCGGTTCGACATGTAGCCTAGGTCGGTCTGCATATAGCAATTTGTGAAATGCAATAGGACATGATCTGAGGAAGTCATTGGAGTTAAACATTTCGTCTGGGTGGAAATGTGGAGGAAAACGCAATAGGAAGATATAAAGAGTTGCGAGAAGTGGTGATAGCTAGAGTTAAGAGGTGCTCGGGTTCGGCGAAAGATCGCTTTTCCCGAAGAGAAGAAGGTTAAAAATTACCCTAGGATAGTCTATCGTAATATGAGAAGGGAATCGGGCTAAGGGAAATAAACCAATAATATTAAGTGCCTTGCGAAAGGGAACTTCGGGCCGTAATGCCGCCGTCTTGGTTCCTAGTGCCCCTTGAGAGCCCTTCACGGGGAATACCGGGGGCAGTCCAGGGCTAACGTAAACTGTAATAACAAACTGGCAAGAGTAACTTAGTAACTAGGGCTGCACTTTTCACAAACACTGTTGGCACAGGAAGATTGATGAGAGCTTCGACTCGGTTGGTTTGGAGACGGACGGGATGGTCCGGGGAGCTTCGGCTCGGTCGGTTTGGAGACGGACGGGATGGTCCGGGGAGCTTCGGCTCGGTTGTTTTGGAGACGGACGTTTTGGTCCGGGGAGCTTCGGCTCGGTTTTTGTGTGTTTGCGATTAAACTTGCATGTGCATAAGACAGGAAAAGTTAAGGTGGTGGGTTTTACGATATCGGGGAGTTCGATTGCACCGACACCGATATCGTTGACTCGGCGAGGTGGTTAGCACTTCGCCAACAGAAGTCCGGTGCGCCAGCCGGCAAGAGTACGCAGGCGTCCGCTTAGTGCACCAAGCGTTGAGGCGTATGATAGGTCAGACCAGTGGTGCTTTTACTGGTTTTGAGGTGGGCGAGGCCCAACCCACCGCTTCCGTCTGCCACTACGGAGGTATTCTGGGAGGTAACGGCTCCGAAAGGGGGAACTAAAGGTCTGTGTGCACAGAGTCGGGTGTGTGAGTTGCACTTGCATGTTTCATCATACCCACTAGCTTTTCATAGCATAATCGATTCATTTAACCCTGACACCTAAAGTATAAGTGGTATGGGACGCTTATACATTAGGACCTGCAAAACGACCCCTTGGTCTATAAGCTTGTGTGGGCAAGTTTATAAATCAAAGGTTAATTTCAATATATAACAACCATTGCTGTTTGATAACTGTCACCCCAAGGTATAAGTGGTATGGGACACTTATACGATGGGATCCTTGCAAAAGATCCCTTTGCTTATGTGTTCTCGCATAAGTGAAGGTTTAGATTCATATAATTGCTTTTCTTACTGCTAGACCTATTATAACAATCATATTAACTGCTCGCCGAATACAACTTGCTAGATTAAGTCCACAGTCACCTGTTTCTTGATTTATCTCTACCATCATGTCCTTCCCTTTCTTCCTCCTCGCTCGGTACCTAGGAGCCATGGAGGAAGGGGTAGGGGATGATAGGGCTTAGTCTTTATGACTAACGGTTTTCGAACCGCATGATTTAGGGGATCGTGGAGCCCAGCATGGAGGAGCAGCCCCAGAGATCGGTGCGCCTAGAGATGGGGCAGTCTAGCTCCGGAGTTCACACAGCCGGGACCGTGAGTCTCGACCTTGAGTAGTTTCTGTTTTCGCTTCCGCATGAGAGACTTGTAGTGAGGACATATTGTACCGGGCATAAGCCCGTATTTA
The DNA here is from genome assembly GCA_039513925.1 of Platanthera zijinensis. Classification (NCBI taxonomy): domain Eukaryota; kingdom Viridiplantae; phylum Streptophyta; class Magnoliopsida; order Asparagales; family Orchidaceae; genus Platanthera; species Platanthera zijinensis. The sequence continues at coordinate 13,909,424 of CM077097.1, read as the reverse complement.
TAGTACTCTGATGATTTCTGTGGACACTCCCTTCGTGGAGATTTTATCTTATTTACATGTGATTTATTATTGTGGACTGCATTGTTCTTACTTCAATAATTATGCTACTTTTCTGTGATCGAATTGGCCGGCAGAATCGGCGCCTTATGGTGATGACCCTTCAGGACATGAAGGAGTCACCGCAAAGCGGCGGTTCTGGGCCTAAGACCCCGGTGGTTGAAAAAGAAAAAAAAGGCCCATATACGTGTCATCAGAGTGCGAGCTCAGTTGGTGATGAGAGTTGAAAGAACTCCATAGTTAAGCATGCTCGGGCTGGAGTAGTACTGGGATGGGTGACCTCCTAGGAAGTCCCCGTAGTGCGGGCTTGACTATCGAGTTTACCTCATCAAAGGGGGGCTACGGCCACCAACAACCCGCCTGGATGGAGAGGGGTTGGGGTGTACGGCCTGCAGGCTTGAATGTGATAGGCTTACTGCCAGTAGTGGGCCCGGGTCGGGACTACTGGTGGGCCGGCGGTGCCAGCAGCTCAATTGGTGATGAGGAGTGGTTTGAAAACTCCTTATCAAGGAGGTCTCGGGTTCGATCCCCGGCCTCAACAACCCGCCTGTGAATGGAGAGGGGTTGGGGTGTACGGCCTGCAGGCTTGAATGTGATAGGCTTACTGCCAGTAGTGGGCCCGGGTCGGGACTACTGGTGGGCCGGCGGTGCCAGCTGGGTCCCGCGGGTTGGCGGGCCTGGACCGTTACAGAAGATCACTATAAAGGAAGGCATTCTTTACATCCAGCTGGGAAATTGGCCAATCTTTATTGACCGCCACAGAGAGAAGGGCCCGTATAGTGCTGATACGAGCCACGAGAGAGAAGGTGTCAAAGTAATCAACCCCATAGGTCTGAGTAAAGCCCTTAGCAACAAGACGAGCCTTATAACGGTCCATAGTGCCATCTGGGCAAAATTTGACCACAAAGACCCAGCGACAGCCAACAACATCAATACCGAAGGGAGGAGGAACAAGAGTCCAGGTACCCCACTCCGTTAGGGTCGCGATTTCCTCATCCATGGCCATCTTCCAGTGAGGAATAGTAAGGGCCTCCTAGTAAGAACGAGGTGTGGCAGTGGCAGAGATAGCCAGCGCAAAGGCCCTACGAGAAGAGGTAAGACAATCATATTAAACAACAGTAGCAAGAGGGTGTAGGGTACACGTCCGCACCCCTTTGCGAAGAGCTATAGGAAGATCCAGGTCGGCGGGTTCCTTATCATCCGGAGCATCCATGGCAGAGAGAGCTGGCCCGGGAGGAGAGAGAAACGATAGCGGAGATGAGGGAGATGGAGGCGGAGAGAGAGGAGTGGATGGAGATGGAGTAGGGGTGGATATCGCAGTAGGAGGCGAGGGAATGAAGGGAATAACAGGAGAATTAGAGGCTGGGGGAAGAGAAGAGGAAGCTTGGGGAAGAGAAGATGAGTCATTCGAGAAGTAGGAGGCATTCTCGAAGAAGGTAACATCAGCGGAGACGACCTTCTTACGAAGAACAGGGTCAAAGCAACAATAGCCTTTCTGAGTGGTGGAGTACCCCAGAAAGACACATTTGGTGGAGTGAGGGGATAGCTTATCACGGGTGGTAGATGGGGCATGCAAAAATGTAGTGCACCCAAAGATTCGGAGAGGGATAGAAAAGGGCTCCTTGCCTGGATACAGTATGGATAATGGGGTTTTCCCGTGGAGAACTTAGGAGGGAATGCGATTGATGAGGTAGCAGTCAAGGAGAACAGCATAGCCCCAATATGAGCAAGGGACCTGCATCTGTGTCATCAGAGTGCGAGCGACATCAAGGAGGTGACGATTTTTGTGCTCCGCCACACCATTTTGCTGTGAAGTATAGACACAGCTAGTTTGATGAATAATCCCATGTTGTATACAGAAGGACGAAAAAGCATGAGTGAGATATTCTTGGGCGTTATCAGATCGAAAAACTTTAATAGAAACATCAAATTGAGTTTTGATCATGAGATAGAAAGATGTCCATACAGAGAATAATTTGGAGCGATCTTTTAAAAGATACACCCACGTACAATGAGAAAAATCATCAATAAATGTGACAAAATATGAACTTCTCCGACTAATGGTAGGGGTAGAACAAGGACCCCAAACATCAGAGTGGATGAGATCAAACGGTCGGTAAGATACACGAACGTGCTTTGGTGGGAAGGAGGAGCGGTGATTCTTTCCAAGCTGACAGGCCTCACAATTGAGGGGAGGACTGTGTGGAGAAAGTTGGGGCAAAAGCTGACGAAGAAGACACAGAGGAGCATGACCAAGGCAAAGATGACATTGGAGTAGATCTGTGGAGGTGGAGGAGAAGGCGGATAGAGCGGAAACGTTGTTGAGGAAGAATAGGCCGCCACTCTCAGTCCTAGTAGCAATCGTCCGCTGGGAGTCCGGATCCTGAAAAGAATAAGAAGTAGAAGTAAATATGACGGAACACTGTAATTGCTTGCATAGAGAGGTAACAGATATTAAGTTGCACGGGAATTTGGGAACGTAGAGAGTATTCTCCAATTGAAGATACGGAGTGACTTGAACCACTCCCGTCCCAAGGACTAGGGATGGAGAGCCATCGACGAGAATAACTGGGGGCAACCGATCATGTGTTTCCAGGAGAGAAAAACACTGGGGAGAGCCGGTCATATGATTGGTAGCACCTAAGTCGATCAGCCATTTTCCTTGAGTAACAAAGATGGCACTACCAGAAGACGTGACAACCGAGGCAGAAGGCTTCGAAGAAGAGGAGAAGGTAGAGATATCGAAGAGAGCCATAGGAGAAGAAACAGGTCGCGGGAACCGAGAGACAGGTCGCGTGAACTAAAAAGAAAGGCGAGAGGACCGAGAAATAGGCCGCGCGAATAGATAAACATGTCGCGCGAACAGACAAGCAGCGAACATAGCACAAGCACAAGGAAGTTCGTGAGAACCAGAAGACCGCAGTGGACAAAAAAGAAACCGCAAAGGACACAACCAAGAAGCAGATCAAAGCAGGGAGAAGGCCGTGCGGTTAGAGGGAAGGCCGCACGAACATAGGAGGAGCCGCGTGAATCAAAGGAGATCGCGGGAAAAATAGAGGATGAGAAACCGCGAAAACAGGTCGCGGGTAGAACTAGAGAGAGAAGAGAGGCCGCGCGGTTAGGAAACAGGCCGCACGGAAGGAAGAAGAAGATCTGGAGCGGTCACGATGTCAGATACCAGTGGCCAGAGAAGCCATGACCAAGCCGCAAAATCAAGCAGAGGGATAGAAGTCGAGCGGCTAGAAGATAGTCCGCTCGAACAGAAGCAACAAACAAAACAAGCACAGGGCAACAGGTCGCGGCGAACAGGGCAACAGGTCGCGGCGAACAGGGAAACAACAAGAAGAGAAAGAGACTGCGCGGATAGGGCACAAGCAGGCGAAGCAAGCTGCGCGGACAGGTAGGGAGCATAGAATCAGGAGGAAAAGATCAAGTCCTCTAATACCATGTTTGAAACGAATTAAAACAAACCGGAAGTGGTTTAACTAAAACTTTATTATCTCAAAAAGGTATCTATTACAAAGGTTTGGCCTCCCTTATATAGAATGGAGGAGAGAAGAGAGAATACAAATAAGAGATGTGAGACTAAAAAATTACAAGGCACAAGCGGACTGTACAGACACAAACCGCACAAGCCGCGCGGTTAGACAAAGGGGCTAACCGCTCGGCAACTGCCAGAGTGAGAGAGAGAGAGATCGCCATGTGAGACCGCTAGACCGCCCAGTCTCCAAGTCGCCAGTGACAAACAACTAGACCGCTTGCACCACAGACAGTAACACACAACAACCAACCTGCTGAAGGGAAACCGCCAGACCGCCCGGTCATCAACCCGCCAAGCCAGACCGCCAGACCGCCCGGTCATCAACCCGCCAAGCCAGACCGCCCGGTCACCAACTTCAACAGGTACGGGTCGCGGTGAGGAGCCTCTGAAGCCCCAAACCGTTGGTCAATGGGAAGGGTATCAGCCTGTGGAGAGGTGATCCCGCCGCCCCCATCGCGGTAATTCTGGTCGGCGCAGAGGTCAATAAAATTCCGCTCCTTCCCAGGGGCACGCAAGGTGGAGGAGCCCGTCTCAGGCTCCAGGGCCTTCTTCAAATCTTGTTAAGCGCGTTCAGACACCTCTAAATATGACTTCACCCTCTTGGCCAAATTGGATTCGGCGAGGGAGCTCCACGGGATGATAAGGGGAATGGAGGTTAAGCTGGCGACATGGGCGGAGGAGATCTCACGAGCCTTCGCAAGCCTCTCTTGGAGCTCCTTAGTAAAAGGCCTCTTGACAAGTTAGGGGCAGAGGGGAGTGACAAAGTTCACCCAGGTATACAGGCGCATATTTATAGCCGCTGGTGGAACCCGCCGAAAGATTCCCTTGCTCCTGCCACACTCGTCAAATCCCATGGGGTTGGATGTTTCTTTTTGAGCTTGTGCTAACCTCACAAAGAGCGGGGATTGTGTACAACCCCGTATCGGCGAGTGGGGTCGGCATGAGACAGACTGGCCAAGTCTAGCCCAAGACCTAGGCGAGCCAGGCTCGTGGCATCGAGTGAGGCAAGCTCACTCAATGCCTTCTGCCGTGGCGTCGAGCAAGGCGAGCTCACTTATCGCCTTCTATCTTGGCGTCGAGTGAGGCGAGCTCCCTCAATGCCTTCTATCTTGGCATCGAGTGAGGCAAGCTCCCTCAACGCCTTCTATCTTGTCATCGAGTGAGGCGATCTCCCTCAAAGCCTTCTGTCTTAGCATCGAGTGAAGAGAGCTACCTCAACGCCTTCTGTCTTGGCATCGAGTGAGGCGAGCTCCCTCAACGCCTTCTGCCTTGGAGTCGAGTGAGGCGAGCTCCCTCAACGCCTTGTCTTGGCATTGAGTTAGGCGAGTTTGCTCATTGGCCGGCTTACACCCCCCCTAAAGAGCTCGGCAGTAGCTCCGACTCGCCCAGGAGGGGTGGGATGTTTTTTAGGGGCGAGTTTGTACTCGCCAAGCCCCGTTCGTTGAGATCTGACTTTTTAGCCAACTCGTGACATACGGTCAGGGCAGGTCGAGCCCGTACCTGGGCATTGAGTGATGCTTCTACACTCCAGCATTCTGCAAATAGCGGGTGGATAGGGCCAGTCGGGCCCATACTCGCCAAAGGCCGAGTAGAAGCGGCGAGGGCAAACCTCGTCGAGCACTCGCCGTCCTTACCGAGCAGAGAATGTTGAGGGCTACTCGCCTAGTAGTCTGTGAGGTTTTTTTTACCATTTTGCCCCTGTTGGCCTGCACATAGCCGGTTGGAACAGCGGAGTCTCGCTGTTGTCAGGCCCGAGTGGGCTGCACATAGCTATTCAGAATAGCGGAATTTGGCTGTTGGCAGGACAGCCCAAGGGGTTTTAAATAATTTCAGGCCGACAGAGGTTAGTTATTTGCAGACTGTTTTCAGAAATCTATAAATAGGACCCAAGGGGTACCTCAGAGGGCATGCTTACTTGTCTCCCAGTCTTCTAGCACCTTCTGAGGTACCTTAGCCCGATATTTGGCTAAGGAGGGGAAGCGTTCGGTGATCTTCTGTGTGTGTGGTGGGACCTCCATGCCAGGCCCTTGGTCTAGTCCTTTGCTCTATTTTCCCTGTTGTTTTTCTTGTAGGAGCAAAGTAGGTGCGCGACCATCCCTTCCCCAAGGGTGAACTCCACAAGAGTGTGATTTTCGGTTTCAACAGTCGCCATCGAACATCTTTTTAGCCAAAACCCTGCAGCATCCTGCAGTGCCAAAAAACTGGTATTTCACAACAATCAAAGCTCACCAAGAGCTATCGCCAGTGATACTGTCGTCTGGCGATATCCAACAGTAATGTAAGATGTGGTATTTTCCTGGAGCATACCTCCAGTACTTCCTCCCACTCTCATTTCACAGGTACAACCCATAAACTCGATAAACTACTCCTTTATACTCTGAATCTTCTCCGACACGAAAAATAAAATATCACCAATCCAAACAAACCTGTCTGGATGGGCTTCACACAACATGCTTATTCCGTACTTTGATTTCCGGATTCTTTATGCAAAACCACCCGGGGTTATCACATATTAACTCATCAGAATTCCCTCGTTCTCCACCTTTTAGTGGGGGATTCCAAGAAAATGCAAAAGGAGGACTTCACTTGTCCAAGAAGGAAGATTATAACCCTCAGAACTCATTATAGAGCAGTTAGCAAGCTTTATATCCATCTGGAAAGGAGCGCCTCACTTTCGTCTTCATCGATCTTGCCTTCATTCTCGATTCCAACCACAGGGTCTCCTCTACTAAGCTAACAATGCTCATCCTCAACCTTCTTCTTCCTTTCCTCCATGAACTTGATAAGAGGGATGATAGAGAGTGAGAGAAGAGAAATGAATCTTCTCTTCACCTCTTCTCTAGTTAAGCAGCCTCGGGATTAAACCAAGCCACACGATCCTTTCATCAAAAGAAAGAAATGGCTACAAATTCAGTTGACAAGCAAAATTAACGCTATCGTCTAGCGATATCGTAGGTAGCCGCTTTGACCCAAGTCAACCACCGGTCTTCGGCCGCCGTCTAGCCATCCGACACGCGTCCAACCATACGTGGCATATTGCCCGATGATACCAACAATCGCAACTCTGATAGCTTACTCAACGCCTCATCTAGTGCGTTGAGAGCATCGAGTGCATTGAGAGCATCGAGTGCGTCGAGTGTACTCAACGCTTCAATGTGTGATATCGCTATCGCCCGTGATACAAACTATCGCCCTGCGAAAGCCACTTTTAAGTTCTGTTTTCTCAATTTTGGGGTGTTATACATGGGCACACCAGTGCTTCCGCTGTGTCAGTTTGTCCGCAAACTGACCAATCGAGCAGGGGTGGCACCATTGTTCAATGACTTCTTTATTTGAGGATCATTGCAAGCTGATACAATTTGTAAGACCCCCTCCCGGAACACAAGACACGACCGAGTGGATTCTTATGCCCAGAACAGCCGCCTTACGGTAACGCCAACATATAGGTTGATCGATACTATAAGACGCCTATCCTATCGGCTAAAACCAATATCATCCATGCCAACCCAAAATAAATAATAAACAGAAGTCAAAATCCAGATAAGTATAAAAGTCCATAAGTACATAAATAATAAGAAGCATCAACAGGCTACTATAATATTAGAGTACATAAAAACTTTGTCCAAAGGGCTATAATAAGAGTCTCTTAAAAACTCACATCTATAACCAAAGACTGTGATTGTATCATCATGTCAGGCCTTGTCACCAAGGCCTGGCTGCCCTCCTACACAACCTGCTGCAGCTTTATTAGTTCGATGAGTCCATTCGACGGATTCGTCGAGTCCATTCGATAAATTCTTCGATACCACTCGACAGATTCGTCGATACCACTCGATGATTCATTGAGTCTACTTAGGATCTCTCTCTAATTCCATCCAGACCTACCAGCCACCCCTGTGACCTTGGGCTCTTTCTCTCTCCCAAACTTTCCTACCGTACCTAAGCAACCCTAGGTGACACAAAACACGCACGAGGGGTCTAGCTCAAAATAGGACGTTACAAATACTTTCTAATCCCTGGAGCAGGATATGAAAAGATTCCAAAGTAAGAAGGACTTGGGTGTTAAGAAGCCAGAGTTCAAAGTACACAGCTCTGCAAAGTTTGGGCAGAGCAAGTGGAGGAAGAAGTTTAGGTCTTCGAGGCCAGCTTCTTCTATTTTTTTGAGCGACTTCTAGACAAGGCCTTATTATTTGTGATACTTGTGGCAATCTAGGACACATTGCTTGAGATTGTAGCAGTAGTATTCCGAGGATTGAGAAAAAGGCGGGTGCGACTTATGCGGAGAAAGGAAAGACAATCGAGTCAACTACGTTTCAGTATGCTCCAACGCATCCCAGAGTATATAATCTAGGCCAATAGGAGTCCATTAAACAAAGCGATGTGGTGACAAGTATGATTAAGTATACACAATTTATTACTTTACATACTTGATACCTTATGCATTGCTTAACTTGTTAGTATTTGGCTTTGTCCTAATCTTATACTATTTAGCGAGAGCACTGTTTGATATAGGGATTCTCATTCCTTTTTTTCTGAGGACTTTGTATTGCAGATCGGAGTGCCTTCGTTTAGCTCGATAGGTAGACTGGATGTGTTACTGTCTAATGGGTACATGATGCATACAAATAGAGGTTCATGTGTTAAGGTGCAAATAGGAAGTCATGAGTTTGGCTTGGAAGAATCTGTGCTACCGATATCTGAGTTTGATGTGATCTTTTACATGTACTGGGTCTCGGAGCAGCGTGCATGAATTGATTGTAACTCGAAGGAAGTCACACTGGGGCAGAACACCGAACGCGAGACTAAGTGTGCTTGTATGCGAGGATCGAGCAAGATACTGATGTCTGCTCTCCAAGTGGTAAAGGCAGTTCGGAAGGGAGCAGAGTTATTCTTCACGCTAAGGCTGCAGAGCCGAATCCCAATTTTATTGATATTCGTATTGTGACGGAGTTTGTGGATGTGTTTTCTAAAGATCTCCCTAGAATTCCACCTTAGTGAGAGATTGACTTCACTATTGGGTTGGTGCTAGGTGTGAAACCTGTATCACTCTCACCGTACCAAGTAGCGCCAAAATAGATGACGGAATTGAAGGTTCAGTTATAGGAATTGATAGATTAAGTCTATATACATTCAAGTGTCTCTCCTTAGAGTGCACCAATCCTGTTTGTGGAGAAGAAGGATGGAAGCTTGCTTCTATTTATTGACTACCGTGAGCTGAATAAGCTGACAAAGAAGAACAAGTATCCTATTCCAAGAATCGATGATTTGTTTGATCAGCTGGTTGGATCAATTATGTATTCGAAGCTAGATTTGAAGTCCGATTAATATTAGTTGAGAATTAGTGAAAGAGATATTCCTAAACCGCATTTTGTACGCGATACGACATTATGAGTACACTATGATGCCGTTTGGGCTAATAAATGCACCATCGATATTCATGGATCTGATATACATGACCTTTTGGTAGTATCTAGACCAATTTGTGATTGTCTTTATTATTGATATATTGATATACTCTCAGTTAGAAGAGGATCATGTGAATCATTTGAGGCTAGTTTTGCATACCCTGAGGATGAATTGACTCTATGCCAAGTTCTCTAAGTGTGAGTTTTGGCAAGCCTCGGTGAATTTTTTTGTCATATGGTTAGGGGAGAGGGTATTGCTGTGGATCTAGTAAAGATAGTTGTGATACGGGAATGACCTGTGTTGACTACTATGGTGGAAGTCAGGAGTTTCCTTGGACTTGATGGCTATTATAGGCGCTTTATAGAGAACTTTTCACGGATAACCCTACCTGACACTACGTTGACAAGCAAGGATCAAAAGTTCATTTGGACGTTAGAGTGTGCGTGAGATTTTGAGGAGTTGAAGAGTCATCTGACCATGACGCCTATTTTGTGTTCTCCATGTTGTGCAAAAGGCAATGAGATCTATAACGATGCCTCAGGGAGCGGCTTAGGCTGCATACTTCTTCAGTTTGGGAAGGTTATAGCTTATGGCTCTCGCAAGTTGAAGGTGTATGAAAGTAAATATCCAGTCCACGATTTGGAGTTGGCGGATGTGATATTCGACTTGAAGCTGTGGCGACATTACTTGTATAGTATGAAGATTGATATCTTTATGGACCATAAAAGCCTAAAGTATTTGTTAAACTGGAAGGATTTGAATATGTGACAAAGGAGGTGGATGGAGTACCTTGTAGACTACACCTTCGAGATACACTATGTTCATAGGAAGGTAAATATTCTCATAGATGCATTGAGTTGCAAGGCTCCAGCACAGGCAAACTGGATACTAATGCATGATGAATGTCTTATTCATGACTTGTAGGCCTTGAAGATCTCTTGTGTTGATGGGAGGTCTAGCGCAAATGCATGTTTAAACTGGACGGAGGTGGAATATGACCTCGCAGATAGAATTTGAACAACATTGGAGTTTGATGAAAGTATGAAATGCTACTCGGCATAGACTGTGGATTGGTAAAATTCCTAGTTTTATATTAACAAAGATCTTTTATGGAAGGGCAGTCGGTTGTGCGTCCCGAATGGTTGCAAATTATGGGAGTAATTAATGTATGAGGCACATTTTATAAAGTACTCAATCTACCCAGGGAGAACAAAGATATTCATGGACATGAAAAATTTGTTCTGGTGGCCAGCAATGAAGGATATAACTCTCATTATGTGGCAAAGTGTCATACTTGCGCCCTAGTGAAGGCTAAATGTCAGAAGCCTGGTGGTTTATTGAAGTCATTACCAATTTTAGAATGGAAGTTTGATGACATATCGATGGATTTCAGGCACGAGTTGTCGAGATCTAAACACAGGAATGATGCCATATGGGTGATCGTGGACTGGTTGACAAAGGTATCACACTTCATTCCGAACAGGAGGGACGATTTAGTGGAAAAATTTGCAAAACTCTATGTTGATAACATAGTATGAATGCATGATGTGTTTCATATATCGGTGCTACAGAAGGCGATGCAAGAGACTATGCAAGTGGTTCCTGCGGATCAGGTGTCGGTCGATGGTTGGTTGACAAATAAAGTCAAGCCCATTCATATCAAAGACCCGAAGGTCAAGTAGCTGAAAAACAAGTCGATAAGAATGGTTAAAGTCTATGGGACAACTATTGTCATAAGGAACTGGTATGAGAGACCGAGCAAACCATTCTTAATGAGTTCCCCGAGCTATTCCAATGAGGAACATTATATATATTTTGTACTTATGATTTGTTTTTTGTTACGTATAATTTCGGGACGAAATTTCTTAATAGAGGGGAGAGTATTGTAACACCCCAGGTTTCCTATAGATAAAAACAATAGTATCTAGATTTTGATGATATCCTTGGCGGAAGCTCGATACTGCCCCGTGGTAGGGATCAAAATGATCAGGTCGAAGAAGTTGACAATCCGATGCAGTCAACAAGTCGATGTAGTCGTTTTGATACCGATGGCGATAGCGCGATACTTATTACGGTAGTGATGTAGCCTAAGCAGTCGATTTGATACCACTCGGTGAAAGCTTGTACCACCGGTAGTAGTGAGCCATGTAGCAGGTAGCCACGTGTTAGTTGTATGTGAAGCAGACATTAAACATCATTGAGTTATTCACGTGGCCACCGCCAGAGATATCGCCCATGGTAGAGCAATACAGCAGACAGTAGCGTTTCAGACAAAAAAAATCTCGATTTGATCATTTGCATCCATTTCTATTTGTATTTGGATCCTAAGGCCACGATTATTCCCGCCTATGCTTAATTTGAGAGTTGTTAAAAACGTCTAAGTGTATACCTAAATCACCTAGAGGGGGGTGAATAGGTGAGTTGTGCTACATTTTGCGGAATAAAAACTTTAGCGATCTAAGCACAAGAAATAAACAAGCATTCACAGAGGACACCAAGAATTATAGTGGTTCCCCAATATTTGGTACGTCCACTTTCCACTCACCGATCTAGCAAAGCACTAGACTCGGCAACTCCACTAATCTCGGATTGAAAACAATCCTACCACTCGGAACAACATTCCTACAATCTCGATCAAAAAAGGGATCTACACTCGGAAGAAGAAAATTTCCTACAACTCGGAGAAAAATCTCCTACAAGATTAAAAAGAAATTTGTACAAGACAAACAGTAATCTTCTCAGATCTGAAAATCACTCTCTTGGTCTTCTTTCTTGGACTTTGCGGCTTTATCAGAAATTGTAGAAGAAGACTCTCGGCTAGATCTGTTCTGAGAAACTTTGACTCACACGATCAAGGAGTAGATGGAGAATGATGAATCTCTTGATCTGCAAATTGATCTGGATCGAAAGTAGCCCTTGGCGTTCTTGAAGACGTGTGGAAACTTTCTGAAGAATATGAAATCTGTCGGCCGATTTAGAATCTTTGAATAACACGCTTAGGGTCAGTCATAATGACAGGACCTTTTATAAGATCTCCCTAACGGTTATAATTGTCATTAATGATGGACACGTTGACCAGTCATATCACGGAATTCAAAAAATTAATCTGACAGAAACTTAAAGAATTTTCTGAAAAAGAGTCGGCATTTCTCGAGTAAGAAATATACTACTCGAGTGAATTAATTGGCTCTCGAGTGAATGACTTCGACTACTCGAGATGAGATATTTTTGGAAATTCTGGATAGAGAAAAGAAATCACTCGAGTGGTTAAGAGATCACTCGAGTGCTAAATATACTTCTCAAGTGGTAGACTTGAACTTCTCGAGAGCTTGGACTTTGGAGAAAATTCTAGAGGAAATGTCGATCACTCGAGTACTAAAACTGGACTACTCGAGTACTAAACGAACTACTCGAGTACAAGGATGTGCCACTCGAGTGGTCTTAGAATTTTCTCGAGATCTATCTTCTGTCACTCAAATTAAGCTACTCAACTACTCGAGTACTCAGCTAGACTACTCGAGAACTTAACTTATAAATTTTCAAAGACTTAAATATTGATCACTCGAGAAGGAGAGCAGGTCTACTCGAGTGCTGGACTTTGATTCTTGAGTGCTAGTTATAAGCTACTCGAGAACTATTTCCATACTCGAATCATAGACTAGATCTACTCGAGTGCTTCTAAAGTTTCTACTCGAGTACTAGAACTTCACTCGAGTAAAACACTTAGAATTTTTCTCACTTATATGAAACTTAAGTTCTTTATTCCAAACAGCATCAAGTCTCCCTTTATTAGTCCAAGTGCTTAAAAAAGAAGTGTATCACAATAGAGAGGCTACACATGAGTCAACACCATGCATCACACAATGAGGAATTACATTGTATCGTCCTGTGTTTGATGACACACTGTAGACTGACATTGGTCTACACTTGGCAATAAGTCCTATAAACACATAACTAGAACAGGAAATCAAATACAACCTAATTCATCTTAGTTCAAGGGTGACATCATATAAATCTAGGTTATTGTGGATACAATACTCAACAATCTCCCCCTATTTGTAGAAGTCAGAACCCTCTACACTAAGGTGAATTATAATAAAATAAAAAGAATTAGATATTCGAAAAGTAAGCACAGAACAAAATGCATGTAACTTCGAAATAAAAAGATAATCTTCAAAACTAAGGATTATATAATTAGTAATGTTTCAAGATTTCATCTCTACATAGATTCAATCCTCAATTTCATAACATATAACCATTCCTAGATTTGATGTTGTTGCTGTTATTGTTGTTGCTGCCTATCCTTCTTCTCCTGCTGTCTTCTCTATTAACTTAAGGGCTTGGGATAGTACTTGGGAGGTCTTGGTGGTGCATTTGGATTATTCCTCCCATATTCTCTGTCATAGATCCTTCTTTTAGTCATAGACTTATCATACAATTCCCATTCAGAAGTGCTATAATGAAGGTTCCTGCTTTCATTATAATCCAAAACAAGCTTCAGTGTATCAAGAATCAAGGATTTGGAAGTTGGACTCCATATTTCAGCAAACTCCTTTGTTGGGTATTGTATCCACAATGTACCTGATTTGAAGGAGCCCCTGAACAAGCTAAGGTGAATTGACAATGTATTTGACGATATTTCTTCAAGATTGTGCTTGCAGCTATTCTATGCTAAGTACACACCAATGTCAGGGTGCAGTGGGTTAATATATACGGGTCTGCGCAATGTAATCCCTCGTTGAGAAGATCAGTGTGTTGACTCATGCGTGCTCTCTCTATTGGAGTGTACTTATTTTCAAGCATAGGGTTGAGATAATTCAAGAGCAGAGGAGGAGCAAGGATGGGTCAAAGACCAAGTCATGGGAAGAAAGTAGAAAAATCAGCTAACTCAGAATCGACGGTAATCACTAAGTGATTCTCGCCGATTCGACGGGAATCACTTGTGATTCCTGCCGAATCGTCGAGAATCACTCGTCGATTCCCGCCAACTTCATCCGGCTGACAGTTCGTCTTAAAGAATTCTGCTAAGTCAGAATCGACGAGAATCATTAACTGATTCTCGCCGAATCGTCGAGAATGACTTTGCATTCTCGCCGATTCGTCGAGAATGGTCTTGATTATCGCCGATTCCCTTCGGGTGGCAAGCTTTTCAACTGAAACTCTACCAAGGATAATTCGACGAGAATCATGAGTGATTCCCGCCGACTTCGATGGGAATCACCAATGATTCACACCGAATTTGCCTTAGGCGATTTTTATCTGCTCGCTGGACCGAACCAAGATAACAGGCGCTGATTAGATCGGGCTTAGGTTTTATTCTTGTGGGGCCCACAATGGTCTTGTAGGGTTGATCTACAGTATATATACTCGCCTATTTTGAAGTTACGAAGGTATCAAACAGAGAAAACGAAAAAGGCATATAGCCGCCGAGCGTAACCTAGCGGATCGCGAATCATCTTCCGTTGCCGTCGCCGCTCGCAAAGTTGTCTCCGCCGTTGATCTGAGACCTTCTTTGATCGCTCGTCGACAGGACCGAGGCCAAGTAGTGCGTCTCATGCTTCTCTCTCGAGATCCCTTGTCTCTTGATTTGTTGAACGAAGTTAGATCTTCTTTCCGAATCGATTGAGACGACCGATCCGATTGAGATCGTTGGTAGACCTTGCTTGACTCGTCAAGAAGTTTGGATCTACAAAGCATCGCCGCCGCAATCATTTGCCGCCGCCGGTCTCGGGAAGATCCTCTCCAAGGGAGTGCTCCGGTTGTATACTCTTCGTCTTCATCAAGAATGCTTCAACGAACGAAGAGGGACATCGAGTTCTCCATACTTGAAGGTTGTATTTTTTATACATTCTAATTTTCGTGTTGTTGTAAAGGAATAGTGATTCCTCATTGTAAGGGTTGGGTGCAACCTGTGGTGGAGGAGTAATGACTCCTTCGGGTGGAAGGGTTTCTTCCATAGTGTGAGGATTGTTTGGTGAAGTGACCGAGTCTTCCCTTGTTGGGAGATAGGTCGAAGGGGGAGAGTGGACGTACCCAAATCGGGGAACCACTATAATTGCTTTTGTGCTTTTCTGTGTTGTGGTAGTTTTCTTGTGCAGGTTAATTTAAATTCTGCAAAAGACTGCAAATCACCTATTCCCCCCCCCATAGGTGAAGTTAGTTGACACTAGATAACATTCAAGTGGTATCAGAGGGAGGTTGCTCGTCAATAAGGTTAGCACCTGGAGTAAGATCCCGGTTCTAGTGTTAAGAAGAAAGAAGATCTCTTAAATGGAAGGACTCAAGTATTCAGGGAAGATCCCAGTGTGCACCAAGATGAACTTTCCTATCTGGAAGGAAAGGATCAGGTACTACATGGAAGCAGTCGACCCACGAGTCTTCATGATAGTGGAGGAGGGACCTTATATCCCCACTAAGGCCTCCACCATTAATCCAACCAAGAAAGTGCCCAAGAAACTTTCTAAAATGGATAAGGATGAGATGGTGCTTGTCGGACTTGACAATAAAGCTCAGAACAATCTGGTAAGCGCTGTCGATGGTTCCATGATGCAGGTTTTCTGCAACTGCAGGACTGCCAAGGACATTTGGCACTGCCTGATCATCCTGATGGAAGGCACTGATGAAGTAAGGGATGATCGAAGATCCCTTCTGAACCAGATGTATGAGGCCTTCAGGCAAGGTCCCGAGGAAGAAATCGGAGTGACATTCGAGAACTTCCTGAAGATCATTAATTCCTTGAAGGGCTATGGCAGAGTGTTGACCGATGGTGAACTAAATGAAAAATTCCTTAGATCCCTTACTAAGGAATGGGACACCAAGATCTGCGCCATCAGAGAATTTTGCAGGCTGGCAGAAATAGATCCCCAGATTCTGTTTGGGAAGCATCTGTCCTATGAGCTTCAACTGAACACAAGAAAAGCGGAAGAAGAAGCCGAGGAAGCCGCTGCCCGAGAGAAGACTGTGGCCTTAAAATCCAATCACTCAAGGAAAGGCAAGGGTGCAGCCTCGTCCCATTCTCGGAAAATGGATGATGAAGAAGACTCTGAGCCATGCTCTTCTGGCTCAGAGCTATCTGAAGAAGACTTCTCCCTCATCACTCGGGAGTTTAAGAAGTTCCTCAAGTTGAGGAATCAAAGAAAGAGAGACCGCTCCTCCTCAAGACATCAGAAGAAGAATTATTCTTCTGACAGGTATGAATCGAAACAGAACAAACATCGCTCTAATGAAATTATTTGCTTTGGATGCAATAAGCCAGGTCACGTCATCGCCGACTGCCACCAAGGCAAGAGAGATAAGGGGAAGGGAGAGGAGCACAAGTCCTCTAGAGATAAGAAGAAGAAGAGGAGCTATATAGCCAAAAAGCCAAAGACACTGAGTGAGTCTGATTCCTCAGACTCCAGTGATGATGAGGAAGCCTACTTTGGGCTAGTGGGTCGCTCTGACTCAGAAGGAGACTGCCCCCCATTTACTGGGAAGGTAAAAGCTCGTACCCCCCTCTCTGACTCTGACTATGAGTCTCCTGATGATGATCTCGAGGACAACCCATCTGCTTGTGAAGCTGAGCTCCTTGAAAAGTATGAGCTTCTGCTCAATACCTTTGAGGAATGCCGTAAGAGGTTGAGGGCTCAGAAAAAGGAAGTCAAATTCCTTAAGGCTGAGGGTGTGTCTCTAATAGAATAGATCACTAGCTTGATCTCTCTCCGACAGGAACACCTGGGCCTGACTTCTGAGCACTCAGAGTCTCTAAGGCTCCTTGATCTTAAACAGGAAGAAATCAACAAGTTGGAAGAACAACTTGCGGTAGAAAGGAAGATTGTCAAAAGCTTCTTTATGCCAAAGACTGTTCTTCCACTGGTTGATACCTTCTCTGCTCAGGCTAAGGGGGATGGCTTGGGGCATGAGGGTGTGCCTGGTAAATCATCCAGGAGAAACAGAAAGCGGAGGAGAAATAAGGCTGCTAAGAAGGCCTCTGCTACAGAAAAGGGAAAGGCCCCACTCAACCCTGTTGTGTTCAGGAAGCCTGGCTTTCCCTGCAATGAACAGGACTTTGAGTAAACCTATGGCCACTTCATCTGGCCCTCGGTTGAAAAGCCCAAGATCCGGTATGATGGTTGGGCCTTCCCCCGCAACTACGGTGAGAGTGTCTTCAAGGCACCTTATGAGGAAATCCAAGTGGAGGATTATGGCCACTTCTCTAGCGGCCATAATAGGAAGCAAGCACCAAAAGCCAAGCCTGTTATACTGAAGGAACAGGAGGTGAATAAATCATGTGACTTCTATCATCATGATTCCTCCACCTCAAAATCCAAGGCCCCGGCTGGACCCACCGCTCCAAGGGTGAAGCAGGAGCTTAGGAAAAGGTACAATAGATTTGACTGTTTGTGCTGTGGCAAAGTTGGTCACTTTGCCGTGGATTGCTGGTTTAATCCAAGATTCAACAAGACTCCTCATGTTAGCAATGCGAGGCCGACCACTCGTAGGGTTAACCGCCCGAGGGGGAGTATGCTAACAACGAATCTAGGACCCAAGTTTGATTGGGTTCCTAAGGGAAACTGATTCTGTTTTGCAGGTATGTCCAAAGGCCACCAAAACGCCTATCTGGTACTTGGACAGTGGATGTTCCCGGCATATGACTGGGACAAGAAGCCTGCTGCGTGAGTACTCTCCAGTCAAAAATTGACCCAAAGTCATCTTTGGAGGATCAGATCGAGGAGTTACTAGAGGTTACGGTATGATTTCCAACGGTATAATCTCTATCACCGACGTGGCCTATGTTGATGGGTTAAATCATAACCTGATCAGTGTAAGTCAGTTGTGTGATAAAGGTTATGAAGTTAAGTTCTGCAAGAATAAGTGCTTGATAAAATCGTGTGCCTCTGCGGAGATGGTATTAACTTGCATTAGGAGAAGAAATATTTTTTGTTTAGATTTTCTTAGCGTAGATTCTTCTACCCCAGTGTGCCTAGTAGCAAAAGGCAGTGCATCTCTTTGTGAATAATGACACAAGAGATTAGCACATATTAATTTCAAGATAATTAATATGTTGTTTTCTAAGAACTTAGTAAGGGATGCCCCTACTATTAAGTGCATCAAAGATAGCCCTTGTCTTGCATGGCATAAGGGAAAACAGACTCGGTGTACCTTTAAGGGCATTGCATACAAAGACTCCTCCAGATGTCTTTATCTTCTTCATATGGACTTGTTCGGTCCAGTGCAAGTTCATAGCTTAAGAGGCAAAACGTATACGCTAGTGATTGTTGATGATCACTCTCAGTTTATGTGGGTGTTATTTTGAAACGAAAGTCAGATACATTTGATATCTTCACGAGTTTTGTCAAGCAGATTCAGAACGAACTTAACTGCTCAGTGGTCAAAATCAGAAGTGACCAAGGAATAGAATTCGAGTCTGGTGCTATGATAGAATTTTGTGAAGAACTTGGTATCTTTCATTAGTTTTCCCCCCCGCGTACTCCGCAACAAAACGGTGTTGCGGAGAGGAGAAATAGAACGCTCATTGAAGCATGTATGACAATGTTGAATGACGCCTCTCTTCCAGAATACTTCTAGGAAGAGGCTGTCAACACGGCTTGTGTAACATCCCATTTCCAACTAGACCCCTAAGAGTGGTTCTGTCATGGCAAAACCCTAGGAAGCCCAAGAAAGAGTCAAGTGGACCTGGTAGTGTGGATAGGGCCACTATGGTCTGCACTTAGCAGATCTCTAAACCTTAGTTAAAAGTGATCATGGGGCTTCACCAAGACTCCAAGACCCCACTCATACCCTTATAACCCTAGAAAGAGATCAATGGGTCACTAAGGACCCATGAAGAGCAATCAAAGGACCTAAGTTGACCAAAGTCAACTATAACCCTAATTGGGTCAAATTGACCTACACAAGGGTCAATTGCAGTCCCTTGGCCCAGTAGACCCCACCTCTACCCTAATAAGCCTAGTAAGAGGCCAATAGGTCACCAAGGACCCATTGGGACCAATCAAAAGGGCTAGTTTGACCAAAGTCAACCCTTGACCTAAAATGGTCAAAAGGCCCTAGTTAGGGGCCAAGTGACCTCCAAGGGCCAATCCAACCCCACCTTGACCCTAGGAGAGGCTAATGGGTCACCAAGGACCTATTAAGGAAATCTCAAGGATCAAATTAACCTAGGTGGGCCCTAGTCCAACTTTGGGTCAAGTTAGCCCAAATGGGCTAACTCAAGCTCAAGCCCATTACATTGGGGCTAACCTTGACTTAAGTGGCCAAATGGATTTATGGGCTGACATGGGACATGTAGGAGTCAAAAAAAATTCAGGCATGGTGACTAGGAGAGAGAAAGTCACCATGGAGGAGAGAGAAAGAGAAGAAAGAAGAAGGAAGGAGGACTTTGTGCTCCTCCTTCCCCCTCCCCAACCTCCCCATTCATTTCAGAAGGACAAGGGGGAGTGCAGCAGCCATTGTGGACTGATTGGAGCAAGCTCCACCCCCTACCAACCTAGCCGCCAAGATTGACCATGGCCAAAAATGGCACATGGCAATTCAGCCACCTAACACCTCCCCTCTCCACCTTAAAAGCTTCCCTGAGGTTCAAGGAGAATTTCCCACACTTTACCTGAAGGATCCAGCAGGATTCCTGCATTTTTGAAGAAACCCGACCACCACCACCACCACCATGGTATTCCGGCGATCCTCCCGACTTCAGGCCGCCAAAAAGGTCCTCCTCCATCCCTTCTTGCATGGGTAGATCGTAGACATCATTAGGGCCAAGGTTGGGGCTCAATCGAGCCCAATCCGATTTTGAATTTCATGGTTTTCAGCCGAAATTTCCGATTGGTAGAACCGCCGGAACAGTGCTTCCCGGCGGCCCAGCCGCCGCCTGGAGATAGCCCCGACCACCACGAAGGTGTCGGCGGCGGTGGCAGGCCGGGGAGGTGGCCGGAGCGACGGCGGCAGCCGCTGGAAGTTGGCCCACACAGGATTAATCCTGGCCGTTGGCGCGTGGGGACGATGACGAGATGCCGTCCATGGCTGCGCCAAGATTCGTGCAATGATGATATTAAACCATAGCTTAAATACTTGTATCATTTCATATTCTGTCATAGTAATTCTATTTATTTGTTTTAATTATTAAAAATACTTAGAGCTATTTTCAGAAAAAGTGGTTAACATCAAAAATGTAGCCCTATGAGTCTAATTCCAGACAAAATTGGTTTGAACCAATTTGGGTGACTGGTCTGACTAAGGCACTCATTTTTGTGGGGTCTATACAAATGAATAGGCAGTCATTAAAGTAGATGCCCACACTTCATCTTTAGTCCAAATGAGCTGAAATTTTGGCAGGGAGTCACCCTATCCTATACCTAGACCCTGCCCAAAAATGGGAATTTTTGGGAATAATCTTCCTATAGTTTTGTAAAACATTTAATTATGCTAGGGTAAATTAAATTATGGGTCAAATGAAATCCAAGTTCAACCAAATTTTGGTGGGATGGATATGAGGTCAATATAGACCTCTGGTTAAAATTTCATTAAGTTTGGAGTTGATTTGAATGGGATTCAAGCAAACCCTAGCCTTGCCCTAAGATGGGTATTTTGGTCCAAAGTGTACTTTTGGCTTATAGTGTCCAATTCACCTCAACAGAGGTTCAAATTTGGTACACTGGTTTTGCATGACAATATACACCTCCCAAAGAAAAATTGGGGGCATTGGAGTTGGTTTGGCCCAAGATACTAGGTCAAACCCTAAGGAAGGGCTTTTGTACCTTGTGAAGGGCATGTGGCCATATCACCTTGTATGGCTATGAAACTTTGTAAGGATGGTATTATAGTCACTTTAACGCTCTGGTGAAAATATTAGGGTATTTTGGAAGGTTTAGGACCCTCAAATCCCTAACCCTAGCTTAGGGCACAAATGTGGTGGGTTAGGAATGGGTTAGCTAAACCCTTTAAAATGATATAAAATTTTGGTAGGATGGTCATAAAGATATTAAGAAGCCTTGGTAATTTATTTAGGAATTTTGGAGTATTATTTATGGCACTTCATTTGTAACACAAGAAATGCTTAAATTAAGTAAATAAATTATTATGCTACCTATGACCCTTGAGAGGTCATGAAATTTTGGCAGAGGATGTTTTGAAGCATAATGAGTTTATATAAATTTTATAAAAATTCTTGGACAAGTATATGAGGTAGTTAGTTCACAAGCCTGTCATTTGATGGAATTATTCACAAATTTATTTAAGCCCATTTACTGATAAATAAATTATGAAATTTGGCCCAAATCATTTATATGCCATTAGATTCATATTTGAAATTTCTTTGAATTTTTGGAAGCAATATAGTATTTTATATTTCTTAAATGAATTTCCAAGGATTTAAATGAATTATTGATTTAAGGATAAAACCTTACTGAAATGAATTATTTATTTTGGAAGATAAGTTATATCATTATTTTGAGTAACATGTAAAATTTGTAGAATGATACCTTGAATGAAAATAGTACTTCATGTTCATTATTGGAAATTTTAGACATTAAAATAATTAAATAAATTATTAAATAAATAGGAAAATTTTTGGAACTTTGGATGTAGGACTTAAAGGTCATTATGGACCTCCATTAATTATTATAGGGTTGTTGGATGATTATTTGATATACTTCCCATTTTACATGAAGTTTGACTTGGTGGTCTACGTCTTGTAATTTTGGAAAATTGTTTATATAGTTTGTTTGAAGTTTATCACTCCTTAATTCACTTATGATATTTATCCCAGAGCATTTATATGCCTTTGTTATCATGTTGGAAGTTTACTTGAAATTTTAGGAGTAATATTACCCTATTTATTTATTTTAATGAAATATTGTGGGATAATTTAAAAATAGAAGCAGTGGCCAAAACCTTGCTGAAAAAGCAAGAGATCTTGGATATTAAGTTAATTGATTATATTGAGTATAGCATAAATCGGGGGAGATTCTATCTTGTCAAAATTTGGTACCTTCAGTTCAATCTTGGAGACTTTGGCCACTATAAATATTTAATAAATTCCTAGATAAATAGGAAAATTGTAAAACTCTGGATTTGGGCAATCAAGGTCATAATGGACCTCCATAAATTATTATAGGAGTATCGGATGATTATTTGACATACTTCTCATTTTACTTAACATTAAACCTTGGTGGTCTGCATATAGTAATTCTTCAGAAATAATCTGGAGTGCAAGTTAGGTACATGAGTCAAAAATTGGTGGAATAAGTTCATCACTCAGGGTTGGATGAGATAGGAATGAGTTTGACTAAATGTTGGGTGATGTTTGGGATCGACGAAAGATCGTCTCCCCCATAAAGTGGAAGGTCAAATCACCTTAGGTCTAGTTACTATAATCTGGAAGTGAAATGGGTAAAACCTAAGTCGTAGGCATAGGAGTAGATAGTAAACTTAGGATTTCACACTCTCACACCCCAGTGTCCCGGGAGTTAGTATGGGCAATAAGCCCGGTAGTTATTGGGTATGGTAGTCTGGCGAGCTTCAGCTCGGTTGTTGATTATGACGGACGAGATAGTCCGGGGAGCCTTGGCTCGGTAGTAGATTATGACGGACGGGATTGTCCGGTGAGCTTCGGCTCGGTTGGTTTTTTGACTCATAACTATTGCATGTGCATAAAAGGTTTAAGGTGATGGGTCTTCGATATTGGGGAGTTCGATGCACCGACACCAATATCGTTGGCTCGGCAAGTGTGGTGAGCACTTCGCCAACAGAAGTCTGGTGCGCCAGACGGCAAGAGTACGCAGGCGTCTGTTTAGTGCACCAAGCGTTGAGGCGTACGATAGGTCTGACCGGTAGTGCTTTACTGGTTTAGAGGTGGGCGAGGCCCAACCCACCGCTTCCGTCTGCCACTACGGAGGTATCCTGGGAGGTAACGGCTCCGAAAGGGGGAACTAAAGGTCTGTGTACACAGAGTCGAGTGGGTGAGTTGCACTTGCATGTTCACATCATAGCATAATTGTATTTCATAGCATAACCATTGCATAAAACCCGACACCTAATGTTTAAGCGGTATGGGACGCTCTATACATTAGGCCTTGCAAAACGACCCCTTGGCCTATAAGTTCGTGTGAGTGTGCTTACAAGTCAAGGTTCTCTTTCAATATTATAAGCCTGCTAATAAAAACGACACCCTATCGTATAAATCGGTATGAGACTTTTTATACGATAGGAGCCCTGCAAAAGATCCCTTAGCTTATGTGTACCCACATAAGTTAAGGTTACTTATTTAAATTTTGTATAATTATTATCACACTTAACATTGTTAGTCTAATTCCGCTGCCATCTGTAATTTGACTATTCTCCACCTTCAAGTCCTTCCCTTTCCTTCTCCCCGCTCGGTACTTAGGAGCCATGGGGGAAGGGGTGGGGGACGATAGGACTTAGTCTTTTAGACTAACGGTTTTCGGACCACATCATTTAGGGGACCACGGAGACCAGCATGGAGGAGCAGCCCCGGAGGTCGGCACGCTTGGAGATCGGACAGTCTAGCACTGGAGTCTAGACAGCAGGGACAGTGAGTCCCAAACTATAGTAGTTGTATTAGTTTGCTTCCGCGATGAGAGAATTGTAGTGAGGACTTGATGTACCGGGCATAAGCCCGAGATTTTATTATATGTACTATCTGTGGACACTCCCTTCGTGGAGTTTATTTCTATATATGTGATTTCTGTGGACTTGCATCTCTTCTTATGCTACAGTTATGATCGAGATTGGCCGGCAGAGTCGGCGTCTTGTAGTGACAACCTTTCCGAGTGCGAAGGTATCACCGCAAGGCGGCGACTCTGGGCCTAAGACCCCGGTGTCGAAAAAGAAAAGAAAAAAAATGGGGGTCTTACAGCTTGACATGTGCATAACCGAGCGTTGATCAACAAGAATCATCGTAAGAGGCCTTATGAGCTATTGAAAGGCAGGAAACCGACAATGTCCTATTTGAGGATTTTTGGCTGCCGATGCTATGTACTAAATTTTGGGAAGTACCCATGTACTAAATTCGGAGAAAAATGCTTCGAAGGAATCTTCATGGGCTATAGTAGCCATAGTCGGGCATATAGGGTCTTCAATAAGAAAACCCTAGTGGTAGAAGAGTCCATTAATGTTGTATTTGATGAAGGAATCTTACTTAACAGCAATTATTCCAGTGGCATTCTTGAATATGCAGGTGTAAGACTTGAACAGCTAAGTCTCGATGAGACCGCTAAAGATGCAAATCCCAAGTACGTCAAGGTCTCCACCTCAACGTCAACCGAAGATAATGATGGTCAGGATGGAGAAATCCTCCCAGAAGAGGGAGGAGCCCAAGAAAATGTTAGAGCTCCTGATGCCAGACCCCTAAAGCTCCGACACGTGAGGGGTCATCCCCGAGATTAGATCATAGGAGATCCTCGTGACGGTGTCAGAACTCGGAGAGGTACAATTAACGAGATTTTGCACCTTAGTTTTCTGTCACAGGTTGAGCCAAAGAAGTTCGACGAAGCGAACAAAGATGCAGTATGGATATCGGCCATGTAAGATGAACTGCATTAATTCGAACGATGCAACGTCTGGATGCTTGTTCCCAGACCAAAGAACCAGAATGTGATTGGCACCAAGTGTATCTTCAGAAACAAACTAGAGGAACACGGTGTCATCATAAAGAACAAGGCCAGGCTAGTGGCTCAAGGCTACAAACAGGAGGAGGGGATTGACTTCGACCAAACCTTTGCACCAGTTGCAAGGCTCGAGGCAATCAGATTGTTTCTAGCGTATACTTCTCACAAAGGATTCACTGTCTATCAGATGGACGTGAAATATGCGTTCCTAAATGGAAAGTTGAAAGAGGAAGTATATGTCGCGCAACCCCCAGGTTTTGTTAATCCTACTTTCCCTAATCATGTCTATTTTCTTAATAAAGCATTATATGGCTTAAAACAAGCTCCTCGAGCTTAGTATGAGGCTCTGTTTAGTTTTCTTCTTGAGAACAAGTTCTCGAGAGGAAAAATAGATAAGACATTGTTTCTTAGGGAAGTCAAAGGAAATATCTTGCTGGTGCAAATCTATGTCGATGACATAATTTTCGGCTCTACGGACAATAATCTTTGCAAAAAGTTTTCTAAACTTATGCAAGGAAAGTTTGAAATGAGCAGCATGGGAGAGCTAGAGTATTTCTTGGGACTTCAAGTGAAACAGTCTTAGGATGGAATTTTCATCTCTCAGACGAAGTTCACAAATGAACTCCTCAAGAAATTCGGAATGGAGAATACAACCTCTATGAGGACTCCAATGGGATCCACTGTCTCTAGACAAGGATGAGAAAAGGAAACCTTTTGATCAAACCAAATACAGAAGCATAATTGGATACCTGCTCTACGTTACTGCTAGTAGATCGGATATTATGTTTTCCACATGCGTATGTGCCAGATATCAGGTGAACACTAAGGAATCTCATTATGTCGCTGCAAAGCGAATTCTTAGATACCTTAAAGGAACACCAAATCTTGGCTTGTGGTACCCAAGAAACAATGATGTCAAGCTGATAGGCTTTTCAGATGCTAACTTTGCAGGAAGTAGGGATGATAGGAAAAGTACTTCCGGGACGTGCTAATTCCTCGGAAGAAGACTTATTTCTTGGAACAATAAGAAGCAGAATTATGTCGCAACCTCCACGGCTGAATTTGAGTACATCTCAGCAGGCAGCTGTTGCGCACAACTTCTATGGATCAGAAATCAGCTCAAAGATTATGACTTGCAGTTCAGCGAAATTCCAATGTATTGCGACTCCTCGAGCGCAATAGCAATTGCGAACAATCCTGTGTAGCACAGTAGAACAAAGCATATTGAAGTGCGTTATCACTTTATTTGGGAGCATGTGGAGAACAAAGACATATCTCTCTGCTATGTCCCCACGGATAAGTAGGTTGCAGATATCTTCACAAAGCACCTTGACGAGGACAAGTTCAGTTTCTTCAAAACTGAACTCGGCATGCTGAACTATGAAGAGTAAAAACTGTAAGGCTCAAGGTTCTTGGATCAAGGGGGAGCATCGACAAGGAACTCAAGCTCGAGCACGGATGCAAGATCTGAGGGGGAGCAGGTGGCTCCATGTGAAGTCCCTGATTTGCAGAAGCCGAAAAGGGGGAGAATACCCTCTCGACTAAGGCTAAGGTGGCTGCCAACGTTAAGTATGCTCTCAGGAAAATGGTAATGAATTTCACTCTCAACTGAATTGTTCAGTTAATGTTTTATTCCCATCTGTTTTATTCACCTTAGCTTATAGGGTTTAGGCTTATTCAAATAGGGGGAGATTGTTGGGTATTGTATCCACAATGTACCTGATTTGAAGAAGCCCCTGAACCAGCTAAGGTGAATTGACAATGTATTTGACGATATTTCTTCAAGATTGTGCTTGTAGCTATTCTATGCTAAGTACAGACCAATGTCAGGGTGCAGTGGGTTAATATACACGGGTCTGCGCAACGTAATCCCTCGTTGAGCAGATCAGTGTGTTGAATCATGTGTGCTCTCTCTATTGGAGTGTACTTATTTTCAAGTACAGGGTTGAGATAATTCAAGAGCAGAGGAGGAGCAAGGATAGGTCAAAGACCAAGTCATGGGAAGAAAGTAGAAAAATTAGCTAACTCAGAATCGACGGGAATCACTAAGTGATTCTCGCCGATTCGACGAGAATCACTAGTGATTCCCACCGAATCGTCAAGAATCACTCGCCGATTCCCGCCAACTTCATCCGGCTGACAGTTCGCCTTAAAAAATTCTGCTAAGTTAGAATTAACGGGAATCATTAACTGATTCTCGCCGAATCGTCGAGAATGACTTTGCATTCTCGCCGATTCGTCGAGAATTGTCTTGATTCTCTCCGATTCCCTCCGGAAGGCAAGCTTTTCAACTGAAACTCTACCAAGGATAATTCGACGAGAATCATGTGTGATTCCCGCCGACTTTGACGAGAATCACCAATGATTCCCGCCGAATTTGCCTTAGGCGATTTTTATCTGCTTGCTGGACCGAACCAAGATAACAGGCGATGATTAGACCGGGCTTAGGGTTTCTTCTTGTGGGGCCCACAACGGTCTTGTAGGGTTGATCTACAGTATATATACTCGCCTATTTTGAAGTTACGAAGGTATCAAATAGAGAAAATGAAAAAGGCATACGGCCGCCGAGCGTAACCTAGCGGATCGCGAATCATCTTCCGTCGCCGTCGCCGCTCGCAAAGTTGTCGCCGCCGCCGATGTGAGACCTTCTTTGATCGCTCGTCGACAGGACCGAGGCCAAGTAGTGTGTCTCACGCTTCTTTCTCGAGATCCCTTGTCTCTTGATTTGTTGAATGAAGTTAGATCTTCTTTCCGAATCGATTGAGATGACCGATCCGATTGAGATCGTTGGTAGACCTTGCTTGACTCGTCAAGAAGTTTGGATCTACAAAGCATCACTGCCGCAATCATTTGCCGCCGCCAGTCTCGGGAAGATCCTCTATAAGAGAGTGCTATGGTCGTGGACTCTTCGTCTTCATCAAGAACGCTTCAACGAACAAAGAGGGACATCGGGTTCTCCATACTTGAAGGTTGTATTTTTTATACATTCTAATTTTCGTGTTGTTGTAAAGGAATAGTGATTCCTCATTGTAAGGGTTGGGTACAACCCATGGTGGAGGAGTAGTGACTCCTTCGGGTGGAAGGGTTTCTTCCATAGTGTGAGGATTGGATTTCAATCCGTTTGGTGAAGTGACTGAGTCTTCCCTTGTTGGGAGATAGGTCGAAGGGGGAGAGTGGACGTACCAAAATCGAGGAACCACTATAATTGATTTTGTGCTTTTCTGTGTTGTGGTTGTTTTCTTGTGCAGGTAAATTTAAATTCCACAAAAGACTGCAAATCACCTATTCCCCCCCATAGGTGAAGTTAGTTGACACTAGATAACTTTCATCCTGAGCTTTCCTTTTCTCTGCCTCTGGGTTTGGAAAAATCTACTTGCAGAAGCTCCATCTCCATATTTCCTTCTATTAGGAATCTGAATTTCTTGTAGATCTTGAGGAATGTCAGATTCCCATACTTGAGAGTAAGATTCTGGAGGTAGAGCTTCCCCTTGAGACCTAGGAGAAAAGGTAGGCATCTGAGCAGGCTGGCCTTCTGCAAGAGGATTCAGATGGAAAGGAATGATGTTAGGATCAGCTTGGAATTCAGGGAATATCTGATTATGCATCCACACTATAGTATCATAAGTATAAAACATCATAGACTGAATATGGGCTAGCACATCTTTATTAATTTTAGTCATTTTCTCAGTCCAGAGGGTACTGACATTAGTATCATAATTTTCAACTTGTTGTTTCACTATTCCGCCCCCCTTTCTGATTTCTACACATAGCTTCTCTATAGCTTCATCTTTGAAGGTGCCCACTTCTTCACATATCTTTTGAAGGTGCTCTTGAGCTTTCTTTTCAAGTTGAATCTGATTATTTGCAAGAGTAACTCCTTTGTCCATGACTTGACCAACACTTGTAATTGTATGATCTAGAGCTTTGCCACCTATCTGGAAGAGGTGCCTTAGTTGGTCAGTATTGTGTTGAATCTCAGCAAACCCTCTACTCATTTCTTTTTCCAATGCTGTGACTTTGTCTTAGACAACTTTCAGAGAATCATCAAAATATTTTCTTTGAACTAGCAACATCTGTTCAATCTTAAGTATATAAGATGTAACAGGTGTAGCAGTAATAGGAGGAGTAATAGAAGCTGGAGGAGGAGGGGCAGTCCAGTGGGCAATTTCTTCAACAACTACTGAGCTCTGAGCTCTTATAGTATGAATCATGACATCTCCTTCCTCACCAAGAAAGGTGGGAAGAGTGAAATCTAATCTCCCTAAGGGAGCTTCAGTAGGTTTTAGAGACTGCTCATTCTCATCTGAAAGCAAAAGTGTCTCTTATGGTTATTTCTCTACAGCAGGGGAGTGATCAATAAGTGACTCTGGAGATGGTGCAGTAGATGGTTACTTGGATGGATCTTCAGCATTTTCCTTATGGAGGGGAGGAAGAGGATCATCTGAGTTAAGTTCTTCAATCATCTTCTTTATATCTTCAGTAGTTGAGAGGATGGTCTCTTATACCCGAGAATCTGTCTGGAGATCTTCTGAAGTGGAAGGATGGAAGGATGTATCTTCAGGTGGAGGAGGTACTCTGTCTTGCTGACCAGAAGGAGCAGGAGGAGTAGGCATCCTAACTTGCTGCATAGAGGAGGCAGGCTCCCCCTAAGCTGCTGCACTAGATGTGCCAGCAACATTATGGAGAGAGGGAGATGGGGTCCTTTCCTCTACAACAGGTTGCTTATTGGCTTTAGCAGCCTGAGCTGGGTTCTGCAATTTCAATTCCCACCTCTGAATGGAGGAAACAGATACTTTTTTCATATGGTGGATGGTTGTGCCTTTTGAGAAATCAAACACCTTAGGATTAATCTCATGAAATATTAAAGAGATAATCCTTGCATAATTTGGAGCATTAATGCTCTCCCTTATCTTGTCCAAGATCATCATACCAAATTGAAATTTCTTCCTGCAGATAATGGCTGTCATAATGTCAAAAAGATAATTAGTTATGAAACTTATGGAGCTAGTCCTACACAAAAGTATTTTTCCAATTATGTCCACTAGCAACTTGCTCTCTGGATTGAGGTACGGCCTTTTGAGGAATGTTACTTCAGTTGAAATTCCACAGAAATTACAGGTTCTGTCATTATCTTCTTCAGTTATGTCATCTTCTTCATCCACTACATGCATTTTAAGGAGTTGTGAAACAGAGGTTTTGTTAAGCTTTACCTTGATTCCCTTGACCTTGAACTTCAACACTTTCCCATTCCCCTTGACTTTGATGTTCTTGAAAAATTCTTCAACCTCTGGAAAGAGTATTTTGCACGGCTGTTGAAGGATAAATGTCAAACCTGCTGTGTCGAGTAGAATCATTAAGTTCTTGAAATCATCAGAAATCTCTGCTATGCCGGCGACAACAAACTCACTACCAACTCCGATCTTCAACGGTGGCCCCATCTCCTTCAGTGAACTGCGGGTGATGGATTGGAGGACGACGGCAACGGCGGCGTGCTCTGTGTGATTGGCGGAAGGCAAAGAGTCTTTTCGAGAGAGAGAGGATTTGAACTCGAGTAGATTCTTGAAATTCGATATTTTATATTTATATAACCCTAGTAATGATGATTAGGTTTCTAATAAAGCTTAAACATACCTTAGATAGGGCGGAAAGGATGCGGGTTTCGAAAATGAAAAATTTGAAAGAATTCAGAATCTGACGGGTCATTTCTCGAGTGGAACTTCAGTACTTGAGTGATGGAATATCTGTACTCTAGTGGCGGTATGACAGTACTCGAGTGGTACAATTCTACTTCTCGAGAAGAAGTTTAGTACTCGAGTGATAACACTCTAGTGACTTACTTAGTTCTCGAGAATTCAGAGAAATACTCGAGTAGTCATATTCGAGTTCTCGAGTAGTCATTCCTTCTCTCGAGAAATGAAGTCCACTTAGAGAAATTCTTACCTTTTTGACAAAACCTTGATTTCTGAGCTGTGAAATGAGTCAACCTTGTCTATTCCTCTTTGTTGAGCATACCCAGTTCAGTTTTGAAGAAACAGAACTTGGTCTCGTCCAGCAGCTTTGTGAAAATGTCTGAAATTTGCCTATCAGTTGGAACATGTTGGTACCCTAGTTTTGATTTGAGTTTAGTCCTCTCCTTTGTGCCCCTTGACCCAAGAAATACTTATGGTCAATGGTTAGGAGTCTAGCTGTAGAGTCCTCACTTTTCCAGATTGAGAATTTGGTTAAGTAAGTTTTTCGTTCGACGATAGTCGAACGTCGCTCGACTATCGTCTATCGGCTGATCGACGATCGTCTATCAGTTGGTCGACGCTTTGTCTGCGTTGATAGTTCGACTATCTGTTGATAGATCGACTATCTGTTTTGCGTTGATAGTTCGACTATCTGTTGATAGTTCGACTATCTGCTTGGCGAGGTAGTTCGACTATCTGTTCTGATAGATCGACTATCTGATAGTTCGACTATTTGTTGATAGGTCGACTATCTGTTCCGCCTTGATAGTTCGACTATCTGTTGATAGATCGACTATCTATTTCGTCTTGATAGTTCGACTATCTGTTGATAGTTCGACTATCTGTTGCCTTTGATAGTTCGACTATCTATCCTGATAGTTCGACTATCTGATAGTTCGACTATCTGCTGATAGATCGACTATCTGGTTTGTTTTGATAGTTCGACTATCTTTTGATAGATCGACTATCTGTTTTCTGAGGTAGGTCGACTATCTGCTTGATAGGTCGACTATCTCTGTGCGCTTGATAGTTCGACTATCTGTCCTAGATAGATCGACTATCTGATAGTTCGACTATCTGTTCTGATAGTTCGACTATCTGCCGGGGTAGTTCGACTATCTTCTTCGATAGGTCGACTATCTGAATCGTTCGACTATCTGCCCAATAGTTCGACGATCTCCGTGCGTCGTTCGACGATCTTCGAGGGTCGTTCGACGTTTTCTGTCTGCCGTTGTATTTTGTATTTATTTATTATATTTAATTAATTAATACATTTTCTGGCACAGTATTTTAAGCTGTATGATAAAATTACCAGGCAATATTTGCTCCATCTCTTTTGCCTGAGTCAAATCTTTTTAAGATAAAGTTGTTTGTCTTATTAGCTGTCATTGTAATTTACTTTATCTATTGTCAGCCCTTTCTAGCCGTTAGACTGAAAAGTCTTCTTTTGCTATAAAGAGATTATTTCTGATGTGACTTTATTTAGTCCTTCTGTTATTTGATTTAAGCCTGCAGCTTCTTAGAAAGAGGTTCATTCCTTTTATAGAATGTTTTGCTGCAGAGTTGTTTCTGTCTTCTTGATATTTACAGCCCAGGTCTCAAGGCTCAGAAGAAGACAAATAATTCAAATGGAAGAGAGCCGTTGCTCGCTGATGATTATATAAAGGACCCTTTGAAGAAGGATTCAAGCTAGTGTTACACATATTCTCAAGCACTCAAGCCTTCATCAAGTTCTAAGCTTCCTGCTCTCAGCAATTTCCATCTAACTGAGAAGTGTTAAGATCTTCATCTCTTCTTCACCTGAGTTCTCCTGCTGTCAGGAAGTTCAAACTCAGAGTTCCTTTGAAGAAGAAGAAGAAGAAGATAGCTGCTTGAAGATCTTTGAGTTTATTATTTATTTTCTTCCTGTAGCTTTTCCTTCAGAACTTTCTGAAGAGTTTTCTGCACTGAAGCAAGACTTCACCTAGACATCTTTGAGCCAGGGGGAGCCTTGATTCCTTAGAGCATTCTAGCTCAGTGCAAGCTTTTGTGCTTCTCTAATCTATTGTAAAATAGAGAAGACATCTTAACCTTCTTCCCCCTCTTGTACAGGGTTATTACTCCCTTCAAAAGTATCCCTTGGTGGCAGGGCACCTGATCAAAAACCTGTGCTTGGTTTTTAGACACCTGATCAAAAGTCTAAAGGGTTTCTGGATCTACCTGAAGCAGATCCTGTTGGTGGCAGGGCACCTGATCAAAAACCTGAGTGGATTCCTACCGTGTGGGTAGAAGAGTGGACGTACCCAAGTTGTTTGGGGAACCACTATAAATTTCCTTGTGTCGTCTGGATTCCTTTGTTTAATTCCTGCATTGTGGCTGTGATTAGATATAACTAGGTTGCTAGTTGCTGATTAGGTTTTTCCAAGCTTAACTGTAATTACAGTTAGCCTGTGTTTGTACACATCACTTGTGTTAGGCTTTAAGGTTAAATCAATATCTATAATCTTTTCATTCCGCACTTCACTCCAAGGGAGTTGGGTAGACTATTAAGTTTTGTCTGTGCAAAATTTGATAACTCTATTCACCCCCCTCTAGAGTAGTATCTATCCCTTCACTTTCAATTGGTATCAGAGGGAGGTTGACTGACTGTATAGGCTAACACCTAAGTCACAAGATCCTGATAGATACCAAGAGCTTATAGATATTCACTATCATGGCCCAGTCTAAGGATTATTCTAGCACCAGACCTCCAGCATGCAACTTAGCAAAGTTTGGCATCTGGAAGGCAAGGATTAAATTATATATGAACTCTATTGATGAAAGCATTTTTGCTTCTATTTTGTCAGGTCCCCCAAGAGTACCTGCTGCTGCCACTGCCTCATCATCTGATATGAGTGCAGTGCCTCCTCCAGACTACAATGATGAATACAAGAAGGCCAAAATTGCAGATGCCAAGGCAATGAACATACTGGCTCAGACAATGTCTGATGAGGTGTTCCAGAAGGTGGCTGACTGCTCCTCAGCAAAGGCCATGTGGGACACACTGAACCAGATTGTAGCTGGTTCAGCTGATGAAAGGAAGGACAGAAGGTCCAACCTGATCTCACAGTATGAGAACTTCAAGAAAACTGATGCTGAATCAGTTGAAGCTATGTACACCAGGCTCAGCTCAATCATCAATGAGCTGAGGACCCTGGACAAGGACATATCATTGACAGAGGTCAATGATAAGATTCTTATGTGCTTCCCTAGCACATGGGATCTAAGAATCTGGCCCATCAAGGAAGCCAGAAGTACTAATGAGATCTCAACTGAAGCTCTCCTCGGCAAGCTCAAGTCTTTTGAGCAAGTGCTGAAAACCAGAGAAGCAGAAGCTGAGGCCAAGACCCCCACTCCAACAAGAAAAGAGCAATCTCTAGCTCTTAAGGCTGCAGATGTCTCTGAAGGCAGCCAATCTAATGAGAAACTTATGG
This sequence comes from Platanthera zijinensis, assembly GCA_039513925.1. Taxonomy (NCBI): domain Eukaryota; kingdom Viridiplantae; phylum Streptophyta; class Magnoliopsida; order Asparagales; family Orchidaceae; genus Platanthera; species Platanthera zijinensis. Next base: position 13,875,616 of record CM077097.1, on the reverse strand, counting down.
CATTGTTTGCCAAAAGATTTCTCAAGATGGGAAGAAAGGAGTTCAGAAAGAAGTCTTCACGCTATGAAGACAAACCAAGGTATGATCGCTCTCCTGCTAAAGAAATTATTTGTTATGGTTGCAGGAAGCCTGGACACATTTTGCCAGAATGTCCAGAGGAGAAGAACAAAGAAAAGAGAAAAGAAAAGGAACAACACAGGAAGCACTCCAAGCCATCCTCCCACAAAAACAAGAAGAAGGAGAGAGGTTTCATTGCTGAAACCTGGAGTGATTCTGATGAAGAATCCTCCTCATCAAGCTCCAGTGAAGATGAGGAAGAGAAGAAGGCAAAAGAAGTTTGCCTAATGGCAATAGATGCCTGCAGCAACCACTCTGCTGCAGAGAGTTCTGATTCTGATGAAGAGATGCCTACTGAAGATAAGGTACTTTCTTCTTATGATTTTACTTCAGAAGAATTTAAGTTAGAATTTAAATCTTTATGTTTAGATTTAATTAGCTCAGAAAAGGAAATAAAAGAACTTAGAAATAGGTTAGCTGACTCAGAATCTATAGCCTCTGAAAACATTAGGTTAAAGGAAGATCTCACTACTTGTAGTGAAGAAATTAAATTTCTTAAAATAGAGTTAGCTAAGTCTAAGAGATTAGAAGAATCCCTTAATGGTAGAAGCCTTAAGCTGTTAGAAATTACCAGCATGACTAACACTAGGTCAGGTAATGATAAACTAGGCTTAAGAGCTTCTCCCAGTGAACCCCCAGTCCTTCTTAAAAATAATCTTTCAACTCCAGTGAACTTCATTTCAGCTAGTGGAAAGAAGAACACTGAGCAAGTAAATCTGGTAAATAAAACCTTAAATAAAGCTAAGAGAGAAAAGAGAAAGAAGTTTTTCAAAGAAATGCAAAGAGCGTCGAACGCCGCTCGACGATCGGAAGCTCCATGGTCGAACGAAGCTCGACGATCTGAGCGCCCATCGTCGAACGTCGATCGACGATTTCAATATGATTTTCAAAATCATAATCAATTCCATAGAAACCTAAATGAGAATAGAAACCCTAGGTTTGTTGACCCATCATCAGCATGGAGAATCCCACCTAGGAGATCTCACCCACTAGGTTATCACCCTCAGCCTGCATTCTCTTATATTTCCAGTTTTTCTTATGTGAAAAACAAGGGACCCAAGGTTACCTGGGTCCACTCTGTCTAAATAATTGTCTTGCAGGTGAAGGCCTATCCAATCACTCAAAATAAGTGGTATTTGGATAGTGGATGCTCTAAGCATATGACAGGAAATAAAGATCTACTGTCAAAGTTCAAAGCTAAGCTCGGCCCAAAGGTTATCTTTGGAGACTCCAGCTGTGGTCAGACAGAAGGCTATGGCAAGATCATAATTGGAGCAGTTACTTTCAAGAGAGTTGCTTATGTCAATGGACTGAAGCATAATCTGATTTCAGTCAGCCAGCTATGTGATGCTGGCTACCAGGTTTCATTTTCTAATTTCTCTTGCAATATTACTTTAAATAATAATGTTGTTTTAGTAGGTATTAGAATAGGTAACATTTACTTAGTAGATTTCAATTCATCTCATTCTGAAATCTGTCTGTTTAATGAAGTAACCCTTAATAATAATTTCCTATGGCATAAAAGGCTTAGTCATGTAAACCTTAAAAATATATCTAGGTTATCTAAGCACAACCTTGTTAGAGGTTTACCTTCTTGCCCCTACAAGAAGGAGAGCCTATGCAAGGCTTGTCAGCAAGGCAAGCAAACCAAGAATTCATTTAAATCTATAAATAAAAGTGATTCTCCTAGAATCCTGTATTTATTACATTTGGACCTTTTTGGCCCAATAAATGTATAGAGTTTAGGAGGGAAGTATTACACATTAGTAATTGTAGATGACTTCTCTAGGTTCAGTTGGGTTTTCTTTTTGAGAACTAAGTCTGATAACTTCAAAGCCCTTACAGACTTTCTACTTTGTGTGCAGACTGAGTACTCTACTCATGTGGCCTTGATCAGAAGTGATCATGGTACTGAGTTTGACTCTCTTCTCATGCAAGAATTCTGTGAGAGAGAAGGTATCAAACATAGCTTCTCAGCTCCTAGAACTCCCCAACAAAATGGGGTAGTTGAAAGGAAGAATAGAACACTAATTGAAGCTGCTAGTACATTGTTGGCAGATGCTAACATGCCTCTATCCTATTGGGCAGAAGCTGTTAGTACAGCCAACTATGTCTTGAATAGAAGTTTGATACACAAACTTAAGTGTAAAACTCCTTATGAGTTGCTTAAAGGAAAGAAACCAAAAATTAATTACTTTAGAATTTTTGGCTGTATTGTTTATATTCATAATAATAATAAAGAATATATTAGAAAATTTGAAGCAAAAGCTTCAATGGGGATTATGCTTGGATATTCCCAAGTAAGCAAAGCTTATAGGGTCTATAACAAGTCTACCTGTAAGATAGAAGAATCTGTGCATGTGACTTTTGATGAGTCTCAGATGTTTTACAAGGAGAAGGAAAATTCTTCTTCCTCCAGTTCTTTGCAGGTACCTGATGCCCCTCAAGAAATTCTTCAACTATCAACTCTTCAGATCACTGAATCAGACAGTGATGAAGACATTGCTGAAGCTGTTGAAGCTGTTGTTGTACCACCAACAGTAGATCAAATTCCTCCTGAGGAATTAATCCCAACTGTTGCTGAAGATCACATCCCACCTGCTGATATTGTCACACTTAGAGATCACCCCACATCTCATGTGATTGGAGACATATCAGCTGGTGTGCAAACAAGACATCAATTAAGACAGGATGTGATGCATGCTTGTTTCCTCTCACAGGTTGAGCCCCTCACCTTTAAAGATACAGAGCTAGATCCCCACTGGATCATTGCAATGCAAGAGGAGCTCAATCAGTTTGAAAGATGTAAAGTTTGGACTTTGGTTCCAAGACCTAAAGGCCAACTGATCATAGGCACCAAGTGGGTGTATAGAAACAAGTTAGATGCAAATGGAATTATAGTAAGGAATAAAGCTAGGCTTGTAGCTCAGGGCTACAGACAGGAGGAAGGTATAGATTATGACCAAACCTTTGCTCCTGTTGCAAGGCTAGAAGCAATAAGGATCTTCTTGGCCTATGCAGCCTTCATGAAGTTTAAGGTGTTCCAAATGGATGTCAAAAGTGCATTCCTAAATGGTGAGCTTAAGGAAGAGGTGTTTGTTGAACAACCACCAGGGTTTGTTTCTTCAACTCAGCCTTCTCATGTGTTTAAGTTACAGAAAGCTCTTTATGGACTAAAGCAAGCTCCTAGGGCCTGGTATGAGACCTTAGCTAGTTTCCTGTTAGAGCACAACTTTACTAGGGGAGTAGTTGATAGAACCCTTTTCGTCAAGCATCACAAGGACACAATCCTGTTAGTTCAGGTGTATGTAGATGATATTATTTTTGGCTCCACTGATCCCAAACTGTGCAAAAAGTTTTCCAACTTGATGCATTCCAAGTTTGAGATGAGTAGCATGGGTGTGCTGTCTTACTTTCTTGGTCTCCAAGTTAAGCAAGATGCTGATGGTATCTTCATCTCCCAATCCAAATATGCCAAGGAATTGGTAAAGAAATTTGGGATGGCTGATGCTTCAGCAATGCCTACACCCATGGCTACTAATGTAGTTATTGATTCTGATGATCACGGCAAGCCAGTTGATCAAAAGAATTATAGGGCCATTGTTGGTTCCCTATTATATCTAACTGCAAGTAGGCCAGATATAATGTTTGCTACATGCCTTTGTGCTAGATTCCAGGTCAACCCCAAGGTATCTCATCTGATTCTTCTAAAAAGAATCCTGAGATACCTGAAGGGATGTCCAAATCTAGGACTTTGGTACCCAGCTGAGTCAGAATTTCAATTAATTGGATATTCTGATTCTGATTATGCTGGTTGCAGAGTTGACAGGAAGAGCACCTCAGGAACTTGCCAGTTCCTGGGAGAGAGATTGGTCTCTTGGTTCTGTAAGAAGCAGGCTTCTGTCTCAACTTCAACTGCAGAGGCTGAATATATAGTAGCTGCCAGTTGTTGTTCACAGATCCTGTGGATTCAAAACCAGCTTGTGGATTATGGTTATTCACACAAGAACACCAAGATCATGTGTGATAGTACCAGTGCCATTTCTATTGCACAAAATCCAGTGCACCACTCTAGAACCAAGCACATTGAGATTAGGCACCATTTCCTGAGAGATTATGTGGAAAAGAACAAGATCTGTCTTGAGTTCATATCCATTGAATTTCAGAGAGGTGATATATTCACCAAGCCTTTAGATGAACAGAAGCATCTGTTCTTTTTAGTTCAACTAGGCATGATTAATGGACGAGACTAAGTGTGACTATATCAGCCTATGTTGAAATCTGCTTGAAGATCGTCGAACGATGATCGAAGATCGTCGAACGGATTAAGCCTATCGTCGACCTCTGGTTAATGATAGCTTATCTGTTTGAAGATCGTCGATCGACGTTCGACCATCGTCGAACAGGTTGAGCTCATCGTCGATCTCTGAACGACGACAGTTTGTTGCTTGTGAAGCCAGAAATAGCCGAACGATGGTTCGACTACTCTGCTTCTGAGCCGATCGTCGAACGGCCGTTCGACTATCGGGTCAAGTATCTTTTTAATAGATCGACTATTCCCGGTCTAATATAAAGCCGATAGTCGACCTAGGTTAAAAGATCTTGTGTTTTATCGTCGACGGAGCGTGCCCTTTCGCATTCTGCTTTCCCGCTTGCGATTTCCGGGCGTTTCGTCTTCTTCGTTCTCTGCAGCTTTCTCGAGCTTTCTCCAGCGAATCCATGGCGGTCTCTCCAGCAGTTTTAGCCGTCGTGAAGTTTGATGCAGGATTCAGCGTGGATTTCGACGCATTCAGCAGCTGCGATGCAGGAATAGTAGAAGTTCTACAGCTATGCAGGGATCAGGGTTTAGAGAAGTTAATGTCTGAAAGGATTAAGATCAACATTCCAGAAATCAAAGAATGGGCTTTCACGTCGTCTTCCACAGACGAATCGATGATCGGTACCATCGGCGGAGAAGAGGTAATCCTGACTCCGGCCGTTTTATCTGATGTTTTTGGATTAGTTATTGGTGATGAGGATTATGAGCAAGATGCTCAGGAATTTGGAAGAATGCTGGTTGAGCTGGGACATGCTGAGGGCATTCCCACGAAGCTGCTCAAAGTGAATTTTCCTTTCAAAATCAAGTTCCTGGCTGAGTTAGTAGGAAAAGTGCTCCTGGGTAAGCACTCTGCCCACGACAATATAACAAGGCAGCAATTCGCACTCATGTGTGCGATTGTTAATCGAAAAAGGATCGATTGGGCAGCAGTTGTGTTCGATTTAATCAGGAAAAAGACTGGTAAGAAGGAAGTCACCCTAGGAAGGGTCATTGGAATCTTCCTTAAAGAAAAATACCCCCAGCTGCTAAGTTCAACTGCAACAACAATCAATGCGAGCAAGAAGATGGACCCCAACTTGTTCTCTAAGTGGAAGAGAACGTTTGTGAAACCTGCTCCAGCAACATCTGAGGACACAAGGACTGAATCAGTCGCTCCTCACCATGTTGAAGCTGGCTCAGCTCTTCCTTCCTCCTCCTCTGCTTTGCCGTCTGCCTCAGTTGAAGTACCATCAACTTCAGCTGAAGTACGACCTTCTTCCTCTGCTGCTCCAGAAACAACTACGGTTGTTCCTCTTTCCCCTCCAGCTTCTCCTCTACCTGCTCATCTGGCTAGGATATCTGCTCCTAGCTTTGATTTGTTAGGATCAGAGAGAATTCCTACTCCTCCTGTATCTCCCGCTCATTCCCCAGATCATTCCCCAATTAACTCTCCTGCTCCATCACCTGCTCAATCTCCTGCTCGATCCCCTGTCCACACCATTTCTCATCCCAGCACCACTACCATATCTGCTGCAGCTCCATCCACTTCACATCCTTCATCTATTGAGATCTCTCCTGAGCTTAGCTCCCGCATTGTGGAGCTGATTACCCCCTCAATCAAAACCATGATTGAAGAGGCAATCGCTCCCCTTGCAGCCTCCATAGATCTCTTATCTGCCTCCATCAAATCCCTTTCAAAATCTGCTGAGCCATCTTCCTCAAGGGGCCTGGTTTCAGTATCTACTGAAATCAGGTAGGGGGAGATGTTCAATGAAGATGCCTCAGACCATCCTGCCTCCCCTCCAGCTATAAAGGATACAGTCATGTCTGCCCAGGAAGAATCTACTCAAGCTGAGATAGAAATAGTTCCAGATGTTGTAATGACTGCCCAGGAAGAATCCGCCCCTGCTGAGGAAGAAATAGCTCCTGCTGAGAAAGTAATAGCTCCAGTTTTGTCTGATAAGGAAATAGCAGATGGAATCCTGCTATCTGAGATTGCAGTTAAAGTCTGCTTAGAAGATCTTACCTCTCCTGTGATTGCTAGATTCCTAGAAGGAATTATAACTTCATATCTGAATGAATCATGGGAGATGGTTAAGTATGAAGGTAACTCTTTCATTCATTTTGTTGATGAGTCGATTAATTTGATAGTTTGTGAATACCTTGAGGGGATGATTATCGCTTATTTAGCAGATATGAATTCATAATTTTACAGATGTTATTAAAGAAGATTTAGCTGCTCAGATCATAGCAGTTGTCTCTGAAGCTGATCCAAGTGTTTCTGATACTCAAGTAGATCCTGAATTAGAATCCTTTTTAGATAATAAAGAAGATGAGTCTGAGAAAGATGAAGTCAAAGTTGACTCTCCTGTTCTGAATTTGGAAGAAGTTCAAGCAAGAGCAGCCTGGGATTTAAGAGTTCAATCTTTAAAAGAGAAAGAGAAAGATTTGCAAATTGAAAAGTCAACCATCTGGGATGACTCTCCAGGGTTGGACTTAGATTCCCTTCTGGCTCTGGATGCCATGGAAGAGGAAAGGGAAAAATCTGCTTCAAAGCTTAAAGAAAAGGCTGTTTCAGAAGCCTATGATCCTTATGAAAATCCTCCCTCATCTCATTCTGATGATGATGATGATTCTGATATTTCTGAGAAGTCAAAGAGAAAGAAAGCTGCCTCAAAGAAAAGAAAAGCTGCTCCTCCTCCACCTCCCAGTAAGGATAATGATATTCCCTATTACATTCTGAAGGGCATTGACCCTAAATCCAAGGATTTTCAGCACTGGATGAGGTTTTCAAAGAATCAGCAGAAAGAAAGAAAAAGAACTAAGAGGTATGATAGTCCTGTCTCAAGATGGACTCCCAGAGGTCCTCCTCCTCCTCCTGGTGCAGGAGCCTCTGGGAACCTATCAGCTAATCCTGCTGCCTCTTTTGGAAGATCTGCGTCTTTTCAGCCCCAGCCAAGACAAGGTTATCAAAGCTCTCAAAGCAAATCATTTTCTGGTTCTCAAAGACAAATGAAGGAGACTGTGGTTCAAAGACCAACCTTTTCCCCACCTCCTTCTCCAAAGAAGAGAATTTCATCTCCATCTCCAGTTCAGACTGAGGAAATTGTTTCAAAAGGTAAATAGTTTACTTTGTGTTAAAAATATCTAGCAAGAACCTCTCTGCTAAGTTTGCTTCTAATTTCTTATCTAGTTATTCAAGATAAAATAGCTGATGCTGCTTCTCCTGAGCCTGTGTATGAAAATCCTGAGCTCGATCCTAACTTTAGGATGGCTCGCTTTTAAGAACTAGTAGGAGCAGCTCAAATAAGAAAAGCTAGAGCAGAAGGAAAAGATGCGACTGGTCTAACTACCATGTCAGCTTACAGAAAGAAAGAATTTGAAAAGTTCCAGGTTAATCCTGAGATTTTTGATCCATCAAAATATATGGAAAAACATCCTGAAGCAGTAGTCCCAAGAGCTACAGAGCTGAAGATCATTGGTGCGCAGGACCTGAAAATGTCAAAGAAAGAATCTGATGATCCCTTAAGGAAAATCTCTTTTGTTTCTAGTTCTTCTGTAGCTAAGCCTGACTCTGTTGATCCATAGTTTGATTAACTGCTGTGCTATATTTGTTTATCTGTTTGATAATCTGCTAGTTAATTGTTAACTATTTTCTGTATTATTTTATTGCTCTTTAGCTAGCTGTATGTTTTAGATGTTGAGAGACTTAACTCAAATAGGGGGAGATTGTTGGTACCCTAGTTTTGATTTGAGTTTAGTCCTCTCCTTTGTGCCCCTTGACCCAAGAAATACTTATGGTCAATGGTTAGGAGTCTAGCTGTAGAGTCCTCACTTTTCCAGATTGAGAATTTGGTTAAGTAAGTTTTTCGTTCGACGATAGTCGAACGCCGCTCGACTATCGTCTATCGGCTGATCGACGATCGTCTATCAGTTGGTCGACGCTTTGTCTGCGTTGATAGTTCGACTATCTGTTGATAGATCGACTATCTGTTTTGCGTTGATAGTTCGACTATCTGTTGATAGTTCGACTATCTGCTTGGCGAGGTAGTTTGACTATCTGTTCTGATAGATCGACTATCTGATAGTTCGACTATCTGTTGATAGGTCGACTATCTGTTCCGCCTTGATAGTTCGACTATCTGTTGATAGATCGACTATCTGTTTCGTCTTGATAGTTCGACTATCTGTTGATAGTTCGACTATCTGTTGCCTTTGATAGTTCGACTATCTGTCCTGATAGTTCGACTATCTGATAGTTCGACTATCTGCTGATAGATCGACTATCTGGTTTGTTTTGATAGTTCGACTATCTTTTGATAGATCGACTATCTGTTTTCTGAGGTAGGTCGACTATCTGCTTGATAGGTCGACTATCTCTGTGCGCTTGATAGTTCGACTATCTGTCCTAGATAGATCGACTATCTGATAGTTCGACTATCTGTTCTGATAGTTCGACTATCTGCCGGGGTAGTTTGACTATCTTCTTCGATAGGTCGACTATCTGAATCGTTCGACTATCTGCGCAATAGTTCGACGATCTCCGTGCGTCGTTCGACGATCTTCGAGGGTCGTTCGACGTTTTCTGTCTGCCGTTGTATTTTGTATTTATTTATTATATTTAATTAATTAATACATTTTCTGGCACAGTATTTTAAGCTGTATGATAAAATTACCAGGCAATATTTGCTCCATCTCTTTTGCCTGAGTCAAATCTTTTTAAGATAAAGTTGTTTGTCTTATTAGCTGTCATTGTAATTTACTTTATCTATTGTCAGCCCTTTCTAGCCGTTAGACTGAAAAGTCTTCTTTTGCTATAAAGAGATTATTTCTGATGTGACTTTATTTAGTCCTTCTGTTATTTGATTTAAGCCTGCAACTTCTTAGAAAGAGGTTCATTCCTTTTATAGAATGTTTTGCTGCAGAGTTGTTTCTGTCTTCTTAATATTTACAGCCCAGGTCTCAAGGCTCAGAAGAAGACAAATAATTCAAATGGAAGAGAGCCGTTGCTCGCTGATGATTATATAAAGGACCCTTTGAAGAAGGATTCAAGCTAGTGTTACATATATTCTCAAGCACTCAAGCCTTCATCAAGTTCTAAGCTTCCTGCTCTCAGCAATTTCCATCTAACTGAGAAGTGTTAAGATCTTCATCTCTTCTTCACCTGAGTTCTCCTGCTGTCAGGAAGTTCAAACTCAGAGTTCCTTTGAAGAAGAAGAAGAAGATAGCTGCTTGAAGATCTTTGAGTTTATTATTTATTTTCTTCCTGTAGCTTTTCCTTCAGAACTTTCTGAAGAGTTTTCTGCACTGAAGCAAGACTTCACCTGGACATCTTTGAGCCAGGGGGAGCCTTGATTCCTTAGAGCATTCTAGCTCAGTGCAAGCTTTTGTGCTTCTCTAATCTATTGTAAAATAGAGAAGACATCTTAACCTTCTTCCCCCTCCTGTATAGGGTTATTACTCCCTTCAAAAGTATCCCTTGGTGGCAGGGCACCTGATCAAAAACCTGTGCTTGGTTTTTAGACACCTGATCAAAAGTCTAAAGGGTTTCTGGATCTACCTGAAGCAGATCCTGTTGGTGGCAGGGCACCTGATCAAAAACCTGAGTGGATTCCTACCGTGTGGGTAGAAGAGTGGACGTACCCAAGTTGTTTGGGGAACCACTATAAATTTCCTTGTGTCGTCTGGATTCCTTTGTTTAATTCCTGCATTGTGGCTGTGATTAGATATAACTAGGTTGCTAGTTGCTGATTAGGTTTTTCCAAGCTTAACTGTAATTACAGTTAGCCTGTGTTTGTACACATCACTTGTGTTAGGCTTTAAGGTTAAATCAATATCTATAATCTTTTCATTCCGCACTTCACTCCAAGGGAGTTGGGTAGACTATTAAGTTTTGTCTGTGCAAAATTTGATAACTCTATTCACCCCCCTCTAGAGTAGTATCTATCCCTTCACTTTCAGAACATACTGTAGATCTATCTCCCCATGCTCCACATGCTCCCAGATGAAGTGGTATCATAGCTCAATGTGCTTTGTCCAACTATGAGAGATTGGGTTGTTGGCTATTGCTATCGCACTGGAGGAGTCGCAAAATAGAGGGATGTCTTTGACTTGCATATTGTAGTCTTTCAGTTGGTTCTTTAGCTAAAGCAATTGTGCACAACAACTGCCGGCAGAAATGTATTCTGACTCGGGCGTTGAGATTGCGACACAATTTTACTTTTTGTTGCTCCTGGAAATGAGTCTCCTTCTTAAGGAATTGGCAAGTCCCGGAAGTGCTCTTTCTATCGTCTTTACTACCTACAAAGTCTGCATCTGAAAAACCAATTAGTTTCTATCATTACTTCTTGGGTACCATAAGTCATGATTCGGTGTACCTTTAAGGTATCTCAAAATCCGCTTTGCAGCAGCATAATGAGATTCTTTATAGTTCACTTGAAATCTAGCACAGACACATGTGGAGAACATTATGTCTGGTCTACTGGCAGTAAGGTAGAGCAAGGATCCAATTATGCTTCTGTACTTGGTTTCATTAAAAGGCTTTCTTTTCTCATCCTTGTTCAGAGACATAGCTGAACCCATTAGAGTCCTCATAGAGGTTGCATTCTCCATAACGAATTTCTTAATCAACTCCTTGGTGAGCTTAGTCTGCGAGATGAAAATTCTATCTTCACATTATATCACCTGAAGTCCTAATAAATACTTCAGCTCACCCATACTGCTCATTTCAAACTTCCCTTGTATAAGTTTAGAAAACTTCTTGCAGAGGTTTTCGTCTGTAAAGCCAAAAATAATATCATCGACATAGATTTGCATTAGGAAAATTTTGCCTTTAATTTCCTTAAGAAATAATGTCTTATCTATATTTCCCCGTGTGAACTTCTTCTAAAGAAGAAAGTTATACAGTGTCTTATACCAAGCTCTAGGAGCTTGTTTCAAACCATACAGTGCTTTAGATAAAAGATATATGTAATCAGGATAGTTAGAATCAACGAAACTTGGAGGTTATTCTACATACACTTCTTCCTTTATGTCAACATAAAGGAAGGCAGTCTTCACATCCATCTGATATACAGTGAATCCCTTAAGTGCATCGTAAGCTAGGAACAACCTGATGGCCTCTAGCCTTGCCACTGGAGCATTAGTCTGGTCGAAGTCGATTCCTTCTTCTTGTCAACATCCTTTGGCGACGAGTCTGGCCTTGTTCTTTATGATAGTTCCATTCTCGTCCATCTTGTTCCTGTTGACCCACTTGGTTCCGATGATGTTCTTACCTTTAGGTCTTGGAACAAGTTTCCAGACTTGACAACGCTAAAACTTATTCGGCTCTTCTCCCATGGCCAAAATCCATGATGTGTACGAGTTTGCTTCCTAAAACTTCTTTGGTTCAACCTGTGAGAGAAAACTCAAATATAAATTTTCATTAGTAGTACCTCTACGAGTTCTGACACCATCCCTTGGATCTCCTATGATTTGCTCAATTGGGTGATCCTTTAGATGTGTGAGCTCTAGATTCCTTGCATCTGGAGTGTCTTCATCCACAGGAGTGACTTCATTAACCTTGATGGTTTCTTTATCTTGATCATCAACCTCTCCAATCAGGGTTGGAGTGGTGATCTTGATAAACTTTTCTCCTTTTTCTTCAATCGTCTCATCCAAGTTAAGTTCTTTTAACTTTGAACCTGCATCTTCAATGAACACACTAGAAGATTTGCTTTGCAGCAAGCTCGTCTCATCAAATACAACATGAATAGATTCTTCTACAACTAGGGTTTTCTTATTAAATACCCTATATCCTATGAAAAGTTACTATGGCTACTATATCCTATGAAAATACCTTCAAAGATCTTTTTACTAAATTTGGTAGTATGATACTTGCCATTGTTAAGAACGAAGCATTTACAACCAAAGATTCTAAAATATGAAATGGTCGGCTTCCTGCCTTTTAGAAGTTTGTAAGGTGTCTTATTATGGTTCTTGTTTATGAGTGCTCAATTTTGCATGTGACATGCAGTGTTGACGGCTTCAGCCTAGAAGTACTCCGGTAGTGAGGCATCACTCAACATGGTCCTACAGGCCTCTATGACTGTTCTATTCCTTCTCTTAACTACTCCATTTTGCTGTGGAGTATGGGGAGAGGAAAACTCATGGAAGATACCTAGGCTTTCACAGAATTCTGTTATGGCCCAGACTTGAATTAAGTTCCATTATCACTTTTGATTTTGACTACGAAACAGTTGTATTCATTCTGAATCTGCCTGACAAAATTTGTGAAGGCGTTGAAGGTATCTAACTTGTGTTTCAAAAAGAACACCCACGCAAAGCGCGAGTAATCATCGAAAATAACCAACGTATAATCCTTACCTCCCAAACTTCTAACTTGCAGTGGACCGAACAAGTCCATATGAAGTAGGTGTAAACACCTATTAGAGTCTTTGCTAATAATGCTTTTAAAGATAGCCCTAATTTTCTTTCCTTTTACACATGCGTGACAATATCTATCTTTAACGCACTTGACATTTGGGGCATCACGTACTAAATTCAGAGAAAATAATTTATTAATAGTTTTGAAATTAATATGTGTTAATCTCTTGTGCCATTGGTCACCAAGAGACACACTATCTTTCGGCAAAAGACACACTAGTGTAGAAGAGTCTATGCAAATAAAATTTAAACAAAAGATATTCCTACTATGAGTGCCTGATAAAATTATTTCCAAATTGTCAACAGACTTTATCAAACACTTATCAGAATGAAATTCAGCTATGTATCCTTTATCGCATAGTTGGCTTATGCTTATGAGATTATGTTCCAATCCTTTAACATAATCCACATCTGAAAAAGATACACTACCATTAGTAATCATACCATAGCCTTTCATAATTCCTCTATCAGAACCTCCAAAGATGACCTTTGGCCCATTCATGACTGGTGAGTAATTCAGAAGTAGGCTTCTTGTCCCAGTCATGTGCCGAGAACATCCACTGTCAAAGTACCAGATTGGAGTTTTGGTGGTGGTCTTTGGACATACCTGCAGTCAAAAAACAACTTGCCTTAGGAGCCCAAACTTGCTTGGGTCCTTGGTCTCTAGTTAGCTTGCTCGCCCTACATGTATTAATAATGTGAACGGTCTTTGTTACATGGTTAAACTGAGGGGTAACATAGTTTCTAGGATTAAACCAGTAATCGATGGCAAAGTGAGCAATTCTGGCACAACACCAACAGTCAAATCTGTTGTATCTTTGCCTAACAATTTCCTGCTTGAACTTTTGAGATTGTGGTCTAGCGGGGGTAGTAGAGTTGAGGGTAGAAGCCTCATGATGATGACAATCACATGAATTCTTCTCCTTAGTAGGGTTTTCTATAACGGGTTTAACCCTTGAAGCTTTCTCGATGTTATTACCATGATCATAAGGTTCGTAGTTCTAAAGAGTGATCTCCTAAAAAGGTGCCTTGAAGACACTCTCGCTAAAGACTCGGCGACAGGTCCATCCTTGGTAACGATACTTGGGCTCTACATAAGTAGGCCTTGCAAAGTGACCATAGTATGAGTCCAGATCAAACTTATTTGTCGGAAAGACAACTTTACTAAATGAAGTTTGTTCTAGCAGAGCTTTCCCTTTATCCATACCCAGAGCCTTCTTGGCCACCTTATTTTTCCTTTGGGCTTTATTTCTCCTAGATGATTTAATAGGAGCACCCACATGGCCTAATCCAGCACCTTTGGCCTGAGCAGAGAACTCAGCAATAAGAGGAAGAACTATCTTGGGCTTAGATAAACCTTCAACAAGTTTCTTTTTGGCTTCAAGTTGCTCTTCCAATCCCTTGATGATTTCCTCTTTCTGATCGAGGTGCTTGAGAGCCTTATTGTATTCTTCCATAGCATCATGGAAGTCTTTCTTAAGGGAGTCCATCATTATAATTTCCTCTCTCAGATTGCTCTCTTCAACCTTTAGAGATTTGATCTCCTAAGCGTGAGCTCTTGCCACTCTACGACATTTGTCGTAGGCTTTGATCAACTCTTTATATCGAGACATGAGTTCAGATTCCTCGTTAGAAGAACATTCCTCATTCTCATGGTCAGAATCAACAAATTCAGAAAGAGGGGTGTGAGATTTTACCTCCCTAGTGAACTGGGGCTCTTCATCTTCGTCAGTTTGTGCCATTAGCCCAATGTAGGCTTACTCTTCATGACTTGACTCATATGAGTCAGTGTCGCTGAGGGTTTTGCTTTTTTTGGCTAGCAGGCTTCTTTCTGTCTTCTTCTTATGGTAAGAAGATTTCTTTTCGTTTCTTCTTCCACCCTCCTTCTTATGAGGGCAATCAACAATAACTTGACCTGACTTATGACAACAGTAACAAATGATGTTAGTAGAAATATGTTTGTTCGGTTTAGTATTATACCTGTCCTAGATACTTGAGCCTTTCTTCTAGCGATAACCATCATGTCGTGATCTTCTGTATGAGGTATCTTTTCCTCTACGTTGCTTTTTCTTGTTCAAGAATTTTTTGAACTGTCTTGAGAGTAGAGAGAACTCTCCTTCAGATAGCTCTGAGCCTGAAGTGCTTGGCTCAGATGATTCTTCTTAACTTTCCTCATATGCTGGGGCAGGGGAGCCAGCCTTAGGCTTCTTTGAGGTGTCTGCCTTGAGAGATACAGACTTCTCCTTGGATGAAGACCTGTTGTCTTCTTCAGCTTTTCTTGAATTGATTTGAAGCTCATGACATAAGCATTCTGAAGAGATTTTGCGGGTCAGTCTCAACAAGCTTTCCAAATTCCCGAATAGCACAAACCTTGTTATCCCATTCCTTAGTCAGGGATCACAAGAACTTATCATTCAGTTCTTCATTGGTAAAGACTCAGTCGTAGACTCTTAGGCCATTAACTATCTTGAAGAAATTCTTAAATGAGTCAGCAATGGTGTCCTTGGGTCCTTGTCGGAAGGGTTCATACTTTTGATTCAGAAGGGATCTTCTGTCATCCCTAACTTCTTCAGTACCTTCCATCAAGATGATAAGAGACTGTCACATCTCCTTAGCAGACTGGCAGTAAATCAATTCTGTAGTATTGAATCATTGACTGCACTTGCTATAATATTTTTGGCTTTCTTGTCTAAAGAGACAAGTGCAATCTCATCTTTGTCGAGATCCATCAGCTTCTTAGGAACTTGCTTTGTAGCATCTTTAGTGGAGGCGGTCATGGTAACATAATGACCTTCTTCAACAATCATGAAGATTCTTGGATCCACAGCTTCCATAAAGAACTTTATCCCACTTTCCACAAAGCAAAATTCTTCTTTGTGCACAAAGGAAGCTTGGCAAAATCCTTGGCTCTATCCATGCTTGAATAACTCAAAGACAACTTGTGGCAGATCTGATCAAGGTGTAAACCTTTTAATTATCAACCTCCCTCTGATACTAATTTAAAAACATCTATGTGTCTACCTAAATCACCTCGAGGGTGGTGAATAGGTGAGTTGTGCTACTTTTTTGCGGAATAAAAACTTTAGCGATCTAATTACAAGAAATAAACAAGCATTCACAGAGGACACCAAGTATTATAGTGGATCCCCAATATTAGGTACGACTACTTTCCACTCACCGATCTAGCAAAGCACTAGACTCGACTACTCCACTAATCTCGGATTGAAAATAATCCTACCACTCGGAACAACGTTCCTACAATCTCGATCCAAAAAGGGATCTACACTCGGAATAAGAAAAATTCCTTCAACTCGGAGAACAAATTGCCTACGCTCGGAGAATAATCTCCTACAAGATTAAAAAGAAATTTGTACAATACAAACAGTAATCTTCTCAGATCTTAAAATCTCTCCCTAGGTGTTCTTTCTTAGACTTTGTGTCTTTATCAAAAATTATAGAAGAAGACTCTCGGCTAGATCTGTTATGAGAAACTTTGACTCACACGATCAAGGATTAGATGGATAATGATGAATCTCTTGATCTGCAAAACGATCTGGATCGAAAGTTGCCCTTGGCGTTCTTGAAGACGTGTGGCGACTTTCTGAAGAATATGAAATTTGTCGGCCGATTTAGAATCTTAGAATAACACGCTTAGGGTTAGTCATAATAACATGACCTTTTATAAGATCTCCCTAATGGTTATAATTGTCATTAATGATGGACACGTGGACCAGTCATATCATGGAATTCAAAAAATTAATCTGACAGAAACTTAAAGAATTTTCTGAAAAAGAGTCAGCATTTCTCGAGTAAGAAATATACTACTCGAGTGAATTAATTGGCTCTCGAGTGAATGACTCCGACTACTCGAGATGAGATATTTTTGGAAATTCTGGATAGAGAAAAGAAATCACTCGAGTGGTTAAGAGATCACTCGAGTGCTAAATATACTTCTCAAGTGGTAGACTTGAACTTCTCGAGAGCTTGGACTTTGGAGAAAATTCTGGAGGAAATGTCGATCACTCGAGTACTAAAACTGGACTACTCGAGTACTAAACGAACTACTCGAGTACAAGGATGTGCCACTCGAGTGGTCTTAGAATTTTCTCGAGATCTATCTTCTGTCACTCAAATTAAGCTACTCAACTACTCGAGTACTCAGCTAGACTACTCGAGAACTTAACTTATAAATTTTCAAAGACTTAAATATTGATCACTCGAGAAGGAGAGCAGGTCTACTCGAGTGCTGGACTTTGATTCTTGAGTGCTAGTTATAAGCTACTCGAGAACCATTTCCATACTCGAATCATAGACTAGATCTACTCGAGTGCTTCTAAAGTTTCTACTCGAGTACTAGAACTTCACTCGAGTAAAACACTTAGTATTTTTCTCACTTGTATGAAACTTAAGTTCTTTATTCCAAACAGCATCAGGTCTCCCTTCATTAGTCCAAGTGCTTAAAAAAGAAGTGTATCACAATAGAGAGGCTACACATGAGTCAACACCATGCATCACATAATGAGGAATTACATTGTATGGTCCTGTGTTTGATGACACACTATAGACTAACATTGGTCTACACTTGGCAATAAGTCCTACAAACACATAACTAGAACAGGAAATCAAATACAACCTAATTCATCTTAGTTCAAGGGTGACGTCATATAAATCAAGGTTATTGTGGATACAATACTCAACAATCTCCCCCTATTTGTAGAAGTCAGAACCCTCTACACTAAGGTGAATTATAACAAAATAATAAGAACTAGATATTCGAAAAGTAAGCACAGAACAAAATGCATGAAACTTAGAAATAAAAAGATAATCTTCAAAACTAAGAATTATATAATTAGTAATGTTTCAAGATTTCATCTCTACATAGATTCAATCCTCAATCTCAAAACATATAACCATTCCTAGCATTGTTGTTGTTGTTGTTATTATTGTTGCTGCCTATCCTTCTTCTCCTGTTAATTTCTCTGATAATTGTAGGGCTTGGGATAGTACTTGGGAGGTCTTGGTGGTTCATTTGGATTATTCCTCCCATTTTCTTTGCCATAGATCCTTCTTTTAGTCATAGACTTATCATACAATTCCCATTCAGAAGAGCTATAATGAAGGTTCTTGCATTCATTATAATCCATAACAAGCTTCAGTGTATCAAGAATCAAGGATTTGGAAGTTGTGCTCGAGATTTTAGCAAACTCCTGAGCTTTCCTTTTCCCTACCTCTGGGTTTGGAAAAGATCTACTGGCAGAAGCTCCATCTCCATATTTCAATCTTTTAGGAATCTGAATTTCTGGTAGATCTTGAGGAATGTCAGATTCCCATACCTAAGAGTAAGATTCTTGAGGTAGAGCTTCCCCTTGAGGCCTAGGAGAAAGGTAGGCATCTGAGCAGGCATCTGAGCAGGCTGGCCTTCTACAAGAGGATTCAGATGGTGAGGAAGGATGTTAGGATAAACTTGGAATTCAGGGAATATCTTATTATGCATTCACACTATAGTATCATAAGTGTAAAACTTCACAGACTGAATCTGGGCTAGCACATCTATATTAATTTCAGTCCTTTTCTCAGTCTAGAGGGTCTTTACATTAGTATCATACTTTTCAACTTATTCTTTCACTATTCCCTCCCCCTTTCTGATTTCTACACATAGCTTCTCTATAGCTTCATCTTTTAAGGTGCCCACTTATTCACATATATTTTGAAGGTGCTCTTGAGCTTTCTTTTCAAGGTTAATCTGATTGTTTGTAAGAGTAACTCCTTGGTCCATGACTTGACCAACACTTGAAATTGTATGATCTAGAGCTTTGCCACCTATCTGGAAGAGGTGCCTTAGTTGGCCAGTATTGTGTTGAATCTCAGCAAACCCTCTGCTGATTTCTTTTTCCAATGATGTGGCTTTGTCTTGGACAACTTTCAGAGAATCATCAAAATATTTCATTGGATCTAGCAGCATCTGTTCAATCTTACCAAGTATATCAGATGTAACAGGTGTAGTAGTAATAGGAGGAGTAACAGAAGCTGGAGGAGGAGGGGAAGTCCAGGGGGAAATTTAATCAACAACTACTGAGCTTTGAGCTCTTGTAGTATGAATCATGACATCTCCTTCCTCACTAAGAAAGGTGGGAAGAGTGAAATCTAATCTCCCCAAGGGAGCTTCAGCAGGTTCTAGAGACTTCTCATTCTCATCTGAAAGCAAAAGTGTCGCTTGTGGTTCTTTCTCTACAACAGAGGAGTGATCAATATGTGCCTCTGGAGATGGTGCAGGAGATGGTTCCTTGGATGGCTCTTCAGCATTTTCTTTATGGAGGGGAGGAAGAGGCTCATTTGAGCTAAGTTCTTCAATCATCTTGTTTATATCTTCAGTAGTGGAGAGGATGGTCTCTTGTACCTGGGAATCTGTCTAAAGATCTTCTGCAGTGGAAGGACGGAAGGATGTATCTGGAGGTGGAGAAGGTACTCGTTCTTACTAACCAGAAGGAGCAGGAGGAGTAGGCATCCTAACTTGCTGCACAGAGGAGGTTGGCTTCCCCTCAGCTACTGCACCAGATATGCCAGAAACATTATAGAGAGTGGGAGATGGGGTCCATTCCTCTGCAACAGGTTGCTCATTGGCTTTAGCAGCATAGGCTTGGTTCTGCAATTTCAATTCCCACCTCTGAATGGAGGAAACATATACTTTCTTCATATGGTGGATGGTTGTGCCTTTGGAGAAATCAAACACCTTAGGATTAATCTCATGTAATATTAAAGAGATAATCCTTGCATAATTTGGAGCCTTATTGCTCTCCCTTATCTTGTCCAAGATCATCATACCAAACTGAAATATCTTCCTGCAGATAATGGTTGTCATAATGTCAAAAAGATAATTAGCTATGAAACTGATGGAGCTAGTCCTGCACAAAAGTATTTTTCCAATTATGTCCACTAGTAACTTGCTCTCTGGATTGAGTTCTATCCTTCTGATGGCTGCTACTTCAGTTGAAATACCACAGAAATTACAAGTTCTTTCATTATCTTCTTCAGTTATGTCATCGTCTTCATCCACTATTGGCATTTTAAGGAGTTGTGAAACAGAGGTTTTGTTAAGATTTACCTTGATTCCCTTGACCTTGTACTTCAACACTTTCCCATTCCCCTTGACTTTGATGTTCTTGAAAAATTCTTCAACCTCTGTAAAGAGTATTTTGGATGGCTGCTGAAGGACAAATATCAAACCTGCTGTGTCGAGTAGAATCATCAAGTTCTTGAAATCATCAGAAATCTCTGCTATGCCGGCGACAACAACCTCACTGCCATCTCCGATCTTCGACAGTGGCCCCATCTCCTTCAGTGAATTTCGGGTGATGGATTGGAGGATGACGATGACAGCAATGTTCTCTGTGTAAAGAACGGAAGGCGAAGAGTCTTTTCGAGGGAGAGAGGATTTGAACTCGAGTAGATTCTTGAAATCCCATATTTTCTATTTATATAACCCTAGTAATGATGATAAGGTGTCTAATAAAGCTTAAACATACCTTAGATTGGGCAGAAAGGATGCGGGTTTCAAAAATGAAAAATTTGAAAGAATTCAGAATCTGACGGGTCATTTCTTGAGTGGAACTTCAGTACTCGAGTGATGGAATAACTGTACTCAAGTGGCGGTATGACAGCACTCCAGTGGCACAATTCTACTTCTCGAGAAGAAGTTTAGTACTCGACTGATAGCACTCGAGTGACTTACTTAGTTCTCGAGAATTCAGAGAAGTACTCGAGTAGTTAAATTCGAGTTCTCGAGTAGTCATTCCTTCTCTCGAGAAATGAAGTCCACTTAGAGAAATTCTAACCTTTTTTACTAAACCTTGATTTCTTAGCTGTGAAATGAGTCCACCTTGTCTATTCCTCTTTGTTGAGCATACCTAGTTCAGTTTTGAAGAGACTGAACTTGTTCTCATCCAACGGCTTCGTGAAAATTTCTTCAATTTTCCTATCAGTTGGAAGATACTGCAGATCTGTGTCTCCATGCTCCACATACTTCCGGATGAAGTGGTATCTTAGCTCATTATGCTTTGTCCGGCTGTGAGAGACTGGGTTGTTGGCTATTATTATCGCACTGGAGGAGCCGCAAAACAGAGGGATACATTTGACTTGCATATTGTAGTCTTCCAGTTGGTTCTTTAGCCAAAGCAATTGTGCACAACAACTACAGGCAGAAATGTATTCTGACTCGGCCATTGAGATTGCGACACAATTTTGCTTTTTGTTGCTCTTGGAAATGGGTCTCCTTCCATGGAATTGGCAAGTCCCAGAAGTGCTCTTTCTATCATTTTTACTACCTACAAAGTCTGCATGTGAAAAAACAATCAGTTCGCTATCATTACTTCTTGGGTACCATAAGCCAAGATTCAGTGTACCTTTAACGTATCTCAAAATCCATTTTGCAGCAGCATAATGAGATTCCTTACAGTTCACTTGAAATCTAGCAAAGTCATATGTGGAGAACATTATGTATGGTCTACTAGAAGTAAGGTAGAGCAAAGATCTAATTATGCTTCTGTACTTAGTTTCATGAAATAGTTTCCCTTTCTCATCCTTGTCCTGAGACATAGCTGAACCCATTGGAGTCCTCATAGAGGTTGCATTCTTCATTCTGAATTTCTTAATCAACTCCTTGGTAAACTTAGTCTGCGAGATGAAAATTCCATCTTCAGATTATTTCACCGGAAGTCCTAAGAAATACTTCAGCTCACCTATACTGCTCATTTCAAACTTCCCTTGCATAAGTTTAGAAAACTTCTTGCAGAAGTTGTCATCTGTAGAGCCAAAAATAATATCATAGACATAGATTTGCAATAGCAAAATCTTGCCTTTAGTTTCCCTAAGAAATAATATCTTATCTATCTTTCCCCTTGTTCACTGGGGAGGTAAAATCTCACACCCCTCTTTCTAAATCTTATGATTCTGACCATGAGAATGTGGAATGTTCTTCTGACGTGGAATATGAACTCATGTATCACTATAGAGAGTTGATCAAACCCTACGACAAATGTCGTAGAGTGGCAAGAGCTCAGGCTAAGAAGATCAAATCTCTAAAGGCTGAAGAGAGCAATCTGAGAGAGGAAATTGTAATGATGGACACCCTCAAGAAAGACTTCCATGATGTTATGGAAGAGTACAATAAGGATCTCAAGCACCTCGATCTAAAAGAGTAAATCATCAAGGGATTGGAAGAGCAACTTGAAGCCGAAAAGAAACTTGTTGAAGGTTTCTCTAAGAATAAGATAGTTCTTCCTCTTATTGCTGAGTTCTCTGCTCAGGCCAAAGGTGCTGGCATAGGCCATGTGGGTGCTCCTAGTAAATCTTCTAGGAGAAATAAAGCCCAAAGGAGAAATAAAGCGGACAACAAGGCTCTGGCCAAGGAAAAAGGGAAAGCTCCGCTAGAACAAACTTCATTTTGGAAAGTTGTCTTTCCGACGAATAAGGTTGATCTGGACTCGTCCTTTGGTCACTTTGCTAGGCCTACTTATATAGAGCCCAAGTCCCGTTACCAATAATGGACCCATCCCCGAGACTTTGGCGAGAGTGTCTTTAAGGCACCTTATGAGGAGATCACTCTTCATAACTACAAAGCTTATGATCATGGTCACAACATCGAGAAAGCTCCAAGGATTAAACCCGTTGTAGAAAAGCATATTATGGAGAAGAAGTCATGTGATTGTCATCATCATGAGGCTTCTACCTCTAACTCTACTGCCCCCGCTATACCACAATCTCAAAAGGTTAAGCAGGAAATTGTTAGGCAAAGATACAACAAATTTGACTGTTGGTGTTGTGGTAGAATTGGCCACTTTGCCATCGATTGCTGGTTTATTCCCAAAAACTATGTTACCCCTCAGTTTAACCATGTAATAAAGACCGCTCACATTGTTAATATATGTAGGGGGAGCAAGCTAACTAGAGACCAAGGACCCAAGCAAGTTTGGGCTCCTAAGGCAAGTAGATTTTTGACTGCAGGTATGTCCAAAGACCACCAAAACTCCAATCTGGTACTTGGACAGTGGATGTTCTCGGCACATGACCGGGACAAGAAGCCTACTTCAGAATTACTCACCAATCGTGAATGGGCCAAAGGTCATCTTTGGAGGTTCTGACAGAGGAATTTTGAAAGGCTATGGTATGATTACTAACGGTAGTGTATCTTTTTCGGATGTGGCTTATGTTGAAGTATTGGAACACAATCTCATATGCATAAGCCAACTATGCAATAAAGGATACATAGTTGAATATCATGCTGATAAGTGATTGATAAAGTATGTTGACAATTTATAAACAATTTTATCAGGCACTTGTAGTAGGAATATCTTTTTTTTTTTTAATTTTATTTGCATAGACTCTTCTACACCAGTGTGTTTTTTGGCAAAAGATAGTGCATCTCTTGGTGACCAATGACATAAGAGATTATCACATATTAATTTCAAAACTATTAATAAATTATTTTATCTGAATTTAGTACGTGATACCCCAATTGTCAAGTGCGTTAAAGATAGACCTTGTCACGCATGCGTAAAAGGCAAGCAAACAAGGGCTACCTTTTAAAGCATTATTGGCAAAGACTCTGATAGGTGTTTACACCTACTTCGACATGTTAGGTCTACTACAAGTTAGAAGTTTGGGAGGTAAGTATTATACGTTGGTTATTGTCGATGATTACTCGCGCTTTGCATGGGTGTTCTTTCTGAAACACAAGTCAGATACCTTCGACGTCTTTACAAATTTTGTCAGGAAGATCCAGAATTAATACAACTATTCCGTAGTCAAAATCAGAATTGACAATAGAACTGAAATCAAGTCTAGTGCCATGATAGAATTCTGTGAAAGCCTAGGTATCTTTCATGAGTTTTCCTCTCCTCGTACTCCACAGCAAAATGGAGTAGCTGAGAGAAGGAATAGAACACTCATAGAGGCCTGCAAGACCATATTGAGTGATGCCTCACTACCGGAGTACTTCTAGGCTGAAGCTGTCAACACTACATGCCACGTGCAAAATCGATCACTCATAAACATGAACCATAATAAGACACCTTACAAACTTCTAGAGGGCAGGATGCCGACTATTTCATATTTTAGAATCTTTGGTTGTAAATGCTTCGTTCTTAACAATGACAAGTATCATACTACCAAATTTAGTGAAAAGAGCTTTGAAGATATTTTCATAGGATATAGTAGCCATAGTATGGCATATTGGGTATTTAAGAAGAAAACCCTAGTTGTAGAAGAATCTATTCAGGTTGTATTTGATGAGACGAGATTGCTGCAAAGTAACTCTTCTAGTGTGTTCATTGAAGATGCAGGTTCAAAGTTGAAAGAACTTAACTTGGATGAGCTGATTGAAGAAAAAGGAGAAAAGTTCATCAAGATCACCACTCCAACCCTGATTGGAGAGGTTGATGATCAAGATGAAGAAACCATCCAAGTTGATGAAGTCACTCCTGTGGATGAAGACACTCCAGATGTATGGAATCTAGAGCTCAGACATCTGAAGGATCACCCAATAGAGAAAATCATAGGAGATCCAAGGGATGGTGTTAAAACTCATAGAGGTACTACTAATGAGAATTTATATTTGAGTTTTCTCTCACAGGTTGAACCAAAGAAGTTTGAGGAAGCAAACTCGGACGCATCATGTATTTTGGCCATGGGAGAAGAGTTGAATCAGTTCAAGCACAGTCAAGTCTGGAAACTTGTTCCAAGACCTAAAGGTAAGAACGTCATCGGAACAAAGTGGGTCTACAAGAACAAGATGGATGAGAATGGAACTATCATAAAGAATAAGGCCAGACTCGTCGCCAAAGGATATCGACAAGAAGAAGGAATCGAATTCAACCAAACATATGCTCCAGTGGCAAGGCTGGAGGCCATCAGGTTGTTCCTAGCTTACGCTGTACTTAAGGGCTTCACCATCTATCAGATGGACGTGAAGTCTGCCTTCCTTAATGGTGTCATAAAGGAAGAAGTGTATGCGAAACAACCTCCAGGTTTCGTTGATTCTAACTATCCTGATTACGTATATCTTTTATCTTAAGCATTGTATGGTTTGAAACAAGCTCCTCGATCTTGGTATAAGACGTTTGTGCCATTAGCCCAATATAGGCTTCCTCTTCATCACTTGACTCTGATGAGTCAGTATCGCTTAGGGGTTTGCCCTTTTTCGCTACAAGGCTTCTTTCTGTCTTCTTCTTATGGTAAGAAGATTTCTTTTCGTCTCTTCTTCCACCCTCCTTCTTCTTATGTGGGCAATAAACAATAACATGACCTGAATTATTGCAACAGTAACAAACGATGTTAGTAGAAATATGTTTGTTCGGTTTAGTATTATACCTGTCCTGGCTACTTGAGCCTTTCTTGTATCGATCACCATCATGTCATGATCTTCTGTATGAGACATCCTTGCCTCTCCTTTGGTTTTTCTTATTCAAGAATTTCTTGAACTATCTTGAGAGTAGAGAGAACTCTCCTTTAGATAGCTCTGAGCCTGAAGTGCTTGGCTTAGATGATTCTTCTTCACTTTCCTCTTATGCTGGGGCAGGGGAGGCATCCTTAGAGTTCCTTGAGGTGTCTGCCTTGAGAGCTATAGACTTCTCCTTGGATGAAGACCTATTCTTCTCTTCTTCAGCTTTTCTTGAATTGATTTGAAGCTCATATGACATAAGTTTTCCGAAGAGATTTTATGGGTCAGTCTCAGCAAGCTTTCCAAATTCCCGAATAGCACAAATCTTGTTATCCCATTCCTTAGTCAGGGATCGTAAGAACTTATCATTCAGTCCTCCATTGGTGAAGACTCGGCCATAGACTCTTAGGCCGTTAACTATCTTGAAGAAATTCTCAAATGTGTCAGCAATGGTGTCCTTGGGTCCTTGTCGGAAGGCTTCATACTTTTGATTCAGAAGGTATCTTCTATCATCCATAACATCTTCAGTACCTTCCATCAAGATTATAAGAGACTGCCACATCTCCTTAGCAGACTGGCAGTGAATCAAATTCTACAGCATTGAATCATCGACTGCACTTGCTATAATATTTTTGGCTTTCTTGTCTAAAAAGACAAATGCAATCTCATCTTTATCGAGATCCATCAGCTTCTTAGGAACTTGCTTTGTAGCATCTATAGTGGAGGCAGTCATGGGAACATAAGGACTTTCTTCAACAATCATGAAGATTATTGGATCCACAGCTTCCATTAAAAACTTTATCCTTTCTTTCCACAAAGCAAAATGGTTCTTTGTGCACAAAGGAAGCTTGGCAAATTCCTTGGCTCTGTCCGTGCTTGAATAACTCAAAGATAACTTGGGGCAGTTTTGATCAAGGTGTTAACCTTTTAATGATCAATGTCCCTTTGATACCAATTGAAAAACATCTAAGTGTCTACTTAAATCACCTAGAGGGGGGTGAATAGGTGAGTTGTGTTATTATTTACGGAATAAAAACATTAGCAATCTAAGCACAAGAAATAAACAAGCATTCACAGAGGACACCAAGAATTATAGTGGTTCCCCAATATTTGGTACGTCCACTTTCCACTCACCGATCTAGCAAAGCACTAGACTTGGCTACTCCACTAATCTCGGATTGAAAACAAACCTACCACTCGGAACCACATTCCTACAATCTCGATCCAAAAAGGGATCTACCCTCGTAAGAAGAAAACTTCCTACAACTTGGAGAACAAATCTCCTACACTCAGAGAATAATCTCCTACAAGATTAAAAAGAAATTTGTACAATACAAATAGTAATCTTCTCAGATCTGAAAATATCTCCCTTGGTCTTCTTTCTTGGACTTTGCAGCTTTATATGAAATTTTAGAAGAAGACTCTTGGGTAGATCTGTTCTGAGAAACTTTGACTCACACGATCAAGGAGAAGATGGAGAATGATGAATTTTCTTATTTGCAAATCGATCTGGATCGAAAGTAGCCCTTGGCATTCTTGAAGACGTGTGGCGACTTTCTAAAGAATATGAAATCTGTCGGCCGATTTAGAATCTTAGTGTAACACCCCTATCCATCACATAACATATAGCAGTAGGTCCGGCCGGGGCCCGACGCTATATACTACGCATAGATCGATTGGTTACTTATTGAAACCATTCAACCAATCACAACGTCCTACACAGAGCATCTTGCGGAAGCAGAATATAATGTTTCACAAGTAAAAGAACCCAACCAAGCATGAATGTCCACTACAAAAACCCATAGGAATGTATAATACACGAATAATGACCTTATGGCCTTACAAGATTTTGCTTAAATAGAAGTATTTTCCAAACCTCGACACGTAGGCCGGACAAACATGAGTAAATTAGAAAACACTCAAAATTTTAGGCCTTCGAGGGCCGGTGCAGCAACTTGGGCTTTAGCCCGCTATTTACCGCTCGGCTCCGCAGCACCTGCAAACAACAATCCACCACACGGTGGTAAACAAAGGCAACAGTCAGCTATGCTGACCAAATTATAACGATTCCGCCACCAAGCTCGGGGCAGCAAAGCTTCTTCCCTGCACTTGTTAGCCTAGCCAATGAAATAGAGAATAAGCAAGACATCACAGATGCGAGCTCAAATGGCCACACACCCCGTGCTCTCAGGGCAATAACTCGGTGAACCCGGTTGCAACCGTGGTCTCACCACCGTCCCTTGGACGGCAAAACTATTGAGCAATCTAGTCTTTCTGGTCTAAGCCTAAAACTCGCACGACCATGCCAATGGCCAGTCTCTTTTTCAGATGTCTGTCACCAAACCGCATAGCCCGGGTCCGCATCCACTTGCACGTTGCTCACATCGCATAGTCTTATTAATACGTACGCGCGGGCCAAGCTTCTCCCGGATCCCATAGTTCGATCACACAATCACATAACCCAGTTATGTTCATGGTTGGCTCCTCGGCCACCAAGATGGCGGAAATGCGTTTCTGCCCAGTTTTCCAGGAGCGCCTTAGGCTTACTCCCCAAGGATCCTTGCAGCAATCTACCCCGTAGAAACCCAAAAACAACAAAGGGCACGGAGTCTTCTCCGGCTAAAATGCAATGCACATCACCGATCAAGACCAACTTGTCTGGGTAGGCTTCACACATCATGTGTAACACCCCAAAAAGACTCAAAATTGAAGGTGCAGGTCATTTTACACGGCCTGGGACACGGGCGTGTCCCAGGGCGTGTCGGGGGTACACGGCCTGGGACACGGGCGTGTCCCAGGGCGTGTCACGCAAATAAAATGCATTTTGAGTCAGAAGGTTACACGGCCTACAACCAAGCCTTGAACATGGGCGTGTCCGATGCCGTGTGCCTACCCGTGTACTGCTTGCAGCTCGATGAGGCAGGGGTGATACGGGCGTGTCTCAGGAATGACACGGGCGTGTCAGGTTCGACACGGGTGTGTCGATGCCTGTGTTCTGGTAAAGCTTAGTCAGTACGAATATCGCGTGTGCCGCTTAAGGGTACACGGCCTGTGACACTGGCGTGTCACAGGCCGTGTCAGCCAAAAAAGTGAGTTTTTGGGAAATCGTGGCCGTTCAGATTTCTTTCTTTGGATCCAAGGGATCAGGTGATTCCTGGCTGGATTTAATCAGCAGAGGCTGAGGAAGAATTCATTCTTCATTTGATAAGGAAGAGAGAAAGAGAGAGGAGGAAGAAGAAGGAGGAGGAGATCAAGCCACCGGCGGAGTTCCCGTGGTCCGATTCGTGATCCGAAGCCGGCGTTGTGAAGGCAAAACTGCTGCGGTTCTTTCTCACCGGCTAGTTTGCGATGGCTCCCAAGATATCGACAAGGGTAACGATCTCCCTTCTTGGACATGTGAAGTCCTTCTTTTCTGCATTGCATAGGGAAAACCCTTCCCCGCGAGTGTGCGGTGGGTTGTGGTGTCCCTTGGGGTAGATATGTGAAGTCCCCCTTGTTAGAGGCCGGAATTGGAGTACGGCTCTAGGCATGCTGTGTGAAGCCCATCTGGACATGGTCTGGATTGGTGATGCTTGTTTGCATATCGGAGAAGGCTCCGTGATTATGGCTTGTGTTGCCTTGTGCCTACCTGTTGCTTGGTGCAGTGGGAAGTACTGGATGATGTCCAGGAAATGAAGAGGGTTGGATGCAACTCTTGTGGCCGTGCATTGCCACTTTATGAGCGGTTGTGCCGTTGGGCTGCAACGCGATGAAAAGGTAGATTGCCGAACAGGAAAGGTGAAACTGACCCGCGCCTATAAATAGCCATGGATACTTCTGTATTCGAGGTAGCACAGCAACTTGAGCAACGGGGGGTGGCTGATCCGTACCTGCGTTAGGTCCGTCCGACTTGGAAGCCTGGTTATGGTTTTGTTGGAGCGCCTAATGAGAGTCTTAGGCCCGCGCGCCGGAAAGACTAGAATGCTCAAATACCGTGTAGACGGTGGTGTTGACCCTGGTATTCCGGTACACCAAGAATGTGCCCTGAGTGCACGGACTGTCGGGCCGTGTGGCCGATAGTTGTGATAGCTTGAATGTGCCTGCGCGCACATAGTTGCTATATGATGATGCCATGCTATGCAGGGAAAGAATGCTAATGCCCCGAGAAAGGGGTAGGATTGTTATAATTGGGTCAGCTGAATGCTGACAATTGCATTGTTTGCCACCGGTTGGGTGTATTGTCCCTATGCAGGTGCTGGCGAGCCAAGTGGGAAATGAAGGGCTGAAGCCCTACTGCTGTTGCTGCTGCTGTTGCGGTTAGCCCTTGAAGGCTAAGCAAATGTTTTTGCTTGTTTTCTTTTACTCATGTATGGCCGGCCTGCGCGCCGAGGTTTGTATACCATACGGTGTGGAAAGAGGAACTGTAAGGCCTTAAGGCCAAACTCTATGTATTTGTTGTACATTCCGTGGCTATATATATAAAGGTGGTTTATATATTGGACATTCCTGGTTAGAGTTCAAATTACAACTTAAAGCTTCCGCTAGAATGCTCTGAGTTAGGATTCGTGTATGGTTTGGTATTATCCTGTGACCTCACCGTCTGTTTGTGGCATATAGTGTGGGGCCCCGGCCGGAACTTCTACTATACGTCATTTAACGGATGGGGTCGTTACATTTTGGTATCAGCTTCGATCGGTCTTCCTCTATCGAATTCGTGGACGAATTCTTTTCTGGGGTGGAGAGCGCGTTTTTATGCGCCCTGCTGTAACGCTAATGAACTCTGGAATGTCCACTAAGGAATGTACAAAATCTTGTTTGAGGAATCTGCGCGTTCCTTTATGTGTTGTTTTGCTTGCATACGTTCGCTAATGTGTGTCTTGTCCACCTATAGGTGGCGCGTAGTGGTGCTGGGCAGTCTGAGCCCCAGCGCTCTGATGAGAGTGCGGCACCAGCTGAGGTGCCAACACCTCCTCCATCTGCGGAAACTGTTCGCTTAGTTGCTGAGGCTTTATTTGCCATGATTCAGCCGACCGGGCAAGCGCAGCCGGCAGTAGAACCAGTTCGTGTTGTTGTACGACCCGAGCCGGTTGAGGCTGTAGATCCACGAGCAGCTGACCGACAGTTGAAGCAATTCATGAGCTGCAGTCCGCCTACGTTTACGGGACTGGGATCCCCAACGCAGGCAGAAGATTGGTTATCGCGTGTCAAGCGGATAATGACAGCGATCAGGGTGGAGGAAACTCTAAAGGTCACCTTGGCCACCTTCATGCTTGAAGGAGAGGCGCGGTTGTGGTGGGACGAGGTTGAGGTACACCATTTGGCGGGCAGGCAATTAACGCAAGTATCGATTGAGGAGTTCTCTCGGATATTTCTGGCGAAACATGTCGCAGCGGCGCAACGCATTGCTATGGAAAATGAGTTCCAACGGTTAAAGTAAGGGGAAGATAGCGTGGATATCTACTTGCATGAGTTTACCAGGTTGGGACGGTATGCGGGAACAATCTTCGCGGATGACCAAAGGAAAACGAATCGGTTCTAGAAAGGATTGCGGGATGAGTTGAGGTTCCTGCTTTCGAGTTCAGTGAACCAAGGGTTCCAGGCGTTGGTTGATACTGCGTGTGCGTTGGAGAAGGACATGCGGCGGGTGCAAGGGAACAAGGGCTTTGTTGTGCCAAAGCCAGAGGTTCAAGCACCTCGCCCGAGCAAATCGTTTTACCAGAAGAAAGGGGGCAAGAGGTCCAAGCCGTCTGGGCAAGTGACTACGACCGTTGTGTCGGGAGCGACATCAAGGCCGGATTCTCGTACATGCTATAACTGTGGCCGGGTGGGGCATATAGCTCGTGACTGTCGGGTTGTTCAGCCCAAAGGGGAAAAGAAGACGGGTGCGTCTTATGCTGAGAAGGGCAAAGCGGTGGTTGATTCCTCTACGTCCCAGGCACAGCCCCGAATCTATCAACTTGGCCAACAGGAAGCGATTAAGCAAAGTGACGTCGTCACAGGTACGAGTTGATTATAGCTTACTTGCTTACGGGCTATTGTTTTTGGTTATGTATAGCTTGTGCATGATGTGTGTGCTGCAGGCTTTGTCCTGATTCGGAATAATTTGGTGAGAGCCCTGTTTGATACGGGTGCTTCGCATTCTTTTCTGTCTGAGGATTTCGTATCTCGCATTAGGGTACCGAGTCATGTGACGGTGGATAGTACAAGGGTGCTATTGCCGAATGGCTGTTTGATGCTTGCGGATAGGGCTTGCGATGTGGATGTGCAAATAGGAAGTCGGGATTTCGGTTTGAGTGCAGCTGTGCTACCGTTATTGGAGTTTGATGTGATCTTTGGTATGGACTGGCTCTCGGAGCAGCGTGCCTTTATTGATTGCAACTCCAAGGAGATTACACTGGGCCAGAATACCGGACTTGTGACGAAGTTCACTGGTATGCGAGGAGTTGGCGGGACCCTGTTGTCTGCACTCCAAGTCGTCAATGCTGTTCGGAAGGGCGCGGAG
Organism: Platanthera zijinensis; assembly: GCA_039513925.1. Lineage (NCBI taxonomy): Eukaryota > Viridiplantae > Streptophyta > Magnoliopsida > Asparagales > Orchidaceae > Platanthera > Platanthera zijinensis. The sequence goes on along the minus strand of CM077097.1, from coordinate 13,843,864 downwards.
TTATTCTTCACGCTAATTCAGGCTGTTGAGCCAAAGGCTAGTGTCGGTGAAGTACTGGTTGTGTCAGAGTTTACCGATGTGTTTCCTAAAGATCTTCCTGGGTTACCACCCCAGCGGGAGATTGACTTCTCTATTGAGTTGGTGCCAGGTGCGAAACCTGTGGCCCGCTCTCCATATCACGTCGCGCCAAAAGAGATGGCTGAGTTGAAAGTCCAATTGCAAGAGTTGTTGGAGCAGGGATACATACGCCCAAGTATGTCACCTTGGAGCGCGCCTGTTCTATTTGTGAAAAAGAAAGACGGTAGTTTACGGTTATGTATTGACTACCGCGAATTGAATAAGCTGACGGAGAAAAACAAATATCCGATTCCGCGAATTGATGACCTATTCGATCAGCTGGCAGGATCAACGGTCTATTCCAAGTTGGATTTGAAATCAGGATATTATCAGCTGAGAATTCGGGAAGGTGACATTCCCAAGACGGCGTTTGGAACACGCTACGGTCATTATGAGTTCACGGTAATGCCGTTTGGCCTATATAATGCGCCTTCAGTATTTATGGACCTAATGCATCGAACGTTCCGAGAGTACTTGGATTTGTTCGTTATTGTGTTTATCGATGACATCTTAGTATACTCTCAGTCGGAAGAAGATCAAGCAAACCATTTGCAGTTGGTCTTGCATACCCTGCGGAGGAATAAGCTTTATGCCAAGTTCTCAAAGTGTGAGTTCTGGCTCTCTTCAGTAGCCTTTTTAGGCCATGTGGTAAGTGGAGAAGGTATCGCGGTGGATCCGTTATAGATAAGTGCCATTCGTGATTGGCCAGTGATGTCTTTAGTGGCCGAGGTCAGGAGCTTCCTTGGACTTGCGGGCTACTATAGACGGTGTGTGGAAAACTTCTCACAGATTGCTTTACCTCTGACCACGCTGACGAGAAAAGATCAAAAGTTCATTTGGACGCTGGAGTGCGCGCGAGCTTTTGAAGACTTGAAGAGTCGTTTGACCACAGCGCCTGTGTTGACATCGCCATGTGGTACCGATGGGTATGAGATCTATAGTGATGCTTCCAGGAGCGGCTTAGGCTGCGTTCTTCTGCAGTTTGGTAAAGTGATTGCTTATGGCTCGCGCCAGTTGAAAGTACATGAGCGGAATTACCCCGTCCATGATTTGGAGTTGGCGGAGGTAATCTTTGCGCTCAAGTTGTGGCGACACTATCTATATGGCATTAAAGTGGATATCTATACAAATCACAAAAGCCTAAAGTATTTGTTGGATCAGAAGGATCTAAATATGCGACAACGAAGATGGATGGAGTTCCTTGGGGACTACACCTTCGAGATTCACTATACTCCCGGGAAGGGAAATGTGGTCGCTGATGCTTTGAGTCGGAAGACTCCGGTACGAGCAAGCTGGTTACAGAGGCATGATCAGCGGTTAATCCAGGAATTGGAAGCGTTGGAAATATCTTGTGTTGACAAGGGTTCTTCGACCGATGCATGCTTGAACTGGACGGAGGTGCAATATGACCTTATGGACAGAGTTCAGCGAGCAACGGAGCTTGATGAAAGCCTCCAGCGCTATGCAAAAGATGGGCCGGATGACCAATTCTCTTGGGATAACGGGTTGTTACGAAGAAATGGTCGAGTGTGCGTCCCGAGTATGGGTAAATTGAGGGAAGAGTTGATGTACGAAGCTCACTTTGCAAAGTACTCAGTTCACCCAGGGAGCACAAAGATGTACAGAGATCTGAAAAAGCTGTTTTGGTGGCCCGGACTAAAGAAAGATATCGCACGTTATGTGGCAGAATGCAATACCTGTGCGTTGGTGAAAGCAGAATGCAAGAAGCCTGGCGGTTTCCTGAAGTCGTTACCTATTCCGGAGTGGAAGTTAGATGATATTTCGATGGATTTCGTGCATGGGTTGCCGAGATCGCAACGCGGTCATGATTCAATCTGGGTGATTGTGGACCGGTTGACAAAAGTGGCGCACTTCCTTCCCAACAGAAGAGACGATTCAGTGGAAATCTTGGCCAAGCTTTATGTGGAGCAGGTTGTTCGACTGCACGGTGTTCCTCGGAGCATCGTTAGTGACCGTGATGGGCGGTTCACATCGAATGATTGACGGCTCGTTCATCAAATGTTGGGTACAAAGTTAGCGTTTAGTACGGCCTTTCATCCCCGAACGGATGGCCAGACTGAACGAACCAACAGGACGATGGAGGACATGCTCCGCATGTGCGCCCTAGACTTTGGTAAGAGATGGGAAGATTATATATTTCTTGTCGAATTTGCCTATAATAATAGCTACCAAGCGAGCATCGGTATGGCACCATTTGAAACTTTATATGGTCGTAAATGCCGTACACCGTTAGCTTGGGCAGAAGCAGGCGAATCTAAGCTGAGTGGGAAAAAGGAAGTCGAAGAAGCTACCTCGCTCATACGCTCTATTCGGGAGAGGCTATTGATAGCCCAAGATCGTCAAGCAAAGTACAACAATGCCAAACACCGGAACGTGGAGTTCGCGGTGGATGATTGGGTATATTTGAAGATCAAACCCTTCAAAGGCATGTCCAGGATTCGGCGTTTGAAAAAGCTAAGTCCGAGGTATCTTGGTCCGTTTGAGGTGGTGGAGCGAGTTGGGGAAGCTGCTTATCGACTAGCACTTTCAGCAGACTTGGGTGGATTACATGATGTATTTCACATCTCAGTCCTTCGTAAGGCGATGAAGGATCCAGCTCAAGTAGTGGAGAATGATCGGGTACCGGTCGAGTATAGGCTAACGACGAGGGTTAGACCCATTCGGATCGAGGATCGAGCCGAGAAACAGTTGCGGAACAAAGTGATCGGGATGGTCAAGGTCCGATGGGACAATTGTGGCCGTGAAGAGCTAACATGGGAGCGAGAGCAGACCATGCTAGCTGAATTTCCCGAACTGTTTATATAAACTGTAGACCGTGTACCTTTTATTATAACAGAGTTATCAAGTTATAGCATTGTTGGTTCTTGTTCCTTACCCTGCAAATTTCGGGACGAAATTTTGTTAAGGGGGGAGGATTGTAACACCCCAAAAAGACTCAAAATTGGTTTTGAGGTGCAGGTCATTTTACACGGGCTGGGACACGGGCGTGTCCCAGGGCGTGTCGGGGGTACACGGCCTGGGACACGGGCGTGTCCCAGGGCGTGTCATGCAAATAAAATGCGTTTTGAGTCAGAAGGTTACACGGCCTAGAACCAAGCCTTGAACACGGGCGTGTCAGGTTGGACACGGGCGTGTCCGATGCCGTGTGCCTACCCGTGTACTGCTTGCAGCTCGATGAGGCAGGGGTGACACGGGCGTGTCTCAGGAATGACACGGGCGTGTCAGGTTCGACACGGGAGTGTCGATGCCTGTGTTCTGGAAAAGCTCAGTCGGTACGAATACCACGTGTGCCGCTTAAGGGTACACGGCCTGTGACACGGGCGTGTCACAGGCCGTGTCAGCCAAAAAAGTGAGTTTTTGGGCAAATCGTGACCGTTCAGATTTCTCTCTTTGGATCCAAGGGCTCAGGTGATTCCTGGTTGGATTTAATCAGCAGAGGCTGAGGAAGAATTCATTCTTCATTTGATAAGGAAGAGAGAAAGAGAGAGGAGGAAGAAGAAGGAGGAGGAGATCAAGCCACCGGCGGAGTTCCCGTGGTCCGATTCGTGATCCGAAGCCGGCGTTGTGAAGGCAAAGCTGCTGCGGTTCTTTCTCACCAGCTAGTTTGCGATGGCTCCCAAGAGATCGACAAGGGTAACGATCTCCCTTCTTGGACATGTGAAGTCCTTCTTTTCTGCATTGCATAGGGAAAACCCTTCCCCGCAAGTGTGCGGTGGGTTGTGGTGTCCCTTGGGGTAGATATGTGAAGTCCCCCTTGTTAGAGGATGGAATTGGAGTACGACTCTAGGCATGCTGTGTGTAGCCCATCTGGACATGGTCTGGATTGGTGATGCTTGTTTGCATATCGGAGAAGGCTCCGTGATTATGGCTTGTGTTGCCTTGTGCCTACCTGTTGCTTGGTGCAGCAGGAAGTACTGGATGATGTCCAGGAAATGAAGAGGGTTGGATGTAACTCTTGTGGCCGTGCATTGCCACTTTATGAGCGGTTGAGCCGTTGGGCTGCAACGCGATGAAAAGGCAGATTGCCGAACAGGAAAGGTGAAACCTACCTGCGCCTATAAATAGCCATGGATACTTCCGTATTCGAGGTGGCACGGCGACTTGAGCAACAGGGGGTGGCTGATCCGTACCTGCGTTAGGTTCGTCCGACTTGGAAGCCTGGTTATGGTTTTGTTGGAGCGCCTAATGAGAGTCTTAGGCCCGCGCGCCGGAAAGACTAGAATGCTCAAATACCGTGTAGACGGTGGTGTTGACCCTGGTATTCCGGTATACCAAGAATGTGCCCTGAGTGCATGGACTGTCGGGCCGTGTGGCCGATAGTTGTGATGGCTTGAATGTGCCTGCGCGCACATAGTTGCTATATGATGATTCCATGCTATGCAGGGAAAGAATGCTAATGCCCCGAGAAAGGGGTAGGATTGTTATAATTGGGTCAGCTGAATGCTGACCGTTGCATTGTTTGCCACCGGTTGGGTGGATTGTCCCTATGCAGGTGCTGGCGAGCCAAGTGGGAAATAAAGGGCTAAAGCCCTACTGCTGTTGCTGCTGCTGCTGCGGCTAGCCCTTGAAGGCTAAGCGAATGTTTTTGCTTGTTTTCTTTTACTCATGTATGGCCGGCCTGCGCGCTGAGGTTTGTAAACCATACGGTGTGGAAAGAGGAACTGTAAGGCCTTAAGGCCAAACTCTATGTATTTGTTGTACATTCCGTGGCTATATATATAAAGGTGGTTTATATATTGGACATTCCTGGTTAGAGTTCAAATTACAACTTAAAGCTTCCGCTAGAATGCTCTGAGTTAGGATTCGTGTATGGTTTGGTATTATCCTGTGACCTCACCGTCTGTTTGTGGCATATAGTGTGGGGCCCCGGCCGGACCTTCTACTATACGTCATTTAACGGATGGGGTCGTTACATCATGCCTATGTCCGTACTATGATTCCGAACTCTAACAAGGGGGACTTTACATATCTACCCCAAGGAATACCGCAATCTCGCCGCACACTCGCGGGAGAAGGGTTTTCCGATGCAAATGAAGGAGAGCTTCACATGCTCGAGATGAAAATCGTTACCCTTACGTTTCTCCTTGGTGCCATGGAAATCTATGCGGATGGAAAGCACCGCAATCTCCTCGCCTCCGCGGATCCGAATTCGGCTCGCAATTTGGAGCTCCGAAGCTCTGCCGGTGACCGGATCTTGCCTTCCTCCTCCTCCTTGCTCTCCCCTCTCTTTAGCCTTTAGAAAGAGAATCAAGTGGATGAAATGATGGATTGCAAACCCTATTTCCGGGTATAAACCTCCAGCACTAACCCCCAGCCGTCGGATCCCAACATAAGAAACTGAATGACCACAATCGGGGCCTAAAATAATAAAACTGGGCCGAACACGGCCTACAACACGCCTGTGTCCAGGGCCGTGTCGCCCATTCGTCGTCTCGCCCGACGCTCCGACCAGCACACGGCCTTCTATACGGCCCTCGACATGCTCGTGCCATATGTGATACGGTCGTGTCAATACCCGTGTCACGCCTCGTGTGCAACTACCAACATTTTTTTCCCGAGAAGGACACGGCCTGTGACACGGCACCCGACACGCCTTTGTCACATGTGACACGTCCGTTTATGTGCCCGTGTCATGGCCCATGTGCATAACTCTGAAATCTCCCTAGCGTGACACGCCCTTGGACACACCCATGTTCCAAGCTGTGTGCCTCAAATCGACGATCGCCTATCGCCAAAACGTCGACCACACGACCCGTGGCCGAATACGCCCGTTACACGCCTGTGTCACGCCCGTGACATGCCCGTGTCATGCCCGTGACACCTGATCCAATTCCCAGACTTGGCTTAAAACATCACCCGTCCCTCTTTTGAGATTCAGGGTGTTACAACTCTCCCCCTCTTAAAAGAATTTCGCCCACAAAATTACTAAAAGAAAGAAAAAGGAAAACTTTAAGCAGTACCTGAGCGGAATAACTCTGGGTACTCCTCCAGCATCGTTTGCTCTCGCTCCAAAGAGAGATCCTCCCGACCGCAATTGTCCCACAAGACCTTAACCATCCGGATCTCCTTGTTACGGAGTCGCTTAGTTTCAAAGTTTTCAATACGAATGGGCTTGACCTTAGTCGTCAACCCTTCGTCCACCGGTACTAGATCCACTGCAATCACCTTTGAAGGTTCTTGCACCGCCTTCCGCAACACAGAGACGTGGAATACATCGTGTAGTCCACTCAATTCCACCTATAGCTTCAAGCGATAAGCCGCTTCGCCGACCCGCTCCAGAATTTTAAAGGGTCCAAGGTATCTTGGGCTCAGCTTCTTCAAGCGTCTCACCCGCGAAACACCCTTGAATGGCTTTATCTTCAAGTACACCCTATCGCCGACCGCGAACACCACATTCCGGTGCTTGGCATTGTAGTACTTAGCATGCCTGTCCTGAGCGATCAGCAAACGCTCTCGAATGATCCGCACCAAAGAAGTAGCACTCTCCACCTCCTGCTTTTTGTATAACCTTGCCTCACCCGTTTCAGCCATGATAATGGCGTGCGACACTTCCTACCATATAGGGCCTCAAAGGGCGCAATTAGAATACTCGCCTAGTATCTATTGTTGTAAGCAAACTCCACCAAATATAGGTGGTCTTCCCAATGCTTCCCGAAGTCTAGAACACACATGCAGAGCATGTACTCCAACATTCTGTTGAATCTCTCGGTTTGCCCATCCGTCTGCGGATGAAAGGCTGTGCTGAACTTCAATTTAGTCCCCAACATCTGCTGCACCAACCTCCAATAATTGGACGTAAAACGCCCATCTCGATCACTCACGATGCTGCGCGGCACACTGTGTAATCTGACTATATTATCCATATATAGCTTCGCCAGTCTCTCCACTGAATCATCCTTCCTATACGGAATAAAGTGCGACACGTTCGTTAACCGGTCTACGATCACCCAGATGGCATCGTTCCCCCTCTACGACCTTGGCAAGCCATGCACAAAGTCCATCGATATGTCATCGAACTTCCACTCCGGAATAGGAAAGGATTTCAAGAATCCTCCAGGCTTTTGACACTCCGCCTTTACTAAGGCGCAGGTTTGACACTTAGCCACAATCAGTGCCACATCCTTCTTGAGTCCTGGCCACCAAAACAGCTTCTTTAGGTCTTGGTACATCTTCGTGCTCCCTGGGTGGATTGGTATTATGAGCCTAGTACATCAACTCTACCCGTAGATTTCCCCCGCTTGGGACGCACAAACGATGGTCCTTCCTTAGGAGCCCATCCTCAACCGAAAACTTGGAATTTGACACATCCAATACTGCATCCAAGAGCTCCTTCATGCTAACATCCAACTCCAATGCCTGCCGAACGCGATCAGCCAGGTCATACTGAACTTCCGTCAAGTTCAACAATGCTTTGGCGCTCGTCTGCTTGTCAACGCAACAGATCTCCAACGCCTCCAACTCCCGTAATAGCCTCTCTTCATGGACCGACAACCAGTTGGCTTGGGAGGGAGCCCAGCGACTCAACGCATCCGCAACTTCATTGCCCTTCCCGGGTACATAATGAATCTTGAATATGTAGTCCCCCAGGAACTCCATCCATCTCCGCTGCCTCATGTTGAGATCCTTTTGATCTAACAGGTACTTCAGGCTCTTGTGGTCGGTATAAATATCGACCTTTACGCCGTACAAGTAGTGTATCGACAGCTTAAGCGCAAATATCACGGCCGCCAACTCCAAGCCGTGGACCGGATAATTCCTTTCGTGCACTTTTAGCTGACGCGATCCGTACGTTATTACGCTCTCATGCTGCAACAACACGTAACCCAAACCACTACCTGAGGCATCACTATGAATCTCGAAGCCTTCGGTCCCACTCGACGAACTTAGCACTGGCGCCGTGGTCAACCGTCCCTTCAGCTCCTCAAACGCTTGCACGTACTCCTGCGTCCACAAGAACTTCTGATCCTTCCTTGTCAACTTCGTGAGAGGTAACGCTATCAGCGATAAGTTCTCCACAAAGCGCTTGTAATAGCCGGCAAGCCCAAGAAAACTCCGGACTTCTGCTACCGAAGACAACACAGGCCACTCCCGTATTGCAACAATCTTCGCTGGATCCACCGCTATACCTTCCCCACTGACAATGTGACCAAGGAATGCCACTGAGGGTAGCCAGAACTCGCATTTGGAGAATTTTGCATAGAGTTCATTCCTCTTCAGAGTCTCCAACACCAGATGCAAGTACTTGGAGTGATCTTCCTCGCACTGCGAGTACACTAGTATGTCGTCAATAAAGACGATCACAAAGCGGTCCAGGTAATCTCTGAAGGTCCTATTCATCAGATCCATAAACACCGATGGCGAATTCATCAGTCCCAATGGCATGACCGTGAACTCGAAATGCCCATACCTTGTGTTGAATGCCGTCTTCGGGATATCACACTCCCTTATCCTCAGCTGATAGTATCCAGAATTCAGATCCAACTTTGAATATACCGATGATTCGACTAATTGATTGAAGAGATCATCAATCCTTGGGATTGGGTATTTATTTTTCTCCGTTAGCTTGTTCAACTCCCCGTAGTCGATACATTGCCGCAAACTACCGTCCTTCTTCTTAACAAAGAGGACCAGTGCGCTCCAAGGCGACGAGCTTGGACGCACATACCCTTGCTCCAACAACTCTTCTAGTTGAACCTTCAACTCCGCCATCTCCTTAGGCGCCAACCTATAAGGAGAGCGTGACACAGGTTTGGCACCTGGCACTAGCTCGATAGTGAAATCAATTTCTCGCTGCGGTGGGCCTCCAGGAAGATCGCCCGGGAACACGTCGGGGTACTCACATACCACTTGGATACTATCCAAAGTGGCCTTAGGCTTTACAGCCTCCACTAACATGAAGAATAGCTCTGCTCCAGCACGAACCGCCTTCACAAACTAAAGAGCAGACATCAGTGTCTTGCCTGACCCCTTCAGTCCTGGAAATATCGTCTCCTGCCCAACACTCAGCTTGACCTCCTTACGGTTGCAATCGATACAAGTCTTCTGCTCCGAAAGCCAATCCATACCAAAGATAACGTGGAACTCTACTAGCGGCAACAATGACGCTAGCAAGTCGAACTCTTGGCTTCCAATATGAACCTTCACGACGCATACTCTGTCCAAACGCATCGAACACCCATTCGGAAGTAGAACATCCAATTTGTCCTTCGCCATCGAATAAGGGACTCCGATGCGCGATATAAAGCTTTCAGACAAAAAGGAGTGTGAAGCTCCCGTATCGAATAATGCTCGTGTCGGACTATCGCCAATAAGAACAAAGCCTACACAAACAGTATTAAGCTAACAAGCACTAGGTAACAGTATTTAAAGCTAACTTGCTATAAATTAAATCGTACCTGTCACCACGTTGGCTTGCTTGATGGCCTCTTGCTGGCCCAAGTTGTAGACTCTTGGTTGAGTCAGAGCATAATGGGACGCGGTTGACTCCACCGCCTTGCCCTTTTCTTCATAAGTGGCTCCTTGCTTTCTCTCAGACTTCGGACGTCCGCTCCAACAATCGCGAGCAAAGCGCCCCGTCTTTCCGCAAGTAAAACAAGCACCCTGAGTTTGGTTGGTAGTTACCCCTGAGGCACCTCAAGAAGGGGCTGGACCCGACGTCCTAGCCTTCTTATTCCATCTTCGAAAGCCCGACTTTGAAGTCGGCACCTTAAACTCTGGTGTCTTGCCACTAGATCCTTCTTTGCTTGAACAGTCTTCATGTCCTTTTCCAAGGACCGGGCCGAGTTGACCAAGGTCATGAAACCCTACGCCATAGGACCCGAAAGTAACAACCTCAAATCATCTCTTAACCCTTCATAGAAGCGGTTCGTCTTGCGCTCCTCATCGACAAAGGTAGCGCTAGCATATCTTCCCAAACGAGTGAACTCGTAGGGATACTCGTCCACGGTGCTATCTCCTTGCATCAAATTTTGAAACTCATTTTCAAACGCGATCCTCTGCGCTGAGGGGAGATATCGAGCCATAAACAACCTCAAAAATTCCTCCATAGAGACATCCGCCAACTGCCTTCCCCTTAGGTGGTGTAGCTCCAGCCCTTCACACCATAACCTCGCGTCCCCGTCCAACAAGAACATTGCAATCGTGGTCTTCTGCCACTCTCCAGTCTCCGTTGCTGTCAGCACTCTATTGACTCTCGAAAGCCAATCATCTGCCTGAGTCGGGGTTCCTATTCCCGAGAACACTGGTGGATGGAAGCCCATCACATGTTTAGGCTGTTTCTCAGTTGCTCTCCGAGGTAACTCCGGCTCCACAATCACCTGTTCCACCCTTCTAGGCTCCGCCTCTTGGAGCGGCACTTGCTCCGCAGCAGGAGCAGGCTGCTGCACCTGCCTTGCAGGCTACGCATTGATCATTGCAAGACAGCTTCTGCCACCAATCTAATGGTCTCAGCTTACAGAGGTGTTGCATGCGCATCATTTGGTGCGCTGCTTGCCTCAGAACCTGGCCGTTCCGATGGTACGACACCACTTATGGTCACCTATAATCATGCAAAACACCGATAAGCGGCCAAACCATATTGCAAACAACAATAATAGGAACACGCAGGTTCCTCAAACATGTGTATTTTCATTCCTAAGTGGACATTCACGGGTTCTTTTCGTGTTATAATGATGATGCACACGCATGTGCTCACCATCCCTTAAAGTGAATTCACCCACGAATTTATTTAATCTTGACATAACCAGTAGTCTGACACCAATTTGTAACACCCCTATCCGTCACATTGCATATAGCAGTAGGTCCGGCCGGGGCCCGATGCCATTTACTACGGACAGACCGGTTGGTTACTTATTGAAACCATTCAACCAATCACAACGTCCTACACAGAGCATCTAGCGGAAGCAGAATATAAAGTTGCACAAGTAAAAGAACCCAGCCAAACATGAATGTCCACTACAAAAACCCATAGGAATGTATAATACACGAATAATGACCTTATGACCTTACAAGAGTTTGCTTAAATAGAAGTATTTTCCAAACCTCGGCACGCAGGCTGGACACACATGAGTAAATAATAAAACACTCAACAGTTTAGGCCTTCGAGGGCCGGCGCAGCAACATAAGCTTTAGCCCGCTATTTACCGCTCGGCTCCGCAGCACCTGCAAGCAACAATCCACCACACGGTGGTAAACAAAGGCAACGGTCAGCTATGCTGACCAAATTATAACGATTCCGCCCCAAAGCTCGGGGAGGCAAAGCTTCTTCCCTGCACTTGTTAGCCTAACTAATGAAATAGGGAATAAGCATAACATCACAGATGTGGGCTCAAACGGCCACACACCCCGTGCTCTCAGGGCACTAACTCGGTGAACTCAGTCGCAACCGTGGTCTCGCCACCGTCCCTTGGACGAAAAAACTCGTGAGCAATCTAGTATTTCCGGTCTAAGCCTAAGACTCACATGACCATGCCAATGGCATGTCTCTTTTTCAGATGTCTGTCACCAAACCGCATAGCCCGGGTTCGCATCCACTTGCCCATTGCTCACATCGCATAGTCATATTAAGACGTACGCGCGGGCCAAGCTTCTCCCGGATCCCATAGTTCGATCACACAAGCACATAACCCAGTTATGTTCCTGGTTGTCTCCCCAGCTACAAAGATGGCGGAAATTCATTTCCGCCCAGTTTTCCGGGTGCGCTTTAGGGTTACTCCCAAAGGATCCCTGCTGCAATCTACACCGTAGAAACCCGAAAATAACAAAGGGCACGGAGTCTTATCCGGCTAAAATGCAATGCACATCACCGATCCAGACCAACTTGTCCGGGTAGGCTTCACACATCATGCCTATGTCCGTACTACGATTCCGGACTCTAACAAGGGGGACTTTACATATCTACCCCAAGGAATACCGCAATCTCGCCGCACACACGCGGGTGAAGGGTTTTCCCATGCAAAGGAAGGAGAGCTTTACATGCTCGAGATGAAAATCGTTACCCTTGCGTTTCACCTTGGCGCCATGAAAATCTATGTGGATGGAAAGCACTGTAATCTCCTCGCCTCCGCGGATCTGAAGTCGGATCACGATTTGGAGATCCGAAGCTCCGCCGGTGACCGGATCTTGCCTTCCTCCTCCTCCTTGCTCTCCCCTATCTCTAGCCCTTAGAAAGAGAATCAAGTGGATGAAATAAGGGATTACAAACCCTATTTCTGGGTTTAAACCGCCAGCACCAACCCCCAGCCGTCGGATCCCAACATAAGAAAACGAACGTCCATGATCGGGGCCTAAAATAATAAAACTGGGCCGAACACGGCCTGCGACGCTCGTGTCCAGGGCCGTGTCTCCCATTCATCGTCTCGCCCGATGCTCCGACTAGCACACGACCTTTGACACAGCCTCCGACACGCCCGTGTCATATGTGACACGGCCGTGTCAAGACCCGTGTCACGCCCCCTGTGCAACTACCAACATTTTTTCCCGAGAAGGACACAACCTGCGACACGGCACCCGACACGCCCATGTCACATGTGACACGCCCGTGTCTGTGCCCGTTTCATGGCCCATATGCATAACTCAGAAATCTCCCTTGCGTGACATACCTTGGGACACGCCCGTGTCCCAGGCCGTGTGGCTCAACTCGACAATCGCCTATTGCCAAAATGTCGACCACATGACCCGTGGCCGAACACGCCTGTGACACACTCGTGTTACTCCCATGACACGCCCGTGTCACGCCCGTGACACCTGATCCAAGTCCCAGACTTCGCTTAAAATGTCACCCGTCCCTCTTTTGAGTTTCAAGGTGTTACACTTAGAATAACACGCTTAGGGTTAGTCATAATGACAGGACCTTTTATAACATCTCCCTAATGATTATAATTGTCATTAATGATGGCCACGTGGACCAGTCATATCACGGAATTCAAAAAATTGATATGATAGAAACTTAAAGAATTTTCTGAAAAAGAGTCGGCATTTCTCGAGTAAGAAATATACTACTCGAGTGACTTAACTGTCTCTCGAGTGAATGACTCTGACTACTCGAGGTGAGGTATTTCTGGAAATTCTGGATAGAGAAAATAAATCACTCGAGTGCTAGATATACTTCTCAAGAGGTTGACTTGAACTTCTCGAGAGCATGGACTTTGGAGAAAATTCTGGAGGAAATGTCGGTCACTCGAGTACTAAAACTTGACTACTCGAGTACTAAATGAACTACTCGAGTACAAGGACGTGCCACTCGAGTGGTCTTAGAATTTTCCCGAGATCTATCTTTTGTCACTCGAATTAAGCTACTCAACTACTCGAGTACTCAGCTAGACTACTCGAGTACTTAACTTAGAAAATTTCTGAGACTTAAACATTGATCACTCGAGAAGGAGAGAAGGTCTACTCGAGTGCTGGACTTGTCTTCTCGATTGCTAGATATAAGCTACTCAAGAACCACTTCCATACTCGAATCATAGACTAGATCTACTCGAGTGCTTCTAAGGTTTCCACTTGAGTACTTGATCTTCACTCGAGTAAAACACTTAGAATTTTTCTCAGTTATATGAAACTTGAGTTCTTCATTCCAAACAACATCGAGTCTTCCTTCATTAGTCCAAGTGCTTGAAAAAGAAGTGTATCCCAATAGAGAGGCTACACATAAGTCAACACCATGGATCACACAATAAGGAATTATATTGTATGATCTTGTGTTTGATGACCCACAGTAGACTGATATTGGTCTACAATTGGCAATAAGTCCTGCAAACACATAACTAGAACAGGAAATCAAATACAACCTAATTCATCTTCGTTCAAGGGTGACTTCATCCAAATCTAGGTTATTGTGGATACAATACCCAACAAGTGGGTAGAGAGAAGTTTCATTTAACTTTTACTCTCTATCTCTCTCTTCAAGCTTGGGAAAGAAAAGAATAAAGAAGAAGTGGAGACTGATCCAACTCTTTGGAGAGCTATTGGAGGAGTTCTTGAGATCAAAATCGCGAGCCGAATCTATATTCATCGAGGATAAGGCATTGAGAACGTTTTCAACCGAATCAAATCCGTATTCTTGGATCCTAAGTGATCTACATGGGTAACGATTCTCCACTTGGACAAGTGAAGTTCTTATTTGACATGTTTGTATGGAAACCCTCACCAATAGATGAATAACAGGAAGTTTCCAAAGAGTTGATACGGAGTATCATCGGTTGAAATTGCATATAAGGTTTGGAATAGAAGTACAGCCATAGGCATACTGTGTGAAACCCATATATGATAGTTTGTCTAGATTGGTGATATTGATTTGTGTTCCGGAGAAGACTTTGAGGATAAACATGTAGTTTTATGGAGTTTTGGGGTGTGCAACTTACTGTAGTTAGTACTGGAGGTATTCTCAAAGAAACACCAAAGGTAACAACAGAAACAAAGTTCTATTGATATTACATTGCGATAGTGCAATATCGCTGGTAGTAGCTCTTATTGAGCTTTATAGATGAACGATCGGTTTACTGGTCTTAAGGTGCTATAAGATGCTGCAAGGAGCACTGGAGGTGTTCTCCAGGAAACACCTTTTGTGTTAACAGAAATGATGTTCTGTTGATGCCGTCTAACTGCAGTTGGTATCGCTGGCGATAGCTCTTAAAGAGCTTTGATAGGTTATTGCAAGCCCAGATCCTGAGACAAGATGGGTATCAGGTTAAGCTGTAAGGCCTGCAATGCCTAGCTTTGTGGCCTTGGGTGCCAACTGAAGGGATAATATTAGTTATTGTGTTAATAGGATGAGGTGAGGCTGACCTGCATCATGCTAGTTTTTTGTGATGATTGAGCCAGGCAAAGACGATCTGAACCCATCCTAATGGGAATCGATGAAGAGGTAGCTCTTTAGTACATCGGTCTCAGGGAAGTCCAGGAAGCATAATAGCTTGTGACTGACAGTCACTTAAATGTACCATCAAAGTCAGAGATGCTTAGAATGAAGGTGGGGGCAGAAAATTCGATACATCGATAATGTTCCCTGAGTGCACAAGAAGTGTGGCCATGCGTGCTAACATCTGTGATGGTTGTGAAAAATAATATATATATATATATACCTCCATTCTACTTATTTGTAGGGAAGGAGTAATGCCATCCATATAAGGGGGTTGGTTCGTAATTGTTGGAACAATAGTTCGGGCGGTTAGCCGAACTAGTCACCGCGGCTTGTTTAGCTGGCGGTCTGATCTTGTGGGATCTGTTCATCCATCTGGCAGTTTGACACAACGGACTATTTGATAGCATCTCCAGCGGGCTGGTTTGAGGCTGCAATAGTACATCTGAAGTTAAGCAATAATGGTCTTGCAGGAAGCCGCAATAGTGGTCTAGAGTTAAGCCATAACGGTCTGATTAAGCTGCAACGGTCTGGCAGGAAGCTGCAGAGTGGTCTAGAGTTAATCCATAGTGGTCTTGTGAAGCCGCAACGGTCAGGATGAATCTGCAGGAGTGGAATGATGGTTAGCCGCAACTCCGGTCTGTTAGCAACCCGCAGTATGCGGTCAGGTGGCTTGCAGCAGCTGCGGTATGGTTGTTAGCCACAACTGCTGTCTGGTTGCAACCCGCTTGTGCAGTCTGGCGGCCTGGACTATCGGTATTCTATAGATTTGTGGCAGTATTCCTTAGTAGCCGCCAGGTGTACTGTTGTTCTTTATATAGTGTGTGGTTTGACCATGACAAACTGCACAGGCCGCCCGACTTGTACTTAGTCCCACATCGGTTATTGTATTCTCTTATCTCCCCTATTTTCTATAAATAACGGGGCATGCCAATATAATGATTATCTTTTTGGAGCAATAAAATTTGCGGTTTATTTAACTCTTGTCCATTTTCTTGATCATTTTTTACTTGGTATCAGAGGGAAACCGATCCTTTGCTCCGAATTGATAGCGGTTTGTCTTTGTAACCGCGTGACCTCTTCTCTGACTTCCCTCACTTGCTCCCGGCTTCTTCCGACTTCTTTCCTCCCTCCCTTGATGATCGCTTTGATTGCGACTAGTTTCTTGCGTGTTTGTCTGTTCGCACAGTTTAATTTTTTTGTTTTGGGTTCCGCATTTTGGTCGCGTCTTCTTTCCTGCTGCTGGTGTGTTGACACCAAGGCTGGGCGGTCTCTCCTCTTGTAAGCGCGGTTTGTTCGCATTGTTTGTTGGCACGGTTTGTTTGGTTAACCGTGTGACTTGCTGTTTTTCTACATGGATACTCCGTCTTCTTCTACTACTTTCTCTGCTCGTCTCTCTTTATTCTACTTCTGCTTCTCCTTCTGGTAATTTGGGTACTTCATCCAAGCTTACCGGTCCAAATTACCCGGACTGGAGTGTACCTTTTATTTTCCTTTTACTCTCTCAGTGTATGTGTTGGGTCCGGCGTTCCTTCACTTGACCCGTGGCGCTCTGCTACTTATATAAAAAATTAAGTAGCACCCTCTCCAACAGTCCGGGCTTTTGGTGCAGTTGGGTATGCGCTTGATCCTTCAATTGGTATCAGAGGAGGTCACGGGTTCAAGACTGGGGGGGCGCTATTAAATCCTGATTTTTCCCTTCTACCTGTGTGGGTCCGGTGGGTCAGGCAACCATGGACATGTGGTAACCCCACCTCTGAGCCGTATGGGCCATGTGGTAACCCCACCTCTGAGCCGACGGGTTGTGCTGGACGCCGGGGGGGATTGTTGGGTCCGGCGTTCCTTCACTTGACCCGTGGCGCTCTGCTACTTATATAAAAAATTAAGTAGCACCCTCTCCAACAGTCCGGGCTTTTGGTGCAGTTGGGTATGCGCAGGTTACGGGTTCAAGACCGGGGGGGGGGGGGGGGCGCTATTAAATCCTGATTTTTCCCTTCTACTTGTGTGCGTCCGGTGGGTCAGGCAACCGTGGACATGTGGTAACCCCACCTCTGAGTCGTGTGGGCCATGTGGTAACCCCACCTCTGAGCCGACGGGTTGTGCTGGACGCCGGGGGGGGGGGGATTGTTGGGTCCGGCGTTCCTTCACTTGACCCGTGGCGCTCTGCTACTTATATAAAAAATTAAGTAGCACCCTCTCCAACAGTCCGGGCTTTTGGTGCAGTTGGGTATGCGCTTGATCCTTCAGTATGCGCTCTCATTTGACCGATGATCCCCCTCCTATTGGCTCAGCCCCTTATGATGATTGGGATGCTGCTGATTCCTTGGTTCGCACTTGGTTAGCCAACAGTTTGTCGGATGAGTGTCTTCCTGTCATTAGACATGACCAAATGGTCAAAGTTGCGTGTAATAATCTTGCTGCTTTATAT
Source organism: Platanthera zijinensis (assembly GCA_039513925.1). Lineage (NCBI taxonomy): Eukaryota > Viridiplantae > Streptophyta > Magnoliopsida > Asparagales > Orchidaceae > Platanthera > Platanthera zijinensis. The sequence continues at coordinate 13,826,441 of CM077097.1, read as the reverse complement.
TCCAAGGGGGCTCAAACTTCGCGCATCTATACTTTATATACGGATCGATGCTTAAAATCTGATTGTTGCAGTAGGCAAGTGCACCTATCGCATGTAGTATGATGAAGTGTCATATTTCCCGGGTCTTTTGAGTACTTCTACTCACAAGGTGGAACTATTAACTTATCAAGCAAAAATTGGTTTTTGGTTTATGTAAAAATGAGAAGAGTTGACTAACGAGAAAATTCACGATTTAAAAGCCTTAGCACTTGATTGGGCGTTCTTGGGAATCCGATTATAAAAGATGCGTTCTAATTCTTGAGAATCCATTTCGATTGGGGGATTGAAAAATACAATAGCTACTCGCTAGAGACAACTACCGCCTAATTTTAAAAACATTTCAAACATAATCTCTTAAAATTTGAAAGTAATTTAAAATTGCATGAACGATAAATCCCAAAACCCAAAAGATTTGATAATATCAATTCTCAAAGAAGAATATCAAAATCTCTTTATTTCCGAGCGATCCATGACATTCACGAGCCTCTCGGCTAACTAGACTACCAATCAGATAGCGAAATTTTATATACTAGCAATATAAACCCGCCGCCAAATTTTAATCGGAAATAAATCGCAATGAGAAATTCAAAAATTAGAGACGAAAGATTATAATTAAATCTTCATCCCAATACTAACCAATCAAGTACTAAGAAAGGATTTAGCTACTCATGATAAAGAAAATAACAACAATGAAATAAAAAGTTAGCATTTTCATTAGAAAGGAAATAACAAAAGTACACAACACAATGAAAATTAAAGCATAAGAAACAACACAAAAGAAACTCTCATACAAGGTAGAACTCTCTCTCTCTTGAACTTGCTCTCTTCTCCAACTCTAACACTTTTTTTCCTCCTCCAAGCCTTAGCCTCATGCTACTTTTATAGCAACCATGGAAGGATCTAGCTAAAGAAGAAAATGAAAGGACATAGGGTTTAATTGGTGAGAATAAATGTGGGGAAATGAAGAGGTGGAGGGAGGTGAAAAGGTGAATGCATGGAATGAGTAGATTTAATGTGACATAAAATAGAAATAAAATAAAAGAAAATAATCATGCAAAGAGTAGGGCCGACCACATGAAATGGTGATGAATTAATGAATATGGGGTTTTAATTGATTGGAGTTAATATGATTAATTAAGAAATGAAGGAGGAACTTAAGGTGGGCGGTTTTGATCAAGGGGGTTATAAATGGCCGGTTTTAATTAAAGGGTTGGAGGTGGGCGGTTATGAATGGCGGGCTGCTATGACTTGAAAGGTTTGGCCGGCCAAATGAATTGGGGTTTACTATTAATAGTGGTGGTGAAAATGAATGGCCGGTTTTAATTGGATTGATAATGCTAATAATATTTGTCATGCTAAAAATAGAGAATAAATGAGGGGGAGAGAAAGGGGTGGCCGACCACATGTAAATGAAGATAAAAAAATAAAATGAGTGGCAACATGACATGATGTATTTATGGGAGAGGATTATATAAAAATAAAATAAGAAGATGCTACATGAAATAATTTTGTAAAGAGGCTTGCATAGGAAAGGAGGCTACATGTATTGATAGTTATAACTATTCATACATGAAAAATCAATTACCATGCATGCATATATTTCATGTAATAATAATAATAAGAAAGGATAATTCATGTATGGGGAGGAGAGAGAAAAGGTGGTGGGAAAGCAACATGCATGCAAAACTTATTTGCATGGGAAATATTTCTCGTACAAAAATTGACAGCGGGGGTTTTACGTCGAATCGTGCCAATTCCCCCAGGCCTGTCACAAAACAAAATAAAACGATATTAGTATAAATAATTATGATATATTAATAATTAGATAATTATATTAAAATTAAGAGTAAATACATTTAATTTATAATATAAATATAATAATAATGATGAACATATTTTAGTAAAAATATGTGTCATCAAATCCCACCAGACTTAAGCCTTTGCTTGCCCTCAAGCAAAACAAGACTTAAAATAAAAGTTAAATTAACATATTTTTTTTAAAAGAACACCAAAACAAAAATTAAACTATCGAAATTAATATGCTACTAATGAGTGCGGTGATAGAAATCAATGTAGAGGAGAATAAAGAAGAGATTAAAAATATTACTATGGCATATACTTAGATTGTAAATTTTCTACCAACATAAAAATAAGGCATCAACATGTTACCTAACAAACAAAACAAATGTAGCGATTCAACCAAAATAAGTGCATTGAACAAATAACATGTTGCTAGACTTCGATTATTCTACAAAACACTCCAAGATAACCTCCAAAGAAATCCATCAATGATGGTGACATAGGCTTGCCGGGTCACACTCTCTCCACTACACAAGGTAATGACTTAAAGATCAAAAGGGCTTTCATTAGGAATAAAATTTGGCTTAGGTAAATGATAAGGATTTGGAAATCAAAAGATAAACACGAAGGCTAAAGATCACACTAAATCAAGGTGAGAGTTTTATAAAATTTTAAAATAGAACCCTCAATCAAAAAGAAAATTTTACAACAAAACTCTCCTTTTTTTGAAACATAAGGCCATGAATATTTTTCTTTCAAAATTGGCCAATGAAATTCTTTTTCACTTGATTTTTTTTATTTTTTTCATACAAAATAGCTCCAAATATAAATCTAAAAATTCTCCTTTTTTCACAATATAAAAAAAACACATCACTGAATTTTAAAAAAACTCAAATATTTAGTGTGATCATGGGATAGATGGTTTGGCTTTGGTGAAAAATGAAAGGTGGAGCTAACAAAGAAAATTAGGAAAGGCCCAAAATTATTTAACAAAGTGAATTTTTATGGTGGGCAAAAAGGCACAAACGATCCAAAAGGTGGCCTAAATCACTTCTAAAAGATCATGACAAACTTATGCAAATGTTTCGAGAGTCGCTAGAGGCAAGTTCTAGCTACCAAGAAAGACTACCTTGCGAGTGAGTGTCTAATAATATCGTCTAACAAAATAAGCAAGCTATGACACTTAGATTAGAAGAGATAACTACAACATCATTATTTCATTAAAATAAAACTGATGCCAAAATTTATGAAAGAGAAAATGACAAAATTAAGATATGCAAGAGTAATATAGTTAAACTAGACTCTATCATAACATACTACCAATGATTAAGAATACTGTATGAGCCTACACAACACTCAAAGAAATATACTAAAATAATGATAGAAAATAAATTTTGATGGTTTTCAAATTTTAAGTTTCCTAATTTTTTGTTTGTTAAAATATTATCTTTTTTTGTGTGTTTTTTTATAACATAATAACATAAACATAAGCTTAAATAAATTTTTTTTCTTCTTGGACTTCCCAAGGGCTACCCTGTGAAGGGTTCGTAAGGTACTAGGGGATGAGATAGGATGAAAGCTCAAATCGCCCTCTCCAAGAAATTAGATTTCAATTTGCTAAATTTTTTGGATTTTTGGTTTTTCTATTTTTTTGTATTTTTATATATATTTGAGATAATGAAAGAACATAAAACTTTTATTTTTTTGAAAATTTTTTACCTAAATTTGATATGATTTTCTTTTTGAACTTTTCTAATATAAACAAAACAACACAAAATTCAAACTAACTCAATCCCACCGAACTTGGGGAAAAGATCGTCCTCGATGTTAAAAAGAAGAAATAAAAGAAATTGAAAATAAAACAGGCACTTCCCTGAATTAGCGAGTCTGAAGGTTGATTCAGCTTCCTCATGCTTGCTTTGTAGAACATCTTGAAACTTGGCTTGAATCATCATAAAAATCAGCAACGTCGAAGCAGACGATCAAGTGACCAATTCGTAGGAGCTGCCGGAACAAAGAAAAAAAATTCAAAAGGAGAAAAAAAAGACAAAAGAAAAAAAAAGAATAATAAAAATTACTAAGTGTTTGGAAGAAAAACAACTTCATTGTCCTCGGCAATAACATCACCAGAATAATAAAGTTTAAGAAGCTGACCATTAACTTTAAAATCACCCTTGTCAGGGTGTGAAAGCAACACAGTACCATATGGAAAAACTTCTTTCACCATAAATGGGCCAGACCAACGTGATTTCAATTTTCCGGGAAATAAGCGTAAGCGAGAATTATAAAGTAAGACTCAATCGCCCGGTTTAAATGTTTTTGGGTGCCTTAAATTTTTATCATGAAAGTGCTTCGTTCGCTCTTTATAAATGTTGTTATTTTCATAAGCGTTAGAGCGCCACTCGTCGAGTTCGTTTAGTTGGAATTTGTGATGTTTGGCGACAGAGTGAGGATCAATATTTAAAAATTTTAAGGCCCAAAAAGCACGGTGTTCTAGTTCTACCGATAAGTGACACGATTTTCCATAGACTAATCGATACGGAGTACAACCGATGGCGGTTTTGTAAGCCGTTCGATAAGCCCAAAGAGCATCGTCGAGTTTTAAAGACCAATCTTTTTTAGAAGAAGAAACGGTTTTTTCCAATATACGCTTGATTTCTCGGGTAACAACTTCGACTTGGCCATTAGTTTGGGGGTGGTATGCGGTGGAAAGCTTATGCGTAATGCCATGTTTTAATAAAATTTTTGAAAGTTTGGCGTTACAAAAATGCGCACCCCTATCACTAACGATCGCCCTAGGCGTGCCAAATCGAGAAAATAATTTTTTAAGAGAAGAAATAACAACACGAGAATCATTCGTAGGAAGAGCTTGGGCTTCCACCCATCAGGAAACATAATCAACCACAACTAGAATGTATTTATTACCACAATTTGAAGAAAGGGGGCCTACAAAATCTATTCCCCAAAGATCAAAAACTTCGCATTCAAGAAAATTGTTTTGCATCATTTCATTTTTATTAGAAATATTTCCGGTCCGTTGGCAACTATCGCACAGTCTCACCAAAGATTGAGCATCTTTGAAAAGGCTAGGCCAATAAAAGCCTGCACTAAGAACTTTGTGAGCGGTCCGATTGGCTTGATAATGGCCACCGGTCGGTCCTTCATGTACATGTTTCAAAATATTTTGACCTTCTTCAAACGAAACACATCTTCATACTACTTTGTCCGCACATACTCTAAAGTGAAATGGGTCCTCCCAAAAGTAATTTTTCAAATCAGAAAAGAATTTCTTCTTTTGTTGAAAAGAAAAAACTTTTGGGAGGATGCGTGCCACTAAATAATTGGCAATATTGGCAAACCAAGGCGTAGAAGATGAAGAATTGATTTTTAAAATTTTTTCATCTGGAAAAGAGTCGTTAAAAGATGTTTCATTTAATTCTTCAATAAATGGATTTTCTAAATGAGATAAATGATCGGCCACAAGATTTTCGGCTCCTTTCTTATCCCAGATTTCCAAGTCAAACTCTTGAAGTAGTAGAATCCAACGAATTAAGTGCGGCTTGGCATCCGGTTTAGAGAGTAAATATTTAAGAGCCGAATGATCGGTAAAAATAATAACTTTCGAGAGGGTGATAAAAGGACAAAACTTATCAAATGCAAAAATAACGGCTAAAAGATCTTTTTCCGTTGTGGTGTAATTTTTTTTGTGCCGAAGTGAGTGTCTTACTTGCATAATAGATTGGATGAAAGTTTTTAGAAATACGTTGGCCTAAAACTGCACCAAAGACAAAACTACTCGCATCGCACATAATCTCAAATGGAAGGTTCCAAACCGGAGAAATCATGATCGACGCATTAATAAGTTTTTCCTTAATTAAGTTAAAAGCGTTTAGACAAGCGTCGTCAAATAAAAATGGTGTATCTTTTTCAAGGAGATGAGTGAGAGGTTTAGTGATCTTTGAAAAATCTTTTATAAAGCGTCGATAAAAACCAGCATGTCCTAAGAAACTTCTAATAGCTTTTACGTTAGTCGGCGGAGGAAGTTGTTCGATTACTTCTATTTTTGCTCTATCTACCTCGATACCCTTAGAAGAAATCATATGACCTAAAACTAAACCTTCACGCACCATGAAATGACACTTTTCCCAATTTAAAACAAGATTTGTTTCTTCACATCTTTTTAAAAATTTTTCTAAATTTTTCAAACATAAATCAAAAGAATCTCCAAAAACCGAAAAGTCATCCATGAATACTTCCATAATGTCTTCTACGTACTTATCAAAAATAGCCAACATACATCTTTGAAATGTAGCCGGCGCATTACATAAACCAAATGGCATTCTTTGATTGACGAAGGTGCCAAAGGGACATGTAAACGTTGTTTTCTCTTGGTCCTCGGGTGCTATGGGAATTTGGAAATATCACGAGAGACCATCAAGAAAACAATAGAATCTATGACCGGATAAGCGCTCTAATATTTGATCGATAAACGGTAATGGGAAGTGATCTTTGCGTGTGACATCATTTAATTTGCGATAATCTATGCACATCCACCATCCGATTACCGTTCGTGTTGGAATTAAATCATTTTTTTTCGTTTTTTACTACGGTTATACCCCCTTTCTTAGGAACTTCTTGAACCGGGCTCACCGATTTGCTATCCGAAATTGGATAGATAATCCCGGCATCTAATAATTTAATAACCTCGCTTTTTACTACGTCTTTCATATTTGGGTTTAATCGGCGTTGAGGTTGAACGACATTGCAGGAGTTTTCTTCTAAAAGTATTTTATGTGTACAAAAAGATGGGCTTATGCCTTTTATATCATAAATTTGCCAAGCTATAGCCCGACGGTGCTTTTGTAATACGATTAATAAATTTTCATTTTCGGATTCCGTTAAAAAGGCTGAGACTATAACCAGTAAATTAGAATTATTTTCCAAAAATATATATTTGAGATGATCGGGTAATTGCTTAAGCTCCAAAGTGGGTGGCTCCTCGTAAGAAGATTTTAAAATTTTATCTTTTTCTAAAATAATTTCTTCAAAAGATTTTGATTTTGGCTCACTTTCAGAAATATTGTTGATGGCCATAATTGTATTAGGTGGAAAATTATGCGGGAGTTCCGAAAAAGAAGAAAAACTTTTTTTAGAAAAATTTTCAAAAGGAAAATTTGGCTCGTCTTGAGAAACGTCTAAGAAAAAACAAGAGTCGTCATTGGATGAAGTATTTTTCATAGAAGGGGTGATGGAAAATAAAACTTCGTCATCACCTACTCATAGAAAAAGTTTTCCGTTACTTACATCAATTACCGCACGAGAGGTGGCAAGAAAAGGGAGGCCAAGGATTAAGGGAACGACGACGTCCTCTTCGATATCCAAAATGACAAAGTCTACTGGAAAGATAAACTTGTCAACCTTTACGAGCACGTCCTCAACTATTCCTAACGGATACTTTATGGACCTATCCACAAGTTGAATACTCATCCTAGTCGGGCTTAGAGTGCCTAATCCTAGCTTCTTAAAAAGAGAAAAAGGCATCAAGTTAATGCTCGCTCCTAAATCGGCCAACGCACGTTTCACAAATAAATCACCAAAAATGCATGGAATAGAAAAGCTACCCGGATCATTAACTTTTTTAGGTAAATTATTTTTTAAAATTGCAGAGCACTCAGCGTTTAAAGTAACATGAGACAGACTTTCCAATTTCTTTTTTGTTAGTTAAAAGATCTTTCAAATATTTCGCATACTTCGGCATATTAGCTGTCACTTCACATAAAGGTAAATTGATATGAATTTGTTTAAACATAAATAAAAATTTGCCGTAATGCGCATCTAGTTGTTCTTTAGCTAATTTTGACGGATACGGAAGAGGCGGTTGATATTCCTTAATTTTATTAGAATTAGAATTTGAAACTTGAGGAGTAGGAGGAGGGGAAGAAGAGATGGGTACCTCCTTTTCAACCGGCTTTTCATGTGTGGTTACCTCTTTACCGCTCCGAAGCGTGAAGGCCTTCGCTTGCTCCTTTGGGTTGGCCTCCGTATTGCCTGGTAACGCTCCTTGTTGGCGATCAGAGAGCATTTTTGAAATTTGCCCAATTTTGTTTTCCAAATTACGGATGGATCCGGTGAGATTCCGGATATTTGCATCATAAGTTGCTGTATATTTGGTGAAATCTTCCTCCAAAGAAGGAGGTTTTAGAGCTTGCGGTGGAGGGAATCCGGGTGGATTTGCGTTTGGGGGACGCGTTGCATTCTTCGGATTACTCCAAGAGAAATTGGGGTGGTTTCTATAACCCGGGTGATAGGTATTACCATAATTAGTATTACCCGGATTAAAGGGTGGCCGATTTGGATTTCCCAGATAATCCACATGCTCGGCCAATGTAGTGGGAAAGGGGGAAGAAGTGGGATCCAAGGTAGGTGTAGAAGAGGAATAGACATCTCTTCTAATCTTTTGTTTAGCATCTCAACCTGGAGAGATAGTTTGGAGACTGTATCAATTTCATACATCCCGACCGGTTTAGGTGGTTTAGACCGAGGTGTACTCCATTGATAGGTATTCAAAGCCATACCTTCTATAAGCTCTTAGGCAGCCACCGGTGTTTTGTTATTAAGCGTTTCACCGGCGGCCGTATCGATATGTTGCCTAGTTCTAGAATTTAGGCCGTTATAGAAGGTTTGGATTTGTAACCAATCCGGAATTGCATGATGAGGACATCGACGAAGAAATCCCTTGAAACGCTCCCAAGTATCATATAACGTTTCCGAATCAAGTTGGGAGAAATAAGTAATGTCATTACGCAATTTAGCCGTTTTAGCCGGCGGAAAGTATTTCGTAAGAAATCTTTCCGTCATTTGAGCCCATGTTGTGATTGATCCTCTTGGTAGAGAATTCAACCATTGCTTGGCTTTAGTGCGCAATGTAAATGGAAATAACCGTAGCCGGAAGGCATCATCAGATACACCATTAATTTTAAGAGTATCACATATTTCTAAGAAATTAGAAATATGCGCGTTTGGATCTTTATCTTGAAGCCCATAAAATTCTACATATTGTTGTACCATTTTGATGATGCTTGGCTTCAATTCAAAATTATTTGGGGGCAATAGCGGGGCGAACAATAATTGATTGAGCCTCGTCCAAGTTTGGACGGGCATAATAGGACATAGTCCGTTGTTCAGCCGCATTTGGCTCACCCATATTGGAAGAAAAAGAAGAAGAAAAGGATCTAGGAGAATGGGAAGAAGAACTAAATGAAGAAGGAGAAGAAGAAGATGGTGACAGAGAGAGAATTAATGAAGGATTAGGGGTGTCCCCTAGGGATTCCGTATCTTGAAAATTCGGAACTCAAAATCGTAAGCGGTGCTGAAGGGTTCGCTCGATTTCCGGATCCAAATCAAAAAGAGGTGACGGGTTCCCTCGGGTCATACACCACACATAAAAATTTTAAAATTAAAAATTTATAAATAAAAATTCTAGGACTTCCCAAGGAATACCCGGTGAGGGGCTCTCGAGGTACTAGGCGGTCTTGTGGAATGAAAATCCAACACGGCCCTTTCGCGTGAAGTTTAAATTATAAAAATTTAAACATCAAAATTTTAATGAGGAAAAAAAAGAAAATGATAAGAGTAATAGAACCTTGCTTTCTAAATATCAAAAATCACGTCCCCGGCAACGGCGCCAAAAACTTGATGCTTAAAATCTGATTGTTGCAGTAGGCAAGTGCACCTATCGCATGTAGTATGATCAAGTGTCATATTTCCCGGGTCTTTTGAGTACTTCTACTCACAAGTTGGAACTATTAACTTATCGAGCGAAAATTGGTTTTTAGTTTTTGTAAAAACGAGAAGAGTTGACTAACGAGAAAATTCACGATTTAAAAGCCTTAGCACTTGATTGGGCGTTCTTGGGAATCCGATTATAAAAGATGCTTTCTAATTCTTGAGAATCCGTTTCGATTGGGGGATTGAAAAATACAATAGCAACTCGCTAGAGACAACTACCGCCTAATTTTAAAAACATTTCAAACATAATCTCTTAAAATTTGAAAGTAATTTAAAATTGCATGAACGATAAATCCCAAAATCCAAATGATTTGATAATCTCAATTCTCAAAGCAGAATATCAAAATTTCTTTATTTCCGAGCGATCCATGACATTCACGAGCCTCTCGGCTAACTAGACTACCAATCGAATAGCGAAATTTTATATACTAGCAATATAAACTCGCCGCCAAATTTTAATCGGAAATAAATCGCAATGAGAAATTCAAAAATTAGAGACGAAAGATTATAATTAAATCTTCATCCCAATACTAACCAATCAAGTACTAAGAAAGGATTTAGCTACTCATGATAAAGGAAACAGCAACAATGAAATAAAAAGTTTGCATTTTCATTAGAAAGGAAATAACAAAAGTACACACCACAATGAAAATTAAAGCATAAGAAACAACACAAAAGAAACTCTCATACAAGGTAGAACTCTCTCTCTCTTGAACTTGCTCTCTTCTCCAACTCTAACACTTTTTTTCCTCCTCCAAAAGCCTTGGACTCATGCTCCTTTTATAGCAACCATGGAAGGATCTAGATAAAGAAGAAAATGAAGGACATAGGGTTTAATTGGTGAGAATAAATGTGGGGAAATGAAGAGGTGGAGGGAGGTGAAAAGGTGAATGCATGGAATGAGTAAATTTAATGTGATATAAAATAGAAATAAAATAAAAGAAAATAATCATGCAAAGAGTAGGGCCGGCCACATGAAATGGTGATGAATTAATGAATATGGGGTTTTAATTGATTGGAGTTAATGTGATTAATTAAGAAATGAAGGAGGAACTTAAGGTGGGCGGTTTTGATCAAGGGGGTTATAAATGGCCGGTTTTAATTAAAGGGTTGGAGGTGGGCGGTTATGAATGGCGAGCTGCTATGACTTGAAAGGTTTGGTCGACCAAATGAATTGGGGTTTACTATTAATAGTGGTGGAGAAAATGAATGGCCGGTTTTAATTGGATTGATAATGCTAATAATAGTTGTCATGCTAAAAATAGAGAATAAATGAGGGGGAGAGAAAGGGGTGGCCGGCCACATGTAAATGAAGATAAAAAAAATAAAATGAGTGGCAACATGACATGATGTATTTATGGGAGAGGATTATATAAAAATAAAATAAGAAGATGCTACCTGAAATAATTTTGTAAAGAGGCTTGCATAGGAAAAGAGGCTACATGTATTGATAGTTATAACTATTCATACATGAAAAATCAATTACCATGCATACATATATTTCATTTAATAATAATAGTAAGAAAGGATAATTCATGTATGGGGAGGAGAGAGAAAAGGTGGTGGGAAAGCAACATGCATGCAAAACTTATTTGCATGGGAAATATTTCTCGTACAAAAATTGACAGCGGGCATTTTACGTCGAATCGTGCCGAATTCCCCCCAGGCCTGTCACAAAACAAAAAAAAACGATATTAGTATAAATAATTATGATATATTAATAATTAGATAATTATATTAAAATTAAGAGTAAATACATATAATTTATAATATAAATATAATAATAATGATGAACATATTTTAGTAAAAATATACATCATCAAATCCCACCAGACTTAAGCCTTTGCTTGTCCTCAAGCAAAACAAGACTTAAAATAAAAGTTAAATTAACAATTTTATTTTAAAGAACACCAAAACAAAAATTAAACTATCGAAATTAATATGCTACCAATCAGTGTGGAGATAGAAATCAATGTAGAGGAGAATAAAGAAGAGATTAAAAATATTACTATGACATATACTTAGATTGTAAATTTTCTACCAACATAAAAATAAGGCATCAACATGTTACCTTACAAACATAACAAATGTAGCGATTCAACCAAAATAAGTGCATTGAACAAATAACATGTTGCTAGACTTCGAATATTCTACAAAACACTCCAAGATAACCTCCAAAGAAATCCATCAATGATGGTGACCATAGGCTTTCCCGGTCACACTCTCTCCACTACACAAGGTAATGACTTAAAGATCAAAAGGGCTTTCATTAGGAATAAAATTTGGCTTAGGTAAATGATAAATATTTGGAAATCAAAAGATAAATACGAAGGCTAAAGATCACACTAAATCAAGGTGAGAGTTTTATAAAATTTTAAAATAGAACCCCCAATCAAAAAGAAAATTTTACAACAAAACTCTCCTTTTTTTTGAAACATAAGGCCATGAATATTTTTCTTTCAAAATTGGCCAATGAAATTCTTTTTCACTTGATTTTTTTTATTTTTTTCATACAAAATAGCTCCAAATATAAATGTGAAAATTCTCCTTTTTTTTCACAATATAAAAAAACACATCACAGAATTTTAATAAAACTCAAATATTTAGTGTGATAATGGGATAGATGGTTTGGCTTTGGTGAAAAATGAAAGGTGGAGCTAACAAAGAAAATTAGGAAAGACCCAAAATTATTTAACAAAGTGATTTTTTATGGTGTGCAAAAAGGCACAAACGATCCAAAAAGTGGCCTAAATCACTTCTAAAAGATCATGACAAACTTATGCAAATGTTTCGAGAGTCGCTAGAGGCAAGTTCTAGCCACCAAGAAAGACTACCTTGCGAGTGAGTGTCTAATAATAAAGTCTAACAAAATAAGCAAGCTATTACACTTAGATTAGAAGAGATAACTACAACATCATTATTTCATTAAAATAAAACTGATGCCAAAATTTATGAAAGAGAAAATGACAGAATTAAGATATGCAAGAGTAATATAGTTAAACTAGACTCTATCCTAACATACTACCAATGATTAAGAATACTGCATGAGCCTACACAACACTCAAATAAACATACTAAAATAATGATAGGAAATAATTTTTGATGGTTTTCAAATTTTAAGTTTCCTAATTTTTTGTTTGTTAAAATATTATCTTTTTTTGTGTGTTTTTTTATAACATAATAACATAAACATAAGCTTAAATAATGTTTTATTCTTCTTGGACTTCCCAAGGGCTACCCGGTGAACGGTTCGCAAGGTACTAGGGGATGAGATAGGATGAAAGCTCAAATCGCCCTCTCCAAGAAATTAGATTTCAATTTGCTAAATTTTTTGGATTTTTGGTTTTTCTAATTTTTTGTATTTTTATATATATTTGAGATAATGAAAGAACATAAAACTTTTCTTTTTTTGAAATTTTTTTACCTAAATTTGATATGATTTTCTTTTTGAACTTTTCTAATATAAACAAAACAAAACAAAACAACACAAAATTCAAACTAACTCAATCCCACCAGAATTGGGGAAAACATCGTCCTCGATGTTAAAAAGAAGAAATAAAAGAAATTGAAAATAAAACAGGCACTTCCCTGAATTGGCGAGTCTGAAGGTTGATTCTGCTTCCTCATGCTTGCTTTGTAGAACATCTTGAAACTTGGCTTGAATCATCATAAAAATCAGCAACGTTGAAGCAGACGATCAAGTGACCAATTCGTAGGAGCCGCCGGAACAAAGAAAAAAAATGCAAAATGAGAAAAAAAAGACAAAAGAAAATAAAAAGAATAATAAAAATTACTAAGTGTTTGGAAGAAAAACAACTTCATTGTCCTCGGTAAAAATATCACAAAAATAATATAGTTTACGACGCTGACCATTAACTTTAAAATCACCCTTGTCAGGGTGTGAAAGCAACACAATACCATATGGAAAAACTTCTTTCACCATAAATTGGCCAGACCAACGCGATTTCAATTTTTCGGGAAATAAGCGTAAGCGAGAATTATAAAGTAAGACTCGGTCGCCCGGTTTAAATGTTTTTGGGTGCCTTAAATTTTTATCGTGAAAGTGCTTCGTTCGCTCTTTATAAATTTTGTTATTTTCAAAAGCGTTGGAGCGCCACTCGTCGAGTTCGTTTAGTTGGAATTTGCGATGTTCGGCGATAGAGTGAGGATCAATATTTAAAAATTTTAAGGCCCAAAAAGCACGGTGTTCTAGTTCTACCGGTAAGTGACACGATTTTCCATAGACTAATCGATACGGAGTACAACCGATGGCGGTTTTGTAAGCCGTTCGATAAGCCCAAAGAGCGTCGTCGAGTTTTAAAGACCAATCTTTTTTAGAAGAAGAAACGGTTTTTTCCAATATACGCTTGATTTCTCGGTTAACAACTTCGACTTGGCCGTTAGTTTGGGGGTGGTATGCGGTGGAAAGCTTATGCGTAACGCCATATTTTAATAAAAATTTTGAAAGTTGGGCGTTACAAAAATGCGCACCCCTATCACTAACGATCACCCTAGGCGTGCCAAATCGAGAAAATAATTTTTTAAGAAAAGAAATAACAACACGAGAATCATTCGTAGGAAGAGCTTGGGCTTCCACCCATCGGGAAACATAATCAACCGCAACTAGAATGTATTTATTACCACAACTTGAAGGAAGGGGGCCTACAAAATCTATTCCCCAAAGATCAAAAACTTCACATTCAAGAAAATAGTTTTGCGTCATTTCATTTTTATTAGAAATATTTCCGGTCCGTTGGCAACTATCGCACAGTCTCACCAAAGATTGAGCATCTTTGAAAAGGCTAGGCCAATAAAAGCATGCACTAAGAACTTTGTGAGCGGTCCGATTGGTTTGATAATGGCCACCAGTCGGTCCTTCATGTACATGTTTCAAAATTTTTTGACCTTCTTCAAACGAAACACAACTTCGTACTACTTGGTCCGCACATACTCTAAAGAGAAATGGGTCCTCCCAAAAGTAATTTTTCAAATCAGAAAAGAATTTCTTCTTTTGTTGAAAAGAAAAATCTTTTGGGAGGATGCGTGCCACTAAATAATTGGCAATATTGGCAAACCAAGGCATAGAAGATGAAGAATTGATTTTTAAAAAAATTTCATCCGGAAAAGAGTCGTTAAAAGATTTTTCATTTAATTCTTCAATAAATGGATTTTCTAAATGAGATAAATGATCGGCTGCAAGATTTTCGGCTCCTTTCTTATCCCGGATTTCCAAGTCGAACTCTTGAAGTAGTAGAATCCAACGAATTAAGCGTGGCTTGGCATCCGGTTTAGAGAGTAAATATTTAAGAGCCGAATGATCGGTAAAATCAATAACTTTCGAGAGGGTGATATAAGGACGAAACTTATCAAATGCAAAAATAACGGCTAAAAGCTCTTTTTCCGTTGTGGTGTAATTTTCTTGTGCCGAAGTTAGTGTCTTACTTGCATAATAGATTGGATGAAAGTTTTTAGAAATACGTTGGCCTAAAACTGCACCAACGACAAAACAACTCGCATCGCACATAATCTCAAATGGAAGGTTCCAAACCGGAGCAATCATGATCGGCGCATTAATAAGTGTTTCCTTAATTAAGTTAAAAGCGTTTAGACAAGCGTTGTCAAATAAAAATGGTGTATCTTTTTCAAGGAGATGAGTGAGAGGTTTAGTGATCTTTGAAAAATCTTTTATAAAGCGCCGATAAAAACCAGCATGTCCTAAAAAACTTCTAATAGCTTTTACGTTAGTCGGCGGAGGAAGTTGTTCGATTACTTCTATTTTTGCTCTATCTACCTCAATACCCTTAGAAGAAATCTTATGACCTTAAACTAAACCTTCACGCACCATGAAATAACACTTTTCCCAATTTAAAACAAGATTTGTTTCTTCACATCTTTTTAAAACTTTTTCTAAATTTTTCAAACATAAATCAAAAGAATCTCCAAAAACCGAAAAGTCGTCCATGAATACTTCCATAATATCTTCTACGTACTTATCAAAAATAGCCAACATACATCTTTGAAATGTAGCCAGTGCATTACATAAACCAAATGGCATTCTTCGATAGGCGAAGGTGCCAAAGGGACAAGTAAACGTTGTTTTCTCTTGGTCCTCGGGTGCTATGGGAATTTGGAAATATCCCAAGAGACCATCAAGAAAACAATAGAATCTATGACCGGATAAGCGCTCTAATATTTGATCGATAAACGGTAATGAGAAGTGATCTTTGCCTGTGACATCGTTTAATTTGCGATAATCTATGCACATCCGCCATCCGGTTACCGTTCGTGTTGGAATTAAATAATTTTTTTCGTTTTTTACTACAGTTATACCCCCTTTATTAGGAACTACTTGAACCGGGCTCACCCATTTGCTATCCGAAATTGGATAGATAATCCCGGCATCTAATAATTTAATAACCTTGCTTTTTACTACGTCTTTCATATTTGGGTTTAATCGGCGTTGAGGTTGAACGACATTGCGGGAGTTATCTTCTAAAAGTATTTTATGTATACAAAAAGATGGGCTTATGCCTTTTATATCTGAAATTTGCCAAGCTATAGCCCGACGGTGCTTTTGTAATACGATTAATAATTTTTCATTTTCGGATTCCGTTAAAAAGGATGAGACTATAACCGGTAAATTAGAATTATTTTCCAAAAATATATATTTGAGATGATCGGGTAATTGCTTAAGCTCTAAAGTGGGTGGCTCCTCGTAAGAAAATTTTAAAATTTTATCTTTTTCTAAAATAATTTCTTCAAAAGATTTGGATTTTGGCTCACTTTCAGAAATATTATTGATGGCCATAATTGTATTAGGTGGAAAATTATGCGGGAGTTCCGAAAAAGAAGAAAAACTTTTTTTAGAAAAATTTTCAAAAGGAAAATTTGGCTCATCTTGAGAAACGTCTAAGAAAAAACAAGAGTCGTCATTGGATGAAGTATTTTTCATAGAAGGGGTGATGGAAAATGAAACTTCGTCATCACCTACTCGTAGAAAAAGTTTTCCATTACTTACATCAATTACCGCACGAGAGGTGGCAAGAAAAGGGCAGCCAAGGATTAAGGGAACCTCGACGTCCTCTTCGATATCAAAAATGACAAAGTCTACTGGAAAGATAAACTTGTCAACCTTTACGAGCACGTCCTCAACTATTCCTAACGGATACTTTATGGACCTATCCACAAGTTGAATACTCATCCTAGTCGGGCTTAGAGTGCCTAATCCTAGCTTCTTAAAAAGAGAAAAAGGCATCAAGTTGATGCTCGCTCCTAAATCGGCCAACGCACGTTTCAGAAATAAATCACCAAAAATGCATGGAATAGAAAAGCTACCCGGATCATTTACTTTTTTAGGTAAATTATTTATTAAAACCGAGGAGCACTCGGCGTTTAAAGTAACATGAGACAGACTTTCCAATTTCTTTTTGTTAGTTAAAAGATCTTTCAAATATTTCGCATACTTCGGCATATTAGCTATCGCTTCACATAAAGGTAAATTGATATGAATTTGTTTAAACATAGATAAAAATTTGCCGTAATGCGCATCTAGTTGTTCTTTAGCTAATTTTGACGGATACGGAAGAGGCGGTTGATATTCCTTAATTTTATTAGAATTAGAATTTGAAACTTGAGGTGTAGGAGGAGGGGAAGAAGAGATGGGTACCTCCTTTTCAACAGGCTTTTCATGTGTGGTTACCTCTTTACCGCTCCGAAGCATGATGGCCTTCGCTTACTCCTTTGGGTTGGCATCTGTATTGCCTGGTAACGCTCCTTGTTGGCGATCGGAGAGCATTTTTGCAATTTGCCCAATTTGGTTTTCCAAATTACGGATGGATCCGGTGAGATTCCGGATATTTGCATCATTAGTTGCCGTATATTTGTTGAAAACTTCCTCCAAAGAAGGAGGTTTTGGAGCTTGCGGTGGAGGAAATCCGGGTGGATTTGCATTTGGGGGACGCGTAGCATTCCCCGGATTACTCCAAGAGAAATTGGGGTGGTTTCTATAACTCGGGTGATAGGTATTACCATAATTAGTATTACTCGGATTAAAGGGTGGCCGATTTGGATTTACCATATAATCCACATGCTCGGCCAACATAGTGGGAAAGGGGGAAGAAGTGGGATCCCAGGTAGGTGTAGAAGAGGAAGCAGACATCTCTTCTAATCTTTTGTTTAGCATCTCAACCTGGAGAGATAGATTGGAGACCGTATCAATTTCATACATCTCGGCCGATTTAGGTGGTTTAGACCGATGTGTACTCCATTGATAGGTATTCAAAGCCATACCTTCTATAAGCTCTTGGGCAGCCGCCAGTGTTTTGTTATTAAGCGTTCCACCGGAGGCCGCATCGATATGTTGCCTAGTTTGAGAATTTAGGCCGTTATAGAAGGTTTGGATTTGTAACCAATCCGGAATTGCATGATGAGGACATCGACGAAGCAATTCCTTGAAATGCTCCCAAGTATCATATAACGTTTCCGAATCAAGTTGGGAGAAATAAGTAATGTCATTACGCAATTTAGCTGTTTTAGCCGGCGGAAAGTATTTCGTAAGAAATCTTTCCGTCATTTGAGCCCATGGTTTGATTGATCCTCCTGGTAGAGAATTCAACCATTTCTTGGCTTTAGTGCGCAATGTAAATGGAAATAACCGTAGCCGTATGGCATCATCAGATACACCATTAATTTTAAAAGTATCGCATATTTTTAAGAAATTAGAAATTTGCGCGTTTGGATCTTCATCTTGAAGCCCATCAAATTGTACATATTGTTGTACCATTTGGATGATGCTTGGCTTCAATTCAAAATTATTTGGGGCAATAGCGGGGCGAACAATACTAGATTGAGCCTCGTCCAAGTTTGGACGGGCATAATAGGACATAGTCCGTTGTTCGGCCGTATTTGGCTCACCCATATTGGAAGAAAAAGAAGAAGAAAAGGATCTAGGAGAATGGGAAGAAGAACTAAATGAAGAAGGAGAAGAAGAAGATGGTGACAGAGAGAGAATTAATGAAGGATTAGGGGTGTCCCCTAAGGATTCCGTATCTTGAAAATTCGGAACTCGAAATCGTAAGCGGTGCCGAAGGGTTCGCCCGATTTCCGGATCCAAATAAAAAAGAGGTGATGGGTTCCCTCGGGTCATACACCACACATAAAAATTTTCAAATTAAAAATTTATAAATAAAAATTATAGAACTTCCCAAGGAATACCCGGTGAGGGGCTCTTGAGGTACTAGGCGGTCTTGTAGGATAAAATTCCAACACGGCCCTTTCGCTAGAAGTTTTAATTATAAAAATTTAAACATCAAAATTTTTATGAGGAAAAAAAAGAAAATGATAAGAGTAATAGAACCTTGCTTTCTAAATATTAAAAATCACGTCCCCGGCAACGGCACCAAAAACTTGATGCTTAAAATCTGATTGTTGCAGTAGGCAAGTGCACCTATCGCATGTAGTATGATCAAGTGTCGTATTTCCCGGGTCTTTTGAGTACTTCTACTCACAAGGTGGAACTATTAACTTATCGAGCGAAAATTGGTTTTTGGTTTTTGTAAAAACAAGAATAGTTGACTAACGAGAAAATTCACGATTTAAAAGCCTTAGCACTTGATTGGGCGTTCTTGGGAATCCTATTATAAAAGATGCGTTCTAATTCTTGAGAATCCGTTTCGATTGGGGGATTGAAAAATATAATAGCAACTCGCAAGAGACAACTACCGACTAATTTTAAAAACATTTCAAACATAATCTCTTAAAATTTGAAAGTAATTTAAAATTGCATGAAAGATAAATCCCAAAATCCAAAAGATTTGATAATCTCAATTCTCAAAGAAGAATATCAAAATCTCTTTATTTCCGAGCGATCCATGACATTCACGAGCCTCTCGGCTAACTAGACTACCAATCGGATAGCGAAATTTTATATACTAGCAATATAAACCCGCCACCAAATTTTAATCGGAAATAAATCGCAATGAGAAATTCAAAAATTAGAGACGAAAGATTATAATTAAATCTTCATCCCAATACTAACCAATCAAGTACTAAGAAAGGATTTAGCTACTCATGATAAAGAAAACAACAACAATGAAATAAAAAGTTTGCATTTTCATTAGAAAGGAAATAACAAAAGTACACAACACAATGAAAATTAAAGCATAAGAAACAACACAAAAGAAACTCTCATACAAGGTAGAACTCTCTCTCTCTTGAACTTGCTCTCTTCTCCAACTCTAACACTTTTTTTCCTCCTCCAAAAGCCTTGGCCTCATGCTCCTTTTATAACAACCATGGAAGGATCTAGATAAAGAAGAAAATGAAAGGACATAGGGTTTAATTGGTGAGAATAAATGTGGGGAAATGAAGAGGTGGAGGGAGGTGAAAAGGTGAATGCATGGAATGAGTAAATTTAATGTGATATAAAATAGAAATAAAATAAAAGAAAATAATCATGCAAAGAGTAGGGCCGGCCACATGAAATGGTGATGAATTAATGAATATGGGGTTTTAATTGATTGGAGTTAATGTGATTAATTAAGAAATGAAGGAGGAACTTAAGGTGGGCGGTTTTGATCAAGGGGGTTATAAATGGCCGGTTTTAATTAAAGGGTTGGAGGTGGGCGGTTATGAATGGCGAGCTGCTATGACTTGAAAGATTTGGCTGACAAAATGAATTGGGGTTTACTATTAATAGTGGTGGAGAAAATGAATGGCCGGTTTTAATTGGATTGATAATGCTAATAATAGTTGTCATGCTAAAAATAGAGAATAAATGAGGGGGAGAGAAAGGGGTGGCCGACCACATGTAAATGAAGATAAAAAAAATAAAATGAGTGGCAACATGACATGATGTATTTATGGGAGAGGATTATATAAAAATAAAATAAGAAGATGCTACATGAAATAATTTTGTAAAGAGGCTTGCATAGGAAAGGAGGCTACATGTATTGATAGTTATAACTATTCATACATGAAAAATCAATTACCATGCATACATATATTTCATTTAATAATAATAGTAAGAAAGGATAATTCATGTATGGGGAGGAGAGAGAAAAGGTGGTGGGAAAGCAACATGCATGCAAAACTTATTTGCATGGGAAATATTTCTCGTACAAAAATTGACAGCGGGCGTTTTACGTCGAATCGTGCCGAATTCCCCCCAGGCCACAAAACAAAAAAAACGATATTAGTATAAATAATTATGATATATTAATTATTAGATAATTATATTAAAATTAAGAGTAAATACATATAATTTATAATATAAATATAATAATAATGATGAACATATTTTAGTCAAAATATGCGTCATCACGGATCTCTTTGCTTGCCTGGTTATGACTCCTACTGCTGCTTACCAGGAGGTTCAGAGTCTTGGGGCTGAACTTCTTCAGCATCATCCATTTTCTACTAATCTTGCAGAGCAACAAAAACACTTTCAGGAGCTTCTTATCGTTTGTTATTTGCTTCATCTTCCTGACTCGTATGACATAATTCATTAACAGATTCTAGGTGAGGCAAATACTCTGACTCTGGATGCTACTACTGCTCGCGTTTCTTCTATTATAACTCTGCTTTAGCATCCTTTTCTTCCCTCTCCTTCTCCTGATAATTTTGCTCATCCTGCACATCATGATAACTCTGGTGGTCGAGGTGGTCGTACTGGAGGCCGTAGTTATTCTAAGTTCCTCTGCTCTCATTGTGGCAAAGTTGGCCACTTGTTTGATCATTACTGGGTCAAACATCCTCACCTCCATCCTACTTCTACTTATTTTGCCAAGAAGTCTACTTCTTCTCTTACTACTTCTATTGCTGCTCAGTTTGCTACTACGTGTAAGTGGCTCATTGATTATCGTGCTACTAATCATATAATCGGGAATTCTCGTCTTTTCTCTTCGCTTGACAAAAGTAACTGGTTATCTCCGGTTCTTATTACTGATGGTTCTCCGTCCCTGGTTCATGGGTCTGGCACAGTACATGTTACTCATTCTCTTTAGCTTCAAGACACTCTCTATATCCCGAACTTTCTGTGCAATCTTCTTTCTGTTCCTGCCCTTTACAAATAGTTGCACTGTGAATCTATTTTTACTACTTCTACTTGCGCTTTTCAGGTTCCCCAATCTAAGGAGATGATTGCTATTGGGACTGAAAGCGGTGGCTTGTTCTATCTTGATACTTCTTCTGCTTTTTCTTCCTCCTCTCCTTTGCTTCATTGGTATCTTCGGCTTGGACATCGTCCTCGAATTCTTTATCAACTTCTGCAAGATTTACCTCGGGGAGACTCTTCTCTTCATTGTGAGGCTTGTCAATTTGGCAAACATCACATATCTACTTTTCCTGCAAAGAATGGACATAGTTCTTCTCGTCCTTTTTAAATTGTACATTAAGATATATGGGGCCCTGCTCCAACTCATACTCATGGTAGGGGTAGTTTATATTTTGTGACTTTTATTTATGATTTTCTCATTGTACGTGGTTATATTTGCTCCACGAATGCTCTGAAATTTTTTCTATTTTCACTGCGTTTTATAATGAGATTCAAACACAATTTGATACTCCTATTAAAATTCTTTGATCTGATAATGCTAAAGAGATCTTAGTAATCAATTTATATCATTTTGTATGGTTCATGACATTGTTCATCAGACTACTTCTCCTTACACGTAGCAACAGAATGGCATTGCTGAATGGAAGAATCACCATCTTTTGGATGTGGCTCGTAGTCTTCTCACTCATATACATGTTCCCAAGTTTTATTGGAGTCATACTGTTCTTCTCCCATGTGTTCTCATTAATCGAGATTCGTCATCAGTTCTCGATGGGAAGACTCCCATTTCTATCTATATCCTGGTGTGAATCCTTTTCTTTTACCTCCTCGTGTCTTTGGGTGCACGATGTTTGTTCACTCTCATTCTTCTGGTCATGACAAGCTGTCTCCTCGCTCGATCAAATGTATCTTTCTTGGTTATTGTCCAACACAGAAAGGATACATGTGTTATGATCCTATTCTCTGCCAGCAGTATGTTTTTGCCGATATAACTTTCTTTGAGGATATCCCATTCTTTTCCCCTTCCTCGATTCTCCCTTCTTCTAGTGATTCAGTTTCTCTTCCTCTTGTGTCTGCACCTTTTCTAGAGCCTGGACTTCCTTCTTCCCTTTGTGATTCTCCTGCTATCTCTGATTCTTCTGTTGATCCGCTGCCAATAGCTCCTGGTTCAGTAGTCTCTCCTTTGGATGGAACTTAGAAAGTAGACATGACTGACCTTGATCTTCTGATTGCTCTTTAGAAAGGCGTTCGTTCATGCACTCAACAGCCTCTTGGTGGTGTGGTATCTTATGCTCGATAGTCTCCTTTGGCTCAGAGCTTTGCTCTTGCTCTCTCGATAAACGTTATTCCTGCGTCTTATCGTGATGCTCTGGTTATTCCTCATTGGAAAGCTGCTATGGATGAGGAGATGAAAGCTCTGACTAAATGGGGTACTTGGTCTCTTGTTCCTACCCCTCCTAGAGCTGATGTGGTTGGGTGTCGCTGGGTCTTTGTCATCAAATATCTTCCTGATGGTACTATTGATCGATTCAAAGCTGGGTTTACTGCCAAAGGGTTTACACAAACTTATGGTGTGGATTTCTTCGACACATTCTCTCATATTGCTTGGATTACTACGATCCGGGTGCTTTTCTGTGGCTGTAAATAGAGATTGGGAAATGTCTCAGTTGGATATCAAGAATTCATTTCTTTATGTTGATTTGAATGAGACATTTTATATGGAGCAACCTCCTGGGTATGTTGCTCAGGGGGAGTATCAAGTGCGTAAATTGAAGAAGGCCATCTATGGTCTTAAGCAAAGCCCGAGAGCCTGGTTTGACAAGTTCAACAAAGTTATTTCTGTTGTTAGATTTGTTCGGAGCACAGCAGATCACTCTTTGTTTATTCGATAGACCTCAGCTGGTCTTGTTATTATTGTAGTGTATGTGGATGACATTCTTCTTACAGGGGATGATCGGAAAGGTATTGATATGATAAAGAAGCATCTGCTTCGATATTTTGTTACATAGGATATGGGATTTCCTAAGTATTTTCTGGGGATTGAGATATCTCAGAAACTTGGTTCTATTATTCTTTCACAGCGGAAGTATGCCTTGGATCTTTTACAAGAAATAGGTCTTCTTGTGGCTAAACCTGCTCGGTCCCTTATGGCTGTTGGAAATGACAAATGCTTGAGTGAGACCTCACCTCTTCTTGAAGATATCACCAGGTACAGGCATCTTATCGGTAAACACATCTATCTGAGAGTCACAAGACTAGATATTTGCTATGTAGTAGGGAGAGCGATCCAATTTATTCAAGCTCCTAGGGAATGTCATATGCAGTTTGCTCAAAATATTCTAGAGTATGCAAACGGTGCACCAGGAAATGGGCTCTTATTTCAGCGAAGGGGACATTTAAAGGAAGAGGCTTATTCCGATGTCAGCTACGCAGATGATAAGGGAGATATGAAGTCGACATCTGGGTTTTGTACCTTCGTTGGAGGTAATCTGGTTATTTGAAAGAGCAACAAGTAGGCTGTATATGCTAGATCGAGTGCAAAAGCAGAGTACAGAAGCATGGCTCTGATGGCTTGCGAGCTGAAGTGGCTCCGGTCTCTCTTGCTGGATCTGGGAGAGTTTTATGATCATCCCCTACCGATGTTCTGTGACAACAAAGAGGCTATATACATTTCAAAGAATCCAATCTTTCATGAGAGAATGAAGCATATTGAAGTAGATTGCCATTTTATCAAAGAAGAGAATTTGAAGAATCAAATATGTATGTCGTTGGTTACCTTTGATAAGGAGCTGGCTGATTTTTTCACGAAACCAATTACTTCATTCACGGAAGTTTTTAGCAAGCTGGGCATAGTTTACATATATGCTCAAGCTTGAGGGGGAGTGTTGAAACCATAATCTGGGCGGTTAGCCGAACTAGTGGCCGTGACTTGTCTTGCTAGCAGTCTGGCAGTGTGATCTTGTGTGCTCTGTGAAAGTCTTTGATTTCAAGGATAGCTAAATCACCGAGAAGGGGGTGGTGAATAGTTTTCTTAGTCCTTAGTGACTGATCTTTTATTTTCTTTTCTTTAGGAGCTTTATTAGTTGGTTGGTCTTTGCTTTCAAGAAATATAACCTGAAACACAACAAACACACAAAGCACACACAAGATTTATAGTGGTTACCCTAACAAGGGTACATCCACTTTCCCTCCCACCTATACAACTTTCTTGTTGGACTAGGAACTTCTCCAAAACTCTGCTCCAAAGTGCTTACACCTCAGATCCCTCAAAATTTCTCAGTCTCCTCCAAGACTTATAACTCAGCCACAAGGGCCTAAAACTTAGTGATTATCAGATCACCTACCTCAGGCCAAAGGCCCTACACTCAGGCTGGGTGGACAACCCTACCTCAGATCCACTAGGGATCCTACCTCAGAGAGAATGACTCTCCTACAATCTCAGGCACAAGGTCCCTACCTCAGATCTGCAGGAAAATCCTACCTCAGGCACATGTGCCCTATAACTCAGTGAGAATTACTCACCTACCTCAGACTTTAAACAAAGTCCTATAGCTCAGATTCTCAATAGAATCCAACCTCAGAGAAAACCGTCTCCATCATCTTAGATCCAAAAGGATCCTACAAGATAGAAGTGGATTGTGTGGTTGATCTTGACACAAGAGATGTTTCTCTATGTCAAGATTTAGGATAGAGGTTAACTCAGTCCCACTATGACTACAGGAATTTATTTCCTGAGTCTACATTTACCTTAAATGAGTTATAATCAATCCTAGATTCTTCTTCACAACACCATGGATTTTTCCTGTTTGGACTGTGAAGTGACTGCAGCAAATCTTGCTGCTACCTGAGCTGAGAGAATCCCAACCCAACTTCTTCTCAGCAACAAGGATGTAGAGCTTGTGCTGGAAGCATCTTGCAGACAACTGTTATGCTTCTTCTTTCTTTCCTGAGCTGAGGTGATTCAGCCCTAACTTCTTCTTCATAGCCTCCAGTAAATGCTTTTCAGAGTTATACATCTGGATCTGTGAAGAACTTGCTGGTGTAGATGGAAAATGGCACCGACTAACTTTTTTTCTCCTCTTTAGAGATCTTCTTTGATCTTGCTGTAGTCGATGATGAAGACAAATAGCTAACTGGTTGAGCCTTTAGACCTGCAGTCTTTTTGCTCTCTGTTCTTCTCTTCACAGTAACAATGACGATGAGGAAGAATCGCTTTTTCAACACTTTCTTTTGTAAAAAGCCGTTTCCTTTATTGATTGCAACCCAACAGCTATTTTAGTAGTGGGCCCCACACCATTGATGGCCAGCTGCTGTCTTGCTTTAACGTTAACCGTCATACAGTAACTCTGCGATGCCTTTTGTCATATACTATAGCTTTGCCCCTAACAATTTGAATAAGGTTGACTTGTTGACTTGCTGATGTCACCATCTGTGGACTTAGCCAAAAATCAGGCATAAACAACATAGGCGTTGAGTAAGTAAGCTTCACTCAGCGCCAAAACACTTAGGAAAACTTTTTGCCATTAGGCATTGACAACATTGAGTGAGCAAGCATCACTCAATTCCAAAACACTTAGGCAATCTTTTTGCTGTTAGGCGTTGATAGCATTGAGTGAGCAAGCCTCACTCAATGCCAAAACACTTAGGCAATCTTTCTGTCATTAGGCGTTGATAGCGTTGAGTGAGCAAGCCTTACTCAATGCTTTTTAACTTTCTTTCTCCTCTTCTGCATGCTTGGCATTGAGAGCATTGTATGAGCACGCCTTACTCAACGCTTTTTGCCTTAACCATGCTTTCTGCTACTTGGCATTGAGTGTGTAAGCTCCACTCAACGCCAAACTACTTGACAGATTTTATTCTGTTCTCTGGCGTTGAGTGAGTGAGATACACTCAACGCATTTGGACTTAGCCAAATTTCTGTGTCTAAAAACACTGGATTTGAGAATTAGTCAGCGCATTATAACATGTCATTGTGTGAGCTTGCCTCACTCAACGCCGGTGAACGTGGTAAATATTCACAGTTTTCTTGTAGGGTTGACTGACTGAGTTGATATTCTCAAACATAGGTAATGTGAAACATGAGTTCCAACAAACTTCCCCTTTTGATAATATCAACTTCCGTTCATGAGAAATAAAAATGAGATAGAGTACATATAAATATGAAGAGTTATAGGCTATCATCAGGTTATAAGTTCTCTATGTAGCTCCCCTACGCACACGCTCCCCATATGTACATGTTCGACATGCTCCCCCTATCTATGTGCACACATTGTTAACATGCTTCCCCAACATGTGACCTCTCCTAACCGGTGACTCATACTCATGAACAATTTATTCTCCCCTTTTGATAATATCAAAAGGGCGGGCAAGGCCAACAATAAATGCGGGATGAAGAATTGTAAATGTGATGAGCGTTAGACAAACATCAGATAGTGCACACATAAGGTAAAGATAAACTTGACAAGCATAGATGTGACTCAAAAAAAGTACATATTAAAGAATTGTAAGCACATAGGTCACACAATGGAGCAAAGTACACAATCAGAGAAATTCAATTTTAAAAGTTCATATGAATTGGACAGCATAGACTAATCTTAACACACAACGAGTACGTATACAATGCTATAAGAGTAAGGAAGTAATCAAGTGAGACAAACATTTAAAACGTCATGAGCGTAAATCGTGTGCTAGTACGTATTGTGCTTAAAAGAGATAGTGTAGTTGAAATCCAATTCTTATGTGTGGAAGTCTTAGACAAGGCAATGACATGTGTATGTGTAGCATCGAAAGAGATATAACACCAAGGGAAAAATAACATATTATCCATGTGAATCTCGATCATATAGGAACCTAACAAAAGAGAAATAAGGTGAATAATCACCTCACATGTCATTTGATGTTATACCTAGGAAAAACTAGGGGCACTTTGCTAAAGATACAGTCAATACACAAGATCGAAGTGACTCTTTAACCAAGGTGCTCATCCTCACAATGCTCATGAAAACTTATCAAGAATTATGAGTAGTGCTTGGGGGACCGTGACAAGAGATGTGATAGCTTCCATAGTTTTATTTTATGAGCATAGATCTATACTTTTAATCATTTTTATAAGGTTCATGGAGCCCTGAGTCGATCGAAATATATCCACCTAGATAGATACACTTTAACTTGTATACATACGACCTTTGTACTAGAGTTTTGGCCCAAAGTTTCACACCTAGTATAATCACAAGGGTATCATGACAATGATTATTCAACATATTTCTAGTGTGTTAGAAAATAGTGTCACGATTTATAGCATGTACACATAGCATTTTTTGTCTTGAGTGCACCGGCTATGGATGTGTGTATCATGTGAAGTCATTCCCCTATTTAAGTCCTCACATATACCTAGAGGCATAAACAACAGACACGACCCCGTCTTTTGGAACTCAATAGCTAAGCACTTATAGATTCAGCCCACTATGACCGGAGGACAATGTTTGCATAGATTAAGAGTCTGAACTCAAACATTGTACTTAAATGTTATGGTCTAAGTCGCAGTCATGTGAGCCCGTTAACATTATAAATTGACGGAAGTGTTTTTTTCGGAACTTTTTTGTTTTCTATATTTTTTGTTGCTTATTTTCTGATGTAATAGAACATTGAACCTGAAACAAAAATTAGAAACATAATAAGAAAAAACGAACAACAATTAACAACATAATAAGAAACAGAATAACACAAAGAAGACCTGGAGTTAGCACGATACACAATTATGCATGTAACTGAGTATTATGAGGTATGAGATAGTGCTCGTGCTTGATAATACGTTTTGTAGTTTGAATTATTAAGGTATTTTTTTTAGTTTTTTATGTACAATTCATGTTTTATAAGACTTTGATCTAACCTCCTTTAGTATATTTTTTCCCACTAATGTTTTTACTTTTTTTCTCAGGTTCTTACAGATTTTCTGACAAAGTCATGTGACACGCCCCCATAATACACCCCCATGGGCATGTACCCTTGGCGTATAGACCAATCCCGAGGAAGAATGTAGTCAGAGACCATTTCCAGAGATTTTCACCTGACACGGCCCCCGGACACGCCCTCCTTGGGCGTGTTCCTCATGGAGCCAAGGCCAATCCGCCATTAATGAAAGTTCGGTACTGCACGTTAACCCGTACGTTATACGCCCTCCCTGGGCGTGCAGAACCTTTTCCAAAGACTTACAGATTTCCGACCAAGATTCCTGATTTGACGTGCCTTACACGTGTAATGCCCCAAAACCCAAAATGATGTGACACGGCCTGAGACACAGGCATGTCCAGAGCCGTGTCCTGCTCTGTGGTAGCCTGACTGTGTTAAGTGTGGAGCACGACTTAAATACAGGTATGAATAGTACGGACACGGGCATGTCAGTTGGTGACACAGGCGTGTCATGTACCCGTGTCCTATTCTGGGTGTGCAGGCGGTGCCGACTGAAGTACATGACCTGGGTCCAAGGAGTGTTCGGTGTGACACGACCATGTCAAATACAACACGGGCGTGTGGGGAACCCGTGTCCTGCTCGGGTTGGTATTAGTCCTGTGCCGATTGAGGGACACGCCTATGAACACGGGCGTATCGGCTGGTCGACAAGGGCGTGTAGGGGTCTAACACGGGCATGTCTAGACCCGTGTTCTGGTCTGGCTTGAGTCGGTTGTGTGCCGCTTAAGCTACACGGCCAGGGACACGGGCGTGTCATAAGCCGTGTTCGGCCCAGGAAAGTCATTTTAAGTGCTGATCAGAGCCGTTCGTTTCCTTTGATAAAGATCTAATGGCACTGGTTCTTCTCTGGGTTGATAAGGGCGGGAATAGATGAGTTAATTCTCATTCTATAATCACCATTCACTTTCTAAGAGTAGGAGAGAGAGGAGAGCAAGGGAAGGAAGAAGAAGAGGAATCTAGCTGCCGGTGGCGCTACGGTGGTCCAAATCACGAACCGAGTTCGGATCTGTGGAGGCTAGAGCGTTGTGAAGCTTTCCAACCGTATATTTTTCTCCATGGCACCAAAATGTCTTCCAAGGGTAACGATTTTCTTCTTGGACAAGTGAAGTCCTTCTTTCCTACATTTGCATAGGAATCCTCCACCAAATGGTGGATGGCGAAGTGATTTCCTTGGGATCGGTGGTTTATCCCTTGTTTTATTGCATTAGAAACAGAAGTGAGTTGTACGTTTAGGTATGCTGTGTGAAGCCCATCCGGACAAGTTGATCTGGATTGGTGATGCTTTGTTTGTAAATCGAAGAAGACTCCGGATAAATTGATTGCGTGTATGAAGTCCTTGGTGGATACCTGTAGCTTTGTGTAGCAGGAAGTCCTGGAGGAAGTCCAGGAAAATGTGAGAGTTGATACTTGGTGTACAACTCGTGTGGCCGTGAGTGCCATTATGTGGGAAGTTGAGCTGTGGGGCTGTAACTGTGGATGCCTTGGTGGAGAACGATCAAGGTGAAGTCGTACCGCGTCAGTCCAGTCTTGAGTCTGACGAATTTGAGCAATGGGATAGGTGGATCTGTACCCACATTATGGTTATCTAACCTTGGGTGCTTAAGGCCCTATTAGGATCACATAGCGAGAGTCTTTGTCCTGCGCTCCATAAAGACTAGGAATGCTCATAATGAACCGTTATGTCTGGGACCTCTGAACGGTGGTGGGACTTAGTATTCGGTACACTAATAATGTGCCCTGAGTGCACGAAACTTCGGGTCGTCGTGCTGATGTTTGTGATATGTATTGACTTGTGTGGTTGTACACATCCTTGGTGGATTAGTATACATATATGCTGTTCGAATAAATGCTTTGCAGGGAAGGAATTCCGCTGCCCCATGCCAGGGGCAGGTTCGTTATAATTGGTCAGTTGAATGCTGACCGTTGCCCTGTTTGCCACTGCTTGGTGGATTGCTTCTTTGTAGGTGGTGCTGGCCCAAGCGGGAAATAGCGGGTTGAAGCCCAGGTTGCGCTGCTGCCCTTGAAGGCTTGTTTTGTTTACTCTTGTTTATGTGTGGCCGGCATGTGCGCCGATGTTTGTAAACCACACCTTTTTTTAAGAGAAACTTGTAAAGCCATAAGGCTATGTGTAAGACCCCATGTTTTTTCTTTTTAAACCACGGGGTCTTAGGCCCAGAATCGCCGCTTCGCGGTGACACCTTCATGCCCGGGAAGGTCATCACTACAAAATGCCGATCCTACTGGCCGATTCGATCACAAAATAGTAGGCAAAAGAAAAAGAAAGCAAGTCCATAACAATCACATATAAAATAAATAGTCTCCACGAAGGGAGTGTCCACAGATATAATAAAAGTACAGAAAACTTAGGCTCATGCCCGGTACATCTATATCCTCACTACATATCTCTCAATTGTGAAAGCAAAACTAAAATAACTACTAGCGATCAAGACTCACAGTCCTAGCTGTCTAAACTCCAGTACTAGACTGTCCCATCTCCAAGCGTGTCGACCTCCAGGGCTGCTCCTCTATGTTGGGCTCCACGGTCCCCTAAAATGATGTGGTTCGAAAACCTTTAGTCTAAAAGACTAAGACCTATCATCCCCCTCCCCTTCCCCCATAGCTCTTAGGAACCGAGCGGGGTGGAGGAAAGGTGAGGTAATGAAGGTGGATGTTGGAACCCCTAGGTGATTTGTGCTAGGTTGTCTTCTTAGGTTGTGACCCAGGTTGTATAGAAGTGTCAAATTTTATGTGTTTCTTAAGTCTAGGCCATGTTCTTAGAGTCAAACAGATCAAAGGACAAACCTACAACACTGCCAAAGACTCAAGACTTAGAGAAATCAAGATTTAGAGAAAGAGATCTACGTTCGTCGATCTAAGGTCGACGATAGTCGTGCTCAGCTCGACTAACTCTGAGCTAAAATATCTGAGCTGAGCTCGACGAACTCCGTTCTCAGATCGACTAACTCTTCAACACTCAGCGCCATAATTCACTCAAAGCCAAGGCTGACTCAGAGACAAAGAACACTCAACGCCAGATGTGCTATTCATTCAACGCCGATAGATGGACCAAGTTCTTAGGTTGACTAACTTCACAGTCTCAGGTCGATGAACATAGAGTGCAGAATTAGTCAGTTTATGCACAGCAGGTTATTCACAGAGCTCAGGTCGACGAAAGAAGATCTCAGTTCGACGAAAGCTGATTAGAGGTCGACGAAATCTCAGTTTGATGAAAGCTGATTAGCAGTCGACGAAAGCTGATCTCAGGTCGACAAAAACTGTACGATATTTTGTTATTTATTCTTTCTCTTTCTGTCTCATCATTTTATCTCCATTATTGGCTATTAATTCCCTTGCAAATCAATGCACTTATATTTTCTGAATAGAGCCGTTACTGGCAGCATTGATTGCTAACATCCTCCATGGAATTAATTGCTTATATCTCGGGACAGACATAGAATAGAATATTTTGAAAGCATTCTTGCCATTTTTCGTTCCCAAGATTTCGGCTTAACATTGATTGCAGAGCTTTCTTTTTAATTCGACCAAGTTGCAGTCATCCTATACACATCTCCCTGATAAGAAAACAATAACACACACGAGAGCAGAGATTCATCATCAACTAGAGTCACAGCAAAGAAAAGATCTTAAAAAGTACAGTGAAAAACATCTCTCAAAAATTGACTGCTCTGAAGAGAAGAAGAAAGAACAACCATCACCGTCAAGAATCTTTCTTTCTCTCCCTCTTTGTTTTCAGGGATCTCAAGTAACAGCAACATTCAAATATGTCAAGGATCTCTGAAAAGCTGAAGGCCTACACCCTTGAACAAAGCTTCCACTCCTGAATCATTCAAGATCTCAGGGGGAGCTTTGAAAATAAATAAGAATCCACACAGTCTTCTCATTTTGATTTGAGAAAATAAGATGAAAGAAAAGGGGATAGATACTACTCTAGAGGGGGGTGAATAGAGTAATCAAAAATTGCACTAGCAAAGTTGACTGTCTACTCAACTCCCTTGGAGTTAATTGCGGAATGAAAGTTATAGATATTTGAAATTAAACCTTAAAGCCTAACACAAGTGATGTACACAAAAGGCAGCCAACTGTAATTACAGTTGAGGCTAGGAATCCTAAACAGCAACTAGCAAACCTAGTTAAAATCTAATCACAGCCATAATGCAAGTAATTAAATAAAGCAATCCAGACAACACAAGGAATTTATAGTGGTTCCCCAAACAACTTGGGTACGTCCACTCTTCTACCAATAAGGTAGGAATCCACTCAGGTTTTTGATCAGGTGCCCTGCCACCAACAAGATCTGCTTCAGGTAGATCCAGAAACCCTTTAGACTTTTGATCAGGTGTCTAAAAACCAACACAGGTTTTTGATCAGGTGCCCTGCCACCAAGGGATACTTTTGAAGGGAGTAATAACCCTGTACAGGAGGGGGAAAGGAGGTTAAGGTGTCTTATCTATTTTACAATAGATTAGAGAAGCACAATAACTTGTACTGAGCTAGAAAGCTCTAAAAGAATCAAGGCTCCCCCTGGCTAAAAGAACGTCCAGGTGAAGTCTTGCTTCAGTGCGGAAACACTTCAGAAAATACTGAAGGAAAAAGCTACAAGAAGATAAATAATATTAAATAGAATTTCTTCTTCAGGCAGCTATCTTATTCTTCTTCTTCTTCAAAAAGATCTGAGTGAAGATCTTCCTGTAAGCAGGAGAACTCAGGTTGAAGAAGAGTGAAGAACTAAAACTTCTTCTCAGTTAGATGTGAATGTGCTGAGAGCAGTTGGAAACTGTAAGTTCTTAAGCTTGAATGCTACTGATCGCTTTTTGGTATATGAGAGCTAGCTTATTTCTTTCTTCAAAGAAGTCTTTATATAGCAGCAGCAACAACGGCTCTTACTTGAGTTTGAATCTTATCTTCTACTGAACTCTGCAAGCTGGGCTGCAAAAAGCATAAAGCAAAACAAAAATACTGCAGACAGATATCCTATAAGAGTATAAAGCTTTCTAAGAAGCTGCAAATAATTCTGATGAAATAATACAAGAGAAAGTCATATCAGAAAAGACTCTTTACAGCCAAGGAAGACTTTTTGAGTCTAACGGCTATAAAGGACAGCCTGGCAGATAAAGCAGAAATCATATCTCAGCTATAAGACAAACAACTTTGTCAGAAAAAGATTAGCTCATGCAAGAGGAATGGAACTGATATTGCATGGAAATAATATCACAATTTATTCAAATAATCTTTTATAAAATGTGCCAAAATAATTATGAAATTAATCACATCACAGAAGACGACAAAACTATTTAAAACATACAGCAAAACGTCGAACGAACCTCAGAGATCGTCGACCGAAGCACGGAGATCGTCGACCTATCGGAAAGATAGTCGAACGATCCAGATAGTCGAACTATCAAAAAAGATAGTCGAACTACCTCAGTAGATAGTCGACCTATCAGAACAGATAGTCGAGCTATCAGATAGTCGATCTATCAGGAAAGATAGTCGAACTACCAAAGCAAAACAGATAGTCAACCAATCAAGCAGATAGTCGACCTATCACAGAAAACAGATAGTCGAACGATCCAGATAGTCGAACTATCAAAGAAGATAGTCGAACTACCTCAGCAGATAGTCGACCTAACAGAACAGATAGTCGAGCTATCAGATAGTCGATCTATTAGGACAGATAGTCGAACTACCAAAGCAAAACAGATAGTCGACCTATCAAGCAGATAGTCGAACTATCACAGAAAACAGATAGTCGACCTATCAACAGATAGTCGACCTATAAAAACAAAACAGATAGTCGACCTATCAAACAGATAGTCAACCTATCAACCAAAGCAGATAGTCGACCTATCAACAGATAGTCGAACTATCAGATAGTTGAACTATCCAAGCAGATAGTCGAACTATCAAAGAAGAGCAGATAGTCGACCTATCAACAGATAGTCGACCTATCAACAGATAGTCGAGCTATCACAGAAAGCAGATAGTTGACCTATCAACAGATAGTCGAACTATCAGATAGTTGAACTATCCAAGCAGATAGTCGAACTATCAAAGAAGAGCAGATAGTCGACCTATCAACAGATAGTCGAGCTATCACAGAAAGCAGATAGTCGACCTATCAACAGATAGTCGAGCTATCAGATAGTTGAACTATCCAAGCAGATAGTCGAACTATCAAAGAAGAGCAGATAGTCAAACTATCAACAGATAGTCGAGCTATCACAGAAAGCAGATAGTCGACCTATCAACAGATAGTCGAACTATCAACGCAGACAGAGCATCGACCAACTGATAGACGATCGTCGATCAGCCGATAGACGATAGTCGAGCGGCGTTCGACCATAGTCGAACGAAAAATTACTTAGCAAGATTTTCATCTGGACAGGCAATTCTACACAACTAGAGAATCTATCCAATCAACTAACCTTTGACCATAGATAAATCTTGGGTCAAGAGACAGAAAGAGAAGACTAAACTCAAATCAAAACCTAGGGTTCCAATAGAAGACTTACATCACTCTCTCATTCCCACCTCTATACAGGGTTTTAATTCCCTTCAAAATTATTCTGGTTGCAAGTCTCCTTCCAAAAGACTTGAGGATTGGTTTTTGAGCACCTGATCAAAAGCTCATTGGTGAGAGTCACCTGATCAAAACCTGTAGTGGATTCCTACCAAGGGTTGTAGAAGAGTGGACGTACCCAGTTATGGGAACCACTGTAAATTTCTTGTGTTGTCTTGTTGCTCTTTCTTTTTTGTTCTTGATGTGGCTGTGTTAGTTAGATATTCTATGATCTTTGATTTACTTTAATCTGTGATAGTTTGATATAGTTGTTAAAGGTACAGATAGTATACTGTTAAAGAAGAAAATCTTAAAAACAAACAGACATACTCTATTCACCCCCCCTCTAGATCAGATCTAACCCTAACTTTCAATTAGTATAAGTGGAGGTTCTTTTGGTTATACAAGCTAACCCTTGAACCAAAGATCCCAAGTTAGATCTATTCTCTTACATCTTCTAGATCTATACAACATGGCACAGAACAAAGAATATGCAAGCACCAGACCTCCAGTGTGTAACTTGTCCAAGTTCACACTCCTGAAGGCAAGAATAAGACTCTACATGAATTCTATTGATGAGGATATATTTAATTCCATCTTAACACGACAACTAGCTCCAGTGGCTTCAACCCCATCAACTTCAACAGACATGAGTGTAGTTCTACCCCCTGGATGGACAGATGCACAGAGAAAGGCAAAGATAGCTGATGCTAGAGCCATGAACATATCTACTCAAACAATGTCAGATGAGATATTTCAAAAAGTTACTGAGTGCCCATCAACCAAGGCCATTTGGGACTCCCTGAACCAGATGGTGGCTGGATCAGCAGATGAGAGGAAGGATAGAAGATACAACCTCATAACTCAATATGAAAACTTCAAAAAGGATGAAGCTGAAATAGTGGAAGTGATGTACAATAGACTCAGCTCCATTATCAGTGAGCTAAGGACTCTAGATAAGGAAATCACTTTGATTGAAGTGAATGACAAGATCCTTATGTGCTTCCCCAGCACATGGGACTCAAGAATCTGGCCCATCAAAGAAGCCAGAAGAACAACAGAGATCTCAACTGAAGCTCTACTAGGAAAGCTAAAGTCCTATGAGACCCTGATAAAATTAAGGGAAGCAGTGCTAAAGTCAAGAATCCTACACCAACTAGTAAAGAGCACAACATAGCTTTCAAAGTTGTAGGAGACTCTGAAGTCATTCTTGTGAATGAAGAATTGATGAGTCTCTTTGCCAAGAGATTCTTTAAGATGGCTAGAAAAGATTTCAGAAGGAAACCATCCAAGTATGAAGACAAGCCAAGGTATGACAAAACACCCTCTAAAGAAGTAGTGTGTTTTGGCTGCAGGAAACCTGGGCATTTCATCTCTGAGTGCCCAGAAGTTCAGAAGAAGGATAAATGAAAGGAGGGTGACTCAAGGAAGGGTCACTACAGCAAGCCTTCCTCAAGCAAGCACAAGAGGAAGGACAAGGGCTTTGTTGCCGAGTCATGGAGTGACACTAAAGAAGAGTCAACCTCCTCCAGCTCCAGTGAGGATTAAGAAGAGCAGAAGGCCAAAGAAGTTTGCCTCATGGCTATTGAGGCAGGCAGTAGCAGATCAGATGCTGATGAGTCTGAAGATGAAGAGCTCTTATCAGCTGAGGATCAGGTAATAGCCTTTTATGATTTTGAGTCAGAGGAATTTAAGCTTGAATTTAAAAATTTGTGCTTAGACTTAATCAGCTCTGAGAAGGAAATCAAACTTCTCATAGAAAAATTAAATGACCTAGATAAAACTACTGCAGAGAATGTTAACCTAATAAATAAACTTATTTCTGATAATCGACAAATATCCTTTTTAAAATCTGAACTTAGCAAGGCCAAGATATTAGAAGAATCCTTAAATGGGAGAAGTTAACAATTATTAGATATCACTAGTACTGTAAATGCTAGGATCAACAATAGTAAACTAGGATTAGGTGCCTCCCTTAGTAATCCACCTATATTTCAGAAAAACAATCTTTCTAAACCAGTAAAGTTTATATCCGACAAAGGAAAGAAAAATACTGAATAGGTCATTAGGGTTAATAAAGTTCTTAAACTGATTGAAATTAAAAATAACCTCAATAACCAGAAAAAAAAATAACAATGTTCATTATTTATCGTCGAACGCAGATCGACGATATATGAACAGATCATCAAACTCAGAACGACGATCTTTGAATGCAAACTTGTGTAATAATTATTCTTCGATCTATGATCGACGACATCAGTATGGTTCGTCGAACAGAGATCGACGATTTTGGTACTCCAAGAATGAATACTCTCATTCTTCAAGTAGAGATCGACGATCTCATCCAACATCGTCGAGCTCAGTTCGACGATCCAACCAGAAATCATCGATCCCAGATTTTAACAACAGAAATCAAAATTCTAAGAGCAACTTTAATCCCTTTAGCACATAGATAATACCACCCAGAAGATATCATCCCAAAGGCTATAAAGATCAACCTGAATGCTCATATATTTCTAGTTATTCCTATGTAAATCAACATGGACCCAAGGTCACCTGGGTCAAGAACAACTAAGTTCTATACTTGCAGATGAAGACCTATCTAGCATATAATCAACACTAGTATCTTAATAGTGGCTGCTCCAAGCACATGACAGGAAGCAAGGATAACTTAATTGACTATAAGTCCAAGATGGGACCAAAGGTCATCT
Organism: Platanthera zijinensis; assembly: GCA_039513925.1. NCBI lineage: Eukaryota > Viridiplantae > Streptophyta > Magnoliopsida > Asparagales > Orchidaceae > Platanthera > Platanthera zijinensis. The sequence goes on along the minus strand of CM077097.1, from coordinate 13,788,502 downwards.
TTGGTGATTCAAATCGTGGCCAAACAGAGGGCTATGGCAAAATCAGGATTGGAGTTGTAACTTTCAAGAAAGTTTCATATGTGAGTGGACTGAAGCACAATCTCATCTCCATAAGCCAACTCTGTGATGAAGGTTATTAGGTATCATTCAACTCTGAATCCTGTACTATTACCTCAAGAGAAAACAAACCAGTTTTAATTGGCAGTAGATAAGGAAACATATATTTAGTTAATTTCCAGTCCATTACTTCAGATATATGTCTGCTTAACTTAGTTAGTAGTCAAAATGACTTATGGCATAAGAGATTAGGACATGTAAATCTGAAAAACATTGCTAGGTTATCTAAGGACAACCTTGTGAGAGGCTTACCGTCTGGCCCCTACAAGAAGGAAGGCCTCTACAGGGCTTGTTAACTAGGCAAGCAGACTAAATCTAGTTTTAAATCCATTGATAAGAGTGATTCACCAAGGATTTTTTACTTACTACATATGGACCTTTTTGGACCTGTTGCTGTACAAAGCCTAGGAGGGAAGTCTTATACCTTAGTGGTTGTAGATGACTTCTCCAGATTCACTTGGGTTTTCTTTTTGAGAGCAAAGTCAGATACTTTTCAAGTTCTTACAGATTTTCTCAAGAACATACAAATTGAGTATTCTACTCAAGTTACATTGATCAGAAGTGATCATGGAACTGAGTTTGAGTCTCTTCTTATGCTAGAGTTCTGTAGAAAAGAAGGTATAAGACACTGCTTCTCAGCTCCTAGAACTCCTCAACAAAATGGGGTAGCTGAAAGGAAAATAGAACACTCATTGAAGCTACAGGCACATTGCTTGCAGATGCTTACATGCCCATATCCTATTGGGCAGAGGTAGTGAGCACAACAAACTATGTCCTGAACAGTAGCTTGATACACAAACTAAAACATAAGACCGCTTATGAATTGCTCAAAGGGAAGAAACCAAAAATTAACTATTTTAAAGTTTTTGGTTGTGTATGCTATATTCATAATAATGACAAAAAACACATTAGAAAGTTTGAAGCAAAGGCTGCAGTGAGAATTTTTCTAGGATATTCCCAAGTCAGCAAAGCTTATAGGGTTTTTAATAAATCCGCATTGAAAATAGAAGAATCTATGCATGTTATATTTGAAAATAACTTGTGTGAGAAATTGGATGAATTGAAATTTACCTCCCAGTCTTCTCAACAAGCCAATGAAGAAAGTGATGATGAAAATCTGGATGTAGTTGAACCCTCCACAACAGCAGAAGTAATTCCACAAGAGGAATCCTTCGCAAATGTTGTCGCTAAACCAACTCAACCCACTAATCTTGTCACATTGAGGGATCATCCCAGATCTCAAGTGATTGGAGACATAATAGTAGGGGTACAGACAATGCATCAACTTAACTAGGACTTGATGCATGTCTGTTTCCTCTCTCAAATTGAGCCTCAATCCATATCTGATGCAGAGCAAGTTCCCCACTGGATCATTGCAATGTAAGAAGAGCTCAATTAGTTTGAGAGATTCAGGGTTTGGGATTTGTTTCCAAGACTAAAAGACTACCAAGTCATTGGAACCAAATGGGTATTCAGAAATAAGCTTGATGCCAAAGGTGTGATTGTGAGGAATAAGGCTAGGCTTGTTGCTCAAGGATATAGACAAGAGGATGGGATTGACTATGATCAAACCTTTGCTCTAGTTGCCAGGCTAGAAGCAATAAGGATATTTCTGGCCTATGCTTCATTCAAAAAGTTCAAAGTCTATCAAATGGATGTAAAGAGTGCCTTCTTAAATGGGGAACTATAGAAGAGGTTTATGTTGAACAGCCTCCAGGTTTTATTTCTCTAACTCATCCCTCTTTTGTGTTTAAGTTGCACAAGGCTCTCTATGGTTTAAAGCAAGATCGAAGAGCTTGGTATGAGACCCTAGCCAGCTTTCTATTAGAACATGGTTTTTCAAGACGCATAGTTGATAGGACTTTGTTTACCAAATTGCATCATGATAAAATATTGTTAGTACAAATATATGTAGATGATATAATATTTGGCTCTACTGATCCCAAATTATGCAAGAGATTTTCTGATCTAATGCATTCAAGATTTGAGATGAGTAGCATGGGTGAGCTTTCCTACTTCCTTGGTATCCAAGTGAAGCATCTCCCTGATGGGATCTTAATTTCCCAGGCTAAATATGTCAAAGAGCTCATAAAGAAGTTTGGGATGGCTAATGCCTCAGCAAAGAAACACCCATGCCTACAAATGATGTACTAGACACTGATGCACATGGGAAACTTGTGGATCAGAAACTATATAGGGGCATTGTTGGATCCCTACTATACCTTACAGCAAGCAGACCTGATATTATGTTTGCTACATGCCTATGTGCTAGGTTCCAAGTGAACCCTAAAGAATCTCATCTTGTTTTTCTAAAAAGAATTTTGATTTATATACAGGGTTGTCCTAGTCTAGGTCTCTGGTATCCTACTGAATCAGAGTTTTAGTTAACTGGATACTCAGATGCTGACTTTGCTGGATGCAGAGTGGACATAAAAAGTACCTCAGTAACTTGTTAGTTCCTTGGTATGAGATTAGTGTCTTGGTTTTGCAAGAAGCAGTCATCTGTGTCTACATCAACTGCTAAAGTAGAATATATTTCAGCTGGCAGTTGTTGTTCCCAAATGCTGTGGATTCAAAACCAAACACTGGACTATGGTCTCAACTTAAATAATTCAACATTACTATGTGATAACACAAGTGCTATAGCCATAGAACAAAATCCAGTTCATCACAGCAGAACTAAGCATATAGACATTAGGCATCATTTCATTAGAGAGTGTGTAGATAAAAATAAAATTAATCTTGTCTAAATCTACACTGATTTACAAAGAGCTGATATCTTCACCAAACCACTGGATGAAAGAAATCATGTGTTCTTCATAAATCAGCTTGGAATGATAAAGGGAGAAGAATTAGTTTAATTTCTGTCTGCACTTGACGAATTTTTCAAAGTACGTCGCACGAAGATCGACGAACTTGGGGAAGTTTGTGAGATATTCGTCGAACGGAGATCAACGAACTCTCTGTGTGAAGTTAGTTTTATCGAACTGAGATCGACGAACCTACTTCAGAAAATGTTAGTCGAACGAAGATTGACGAAATGTCTTCAACCCTTCAGACTGAGATCGACGAATCATTTAAGTCCAAATTATTTTGTCAACCTCAGATCGAAGATCTATTCATTTTTCGTGGAACGGAGTCTGTCAGTTCATATTCAGGAAAACACTATATTTAGGTTTTCTTCGACCTCCATCCCGCGCTTTCAGTTCTCTTGCACTTGATCTTCGACTTTTCTTGCAGGTATTCTCATGGCGATCCCCGCAGGCTCTCTTGCAGCGATGAAGTTTGATACAGGATTCGATCTGGATTTTGAATCCTTCTAATGCTCTGACCCTGTATTCGTGAACATTCTGCAAACTTTAGAAGACCAACATCTCAAGACTCTGCTATCAACACTCATCAAAATATGTGGAACATAGATCAGGTAATGGGTCTATACATCTACCACGGAGGAGAATGTGATGACAGGGACTTTCACTGGTAATGCCATCTCCCTCACTCCCTCAGTTTTAACTGAAATACTTGGATTGCATAATGGTGAGGAGGAATTGTAAATTGAAACTGAAGAGTTTGATATGATGCTGAGCCTCATGGGTTATTTAGGAGAAACCCCACAGAAACTGCTTAAAAAGCATTTATCTGCTGAATATAAGTTCCTTGTAGATATTATAGAGAAAGTGCTACTAGGAAAGCACTATGCACATGATTACATTACCAGGCATCAATTCCTGGTTATGTGTGCAATAGTAAACAAGAAAGCCTGTTGGGTATTGCATCCACAATGTACCTGATTTAAAGAAGCCCCTGTGCAAGCCAAGGTAAATAGACAATGTATTTGATGAAATATTTTTTAGTTGTGCTTGCAGTTATTCCACGCTAAGTACACACCAATGTCAGGGAGCAGTGGGTCAATATACATGGGTCTGTGCAACGTAATCCCTCGTTGAGCAGATCAGTGTGTTGGCCTACGTGTACTCTCTCTATTGGGGTGTACTTAATTTCAAGTACAGGGCTATGATAAAGCAAGAGCAGACAAGGAGCAAGGATGGGCCAAAGACCAGCTCACGAGTCGAAAGACGAAAATCGTCTAAGTATAATTCGTCGAGAATCACTAGGTGATTCTCGCCGATTCGTCGAGAATCACTAGTGATTCTCTACGAGTCGTCGAGAATCACTAGTTGATTCTCGCCGGGTTGGGCCGGCTGTCTTGACACAGACAGGAAAATTATCTAAGGCAGAATCGTCGAGAATCACTTATGATTCTCACCGATTCGTCGAGAATGACCTTGCATTCTCGACGATTCGGTGAGAATCAAAAGTGATTCCCACCGATTCTCCCCGGCCCCTACAACCTGTGTTGCCTGAATTCACCAAGTAGAATTTGGCGAGAATCGTAGGTGATTCTCGCCGATTCGTCGAGAATCACCTTCGATTCTCACCGATTTTGACTTGGCAAATTTTCAGAAATTTCTGGACCGGTCCACGTTACCTGCAGCTGTTTGAACCGGACTTTGGTCTTTACTTGGATGGGACCCACAACGGTCATCTCTTGACCTAATATATATATACCCCATATGTATGAACAGGAGATACACGAAAAAATGCGAATTCAAAAAGGACGAGCCGCCGTCGAGCCCTAAATCCCCGATCTTGCTCCGCCGATCGTCTCCGCCGTTCGTGCAGTAGTCGCCGCTGTTGATCTCAAGTTCTTCCAGATCACCGGCGACAGAAGCTTAGGTTAGCATAGCGTCTCACGCGTCTAACTAGAGATCCCTTGTCTCTTGATTCGTTGATCGGGAAAAACCTTCCCCCTCCGAATCGATCGAGACGACCGATCCTGGTGTGACCGTTGGAAGACCTTGCTTCCCTTTCTACGAAGTTTGAATCAAGATAGCACAGCAGCAGCTCTCCGTCGCCGCCGGTTATTCCGAGAACCTTGCTGCCGCTCCAAGCCTCCGCCAGTTTCGGGAAGATTCAATCCAAGTGAGATCTAGGGTTGTGGACTCTTCGTTGACTTCAAGAACACGTCGTCAAACGAAGAGGGACACCTTAGTCTCCAAACGTCGTTTGTATTTCTTACAAGCTAGTTTCAATTTCTTTGTAAAGGACTGATTGGTCTCTAGTTGTAAGGGTTGGGTGCAACCCGTGTTGTGGGAGTGGTGACTCCTACGTGTGGAAGGGTTCCTTCCGTTTGTGCAAGGATTGGATTTCAATCCTGTTGGTGAAGTGACCGAGTCGTCCCTGGTTGGGAGATAGGTCGAAGGGGGAAAGTGGACGTACCAAAATCGGGGAACCACTATAAATTGCCTGTGTCCTCTCTGTGCTTTGTTGTTTTATTTTCTTGTGCATGTATAATTTCAATTCCGCTAACACGCTGCAAAGACACCTATTCCCCCCCCCCCATAGGTGAAGGTAGTTGACACTATGTGGACTTTCAAGTGGTATCAGAGGGAGGTTTCTCATCAAAAAGGTTCATACCTTGAGTAGAATCCTGCCACCAGTGTCAAGATGCAGTCAGATATCTTCCATGGACGGACTCAAGCACTCTGGCAAAATCCCAGTATGCACCAGACTGAACTTTCCCATCTGGAAGGAAAGAATCAGATTCTACATGGAAGCAGTCGACCCCCGGCTCTTCATGATAGTGGAGGAGGGACCTTACATTCCCACTAAGGCCTCCACCATTGATCCTACCAAGAAAGTACCCAAGAAACTTTCGAAAATGGACAAGGACGAAATGGTGCTGTTCGGACTCGACAAGAAAGCTCAGAACATCCTGGTGAGCGCAGTTGACGACTCTATGATGCAGAACTTCAGCAACTGCAGGACAGCCAAGGATCTCTGGAGCTGTCTGATTGTCCTAATGGAGGGAACAGATGAAGTGAGGGACAATCGGAGATCCCTCCTCAATCAGAAATATGAGGCCTTCAGACAAGGGCCAAAGGAGGAGATCGGAGTCACCTTCGAAAACTTCCTCAAGATCGTCAATGCACTCAAAGGATATGGAAGAGTGTTCACTGACAGTGAACTCAATGATAAGTTCCTTAGGTCCCTCACTAAGGAATGGGACACAAAGATCTGTGCCATCCGCGAGTTTGGCAGACTTACGGAAACTGATCAACAGATTCAGTTCGGGAAGATCATGTCCTATGAGCTTCAGTTGAACACAAGGAAGGCTGAAGAGGAAGCAGAGAAAGCCGCGACCAAGAAAAAGACGGTGGCACTGAAAGCCATTCAATCCAGAAAGGGCAAGGGTGTCGCTTCTTCCCGTACGTGGAAGAGGGATGAGGAGGAAGACTCTGAGCCAAGCTCCTCCGGCTCAGAGTTATCTGAGGAAGATTTATCCCTTATCACACGAGAATTCAAGAAGTTCCTCAAGCTGAGGAATCAGAGAAAGAGAAACGGCTCCTCCTCAAGGGATCAGAAGAAGAACTATTCCTCGGACAGGTATGTTTCCAAACCGAACAAACACCGCTCTTCTGACATTATATGCTTTGGTTGCTACAAGCCAGGACACGTCGTGGCCGATTTCCATCAAGGCAAGAGGGAAAAGGGAAAGGGAGAGGAGCACAGGTCCTCAAAAGATAAGAAGAAGGAGAGGAGTTACATCGCAAAGAAGCCAAAGACGCTGAGTGAATCTGACACGTCAGACACCAGCGATGATGAGGAAGCCTACTTTGGGCTAATGAGTCGCTCTGACTCAGAAGGAGAATGCCCCCCATTTACTGGGAAGGTAAAAGCTCACACCCCCCTCTCCGACTCTGACTCTGATCTTGAGTCTCAGGATGATGACCCTGAGGATAGCCCTTCTGCCCTTGAAGCTGAGCTCCTCGAAAAGTATGAGCTTCTGCTCAATACATTCCTGAAATGTCGAAAGAAACTGAAGGCGGAGAAAAAGGAAGTCAAATTTCTTAAAGGTGAGAGTGTATCCCTAAGGGAAGAGATCACCAGTTTGATCTCCCTCCGACAGGAGCACTTGGAACTGACTTCAAAGCATTCAGAGCCTCTTAAGCTCCTTGATCTTAAGCAGGAGGAAGTCGACAAGTTGGAAGAACTACTTGCGGCAGAAAGGAAGATCGTCAAGAGCTTCTCTATGCCAAAAACTGTTCTTCCATTAGTTGATACCTTCTCTGCTCAAGCCAAAGGAGCTGGCCTGGGGCATGTTGGGGTATCTAGTTCCTCATCCAGGAGAAACAGGAACAGGAGGAAGAATAAGGCTGCCAAGAAAGCCTCTGCTGATGAGAAAGGAAAGGCCCCACTCAGCCCTGTTGAGTTCAGAAAGCCTAGCTTTCCTTGTAACCAACATGACTTTGAGTCAACATATGGGCATCACTTCAGGCCCTCGGCTGCAAAGCCGAAGAGCCGATATGATGGGTGGACCTTTCCCCATAACTTCAGTGAGAGTGTATTCAAGGCACCTTATGAGGAAATCCACTTGGGAAATTATGGTCAATTCTCTAGCGGCCATAATAGGAAGCAGGCACCTAAAGCCAAGCCTGTTACACTGAAAAGCCAAGAGGTGAAGAAGTCATGTGACTGTGGTCATCATGTTGCCTCCACCTCCTGGTCTTCGGCCCCAGCTAAACCCCACGTTTCAAGGGCAAAGCAGGCGCCCAAGAGGAAGTATAACAGGTTTGACTGCTGGTGCTGTGGCAAAATTGGTCACTTTGCCGTGGATTGTTGGTTTAATCCAAGGTATAACGAGACTCCTTGTGTTAGCAATGCGAGGCCGACCACTCGTAGAGTTAACCAATCGAGGGGGAGTATGCTAACAAGGAATCTAGGACCCAAGTTCGATTGGGTTCCTAAGGCAAATTAATTCTGTTTTGCAGGGATGTCCAAAGGCCAACAAAACTCCCATTTGGTATTTGGACAGTGGATGCTCCCGTCATATGACTGGGACAAGAAGCCTGCTGCGGGAGTACTCTCCAGTCGAGAATGGACCCAAAGTCATCTTTGGGGGATCTGATCGGGGAGTCACCAGAGGTTACGGTATGATTTCCAACGGTATACTCTCTATCTCTGACGTAGCTTATGTTGAAGGGTTAAATCATAACCTGATCAGCGTAAGCCAGTTATGTGATAAAGGGTATGACGTTAAGTTCTGCAAGAATAAATGCCTGATAATATCATGTGCCTCTTCGGAGACAGTATTAACTGGCATTAGGAGCCGAAATATTTTCTGTTTAGATTTTCTCAGTCTAGATTCTTCCACCCCCGTATGCCTAGTAGCAAAAGGCAGTGCATCTCTTTGTGAACAATGGCACAAGAGATTGGCACACATTAATTACAAGACAATTAATATGCTGTTTTCCAAAGACTTAGTAAGGGATGCTCCCATTATTAAGTGCATTAAAGATAGCCCATGTCCTGCATGTCAGATGGGCAAGCAAACTCGGGCTACCTTTAAGGGCATCCCAGACAAAGATTCCTCCAGATGTCTTTATCTTCTGCACATGGACTTGTTTGGTCCTATGCAAGTTCATACCTTAGGAGGGAAGTCGTATATGCTAGTGATTGTAGATGATCACTCTCGATTTACGTGGGTGTTCTTTTTAAAATGCAAGTCTGATACGTTTGACATCTTCACCAATTTTGTCAAGCAGATACAGAACGAACTCAACTGCTCGGTGGTCAAAATCAGAAGTGACCACGGAACAGAGTTTGAGTCTGGGGCTATGACAGAGTTCTGTGAAGAACTTGGTATCTTTCATGAGTTCTCCTCCCCTCGCACTCCTCAACAGAACGGAGTGGCGGAGAGGAGAAATATAACACTCATTGAGGCGTGCACGACAATGTTGAATGACGCTTCTCTCCCGAAATACTTCTGGGCCGAGGCTGTCAATACGGCTTGTCATGTACAAAACCAGGCGTTGATTAACAAGAGCCATTGTAAGACTCCCTATGAGCTACTAAAAGGCAAGAAACCAACCATGTCCTACCTGAGGATCTTTGGCTGCAAATGTTATGTACTGAATAACAGGAAGTACCCGCGTACTAAGTTTGGTGAAAAATGCTTCGAAGGCATATTCATGTGCTATAGTAGCCGCAGCCGGGCGTATAGAGTTTTCAACAAGAAATCCCTAGTGGTAGAGGAGTCAATAAATGTTGTATTTGATGAAGGAAGCTTGCTTACTGGCAAGACTTCTAGTCCTCTTCCTGAAGATGCACATGCTAGACTCGAACGGTTGCAACTGGATGAGCCCGAGAAAGATGCAACTCCAACATACGTCAAAGTGTCCACTTCTATGCAGATCGGAGAAGTTGAAACTCAAAATGGAGCAAATCCTTTAGAAGAAGGAGATGCCCATGAAGTAGTCGAAGCTCCTGATGCCAGACTTCTTCAGCTCAGACACGTGAGGGATCATCCAAGAGATCAGATCATCGGAGATCCTCGTGACGGAGTCAGAACTCGACGAGGTACTATTAACGAGATTTTGCATCTTAGCTTCCTGTCACAGGTTGAGCCAAAGAAGTTCGACGAGGCGAACAAAGATGCTGCATGGATTTTGGCCATGCAAGATGAATTGCATCAGTTTGAAAGATTCAACGTTTGGACGCTTGTGCCCAGACCACAAAAGCAGAATGTGATTGGCACCAAGTGGATCTTCAGAAACAAACTGGATGAACATGGTGTCATCATAAAGAACAAGGCCAGACTAGTGGCTCAAGGTTACCGACAGGAGGAGGGGATTGATTTTGACCAGACGTTTGCACCAGTTGCACGGCTCGAGGCAATACGGCTATTCCTAGCCTATGCCTCCCACAAAGGATTCACAGTTTATCAGATGGACGTAAAATCGGCTTTCTTGAATGGAGATTTGAAAGAGGAAGTATACGTCGCTCAACCTCCAGGTTTTGTCAATCCTACTTATCCTAATCATGTATATTTTCTTAATAAAGCGCTATATGGCTTAAAACAAGCTCCTCGAGCTTGGTATGAGACATTGTCTAGTTTTCTTCTTGAGAACAAGTTCTCTAGAGGAAAAATAGACAAGACATTGTTTCTCAGGGAAGTCAAAGGCAAGATTTTGCTGGTGCAAATCAATGTTGACGACATTATATTCGGCTTAACTGACAACAATCTTTGCAAAAAGTTTTCCAAACTTATGCAAGGAAAGTTTGAAATAAGCAGTATGGGGGAGCTGAAGTATTTCTTGGGACTTCAAGTGAAACGGTCTGAGGAAGGAATCTTCATCTCTCAGACGAAGTTCACAAATGAACTCCTCAAGAAATTCGGAATGGAGAATGCAACCTCTATGAGGACTCCAATGGGATCCACTATGTCTCTGGATAAGGATGAGAAAGGTAAACCTTTCGATGAAACTAAATACAGAAGCATCATTGGATCCCTGCTCTACCTTACTGCCAGTAGACCGGATATCATGTTCTCCACATGTGTTTGTGCCAGATATCAGGTGAACACTAAGGAATCTCATTATGTCGCTGCAAAGCGAATTCTTAGATACCTTAAAGGTACTCCCAATCTTGGCTTGTGGTACCCGAGAAACAATGATGTCGAGCTAATAGGTTTTTCAGATGCTGATTTTGCAGGGAGTAGGGATGACAGGAAAAGCACCTCCGGGATGTGCCAATTCCTCGGAAGAAGGCTTATCTCCTGGAACAGCAAGAAGCAAAATTGTGTCGCAACCTCCACAACAGAGTCTGAGTACATCTCGGCAGGAAGCTGTTGCGCACAACTCCTATGGATATAGAACCAGTTAGCAGATTATGATCTCCAGTTCAAGGAAGTACCGATGTACTGCGACTCCTCCAGTGCAATTGCTATTGCCAACAATCCGGTATCGCACAGCAGAACGAAGCATATTGAAGTGCGTTACCATTTCATTCGGGAGCACGTGGAGAACAAGGACATCTCTCTCTGCTATGTCCCCACGGACAAGCAGATTGCAGTTATTTTCACAAAGCCCCTAGACGAGGCCAAGTTCAGTCTCTTCAAAACTGAATTGGGGATGCTCAACTATGAGGAATGAAGTCTCCAGACGCTCCTGGCTCGTGCATCTATGGGGAGCATCTGCCAGAAACTTAAGTGAAAACATAAGTGCACGAACTGAGGGGGAGCATGGTGTCAGGTGCACCAGACCCAGATTTGCAGAAGCCGAAAAGGGGGAGATTACCCTCTCGGCTAAGGCTAAGGTAGCTCAATGTTCTAGTTTGCTCTCAAGTAATTGGTAATGCATATCCCTATCACCTCACTTTTAAGTTTCGGTTTTTCATTCCTATATGCTCTATTCACCTTAGCTTGTAGGGTTTAGGCTTCTTTAAATAGGGGGAGATTGTTGGGTATTGCATCCACAATGTACCTGATTTGAAGAAGCCCCTGTGCAAGCCAAGGTAAATAGACAATGTATTTGATGAAATATTTTTTAGTTGTGCTTGCAATTATTCCACGCTAAGTACACACCAATGTCAGGGTGCAGTGGGTTAATATACACGGGTCTGTGCAACGTAATCCCTCGTTGAGTAGATCAGTGTGTTGGCCTACGTGTACTCTCTCTATTGGGGTGTACTTAATTTCAAGTACAGGGCTATGATAAAGCAAGAGCAGACAAGGAGCAAGGATGGGCCAAAAACCAGCTCACGGGTCGAAAGACGAAAATCGTCTAAGTATAATTCGTCGAGAATCACTAGGTGATTCTCGCCGATTCGTCGAGAATCACTAGTGATTCTCTACGAGTCGTCGAGAATCACTAGTTGATTCTCGCCGGGTTGGGTCGGCTGTCTTGACACAGACAGGAAAATTATTTAAGGCAGAATCGTCGAGAATCACTTATGATTCTCACCGATTCATCGAGAATGACCTTGCATTCTCGACGATTCGGTGAGAATCAAAAGTGATTCCCACCGATTCTCCCCTGCCCCTACAACCTGTGTTGCCTGAATTCACCAAGTAGAATTCGGCGAGAATCGTAGGTGATTCTCGCCGATTCGTCGAGAATCACCTTCGATTCTCGCCGATTTTGACTTGGCAAATTTTCAGAAATTTCTGGACCGGTCCACGTTCCCTGCAGCTGTTTGAACCGGACTTTGGTCTTTACTTGGGTGGGACCCACAACGGTCATCTCTTGACCTAATATATATATACCCCGTATGTATGAACAGGAGATACATGAAAAAACGCGAATTCAAAAAGGACGATCTGCCATCGAGCCCTAAATCCCCGATCTTGCTCCGCCGATCGTCTCCGCCGTTCGTGCAGTAGTCGCCGCTGTTGATCTCAAGTTCTTCCAGATCACCGGCGACAGAAGCTTAGGTTAGCATAGCGTCTCACGCGTCTAACTAGAGATCCCTTGTCTCTTGATTCGTTGATCGGGAAAAACCTTCCCCCTCCGAATCGATCGAGACGACCGATCCTGGTGTGACCGTTGGAATACCTTGCTTCCCTTGCTACGAAGTTTGAATCAAGATAGCACAGCAGCAGCTCTCCGTCGCCGCCGGTTATTCCGAGAACCTTGCCGCCGCTCCAAGCCTCCGCCGGTTTCGGGAAGATTCAATCCAAGTGAGATCTAGGGTTGTGGACTCTTCGTTGACTTCAAGAATACGTCGTCAAACGAAGAGGGACACCTTAGTCTCCAAACGTCGTTTGTATTTCTTACAAGCTAGTTTCAATTTCTTTGTAAAGGACCGATTGGTCTCTAGTTGTAAGGGTTGGGTGCAACCCGTGTTGTGGGAGTGGTGACTCATACGTGTGGAAGGGTTCCTTCCGTTAGTGCAAGGATTGGATTTCAATCCTGTTGGTGAAGTGACCGAGTCATCCCTGGTTGGGAGATAGGTCGAAGGGGGAAAGTGGACGTACCCAAATCGGGGAACCACTATAAATTGCCTGTGTCCTCTCTGTGCTTTGTTGTTTTATTTTCTTGTGCAGGTATAATTTCAATTTCGCTAACACGCTGCAAAGACACCTATTCCCCCCCCCCCATAGGTGAAGGTAGTTGATACTAGGTGGACTTTCAAAGCCATTAAATGGGCTCAAGTTTTGTTTGATCTTATCAAAAAGAAGAACAATAAAAAGTAGGTATGTTTTGGAAGGATCCTAGGGATCTTCCTCAAAGAAAAGGCTGTCGGATCCCTGGTCTCACCGACCATATCCATTAATGCCTCAAAGAGACTTACCTATGCTCTTTTTGGCAAGTGGGAGAGGAACATTACAAAGCTAACCAAGGCTCCTTCCTCTTCCACCAGAACTTCTAAAAGTACAAGGGCTACATCAGCCACTCCTCACCCCTCTACAGAGATTCCATCCACCACTCCACCACCTCCTGATTCTCAAGCTCCTTCTCAGCCTCAAGTTCAACAAACCTCAGCCTCCACTTCTATTCTAATACATACCCCTACACCACCAGCTTCTCCAATTCCTTCTTCCCCTACACATATTCCATCCAATTCTCCCTCTCCTAGGGCTGATACATCCATCCCCACTCCTCCCCAATCTCCTCTCCCATCTTATCTTGCTGATATCCCCCTCTCCACTCTCTCCTCAATCCCATCCTTCAATTTACTCTTATCTCCTTTGAACACTCCTTCTCCTCAACAATCCCCTCAACAGGACCCCCTTCCAGACACCTCAAATCAACCATCTCCTCCAGAACCTATCATCACTACCTCTATACCTTCTCAACCACCTCCTGCTCAAACATCTGACTCCACATCTTTGAATTCCTCTATCATCCAACCACTTCTTAAGCTCCTCAAGCCTATCCTCGAAACCATCATTGCAGAGGCTATTTCCCCTCTGTCCATCTCCATATCATCTCTTTCTGCTCAAATCTCTACCCTCACCTCTACCCTCTCTTCTTCTGGGGGTCTGGCTTCAGTACATACTGAAACCAGGAAGGGGGAGATACTTAATGATGAAGTAGCAACAGCAGCACTAGCAGCAGCATGAATAAATGTTGATATTGTACTTAATAATGTAATAGTAGCAGCAGAACCAGCAGCAGTAGCAGGACCAAATGTTGACATGGAAACAGATTTTCTGAATTTTCTTGATACTAATATGGAATTTGATGATATAGAGATAACTGACTCAGTAACAGATGTAGATAATCAATGTACAGATATTATAGTATCCAATGCTCAAGAGACAAGCCTACCAGAAGTTCTGCCTGGAATGATTTACTTCATTAAATTTAAAGAAAATCTACATACTCTACTGAAGATCTTTGGATCTTATATTCAGTTTTGCCTCTCCTTTCCCACTCAATCATCCAGAGCAATAGTATTGTACACCTCCCCTGCAAGTTCAGAAGTACTAGACATTATAAAGAAAAGTCTGATAGCTCCTCCAGTAGCATTACATGAACAAAGACCTAGCCCTCCTGGGCCAACTTATATCATGGATAATATCACTATTCCTAGTTTGGATGATCTAATCAATCAGGACATTGTTGTGGAAGCTGAAGCTGAAGTTTTTCCCACTCCAGGAAGCAAAGAAATTCCCAAGTATCTGATCAGTCAGATTGATGAAATGTATGACAATCCTCAACAATAATCTGATGATGATGATGATTCTTATGATGCTCCTAAGAGGAAGCAAGCCTCCAAGAAAAGGAAAGCTCCACCTCCACCTGCTCCCAAACCTGGAAATACCAATGATACACCATATTACATCCTATAAAACATAACTCCATACAAGGGTATGCCAGCAATGATGTGGCTATCTAAAAATGAATAGAAAAAAGGAAGAAAAGTAGGAGGTATTCTCCTTCTCCACAAAGGTTCAGAAGAGATCCTCCTCCTTCTCATCCTCCTCCAGCTGTAGGTGCCTCAGGAACCTTATCCTAGATCTCAGAAGGATTCACTAAACCTACTCTCACTAAAACTTATCAGAGATAGGGAAGTCCCTCTCATTCTTATGGAGACAGTCAGCACAAACAGAGACATCAGTCTTATTCCAGACATCAGTCAGCTCAACAGCTAATCCCTCAGCCAACATTTTCCCCTCCTTCATCTCCTGACAAAGCTAATGACCATGAAGAACCTCCAATTCCATCTTATGATCCTAAACTAGTCCAACTACAAGAATGGCTAGATTCAAGGAATCTGTGGCTCTCTCTCAAATCAGGCAAGCCAAAGAAAAAGGTCAAGACTCTTCTCAGTTCTCTACTATGTTTAGCTACAGGAAGAAAGAATTTGAAAGATATCAAGTAGGAAAATTATTCAATGCTGATGAATATATGAGTTTACATCCTGAAGCAGTGGTTCCAAGAACTACCTCACAAAAGACTATTGGTGATGCTGATATGACCATGACTATGAAGAAAGCTCATGATCCAAATAGAATAATCAAATTTGCTAAGCCTTCTGATTCTCACAAGAATATTTAAAATTGTCTATTTTTTGTGCTTTCTATGAACAATCTGTGTACATAGCTTTATAAAGGTACTGATAGCTTATTTATTCTATCAGTTATCTCAGTTTTCATGCTATGTTTACTTCATTTTGATTTGTGATTCTTTTTTTTTATTTGAAGAAACCTCACCCAAATAGGGGGATATTGTTGGAACCCCTAGGTGATTTGGGCTAGGTTGTCTTCTTAGGTTGTGACCCATGTTGTATAGAAGGGTCAAATTTTATGTGTTTCTTAAGTATAGGCCATGTTCTTAGAGTCAAACAGATCAAAGGACAAACCTACAACAATGCCAAAGACTCAAGACTTAGAGAAATCAAGATTTAAAGAATGAGATCTACGCTCGTCGATCTCAGGTCGACGATAGTCGTGCTCAGCTCGACTAACTCAGAGCTAAAATCTCTGAGCTGAGCTCGACGAACTCCGTTCTCAGATCGACTAACTCTTCAACACTCAGCGCCATAATTCACTCAAAGCCAAGGCTGACTCAAAGACAAAGAACACTCAATGCCAGATGTGTTATTCATTCAACGCCGACAGATGGACCAAGTTCTTAGGTCGACTAACTTCACAGTCTCAGGTCAACGAACATAGAGCGCAGAATTAGTCAGTTTATGCACAGCAGTTGATTCACATAGCTCAAGTCGATGAAAGCTGATCAGAGGTCGACGAAATCTCAGGTCGACGAAAGCTGATTAGCAGTCGACAAAAGCTGATCTCAGGTCGATGAAAACTATAAGATATTTTGTTATTTATTCTTTCTCTTTATGTCTCATCATTTTATCTCCATTATAGGCTATTAATTCCCTTACAAATCAATGCACTTATATTCTCTGAATAGAGTCGTTACTGGCAGCATTGATTGCTAACATCCTCCATGAAATTAATTGTTTATATCTCGGGATAGACATAGAATAGAATATTTTGACAGCATTCTTGCAGTTTTTCGTTCCCAAGATTTTGGCTGAACATTTATTGCAGAGCTTTCTTTTGAATTCGACCAAGTTGTAGTCATCCTATACACATCTCCCTGCTAAGAAAACAACAACACACACAAGAGTAGAGATTCATCATCAACTAAAGTCACAGCAAAGAAAAGATCTTAAAAAGTGCAGTGAAAAACATCTCTCAAAAATTGACTGCCCTGAAGAGAAGAAGAAAGAACAACCATCACCATCAAGAATCTTTCTTTCTCTCCCTCTTTGTTTTCAGGGATCTCAAGTGACAGCAACATTCAAATCAGTCAAGGATCTCTGAAAAGCTGAAGGCCTACACCATTGAACAAAGCTTCCACTCCTGAATTATTCAAGATCTCAAGGGGAGCTTTGAAAACAAATAAGAATCCACATAGTCTTCTCATTTTGATTTGAGAAAAGAAGACTTACATCACTCTCTCATTCCCACCTCTCTACAGGGTTTTAATTCCCTTCAAAATTATTCTGGTTGCAAGTCTCCTTCCAAAAGACTTGAGGATTGGTTTTTGAGCACCTGATCAAAAGCTCATTGGTGACAGTCACCTGATCAAAACCTGTAGTGGATTCCAACCAAGGGGTAGAAGATAGGACGTACCCAGTTTGGGGAACCACTATAAATTTCTTGTGTTTTCTGGTTGCTCTTTCTTTTCTGTTCTTGCTGTGGGTGTGTTAGTTAGATATTCTGTGATCTTTTATTTACTTTAATCTGTGATAGTTAGATATAGTTGTTAAAGGTACAGATAGTATACCGTTAAAGAAGAAAATCTTAAAAACAAACAGACATACTCTATTCACCCCCCCTCTCCTTAGAGTATATAAGATCTAACCCTAACTTTCAGTGGAGAATGACAAATACAGGTGACGGAGGAACTAATCTAGAAGTTCTATGAGTATATAAGGAAATAATAAAAGTAAGAAGAACTGAACAAGAAATAAGTAACCTTAACTTATATGAAGAAACATAAGCTAAGGGGTCTTCTACAAGGCTCCTATCGTATAAAATTTCCCATACCAATTTATACAATAGGGTGTCAGTTTTCTAGCAAGCATACATATATATTTACTGAATAAAAACCTTAACTTATAAGAACACTCGCGCGAACTTATAAACCAATGGGTCGTTTTGCAGAGCCTATTGTATAAAGCGTCCCATACCACTTTATACAATAGGTGTCAGGGTTATATGCAATGGTTATGCTATCACATGCAATTATGCCATGATGTGAACATGCAAGTGCAACTCACCCACTCGACTCTGTGTACACAGACCTTTAGTTCCCCTTTCTGGAGCCGAACCTCCCCGGATACCTCCGTAGTGGAAAATAGAAGCGGTGGGTTGGGCCTCACCCACCTCTAAACCGATAATTTTACTACCAGTCAGACCTATCATACGCCTCAATGCTGCTGCACTAAGCGGATCTCCTGCGTACTCATGCCGGCTAGAGCACCAGACTTTTATGGCGAAGTGCTAAACCACACTTGTCGAGTCGACGTATTGGCGTCGGTGCATCGACCCTCCAATACCGAAGACCCACAACCTTATACCTTATGCACATGCAAACTTATGTATCACCTACCGAACCAAAGCTCCCCTGACCATCCCGTCCGTCACAATCAACACCCGAGCCAGAGCTCGCCGGGCCAACCTGCCCATCCACAATATCCCCGGGCCTATAGCCCGTGTGAACCAACCTAACATCCCAAGATATCGAAGTGAGTGAAAGTGAACCCCTAATTATGCTAGTTACACTTGCAATTATGTTTTACCTACAGTTTAGGTTAGCCCAGGACTGCCCCCGGCATACCCTGTGAAGGGCTCTAAAAGGGCACAAGGAACTACGATGGGCTGAAGCCCAAAGCTCCATTTCATAAGGTACTTATTATTATTTGTTGTTACCCAACTCCCAATCCCTTTAATGTTGTACCAGATCTATTCCTAATGTGTTTTGACCTTTCTCTCTCTCCACGGGGAAGACGATGTTTCGTCGATCCCGAGCACCACCTAGGCTTAGATGACTCCACTACCTACTCTTCCCAACTTCCAATGGTATCCCCTATCCACTTACCAAGTCAATAAACTAACATCCCAACTCTCTGGATTCCTCTTGAACAATATGATGATTTCTGCAGTTTTTACTAAACGCAGACCATCCTAAGCTATATGATGTATACAATGGAAGGTTCTCAAAATTATCATCCAATATCCCTATAATAATTATTGGAGGTCTACAATGCCATGATTAGCCTAAATCCAGAATTTCATTATTTTCCTAATTTACTTGATAATTTATTTAATTCCTTAGGAAATCCAAATACCTTGGTTTGAACATGAAGTACCATTTTCAGACATGCAAAATGCCCACAAAATTTATGATAAATACAAGATGATTGTTTACCTATAAATTCAAAGTCTTCAAATTTTTCAGCAAGATTTAGGCCTCTAATCATAATTTTGAACATAACCAATTTTTATCAATTTAAAGAAGCAAGTGCTGCAAATACACTTCCAAAAATTCTGAGAAAATTCAAGCATGAACATAATGACCTATAAACACTCCAGGTCAAGTTTTTTTATTTTCTAGTGAACAAAAAACTCTAAACATTATTTTTGAACAACAATCCAAATTGGTAATTTAATGCACTAAGTATAGAAATTATTCCTCTTAAAATTGTAATAGAATTTCCACAAAAGCATATTGACCTAGAATCACTACTGATCAAGTTTCACAATTTTTCAACAAGTGTGGAGTTTTGAATTTATTATTGAACATAAAAGCATTCTCAAAAGCTTGTGAACAAAGTACTGAAAGTATAACTCTGAAAATTATAATAAAATTCATGTAAGAGTATATTGATATAAAATACCCACTGCCCAATTGTCATAACTTCCTACTTGACAGGGTGATCATAATACTTGAAAGATTATCAAGGGCAATTTCATGTACTCTAAAGAAGGTGCTACATGTATTCATCCAAAATTACCAATAAAATCACCAAACGGCCTTATTGACCCTATGACTATACTACCCAAGTATCATGGCTTTTCATTAAATTTTGGTGGCTTATCATGCATGTACAAGTGTTGTGCCCTAAACTAGGGTTGGGGTTTTGAGGGGTATATCCATCTCCAAATCCTCTAAGACTTTTACCAAAGGACTTTATGTACCCTTGTATCCTTCCCACCAAATTTCAAGTTCATACAAGGGCATTTGACCCAATGCCTTTCTGAAACCCCCAAAGTCCAAACATAGGGTTTGAACTTGGGTCCTAAGGCAATCCAATACCAAACCACCCCATATCCCATATGAGGGTGTTATATGTCATGCCAAACCAGTGGCCCAAATTTCAACCTCTATTGAGGTGATTTGGCCACCTAAACCCACAAGTGCACTTTTGACCTAAATACCCCTTATTGAGCAAACTTAGGGTTTGCTTGCTTCAAACTTAACCATCACCAAAAGTGATGAAAAAAAATATGGAGCCTTATACCATCTCCTAAGATCAACCACCAACATTTTGGAGGTTTTTGAGGAGTTTAAGGCACATAATTAAATTCCATATGATTTATTAAATTATTCACAAAACTATAGAAAAATATTGTTCAAAAATTCTGATTTTTGGACAGTATGAGGGGAAGGTTATGAAAAGCCTATGTCCTAAATTTCAAAGTATTTGGGTGAGTGTTTTGGTGTGGGCAATAATTTTTGTGACTAGTCACACTTAGGTATATGTTGCACAAACATGAGTATTGTGGTTAAACCACTTATCCAAAGTGGTTGAAACCTATTTTAAATTAAAGTTGACCTCAAGATCTACAATGCTCATGTTGACTAATTTCTCTATTTCTGCCTCTAAGTATTTTTAATATTTATTTCAAGGTGACAAATATTAGTAGACAGAAAAAACAAAATCACGAATTAATAAAATATCACCAGCACACATCTTAAAACACAATCGTGGGGCTCCTGGCTTTCTTCTTCCTCCATCCAAAGGCCAAGATTCACCCGACCTGGAGCCTATCCCAATCTTGTTTCCCGGCCACCCATCCCCCTCCCCATCCGTCCACCACCGCCACCACCTCCGATGAGGTGGGGGCTATCGCCGGGCGGCGGTGCGGCTGCCAGAGTGGCAGTTTCTGTCTAAACCGGACACCATTTTCACGGATAATCCATGGAAAAGCTTCACCTGATCGGGCTCAACTGAGCACGATTCTCATCCTAAAAGACTCCTAAGATCTACCCACAGAATAAGGAGTAGAGGAGGACCTTGCTTGCAGCCTGGAGACATGTCGATCGCCGGGAGGCCATTGGTGGTTATGGAGGCGCTCGATTTCTGCAACTGCATAGTGGGCTTCCTCGGCTCCTTCAAGTACTGTGTGGAAAAGCTTGCCCTGGATCCAGGGAAGCTTTTAGATGAGTAAAAAGGGGAAGGGAAGCGGGTTAGCTGGTGGTGGCCATTAATGCCCCTTTAAGAGCTTTTCAGTAACTACAATTTTCCTCCCCTAGTAGCTGCTATGGCTGGGAAAAACCTTGGACTTCCCATAACTGACCGGGGGAGGTGATTCTAGCAAGAAGAGTGGTTCCTTGGCCTTCCAGGCCATGAATGGAATTTACTCCTCACTTTCTCTCTCTCCATTAAAATGGAATTTGGGTTAAACCGTCTGCCATGTGGCACTCTACTACTGGACCGCTATTATTATTTAAATAAGTCCTAATGAAAGGACCAGGGCCAATTAATTCATCTTGCGCAATTCCCGAGAAGATCCCGGTTCAGCCTCTTCATACGAGCCAGCAAACAGGGCCACAAATTTATCTAAGACAAAAGCGTTGAGACAAGCCTCCACACTCAACGCTGAAATCTCCAGGAGTTTTCTAAGTACAATGGCGTTGAGTAAGCTCAGCTCACTCAACGCCATTCAGGATATGGTGTTGAGTGAGCTCAACTCACTCAATGTCATTCAGTCTATGGCATTGAGTGAGCTCAACTCACTCAATGCCATGATTATTGAAAGTCCTTTCATGTTAATTGGCGTTGAGTGCACACTACGCACTCAGCGCAATTCAGTCAATGGCGTTGAGCGCACTCAACGCACTCAATGCCACAAGCCCAAAAATCCTTCTAAGAAAAAATGGCATTGAGTGCACTCAACGCACTCAAGGCCATTCAGCCCATGACGTTGAGTGACTCGACGCACTCAACGCCCGAGCTCAAAATTCTTTCCAAGTAAGATGGCATTGAGTGCACTCAACGCACTCAATGCCATTCAGCCCAGTGCGTTGAGTGGACTCGACGCACTCGACGCCCGAGATCAAAATTCTTTCTAAGTAAGATGGAGTTGAGTGCACTCAATGCACTCAACGCCATTCAGCCCATGGCATTGAGTGCACTCCACACACTCAATGCATGAGCCCAAAAACCTGTCTAAGTAGATACATGATCTACTCGTTGAGTCTTCTCGACTCACTCGATGCTTCCCGGACTTGAGTCAACTTGGCCTCTTTTGGTTGATCCCAATGGGTCCTTAGTGACATATTGGCCTCCCTTAGGGTTAGAGGTGTCATGATGGGATCATGGAACCATGTTAAAACCCTAAGGTCATGCCTAAAGTAGTAATTGGGATTCTACTACTTGTAGACCAAGGTGATTTTCACCTTGAGCCTTGTTCACTTGGTCTTCTTGGGCTTTCTAGCGTTTTGTCATGACTTAATGATGACAAAAACCACTCCTAGGGGGTGTAGTTGTTTGAGTGATGTTACAAATCCCAATATATAAACAAAAAATTTCATCCCCGAAATTCTAGTTAGGCCTACGGGGTTTCAAATATGAAGGTAAATTGTAACATCCCGAGAGGTTGTGAGTAATACCAGACTGAAAAGCTCCGGGTACCTTTGTCACATCAAAACCTGTGGCTCCCATGTGTGCTCCTCTCGCCCATGATTCCTCCATAGGACCGTTACCAATGGAACCTTCTTGCGGCACAAGACTCTTATCCCATTATCGTCAATCCAGACCGGTTCTAGGTGAACTGACTGATCAGAAGCTACCGACCCATCTGTGGCCGTAATCTGCTGCTCCGAGCGTAGTAGAGACCTCCTAAGAGAGGATATGAGGAACACGTCGTACAGACCCGCCAGCTCTGGTGGCAGCTCCAGTATGTATGATAAGGGTCCGATCCGCTCCAAGATCCTGTATGGCCCCATATACCTTGGGCTGAGCTTCTTCTTCCAACCACGCACCCGTGAAACTCCATGCATTGGTCAGATCTTCAAGAATACCCGGTCCCCCACTTGAAACTCCAACTGACGATGCCGAGCGTCATAATACATAGCCTGTCTGCTTTATGCCTCTAACATCTTGTCCCCTATCATACTCACCTGAGCCTCGGTGTCCTCAACAAAGTCTGAGCCAAAAACCTTCGGATCCTCGTCCTATACCCATGGCAGCGGAGTCCTACACCTTCGTCTGTATAGGGCCTCATAAGGTGCCATCCCTATGCTGGACTGGTAGCTATTATTATATGAGAACTCGATCAGTGGCAATAACTTCTCCCAAGTCTCTCCGCAGACCAGAATGCATAGTCACAGTAGATCTTCCAAAGTCCGATTGATGCGTTCCGTCTGCTCGTCGGTCTGGGGATGAAAAGCTGTACTGAATGTCAGCCGATTGCCCAAGTAAGTCTTCACTGATCTACTCTCCCTGGATGTAAACCGTACATCCCGATCCGATACAATCGTCCTGGGTACGCCATGATAATAGACGAATAGCTCCACGAATTTCCGAACCAACACACCAATCGAGTCATCCTTCCTGATCAGGATAAATATGGCTACCATAATCAGCCGGTCGTCGATTACCCAGATCAAATCATTCCATGTCTGTGATCGGGGAAGCCCATGTATGAAGTCCATCGCGATGTCCTCGAATTTCCACTCCGGTATAGGGAGTGGTTACAACAAACCTGCGGGGTTTCTGCACTCTGCCTTCACCAGCTGACATGTCTCGCAGTGGGTCATGAAGTAGGTGATATCCTTCTTCATGCCTGGCCAGTACATAGTCTTCTTTAGATCCGCAGTCTTCTTCGTAACTCCTGGGTGTACTGAATATCGGCTGTTGTGAGCCTCCGTCATGATATCCTCCCGGACCTGGACTCCCTCTAGTATATAAACCTGTCCTCTGAAGCATACCAGGTCATCTCTCAATGTGTAATCCCCAGGAGTACCTACCTCCAAGGCCCAGAACATCGACTCCATCTTGGAATCCTGCCTCTGCCCATCTCTGACTCGGTCTCGAATGTCATCTGTGACACTTATCGCCGCTAAATACTCCTCATATAGCTCGGGGTCATCAAACGACACCAGCGTGATGTGCATATCCTCTAATCTCTGTACCAGCTCCATGGACATAATCTTGGGCTTCGCTCTTGAGGTTACGGCTCTCCGACTGAGCGCATCGGCTACCACGTTCGCCTTCCCTGGGTGGTAATGCATCTCGTACTAGTAATCTGCTAGAAATTTAACCCATCGCCTCTGCCTGATATTCAGCTCCTTCTACGTATCCACATACTTCAAATATTTGTGATCGGAATATTTGTCACAGTGGACACCGTACAGATAATGCCGCCAGACTTTCAGAGTAAACACGACTGCTCCCATCTCTAGGTCATGAACAGGGTAGTTCTGCTCATGCTTCTTCAGCTTGTGAGAAGCATAAGCAATCACGTGGCCCTACTACATCAGCACTGCTCCTATGCCCTGGTAGGAAGCGTCAGTGTAGACCTGGAATCCTTCTTTCCCCGAAGGAAGTGCAAGTATTGGAGCCGAGGTGAGTCGATCCTTCAGCTCCTGGAAAGCCACCTCGCACTACGGGGTCCAGACAAATGACACATCCTTCCTCGTTAGGGATGTGAGTGGGAGGTCAATTCGAGAGAATCCCTCCATGAACTTCCGGTAATAACCGACAAGTCTTAGAAAACTCTGCATGTCTGTGGCCGCCTTTAGCTGCGGCCAATCCCGAACTGCCTGAATCTTGGTCGGGTCCACTGCTAACCCAGCTCCACTGATGATATGTCCTAGGAAAGCCACACGCTTCAACCAGAACTGGCATTTGCTGAACTATGCATACAGATGGAGCTCTGGTAGTCTCTCTAGAGTAAGCGTCAAATGTCTTGTGTGCTTCTCCTCTGTCCTCGAGTAGATGAGGATGTCATCAATAAACACAATGACGAACACATCCAGATATGCCTCGAACGCCTTGTTCATGATGCTCATGAACGCCGACGGTGCATTCGTGAGCCCGAAGGTCATCACGGTAAACTCGAACAACCCATATCGGCTACTGAAAGCAGTCTTCGGAATGTCCTCCTCTTGGATCCGCAGCTGGTAGTAGCCCGGCCTCAAATCAAGGTTTGAAAAGAAATGCACCCCCTCCAGCTGATCAAACAGCTCATCTATCCTTGGCAATGGATAGGTATTCCGGACTGTCAGTTGGTTCAGTGCTCGGTAGTCGATGCAGAATCTAAGTGTCCTGTCCTCTTCTTGACGAATAACACTGGGGCTCCCCATGGTGAAGAGCTCGGCCGGACAAATCGGACATCCACTAGCTCCTGCAGCTGGCTTCGAAACTCTGTCAATTCTTTCGGGGCCATCCGGTAAGGGGCTCAAGATGCCGGCTTAGCCCTTGACACCAACTGTATCAGGAAATCTTGCTCTCAGTGTGGGGGTAGCCCTGACAGCTTCTCTGGGAATACGTCAGCAAAATCCTGCATAACCGGAATATCAGAGATGGAATCCTTGGCCTCAGCCATTTCAAATAGCACTTTGTAGACTTCCTCTCCCTACAGATGGGCTTTGACAGCCTGCACGAATGATAACAAGAGAGGGTGAATAGGTCTGGTAACTTCGATGATGACGTAGGAATCCCCATGCCTTACGGTGATCCTCTTTGATAGGCAGTCGATCTGGGCATGGTTCCAGTGCAGCCATGTCATGCCCATGATCAAATCAAAGACTGGCATCTTTAGGATCGTTGTTGGTGCTTCGAATGCCTTCCCGCCGATCTCCGCCTCAAATTTGCAGTGGGCAGAGGTAAACAGATCTGATCCGTCGGGGGGTCGTATCCTCATCATCAAGCCTGTGAATCTCTCCACGCCTTCCAGCCCTTCCACAAAGTCTTCCGACACGAATGAGTGTGAAGCACCAGTATCGTAAAGTGTATAAGAGGGTTTGCCGCTGATGAAGACTATGCCTAGAGTAGTAAAATATCTTAGAAGTCTAGTTATGGCTTTCTTTCCTAGTTTATCAATTCTTTATCCATAAATCTAGTTACTTAGGAAAGAGAGAACTTAAAATTAATTGACGTACCTATGATCACTTGCTCCGGATTACGATGTTGAGTCAGATCCAGTTCATATACTTGCTCCCTCTCCTTCCTGCGGTCTCCGCCCTGGTATCCACGTCCTCGGCCTCGTCCTCGACCTCCAAAATACTGAGCAGGCGGGGCAGCCAGTGGTGCTAGTAGTGGTGCCCCCTTCATAGGGCAGTTCCTCCGAATATGCCCCACCTTATGACAGTTAAAGCACTCTGGCAGGGGGTATATCATACCCCTAGGTCTCTGCATCTCCCTCATTTGGAGAGGATGAGGAGCCATCACAACTGGTTTCCTCTGCTCCTGTCTCACCTCCTGACCAGGCTAGTCCTCTGCCCTTCTACCAACTCGCCCATCAGCAAAGCGGCCCCTTCGCTGATCCTCTCTGGCTCCCCGACCCTGATTCTCAGTTGGCCGCATTCGGCCTTGAGTAGTGTGCCAATCTTCCTCAATCCTCTTTGCCATCTCCAATATCCGAGGAATAGGCCCGTCAGACACCAACAACATTGCCTCCCTCAGATCCTCTCTCAGGACCTTATAGAACCTCTTGGTGTATCCTGACTCATCCAACTAATAAGAATCCGCAAATTTGGCAAGATGGTTGGACTCCTGGTGGTACTCCACCACCGTCTTGGTGCCTTGCCTCAACTATAAAAATCTATCTTCCAGCTCATCTTTGGCCGACTGCGAAACAAAATGCTCCAATAGTGCAGCCTTGAACTCACCCCAAGCAATCTCTACAACCTCTCTATCAGCAAACGTCGTGTACAGCGATGTCTTCCACCATCTCTTGGCATGGGACTCCAAGCAATAGACAACCAAAGGAACCCTCTCCTACCAATGGCACCGTATCCCAGTCAACATCTCAGATAAGATATCCAGCCACTCCTATGTCTGAACGGCTGAATTTGTCCCCAAGTAGGATGGGGGGAGAAATTCCTAGGAAAATACTAAACCAATTGGCCCCTGGGTTTGGCTGCTGAGCCGGAACCTGTTGAGCCCTAAAAGCCTCGAGAAGAGTTTTCAGAGTCTGCCCCATCTCTGACTGTAGGAATGGAGTGGGGAATAGGGGAGGTGGTGAAACATTCGGAGTCTGCTGGACTCCGCCCTGTGGTGTAGGTTGTGATGAGGGCTGCGTAGCTAAATCCATTAGTAAGTAATCGTTCAATCCTAATTAAAAGTGGACAATTTACATGTGATCCCCCATATGGGCACACTACTGCTTCTGCTGATTAGTTTGTCCCAAAACTAAACTCGTGCGGGGGTGACCCAGGGGTTGTGGATTTCTACTTTTCCGATCGAGGTTTCCTCTGATACCACTTGTAAGACCCCATTTTTTTCTTTTTATAACCCCAGGGTCTTAGGACAAGAACCGTCGCTTCGCGGTGACACCTTCACGCCCGGGAAGGTCATCACTACAAAACGCCGATCCTGCCGGCCCATTCGATCACAAAATAGTAGCCAAACAAAGAAGAAAGCAAGTGCACAACAATCACATATAAAGTAAATAGTCTCCATGAAGGGAGTGTCCACAGATATACTAAAAGTCCAGAAAACTTGGGCTCATGCCCGGTACATCTATATCCTCACTATATATCTCTCAATCGTG
The DNA here is from genome assembly GCA_039513925.1 of Platanthera zijinensis. Lineage (NCBI taxonomy): Eukaryota > Viridiplantae > Streptophyta > Magnoliopsida > Asparagales > Orchidaceae > Platanthera > Platanthera zijinensis. The sequence goes on along the minus strand of CM077097.1, from coordinate 13,761,069 downwards.
GAAGCAAAACTAAAATAACTACTAGTAATCAAGACTCACAGTCCCAGTTGTCTGAAATCTGGTACTAGACTGTCCCATCTCCAAGCGTGTCGACCTCCGGGGGTTATCCTCCATGTTGGGCTCCACGGTCCCCTAAAATGATGTGGTTCAAAAACCGTTAGTCTAAAAGACTAAGCCCTATAATCCCCCGCCCCTTCCCCCATAGCTCCTAGGCATCGAGCGGGGAAGAGGAAATGAGAAATAATGAAGGTGAAGAATGACAAATACAGGTGACGGCGGAACTAATCTAGTAGTTCTATGAGTATATAAGACAATAATAAAAATAAGAAGAACTGAACAAAAAATAAGTAGCCTTAACTTATATGAAGAAACATAAGCTAAGGGGTCTTTTGTAAGGCTCCTATCGTATAAAAAGTCTCATACCAATTTATACGATAGGGTGTCAGTTTTCTAGCAAGCATACATATATTTTTACTGAATAAAAACTTAACTTATAAGCACGCTCGCGCGAACTTATAAACCAAGGGGTAATTTTGCAAAGTATATTGTATAAAGCGTCCCATACCACTTTATACAATAGGTGACAGGGTTATATGCAATGGTTATGCTATGACATGCAATTATGCCATGATGTGAACATGCAAGTGCAACTCACCCACTCGACTCTTTGTACACAGACCTTTAGTTCCCCCTTTCTAGAGCCGAACCTCCCAGGATACCTCAGTAGTGGCAAACGGAAGTGGTGGGTTGGGCCTCGCCCACCTTTAAACTGGTAATTGCACTACCAGTCAGACCTATTGTACACCTCAACTTTGGTGCACTAAGCGGAGCTCCTGCGTACTCTTGCCGGCTGGCGCACCAGACTTTTATGGCAAAGTGCTAAACCACACTTGCCGAGTCAACGTATTGGCGTCGGTGCATTGACCCTCCAATACCAAAGACCCACCAACTTATACCTTATGCACCTACAACCTTATGTATCACCTACCGAGGCAAAGCTCCCCAGACCATCCCGTCCGTCACAATCAACAACCGAGCCAAAGATCTCCGGTCCTGTAACATCCCATGTTACTCCTAGACCACTTAACTAAGATTGGGTTAGGCATGGGGTGGGTGATAGGGAATTTAGCTAGGTTTGACCCTAGGGAGTGGGTTGTAGCCATGTGGGGCCCACTAAGGGGCCAAAGTCAAACTAGGTCAAACTACCCTAAATAGGAACCCTAGCCACACCATGACCCCACCACATTGCCCTAACCCTAAAATAATCTAATTGGACCCTATGGAATGTCATTAGGTAAACCCTTTGACCCTAGTTGACCAAAGTCAACCTTAGCCCTAAGTTGGTCAAACCTATACCTTTAGGCCCAATTAGCCTAAGTAGGGCACCACATTGACCCAACCCAAGTTGGGTGGTGCCATTAGACTCAATACCATCACATGGGGCCAGCCCACTCATCATGGTTGACTAAGTCAACTCCAAGTCAACTCCAAGTCAACATATTGACCTAAAGAGGAAAATAATGGCTAAGCCCACTCCCCTTGGGCTAAGCCCACTCCCCTTGGGCTAAGCCCACTAGCCAAGGCCCATTATCAGCCCAAGTTATCAAATATCACCCCTACTCCTCTGGTTTTAGAGAGAGGACACATGCAAGGGGACATTTTGGGGAATTCACCCAAAAAGAGGAGAGAGAAATGGAAAGGAGATGAGAGGTGGCCATGTGGACCTCATTGCTTCTGCCCAAAGCTGCTAGCCGGCCACCCAAAGAATTCCAGAGCATTTTGGCTGCAAGGATGGCCACTTGGCAGCTAAGGTGAAGCATCCAAAGCTAAACTGAGCTCCCCCTCGGTCTTATCTCCTTATACAGCCACTTCCAGCTCAAACTGACCACACCATCAGCTTCAGTGAGTGGAAACAAGTGGAGAATGAGTCCTGGAGCAGAGCTTTTGGCGGAGAAACCAGGATTTGAGCAAGAGTCGCCGAAGCACAGTCGGCCATGGCCAACTGCCGCCAAACTCGCCGCCCAGCCACCATTCGGGTTCGTTTCGCCTCAACTCTACCCGTACTAGGATCCTAGATCGTTTAGGAGAGATATCGGGCTCAAATGAGCACGATACGATGTGAGAAGAGGGTCAAATTCTCGAGCTTTTTTTCTTGCTTAGGATCGCCGGAGGATCCGCCTCCGGCCGCCTCATCGCCGGGCAACGCTAGCCACCACCTCCACCGAGATGGTGGCAATAATCGCTGGTGGTGGCGCCGGCCCAGGTGGCCGAAATTGGGAAGCAACTTCGTACAGGATGGTTCGATCTCAACCGTCGGTTGATTGGGAATGATGAACGGATGCCGTTCAAATTCCCGGAATTAAATTAGAATCTATGCTTAATATTAATAAATGAACATTATATATTCTATCACACTTAATCAGTAACATTGCTTGCAAAATTTAGGCCATCTAGGGACATTTCCAGAGGTAGTGATGAATAGTAATGTTGTAGGCCATTCTCTTAACTTTCATTTCCCACTCTACAATCAAATTTTGGGGCAGTAGAACTCCCTCTAGGGTTGTTCTACTAGAACTGGTCCTAGGCAAGGACATAATTTAAAATGCATGCCCATGCCTAACTAGAAGTCCACTTGACCCAAAATTTTAAGTATATGCTTGACTATGGTAGACTTAAACTCTTTCCAAAATTTGGAATTTTTGGGAAAAGTTTTTCTATAGTATTTGTCAAAATACATAAAATTAAATTAATGAAATATTTGGAGTAATATGACTCCAAATGGCCCCAAATCTTAGTTGCTTGACCTTTGGGTCAATATATATCCCTGGTAAACATTTCAACCTCATTGGACCACTGCATGTTGGGCAACCCCACTTGCAAGTGTTGGCTATACTTAGGTTTGGGGTGCATTTAGAAAAAACCACCAAAGTGTGTATTTTACCATTTTCACACTTTTCATGTCAAGGAAACTTTGGACATAGGTTTATAGGGACGGATTATACCCCTTACAGTAATATTGGGATTTTTGGGATAAAAAATCTCATTATTTAGAATTTTGAGAAATTAGGTTATTTAATGATAATAATTTGGAATAAGGTCTATGTATGAGATAAAATCCCCAAATTTTCTTTAGAACTCAAGGGTGTCGTTATTAAACCCTGGAAATTTTTATGGTTCTGTTTGATGGATTTAAGTAGTTGATATGTGAAAATTACTATTTTACCCTATTTTAATTATTTATAAATGGTGGAAATTACAGTAGGAAATTTTGCAAAAATTCATTTTGGTGTATTTATGCATGCATGACCTTATATAATTATCTCAGAATTTTTGGATATGGAAATAATGTTCAAAAATCCATAATGGCATTTTGGTAATTTAATAGAAATAGAATTTCGTAGGCCATTACCCTATTAATGATTATGAATCTCTGCACATAGTAATATCTCATCATTATACCTGGCTTGAAATTATTTAAGAATTTTTAGTAGAGTAATTTCTATACCTCCTTTAGAAAATCGCATTTTTATGGATTTTATATTTAATTAGAATTAAATGGAATTCTTGTTAGGAAAATTGTGACATTTGGCAGACATGATTATTTTTTCATATTATTGTTCAGGAAAATTCCTTAGGTCAGTGGGATAATCAATTATAGCACTTCATGTTTTAAATTGCCTAGGGAATTAAATAAAGGATTTAATAAAATGGTTTAAATAATTTAGAAAATTGTGAAATTTATCATGGTCAACATATATGTCCATACCATCCTAGGAGAAATAGATTGGGGCATATGACCCAAGAAATTTGGAAGACCTTATTGTGGGTGGTATTGAGTAAAGGGTAGGGTCTAGCACAGACACCCATACAAGTAGGGCCACCGAGGGAAAATTGATTAATTATCGAAGTGAGGATTACATTTAAGGAATAAGTCCTGGTTGGTCCCCTATAGGATACTTCTGGACCATGAGTGGTAGAGTGCAAGTCCCGTGACGGTAACAATAATAGAGGCCGGCGAAAGACCACCGCCCTCCTAATAATATCTTAATTCATTAGGATCGTGCTAGAGTAACAACGAGAGCTGGGTGTGAATCCTGGGTAGACATCAATAAAAGTAAATATCCTTGCGAAAGGGAACTTTGGGCTTCAGCCCATCGTAGTTCCTAGTGCCCCCGAGAGCCCTTCACCGGGCATGCCCTAGGCAGTCCTGGGATTAACCTTAAACTGCTAAGTATAATAACCCTTAAACAAGAGTAGTCTAATAGGTTAAGGATCATGATATTTGTAACACCTCTACCCGTAAAGAGAAATATAATAGAGGGTCGGCCGGGGCCCCACACAATATTCCACAAACAGGCGGAGACGCTACTAAATAATATCATAAAACCCAATGAATCCTAGCACAGAGTATTCTAGCGGAAGCTTTATGGTTGAATCCTTTAACTCAAACAAAATAAGAACTGTCCACTAACAAAATAGGAATGTATACAACCAAAGTATCTGGCCTTAAGGCCTTACAAATTTCTCTTAAAAAAGGTGTGGTTTACAGACATCGGCACGCAGGCCGGCCACACATGAACAAGAAGAAACAAAATAAAGCCTTCGAGGGCAGCATCGCAGCTTGGGCTTCAGCCCGCTATGTCCCGCTTGGACCAGTACCTCCTGCACCTGCAAGAACCAATCCACCAAGCTGTGGCAAAAAGGGAAACGGTAAGCATTGAGCTGACCAATGATAACGAGCCTGCACTTGGCACGGGGCAGCAGAATTCCATCCCTGCTTAGCATTTTTCCAACAGTATGTATAACAAACCACGCAAGACGTGTACGACCGCATAATCAATACATATCACAAACTCCAGCACAATGGCCCGACGCTCCGTGCACTCAGGGCACATTCGGGTGTACCGGAAACACCGGATCCCACCAATGAGCATTTAGTCTGGCACGCAGGCCCAAGACTCTCATTATGCCACCGACGAAAGCCCAATGCCTTGGCACTCTCATGTCAAGCCTACATAACGCAGGTACGGATCAGTAAACCCCCGTTGCTCAAACCGCCTTGCCACTACAAAGCACATCGTACTTGAGGCCACAAATAAAGGCGCAGGTCGGTTTTACCTTTCCTGTTCATCACGAAGCCCTTTTTATACAGTTGCAGCCCAATGGCTCAACACCACACAGAGTGACAACTCTCGGCCACAAGAGTTGAACCCAACTCTTACAATTTTCTAGACTTCCTCCAGTATTTCCTGCTGCACCAAGCGACAGGTACGCACCACAGATTTCACACAAACAATCAAATACTCAGAGGCTCCTACGAATGCAAAAAAGCATCACCAATCCAGACCAGCATGCCCAGATGGGCTTCACACAGCATGCCTAGATCCGTACTCCGATTTCGGACTCTAATAAGGGGGACTTCACATATCTACCCCAAGGGACACCGCAATCCACCACACACTCGCGGGGAAGGGTTTTCCCTATTCAAATGCAGGAAAGTAGGACTTCACATGTCCAAGAAGGAAATCGTTACCCTTGGAATTTGCTTCGGAGCCATGGAGAGAAAGCAAACGGATGAAAATCTTCGCAGCAGCCTTGCCTTTGCAAATCCGAACTCGGCTCGCGATTTGGACCACCGTAGCACCACCGGCAGCCGGATTCCCCTTCTTCTTCCTTCTCTTGCTCTCCTCTCTCTTAGCTTTTAGAAAGAGAAAACACAACTCAAATGAGCTTTCTCAACTCAAATCCCGGCCTTATCAACCTAGGGAAATAGCCTAGACCATTGGATCTTGGTCAAAGAAAATGGAAGGCTAAGATTAGCCCTGAAATTCATTTTCCTAGGCCGAACACGGGTTGTGACACGCCCGTGTCACAAGCCGTGTTCCTGAAGCGGTGCACAACCGACTTAAAATAAACCAGAACACGGGTATCGACAAGCCCATGTCAAGCCTAACACGCCCGTATAATCCAAAACATGGCCGTGTATCTGGCCGTGTCACCCCTGTAATACGATCTCCAAAATCACCCGAGCAGGACACAACTAAGGCACACACCCGTGTCCATGGCCGTGCGCCCAACACGCCCGTGTCACAGGCCATTTCGCCCCTCGACGATTAGTTCTCGAGTACTCGTCGAGAAAATGGACACGCCCTGGGACACGCCCGTGTCCCAGGCCGTGTACACCTGATACGCCCTAAGACACGCCCGTGTGTCAGGCCGTGTCAGCCAACCTAAATCACAATTTTGGCTATTGAGATTTCTGGGGTGTTACAATCCTCCCCTCCTTAAAATAAATTTCGTCCCGAAATTTGGATACAGTAGGGAGATAAAAGCATAATACAATATATGATAACGTGACATATATGTTGCTACAACATATACAAATGAGCCAACAGGTTACAAAAATAACTCGGGAAACTCGGCTCCCATGGTCTGCTCTCACTCCCATGTTATCTCTTCTCGGACACAATTGTCCCACTGGACTTTGACCATCCCGATCGTTTTGTTCCGCAACTGTTTCTCGGCTCGATCCTCGATCTGAATGGGCCTCACCTTTATCGTTAGCTCATACTCAACCGGCACCTGATCATTCTCAATTACTTGAGCTGGGTCTTTGACTGCTTTTCGTAGTACCGAGATGTGGAACACATCATGCAGTCCACTAAATTCCGATGAAAGAGCTAGCTGATAGGCAGCTTCCCCAACTCGCTCCACCACTTCAAACGGACCAAGGTATCGCGGACTTAGCTTTTTCAACCGCCGAATCTGAGATACGCCTTTGAAGGGTTTAATCTTCAAATAGACCAAGTCGCCCACAACAAACTCCACGTTCCGGTGCTTAGTATTGTAGTACTTGGCTTGCCGATCCTGGGCTATTAGTAGCCTCTCTCGAATAGAGCATATTATTGAGTTAGCATCCTCAACTTCCTTTTATCCCAAAAGTTTTGACTCGCCAATTACTGCCCAAGCTAATGGTGTACGACACTTGCGACCATACAGAGCTTCAAACGGTGCCATAACGATGCTCGCTTGGTAGCTATTATTATAGGCAAACTCCACCATAAAAAGATGATCTTCCCATTTCTTACCGAAGTCCAGGGCGCACATACGGAGCATATCCTCCATCATCCTGTTGGTTCGCTCAGTTTAGCCATCCATTTGAGGGTGAAAGGCCATACTGAATGCTAACTTCGTGCCCAATAGCTTATGAATTAGCCTCCAATCTTTCGAAGTAAATCACCTATCTCGGTCACTTACGATGCTCTGGGGAACACCGTGCAATCGAATAATCTGCTCCACATAGAGCTTTGCCATCATTTCCACAGAATCATCCTGCTTGTTTGGTAGAAAGTGAGCCACCTTTGTCAACCGATCTACAATCACCCAGATTGAGTCATTTCTGCGTTGAGATCTCGGCAATATGTGCACGAAATCCATAGAAATATCCTCAAACTTCCACTACGGAACCGACAACATTTTCAGGAAACCGCTAGACTGTTTACATTTTGCCTTCACCAAAGCACAAGTACGACACTTAGCCACATACTCGGCTATGTACTTCTTTAAACCGGGCCACCAGAACAATTTCTTCATGTCCTTGTACATTTTTGTGCTCCCAGGATGAATTGAGTACTTTGTAAAGTGCGCTTCGTATAACAATTCTTCTCCCAATTTACCCGCACAAGGGATGCACAATCGGCAATCCTTCCGTAATAAACCGTCATCCCAGGAGAATTTGTCACCAGACCCTTCCTTTGCATAGTGCTGGAGACTTTCACCAAACTCCATTGTACGACGAACCCTGTCCGCAAGGTCATATTGAACCTCCATCCAGTCCAAGCATGCATCGGCCGAGCAATCCCATTCAACACAAGATATCTCCAATGTTTCCAACTCCTGGATTAGACGCTCATCATGTATCCGCAACCAACTTGCCCGCATCGGAGTCCGATGACTCAAGGCATCAACGACCATATTTCCGTTTTCGGGAACATAGTGAATGACGAAAGTATAGTCCCCTAGGAATTCCATCCACCTCCTTTGTCTCATATTCAAATCCTTCTGATCGAGCAGATACTTTAGGGTTTTATGATCTGTATAAATAACTACCTTCACGCCATAAAGATAGTGCCGCCACAACTTTAGCGAAAAGATCACCACTGCCAACTCCAAGTCGTGGATGGGGATATTACGTTCATGCACTTTCAATTGATATGAGCCATATGTAATCACCTTGCAAAACTGCAGGAGAATGCAGCCTAAGCCGCTCGCTGACGCATCGCTGTATATCTCAAAACCGTCTGTACCACATGGCGACGTCAAAACGGGCATCGTGGTCAAACGAATCTTTAGCTCCTCAAAATCTCGCGTGCACTCCGGTGTCTAAACAAAATTCTGATCTTTTCTCGTCAACGTAGTCAAAGGCAAAGCAATCCTGGAGAAGTTCTCCATAAATAGTCTATAGTAGTCTGCCAGTCCAAGAAAACTCCTGACTTCGGCCACCGAAGACATCACTGGCCAATCACGAATGGCAATTATCTTTGCCGGATCCAGCGCTATGGCCTCTCCACTTACCACATGGCCCAGAAAAGCCACCGACAAGAGCAAGAACTCACACTTAGAGAACTTGGCATACAGCTTATTCCTCCTCAAGGTATGCATTACCAACCGCAAACGGTTTGCATGATCTTCCTCCGACTGTGAGTACATGAGGATATCATCAATGAACACGATCACAAACAGATCCAAGTATTCGCGGAACGTTCGGTGCATGAGATCCATGAATACTGAAGGCGCATTACATAAGCCAAACAACATCACTGTGAACTCATAATGACCGTAGCGTATTCCAAACGCTGTCTTGGGAATGCCATCTTCCCAAATCCGCAATTGATAATACCCGGATTTCAAATCCAACTTGGAATAGACGATTGAGCCCGCTAGATGATCGAACATGTCATCGATCCGTGGAATCGGATAGTTGTTTTTCTCCATCAGCTTATTCAGTTTGCGGTAATCAATACACAGACGTAAACTACCGTCTTTCTTTTTTATGAATAGAACAGGCACGCTCCAAGGTGACATATTTGGGCGTATGTATCCCTGCTCCAAAATCTCTTGCAACTGAACTTTCAGTTCAGCCATCTCTTTTGGCGCTACCCGATACGGCGAACGGGCCACAGGTTTCGCACCTGGCACCAGCTCGATAGCGAAGTCGATTTCCCTTTGGGGAGGTAACCCCAGAAGGTCCTTTGGAAACACAACAGCATACTCCGACACAATCGACACTTCACTCACACTGGCCTCCGGCGCCACCGCCTCTACGAGTGTGAAGAATAACTCCGCACCCTTTCGAACTGCCTTAACGACTTGGAGAGCAGATAACAACATCCCAGTCATCCCTTGTATACTAATGAACTTGGCCTCTTGTTCGGTATTCTGCCCGAGTGTGACCTCTTTTGAAGTGAAATCTATACAAGCACGCTGCTCTGAAAGCCAGTCCATACCAAAGATTATATCAAATTCCTTGATCGGCAATACTAATGTTTCCACCTTGAACTCCCGACTCCCTATCTTGACCTCAAGACCGCAAGATTTATCCGCGCACATAAAACATCCGTTAGGTAACAACACCTTTACACTGTCTGTTATGGTCCGTATAGGTACCCCGATACGAAAGACGAAAGGCTCAAATAGAAACGAATGTGAAGCACCTGTATCAAACAGTGCTCGAGCCGGACAGTCCCGTATAAGGACAAAACCTATAACACCAAAATTAAAAAAAAGCACATCACACAATCATACAATAATATTAAAAACTGCGCGCACCTGTGACGACATCGGCCTCCTGTTGTCCAATATTGAAGACCCTGGGCTGCGCGTGCGAGGCAGAAGACTCCACCACAGTCTTCCCTTTCTCCGCATAAGACGCTCCCGTCTTCTTGTCACCCTTTGGAGGACTAACTCGGCAATCACGTGCGAAGTGTCCCAACTTCCCGCACGTAAAAAAAGTGTGAGATCCATACCCAGATGTCTCTTTCACAGTTGCAGAAGGAGCTTGTCCAGTAGACTTGGACTTCTTTCCCCATCTCTTACGATACCCAAACTTCTCCGGATGCGGCAGCTTGAACTCTGGCTTTTTCACTGCCAAGGTACCCTTTGCTTGCCCCCTTCTCATGTCCGTCTCCAAAGACCGAGCCGTACAGGCTAAGGCTTAAAAACCGCGACTTACAGAACTCGAGAGCAAATATCGTAACTCGTCTCGCAGTCCCGCATAAAACCGACTAGTCTTACGCTCCTCTTCGGCGAAGATAGAACCCTCATATCTTCCCAACCGCGTGAACTCATGAAGATAATCATGCACATTACAATCTCCTTGAGTCAATCGCTGAAATTCCATTTCCATTGATATTCTCTGCTGCATTGGCAGATGCTTTGCCAAGAATAACCGAGATAACTCTTCCATCGAGACCTATGCCAACTGTCTGCCGGCCAAGTGATGCAGTTCAATCTAATCCCACAATAATCGAGCCTCTCCTTCTAGAAGGAAAGTGGCCAACATAACCTTCTGTCCCTCCTTAACCTTGATAGCTCTAATGATACTCTTGATCCTTGCAAGCCAATCCTCTGTTTGGGCCGGTGAACCATCCCCAGTAAATTACGGAGGATTGAAGCTCATGAATTGCTTCCATTATTGCTTTACTTCCCGCGGATCAACAACAACTTCTACCGGTTCTTGTCATACCCCAGCATGCATTGGCACCACTACAGGATGTGCCTGCCCAGCCTGCTGAGCATTCATCACAGTAAGTACCGTTTCCGTGATGAAACGTACCGTTTCAGCAGATGGAGGAGGTGTGAGCACCTCAGCTAGTGACGCACTTTCTACAGAATGTTGAGGTTCGTATTGACCCGCAACACTTCTGGTCACCTATATGTGTAAAACACACAGTTTAGCGACCAAGTAAAATGGCAAACATACAAAAAGAATACACAGGTTCAACAAACAAGTGTATTTGCATTCCCACGTGGACATTCTTGAGTTCAAGTTAAGTGTTATAATGGCAGCACTAACACGTGCCCGCCACCCCTCAAAAGAATTCAACTACGAATTCGGAAGAGAAAGACCAACAGTCTGATACAAAATTGTAACACCTCTACCCGTCAAGAGAAATATAATAGAGGGTATGGCCGGGGCCCCACACCATATTCCATAAACAGGCGGAGACGCTACTAAATAATATCATAAAATCCAACGAATCCTAACACAGAGAATTCTAGCGGAAGCTTCATGGTTGAATCCTTGAACTCAAGCAAAACAAGAACTGTCCACTAACAAAATAGGAATGTATACAACCAAAGTATCTGGCCTTAAGGCCTTACAAATTTCTCTTAAAAAAAGGTGTGGTTTACAGACATCAACACGCAGGACGGCCATACATGAACAAGAATAAACAAAATAAAGCCTTCGAGGGCAGCATCGCAGCTTGGGATTCAGCCCGCTATGTCCCGCTTGGACCAGCACCTCCTGCACCTACAAGAACCAATCCACCAAGCGGTGGCAAATAGGGAAACAGTCAGCATTCAGCTGACCAATTATAACGACCCTGCCCCTGGCACGGGGCAGCAGAATTCCATCCCTACATAGCATTTTTCCAATAGTATGTATAACAAACCACGCAAGACGTGCACGACCGCACAATCAATACATATCACAAACTCCAGCACAACGGCCTGACGCTCTGTGCACTCAGGGCACATTCGGATGTACTAGAAACACCGGATCCCAACAATGAGCATTTAGTCTAGCACGTAGGCCCAAGAATCTCATTATGCCACCGATGAAAGCCCAATGTCTTGGCGCTCTCATGTCAAGCCTACATAACGCAGGCACGAATCAGCCACCCCCTGTTGCTTAAACTGCCTTGCCACTGCTAAGCACATCGTACTTGAGGCCACAAATAAAGGCACGGGTCGGTTTCACCTTTCCTGTTCGGCACGAAGCCCTTTTTATACAGTTGCAGCCCAACGGCTCAACACCACACAGAGTGACAACTCTCGGCCACAAGAGTTGAACCCAACTCTTACAATTTCCTGGACTTCCTTCAGTACTTCCTGCTACACCAAGTGATAGGTATGCACCACAGATTGCACACAAACAATCAAATACTCAGAGGCTCCTCCGAATGCAAACAAGCATCACCAATCTAGATCAGTACGTCCAGATTCATTTCACACAACATGCCTAGATCCATACTCCGATTCCAGACTCTAACAAGGGGGACTTCACATATCTACCCTAAGGTACACCACAATCCACCGCACACTCACGGGGAAGGGTTTTCCCTATGCAAATACAGGAAAGTAGGACTTCACATGTCCAAGAAGGAAATCATTACCCATGGAATTCTCTTTGGAGCCATTGAGAGAAAGCAAACGGATGAAAGTCTTCACAGCAGCCTTGCCTTCGCAAATCCGAACTCGGCTCGCGATTTGGACCACCATAGCACCACCGGCAGCTGGATTCCCCTTCTTCTTCCTTCTCTTGCTCTCATCTCTCTCTTAGCTTTTAGAAAGAGAAAACACAACTCAAATGAGCTTTCTCAACTCAAATCCCGGCCTTATCAACCCAGGGAAATAGACTAGACCATTAGATCTTGGTCAAAGAAAATGGAAGGCTCATATTAGCCCTGAAATTGATTTTCCTGGGTCGAACACGGGTTGTGACACACCCGTGTCATAGGCCGTGTTCCTGAAGTGGTGCACAACTGACTTAAAATAAATACAAACACGGGTATCGATACGCCCGTGTCAAGCCTGACAAGCCCGTTTCATTTAATACACGGCCGTGTATCTGGCTGTGTCAGCCCTGTAATACGATCTCCAAAATCTCCTGAGTAGGACACGGCTAAGGCACATGCCCGTATCCATGGTCGTGTGCCAAACACGTCCCTGTGAAACGCCCGTGTCACAGGACGCGTTGCCTCTCGACGATCAGTTCTCGAGTACTCGTCGAGAAGATTGACATGCCCTGGGACACGCTCGTGTCCAAGGCCGTGTACACCTGACACGCCCTGAGAGCCAACCTGAATCCCAATTTTTGCTTTTGAGATTTCTTGGGTGTTACAATATCATTCTCACCCGTGTAGGGTTGGAGGGATTTGTGGTAATATTCTCACTTGTGTAGGGTTGGAGGGATTCAGGGCAGTTTGGCCCTGCGAGCTAGAGGCTCGAGTTGAAGTACTTGCATAAGCATAAAAAAAATAGTGGCGAGTCATGCGGTACTGGGCCAGTCATCACACCGATGGCAGTACGGTGACTCAGGTGAGGTGTCCGGGTGGAGGGGCCAGTATATTATTTATTCTGCGGTCTGTAGACAATCCTCAAAGACGCACACCCGACATAACAAGACTGACGGGTAGTCAGCAATTAGTATGCAATACTTTAGATTGCACGTAGGACGTGTACAAAGGCATATGGGAGAGGTCTAGGCTTGGTAGTGTGCATTCGTGCATAGAATGCGGAAGCGCCCGTTCTGCTGCTATCGTAGCCACAATGGTGGTATCTGAAGTGATGCTTGCTCTCGAAAAGAGCGAGCTAAAGGTCTTGGATCTCAGAGTTATGTGCGTGTGTTGCAATTGCATGTTTCATAATTCATAACATAACTTTCATTCGCATTAGGTCATATGCTCCATGGATCCTTATCATATAAATTAGTATGAGCTCTTTTATATGATAAGTTAATTTTGGAAACTCTAACTTATAAGTTTGTATGGGCATTCATATAAGTTAGGGTACTTCTGTGATGGTAGTGTAGTAGTAGCATAGCTTATCTTACTGCTCTTTACTTCTGCTTTTACTTACTTCAATTCTATACTTTATTACTGCACTTGTACTTCTTACATCGAACTGCTAGAGTACAACTACTAATACTCCTCATATACTTGTTAGTATAGTGCCACTGTCACCTGCTTATACTTGATACCCCTTGTTGTCCTCCGCGTCATCCTCCCGCTCAGTACCTAGGGGTTTCGGGGAGAGGCGCGGAGGAAACGACTTAGTCTTTTTCACTAATGGTCGGTGACCAAATCATTTTAGGAGCTCGAGGAGATGGAGGACCAGCATGACCAGCAGGACGAGGAGGCAGGGAATGAGGAGAAGATACCGCTACCACCGACTATTACTACTGTGCGTCTTCATGTAGGATGAGTTGATGATATAGTTAGCTTCCGCTTTTGTTTTGAGAGAGAGAGATTGGTGATATTCATATACAGGGCATAATCCCTTATTTCATTTCTGTACTCATTGTGGACTGATGCTTTCCTTTTCATATATATATATATATATATATATATATATATATATATATATATATATATATATATATATATATGCTCTGTGACTTGTGGACTTGTTAGTTGTTTTCACACTTCCTTACACTTCTGTTTCTCAAATTGGCCGATTTGTTATATGATCGTACTAGCCGATAGAATTGGCGTCTTGCGGTGTCGACTTACCCGTGAGTTAGAGTCATCGTAAGGCGGCGGTTCTGGGCATAAGACCGGGAGCCTCCTTGGTGAGGGGAGGGGTCTTACAAACTGGTATCACTTGAACAAACGATCATAAGAGAAAGAAGTCCACAACACTAGAACACCCCGCTCGAGCATTAGTTTGCGGACAAACTATGCAGCGGAAGCAATGGTGTGCCCATATGTAAAAAGTCACATAAAACAGTCCATTATGCAATGAGTTAGGCAAATTTTGACGTAAATCTTATCTTTATGCAGCCTCCGCAGGTCGCCCCACCGCAGAATGTGGTTCCTCCCCCTCCGGCTGTCACTCCCTTTCTGTAGATGGAGATGGGGAAAACTTTGACGGCTATCCTGGAAGCCTTCAAAGCCCAGTAGGTCCCGGCTAAATAGCCAAATCTAGGGTCGAACTGGTTGAGTGCCTTCAAGAGCCTGTCCCCGTCGATGTACCTCGGGATAGAGGATGCTGTGAAGACTGAAGAGTGGCTAGAGATCATACAGGAGCTGCTGGCAGGCATCAGCTACCCTGTCAGCTAGGCAGTTCCTCTAGCTATCTCTGTACTGGATGCTCATGCTAAGAGATGGTGGAAGTCTATGCGAGATTCCATTTATACTGATAGGGAGATGACAGACATCTCATGGGAGGAGATTTGCGAGACGTTCTTGGAGCACTATGTGTCCACCATGGATAGGGATGTGCTGGAAGAGAGGTTTATGAACCTCAAGCAGGGGACCAGGTCTGTGATCGAGTATCAAAGGGATTTCTCCCATCTGGCTAGATTTTCGGGGATCCATGACTTGGATGACAGGAAGTACGCCAAGAGGTTATACCATGGGCTGAGAGATTCCTTTAGGTAGCCCTTACTATTCATCTCTAATGGCACCTCAACACAGATCATAGAGATGGCCAAAAAGCTGGAGGCAGACTAGCTGATGGTGTCGAGTAGAGGGATGAGACAACTTGACGGGACATCATCCGGAGAAGGCAGCAAAGGCCCTCAGAGAGGCAAGGTGATTGGGTACAAGAGGGGTGGGGGATGTCATCGTCCCAACTTTAGATAGGAGCAGAGGCCTCCTACAGTGCTAGCTCCCCCACCTCTACAGATACACGGCCAGATGAGATAGGAGGATCGTGGCCAGAGACAGTTAGTCTGTTTTGGGTGCCACCAGCCGGGGCACTATAGATCTGAATGTCTACAGCAGTTTCGTCAACTTCCTCATCCTCCCCCACCTCTAGTGGCCCCTCCGGTGCAGCAATGCAGAGGCCTAGGATGAGGACAGGGCCGAGGCCGAGGACATTAAGGCCGAGGCCGAGACCGGGAGAAGATGTATCCGTTAGACCTCGCCGAGCTAAGGAATCCTGAGGAGGTCATCACAGGTATTTATGACTATTGTTAATTTATTTAAATCTTAAATTATATAGTACCCTGACATCATCGAATAATAGTTTATTTAATCACAATAACCTCAGGCATTGTCATGATCAGCGGCAAGCCCACTCGTACCATGTTCGACATGGGTGCCTCTCACTCGTTCATTTCCAAGGCCTTTATGGAAGGATTGGAGGGCATGGAGAGGTTCCCGGGCCTAGAGATGAGAGTGCGTTTACCCGATGGGTCAGATCTACGGACCACTATCCATTGCAACATGGAGGCCGAGATTGGTGACAAGGCATTTGAGGCACCGACGATGGTCTTGAGATTACCAGATTTTGACTTGATCTTGGGCATAACGTGGTTGCACTGGAATCATGCCCAGATCGACTGCCCGTCAAAGAGGATCACCCTAAGGCATGACGACTCCTATGTCATCATCGAAGGTATTAGACCTATCTCCCACCTATTACTATCTTCGGTATAGGCTGTGAAGGCCCACGAGCAGGGAGAGGAGGTATACGTTATATGCTTCGAGATGGCGGGAGCAGAAGCTTCTATTGCTTACATCCTGGTGGTTTGGGATTTCTCTGATGTATTCCTAGAGAAATTGCCTAGATTAGCGCCAGCTAGAGATATGGACTTCTTGATACAGTTGGTGCTAGGTGCGAGGCCTGTGTCTCGGGCACCGTACCGGATGGCTCCCAGAGAGTTGGCAGAATTCAGGACTCAGCTTCAGGAACTTGTGGAATCAGGATTTGTTTGTCCGAGCTCATCACCGTGGGGTGCACCAGTACTTTTTGTAAAGAAGTAGGACGGATCGTTACGACTGTTCATAGATTACCTGGAGCGGAACCGGTTGACGGTCCGGAATACTTACCCATTGCCCCAGATAGACGAGTTATTTGACCAGCTTTAAGGGGACTTCTGGTTCTCTAAGCTAGATTTGAGATCCGGTTACTACCAGCTGCGCATCCGGGAAGAGGACATTCCGAAGACGGCTTTCAATTCACGATATGGGTTATACAAGTTCACGGTGATGCCTTTTGGTCTCACGAATTCCCCATCCGCATGTATGAGTCTAATGAACCGTGTATTCGAGCCCTACTTGGACCGCTTCGTTATAGTATTCATTGACGACATTCTTATCTACTCCCGGACCAAGGAGGAGCACACAGAGCATTTGGCACAGGTTCTGCAGAAGCTGAGGGAGTACCAATTGTATGCAAAGTTTTCGAAATGCCAGTTCTGGTTATAGGAGGTGGCTTTCTTAGGGCATACGATCAGTGAGCTAGGTTGGCGGTGGATCAAGCCAAGATAGAGGCAGTACGAGATTGGCCACGACCTAAGAAGCATCAGATATTCGCAGTTTCTTGGGACTCGCAGGATACTACCACAAGTTCGTGGAGGGATTTTCAAGGATAGCACTTCCCCTCACATCTTTGACGAGGAAAGAGGTAGCGTTCATTTGGTCGGATAAGTGTGAGGCAACATTCCAGGAGTTGAAGAACTAGCCCACCTCATCCTCTATCCTTGCACTCCCATCTCGTAATGAAGGATTTAAGATTTACACAGATGCCTCATATGAAGGGATGGGTGTTGTACTGATTCAGTAAGAACATGTTATTGCTTATGCTTCGAGGCAGTTTAAGAAGCACGAGCATAACTATCCGGTACACGATTTGGAGCTCGGGGCTATTGTATTTGCACTAAAGATATGCCAGCATTATCTGTATGAGATTCATTGTGATATTTTCTCAAATCACAAGAATCTCAAACATATTGATACGCAGAAGGACCTGAACCTGCAAAAGAGGAGATGGCTAGAGTTTCTTTGTGACTATGATTACCAGATCCATTACCACCCGGGAAGGCAAACACAGTTGAAGATGCCTTGAGAAGGAGGGCCAACACTTTTGGACCGGAGCCCCGGGTGATGGCTATAGAGCTGATACAGATGAAGGAAGACATGCATATTACTATGGTTTCTGAGGCCGAACCAGTGGTATATCGAGAGTACCTGAGCTCATTGATTAGAGATGGTGACATTCAGGAGCGCATTATGGCACATCAGAGGCTGGATGCTGCATTGGAGCTGATATTCAGTGCCCTGGAAGGGGGAAAGGTTGAGGATTACACGCTGCAAGATGATCTCCTTTGATTCCATGGACGCATTTATATACCAACAGGAGACGGTATCCGGGATAATATACTTAGAAGGGCATATTGCTCCAGATATTTAGTGCACCCCGACATCACCAAGGTGTGGGCAGATTTACGGAGGACTATGTACTGGCCTGGGATGAAGAGGGAGATCACCCACTTTGTGACACATTACGAGACATGACAGCGCATAAAGGCGGAATGCAAGAGCCCGGGAGGTTTATTACAGCCATTGCCAGTCCCAGAGTGGAAGTTTGAGTACATTGCTATGGACTTTGTGCACGGACTGCCTCGCTCCAACTCTAGGCACGACTCCATTTGGGTCATAGTAGACAGACTAACCAAGGTGGCACGGTTTATTCCAGTCAGGAAGGATGCTCCAGTTGCAGTTTTGGTGAGATTGTTCGTGGAGCAGTTCGTATGGTACCATGGCATCCCCAGGACTATTGTCTCGGATCGTGTCGGTCGGTTCACTTCCTGGGAGTGGAGGGCAGTGCATGCTTACTTGGATTCCCGACTTACCTTTAGCATCGCCTTCCATCCACAGACCGATGACCAGATGGAGCGTACCAACAGGACTATGGAGGATCTGCTCAGATTGTGCATATTGCATACGGGGAAACCTTGGGAGAGGCTGCTACCCTTGATCAAGTTCTCCTACAATAACAGCCACAAGGCTAGCATCGGGATGGAACCATATGAGGCACTTTACGGGAGGAAGTGCCGGACACCGCTGTCTTGGGTTCAGGATGTGGACACTAAGGCTCTTGGCTCTAATTATGTGGAGGATACGGAGTCTCAGGTTTGTTTGATCAGGGATCGGATGCTAGAGGCCCAGAGTAGGCAGGCCAAATATTATGATGCTCGACACTGAAAGGTGGAGTTCCAGGCGGGGGACCGTGTATTTTTGAAGATACGTCCGGTGCACGGTGTCTCTCGGGTGCGCAGGCACAAGAAGCTTTGTCCTCGATATATGGGGTCGTACTTGATTCTAGAGCGGATCGGCCCCTTAGCTTATAGACTGCAACTGCCACCAGAGTTGAGTACCCTTCACAAAATCTTCCATATCTCTTCCTTATGAAGAGCTCTCCTTCAGCCGGAGTAGCACATTACTACCATAGCTGGTCTGATAGCACCAGATAGATCCGTTCGATTGGAGCCTATCTGGATCGATGATAGAGATGTCTGAGTGTTGCGGAAGAAGAAGGTCCCTCTAGGGAAGGTGTTGTGGTCCAACCATGGGTAGGAGGAGCACAACTGGGAGCCGAGGGATCTAATGTTGGAGCGACACTCAGAGCTGTTTACTTCAGGTATGCTGTAATTTATGTTTTTTAAAATTACTTAAATTGTTACAAGTAGAACCCCGTAGACCCGAACTTGAATTTCGGGGACGAAATTATTTTGTTTGTTTATTGGGATTTGTAACATCCCATGTTACTCCTAGACCCCTTAACCTAGATTAGGTTAGGCATGGGGTGGTTGATAGGGAATTTAGCTATGTTTAACCCTAGGGAGTGGGTTGTAGCCATGTGTGACCCACTAAGGGGCATGTCATTAGGTCAACCCTTTGACCCTAGTTGACTAAAGTCAACCTTAGCCCTAAGTTGGTCAAACCTATACCTATTAGCCCAATTAGCCTAAGTAGGGCACCACATTGACCCAACCCAAGTTGGGTGGTGCCATTAGACTCAATACCTTCACATGGGGCCAGCCCACTCATCATGGTTTGACCAAGTCAACTCCAAGTCAACATATTGACCTAAAGAGGAAAATAATGGTTAAGCCCACTCCCCTTGGGCTAAGCCCACTAGCCAAGGCCCATTATCAGCCCAAGTTTTCAAAGACCACCCCAACCCCTCTGGTTTTAGAGAGAGGACACATGCAAGGGGACATTTTGGGGAATTCACCCAAAAAGAGGAGAGAGAAATTGAAAGGAGATGAGAGGTGGCCATGTGGCCCTCATTGCTTCTATCCAAAGATGCTGTCCAGCCACCCAAAGAATTCTAGAGCATTTTGGCTACAAGGATGGCCACTTGGCAGCTAAGGTGAAGCATCCAAAGCTAAACCGAGCTCCCCCTCGGTCTTATCTCCTTATACAGCCACTTCCAGCTCAAACCGACCACACCATCAGCTTAAGTGAGTGGAAACGAGTGGAGAATGAGTCCTGGAGTAGAGCTTTTGGCGAAGAAACCAGGATTTGAGCAAGAGTCACCGGAGCACAGTCGGCCATGGCCAACTGCCGCCAAACTCGCCGCCCAGCCACCATTCGGGTTTGTTTCCCCTCGCCTCTACCCGTACTAGGATCCTAGATCATTTAGGAGAGATATCGGGCTCAAATTAGCCCGATACCATGTGAGAAGTGTGTCAAATTCTCGAGCTTTTCTTCTTGCTCGGGATCGCCGGAGGAGCTGCCTCTGGCCGCCTCACCGCCGGGAAATGCTAGCCACCACCTCCACCGAGGTGGTGGCAATAATCGCCGGCCGTGGCGCCGGCCCAGGTGGCCGGAATTGGGCAGCAACTTCGCATTGGACGGTTCGATCTCAACCGTCTGTTGATTGGGAACGATGAACGAATGCCGTTCAAATTCCTGGAATTAAATTAAAATCTATGCTTAATATTAATAAATGAACAGTATATATTCTATCACACTTAATCAGTGACATTGCTTGCAAATTTTAGGCCACCTAAGGACATTTCCAAAGGTAGTGATGAATAGTTATATTGTAGGCCTTTCTCTTAACTTTCATTTCCCACCCTACAGTCTAATTTTGGGGCAGTAGAACTCCCTCTAGGGTTGTTCTACTAGAACTGGTCCTAGGCAAGGTCAGAATTTAAAATGCATGCCCATGCCAAACCAGAAGTCCACATGACCTAAAATTTTGGGTATATGCTTGACTATGGTAGACTAAAACTCTTTCCAAAATATGGAATTTTTTGGAAAAGGTTTTCTATAGTAATTGTCAGAATACATAAAATTAAATTAATGAAATATTTGGAGTAATATGACTCCAAATGGCCCCAAATCTTGGTTGCTTGACCTTTGGGTCAATATATATCCCTGGTAACCGTTTCAGCCTCATTGGACCACTGCATGTTGGGCAACCCCACTTGCAAGTGTTGACTATACTTAGGTTTGGGGTGCATTTAGAAAAAAACCACCTAAGTGTGTATTTTACCATTTTCACACTTTTCATGTCAAGGAAACTTTGGACATAGGTTCATAGGGAAGGATTATACCCCTTACAGAAATATTGGGATTTTTGGGATAAAAAATCTCATTATTTGGAATTTTGAGAAATTAGGTTATTTAATGATATTAATTTGGAATAAGGTCTATGTATGAGATAAAATCCCAAAATTTTGTTTAGAACTCAAGGGTGTCATTATTAAACCCTCTAAATTTTTATGGTTCTGTTTGATGGATTTAAATAGTTGATATGTGAAAATTACTATTTTACCCCTATATTGTAATTATTTATAAATGGTGGAAATTACTGTAGGAAATTTTAGAAAAATTTATCTTGGTGTATTTATGCATGCATGACCTTATATAATTATCTCAAGATTTTTGGATATGGCAATAATGTTCAAAACACCATAATGGCCTTTTGGTAATTTAATAGAAATGCAATTTTGTAGGCCATTACACTATAAATGATTATTAATCTCTGCACTTAGTAATATATCATCATTATACTTGGCCTGAAATTTTCTGAGAATTTTTAGTAGATTAATTTCTATACCTCCTTTAGAAAATAGCATTTTTATTGATTTTGTATTTAATAAAAATTAAATGGAATCCTTGTTAGGAAAATTGTGAAATTGGGCAAACATGATTTTTTTTCCATATTATAGTTCAAGAAAATTCCTTAGGTAAGTAGGATCATCAATTATAGCACTTCATGTTTTAAATTGCCTAGGGATTTAAATAAAGGATTTAATTTAATGGTTTAAATAATTTAGAAAATTGTGAAATTTATCATGGTCAACATATAGGTCCATACCATCGTAAGATAAATAGATTGGGGCATATGGCCCAAGGAATTTGGAAGACCTATTTATGGGTGGTATTGAGTCAAGGGTAGGGTCTAGCACAGTTACCCATACTAGTAGGGCCACCTGGGGAAAATTGATTAATTATCGAAGTGAGGATTACATTTAAGGAATAAGTCCTGGTTGGTCCCCTATAGGATACTTCTGGACCATTAGTGGTAGAGTGCAAGTCTCGTGACGGTAACAATAACGGAGGCCGACGAAAGATCGCCGCACTCCTAATAACATCTTAAGTCACTAGGATCATGCTAGAGTAACAACGAGAGCTGGGTGTGAATCCTGGGTAGACAACAATAAAAGTAAATATCCTTGAGAAAGGGAACTTTGGGCTTCGGCCCTTCATAGTTCCTAGTGCCCCCGAGAGCCCTTCACCGGGCATGCCCTAGGCAGTCTGGGGATTAAACTTAAACCGCTAAGTATAATAACCCTTAGACAAGAGTAGTCTAATAGGTTAAGGATCATGATATCATTCTCACTCGTGTAGGGTTGGAGGGATTTGTGGTAATATTCTCACCTGTGTAGGGTTGGAGGGATTCAGGGTAGTTTGGCCCTAAGAGATAGAGGCTCGAGTTGAAGTACTTGCATAAGCGTAAACAAAATAGTGGCGGGTCATGCGGTACTGGGCCAGTCGTCGCACCGATGGCAGTACGGTGACTCAGGTGAGGTGTCCGGGTGGAGGGGCCAGTATAATATTTATACTGCGGTCTGTAGACAATCCTCGAAAACGCACACTCGACCTAACAAGACTGATGGGAAGTCAGCAATTAGAAAGCAATACTCTAGAGTTCACCTAGGATGTATACAAAGGCGTATGGGAGAGGTCTAGGCTTGGTAGTGTGCATACCCGCCTAGAAAGCGTAAGAGCCCATTCCGTTGCTGCCGTTGCCACAACGGTGGTACCTGAGAGTGATGCAAGCTCTCTAAAAGTGGGAACTAAAGGTCTTGGATCTCAGAGTCGTGTGCGTGTGTTGCACTTGCATGTTTCATAATTCATATCATAACTTTCATTCCCATTAGTTCATACGCTCCATGGATCTTTATCATATAAATTAGTATGTGCTCTATTATATGATAAGTTAATTTTGGAAACTCTAACTTATAAGTTTGTATGGACAATCATTTAAGTTAGGGTACTTCTGTGATGGTAGTGTAGTAGTAGCATAGCTTCTCTTACTGCTCTTTAATTCTGCTTTTACTTACTTCAGTTCTATACTTTATTACTGCACTTGTACTTCTTACATAGAATTGCTAGAGTAGAACTACTAATACTCCTTATATACTTGTTAGTATAGTGCCACTATCACCTGTTTATACTTGATACCCTTGTTGTCCTCCGCTTCGTCCTCCCGCTCGATACATAGGAGTTGCGGGGCGAGGTGCGGAGAAAAATGACTTAGTCTTTTTGACTAATGGTCGGTGACCAAATCATTTTAGGAGCTCGAGGAGATGGAGCACCAGCACGACCAGCAAGACGAGGGGCAGGGCATGAGGAGCAGATACCGCTACCACCGACTACTACTACTGGGCGTCTTCAGGTGGGATGAGATGATGATATAGTTAGCTTCTGCTTTTGTTTTGAGAGAGAGAGATTGGTGATATTTATGTACAAGGCATAAGACTTTATTTCATTTCTGTACTCATTATGGACTGATGTTTTCCTTTTCATATATATAATATATATATATATATATATATATATATATATAATATTATATATATATATATATATATATATATGCTCTTTGACTTTTGGACTAGTTAGCTGTTTTCACACTGCTTTACACTTCTGTTTCTCAAATTGGCCGATTTGTTATATGATCTCACTAGCCGGCAGAATTGGCGTCTTGCAGTGTAGACTAACCCGTGAGTTAGTGTCACCGTAAGGCAGCGATTCTGGGCATAAGACCGGGAGCCTCCTTGGTGAGGGGAGGGGTCTTACAGGGCCAACCTGCCCATCCCAAAATCCCCGGGCCTACAGCGCGTGTGCACCAACCTAACATCCCGAGAAATCGAGGTGAGTGAAAGTGCACCCATAATTATGCTAGTTACGCTTGCAATTCAGTTTTACCTATAGTTTAGGTTTTGCCCAGGACTTCCCCCGGCATACCCCGTGAAGGGCTCTCAAAGGTCACTAGGAACTACGATGGGTTGAAGCCCAAAGCTCACTTTCACAAGGCACTTATTATTATTGGTTGTTACCCAACTGCCAATCCCTTTAATGTTGTACCAGATCTAATCCTAATGTGTTTTGACCTTTCTCTCTCTCCACGAGGAAGACGATGTTTCGTCGATCCCGAGCACCACCTAGGCTTAGACGACCCCACTACTTACTCTTCCCAACTTCCAATGGTATACCCTATCCACTTACCAAGTCAATACACTTACATCCAAACTCTCTGGATTCCTCTTGAACCATATCATGATTTCTGCAGTTTTTACTAAACGCAGACCATCCTAAGTTATATGATGTAAACAATGGGAGGTACTCAAAATTATCATCCAATATCCCTATAATAATTATTGTGGGTCTACCATGCCATGATTAGCCTAAATCCAGAATTTCATAATTTTCCTAATTTACTTGTTAATTTATTTAATTCCTTAGGAAATCAAAATACCTTGGTTTGAACATGAAGTATCATTTTCAGACATGCAAAATGTCCACAAAATTTATGATTAATACAAAATGACTGTTTAACAATAAATTTAAAGTCTCCCAATTTTTCAGCAAGATTTAGGCCTCTAATCATAATTTTGAACATATCAAATTTATATCAATTTAAAAAGCAAGTGTTGCAAATACATTTCCAAAATTTTTGAGAAAATTCAAGCACGAACATAATGACCTATAAACACTCCAGGTCAAGTTTTTTAATTTTCTAGTGAACAAAGAACTCTAAACTTAATTTTTGAACAACAATCCAAATTGGTAATTTAATGCACTAAGTATAGAAATTATTCCTCTAAAAATTGTAATAGATTTTCAACAAGAGCATGTGGACATACAATGACTACTGATCAAGTTTCACAATTTTTTAACAAGTGTGGAGTTCTGAATTTATTATTAAACATAAAAACATTCTCAAAAGCTTATGAACAAAGTACTTAAAGTATAACTCTGAAAATTATAATAAAATTCATGTAAGAGTATATTGATATAAAATACCCTCTGCCCAATTTTCATAACTTCCTACTTAATAGGGTGATCATAATACTTGAAAGATTATCAAGGGCAATTTCATGTACTCTAAAGAAGGTGCTTAATGTTTTGATCAAAAATTACCAATAAAGTCACCAAAGGGCCTTATTGATCCTATGAGTATACTACCCAAGTTTCATGGCTTTTTATTATGTTTTGGTAGCTTATCTTTTATGTAAAAGTGTTGTGCCCTAAACTATGGTTAGGGTTTTGAGGGGCCTATCCATCTCCAAATCCTTTAAGATTTTTACCAGAGGACTTTAGCTACCGTAGTATCCTTCCCACCAAATTTCAAGTTCATACAAGGGAATTTGACCCCATGCCCTTGTCAAACCCCCAAAGTCCAAACATAGGGTTTTAACTTGGGTCCTAAGGTAATCCAATCCCAAACCACCCCATATCCATATGAGGGTGTTATATATCATGCCAAACCAGTGGCCCAAATTCCAACCTCTGTTGAGGTGATTTGGCCACCTAAACCCCCAAGTGCACTTTTTGACCTTAATACCCCTTATTGAGCCAACTTTGGGTTTGCTTGCTTCCAACCTAAACCATAATAAAGTGATGAAAATAAATATGGAGCCTTATACCATCCCCCAAGATCACCCACCAACATTTTGGAGGTTTTTGTGGAGTTTAAGGCACCTAATTCAATTCCATATGATTTATTAAATTATTCGCATAACTATAGAAAAATATTGTCCAAAATTGTGATTTTTGGACAGTATGAGGGGTACGTTATGAAAAGCCTATATCCATAATTTCAAAGTATTTGGGTGAGTGGTTTGGTGTGGACAATAATTTTTGTGACTGGTCACACTTAGGTATAGGTTGCACCAAAATGAGTACCGTGGTCAAACCACTTATCCAAAGTGGTTGAAACAAATTTTAAATTAAAGTTAACCTCAAGATCTACAATGCTCATATTGACCATTTTCTCTATTTTTTCCTCTAAGTAGTTTTAATATTTATTTCAAGGTGACTGATATTAGGAGACAGAAAACACAAAATCAAGAATTAATAAAATATCACCAGCACACATCTTAAAGCACAATCGTGGGGATCCTGGCTTTCTTCTTCTTCCAGGCAAAGGCCAGGATTCACCCGACCTAGAGACTATCCCAAGCTTGTTTCCCGACCACCCATCCCCCTCCCCGGCCGGCCACCACCACCTCCGTTGAGGTGGGGGCTATCGCCGGGCGGCGGCACAGCCGCCGGAGGGGCGGTTTTCGGCTAACCTAGACACCATTTTCAAGGAAAATCCATGGAAAAGCTTCACCTGATAGGGATCAACTGAGCCTGATTCTCATCCTAAATGACTCCTAAGATCTACCCATAGAAGAAGGAGTAGAGGAGGACCTTTCTTGCATCCTGGAGAAGTGTCGACCACCGGAAGGCCATTGGTGGTGGTGGTGGCGCTTGGTTTCTGCAACTGCACAGTGGGCTTCCTCATCTCCTTCAGGTAATATGTGGAAAAGCTTGCCCTGGATCCATGGAAGCTTTTAGATGAGTAAAAAGGGGTGAGGGAAGGGGGTTAGCTGGCGGTGGCCATTAATGCCCCTTGAATAGATTTTCAGTAACTGTAATTTTCCTCACCTAGTTATTATTATGGCCGGGAAAACCCTATGACTTCCCCTAACTTACCGGGGGTGGTGATTCCAGCAAGAAAAGTGGTCCCTTGGCCTTCCAGGCCATGAATGGAATTTACTCCTCACTTTCTCTCTCTCCATTAAAATGGAATTTGGGTTAAACCGTCTGTCATGTGGCACTCTACTACTGGACTGCTATTATTGTTTAAATAAGTCCTAATGAAAGGACCGGGGCCAATAAATTCATCTTGCGCAATTCCCGAGAAGATCCTGGTTCAGCCTCTTCATAGGAGCCAGCAAACAGGGCCACAAATTTCTCTAAGGCAAAAGAATTGAGACAAGCATCCACACTCAACGCCAAAATCGCCAGGAATTTTTTAAGTACAATGGTGTTGATTGAGCTCAGCTCACTCAATGCCATTCAGGCTATGGTGTTGAGTGAGCTCAACTCACTCAATGACATTCGACATATGGCATTGAGTGAGCTCAACTCACTCAACGCCATGATTCCAGAAAGTACTTTCATGTTAATTGGCATTGAGTGCACTATACGCACTCAGTGCCATTTAGCCCATGGCGTTGAGTGCACTCAATGCACTCAACGCCATGAGCTCAAAAATCCTTCTAAGAAAAAAAGGCATTGAGTGCACTCAACGCACTCAATTCCATTCAGCCCAAGGCGTTGAGTAGACTCGACGCACTCAACACCCGAGCTCAAAATTCTTTCCAAGTAAGATGGCATTAAGTGCACTCAACGCCATTCAGACCATGGCATTGAGTGGACTCGACACACTAGATGCCAGAGCTCAAAATTCTTTCTAAGTAAGATTGCGTTGAGTGCACTCTACGCCATTTAGCCCATGGCGTTGAGTTCACTCCACGCACTCAATGCCCTAGCCCAAAAACCTATCTAAGTAGATACTTGATCTACTCTTCGAGTCTTGTCGACTCACTCGACGCTTTCTGGACTTGAGTCAACTTGGCCTCTTCTGGTTGATCCCAATGGGTCCTTAGCAATATATTGGCCTCCCTTAGGGTTATAGGTGTCATGATTGGATCATGGAACCAAGTTAAAACCCTAAGGTCATGACTAAAGTAGTAATTGGGATTCTACTACTTACAGACCAAGGTGATTTCCACCTTGAGCCTTGTTCACTTGGTCTTCTTGGGCTTTTTAGGGTTTTGTCATGACTTAGTCATGAAAAAAACCACTCCTAGGGGGTCTAGTTTTTTGAGGGATTTTACACATATACCTTGTGTATTTGGTTGTTTACATTCCTAATTGGTAGTAGTGGACATTTCTGTTCTTATTGAGTTCAAGTTTTCAACCCTAAAGCTTCCGCTAGAATGCTCTGTGTTATGTTTCAATGTTTTGATTTTATTTAGTAACTTCTCCGCCTGTTTGTGGAATATTGTGTGGGGCCCCGGCCGGACCCTATATTATATTACATTTGACGGGTAAAGGTATTACAATTTGGTATCAGCATGTTGGTCGATCTCTTCCGAATTCGTGGATGAATTCTTTTGAGGTGTGGCGAGCACGTGTAAGTGGTGCTGTTATAACACATAAATTGAACTCAAGAATGTCCACTTAGAAATGAAAATACACTTGTTTGCCTTTTGATTGTCGTTAAATTGTTTTTTTACACATATAGGTGACTAGAAGTGTTGCGGGTCAGTCAGAACCTCAACATTCTATTGAAAGTGCGGCACCAGCTAAGGTGCCCACACCTCCTCCATCTGCTGAAACTGTATGTTTGATTACGAAGACAGTACTTGCTGTTATGAATGCTCAGAAGACTGGGAAGGCTCGGCCTGTAGTGGTGCCAATGCATGCTAAGATAAGACAATAACCGGTGGAAGTTGTGGTTGATCTGCGGGAAGCAGATCAACAATTGAAGCTATTCATGAGCTTCAATCCTCCTTAATTTACTGGGGCTGGTTCCCCAGCCCAAGCGGAGGATTGGCTTGTAAGTATTAAGAGACTCTTGACAGCTATCAGAGTTGAGGAGGAATAGAAAGTAACATTAACCACTTTCCTACTTGAGGGAGAGGCTCGGTTGTGGTGGGATGAGGTGGAACTACATCACATGGCAGGCAGACAGTTGATGGGAGTCTCGATTGAAGAGTTCTCTCGGTTGTTCTTAGCAAAGCATCTGCCGATGTAGCAGAGAATTTCTATGGAGTTGGAGTTCCAAAGGTTGAGTAGAGGAGAACATTGTGTGGATGACTACCTACATGAGTTTACGCATTTGGGATGGTATGCGGGTAATATCTTCGCCGAAGAGGAGCATAAGACCAGTCATTTCTATGAGGGACTATGGGATGAGCTACTGTATTTTCTCTCGAGTTCAGTGAACCAGAGATTTCAAGCATTGGTCTGTACGGCTCGGTCTTTGCAAAAGGACATGAAAAGAGGGCAAGATAGTGGGAACTTGGTTGTGACAAAGCCGGAGTTCAAGACGACGCGTCCGGAGAAGTCTAGGTACTGAAAGAGATGGGGTAATAAGTCCAAATCTGCTGGATAAGCTCCTTCAACGGTTGTGACGGAGGCATCTTCTGGTTATTGTTCTCATGCTTGTTACACATGTGGAAAGATGGGACACTATGCACGTGACTGCCGAGTTGGTCCTCCAAAGGGTGAAAAGAAGACGGGATCGTCTTATGCGGAGAAAGGGAAGACTGTGGTGGAGTCTTTCGCATCGCATGTGTAGCCCTGGGTCTTCAATCTTGGACAACAGGAGGCCAACAAGCAGGCTGATGTTGTCACAGGTGCGAGTAGTTTATAATTTTACTTTGTGCTATGTGTTGTGTTTGTTTTAATCTTGGTGTTATAGGTTTTGTCCTTATATGCGACTATCCGACACGAGCACTGTTCGATACAGGTGCTTCACATTCATTTTTGTCGAAAGATTTCGTCTTGCGAATCGGGGTGCCTATACGGGCCACTACAGACAGTCTGAAGTTATTACTACCTAATAGATGTTTGATGCGCGCGGATAAGTCTTGTTGTGTGGAGGTCAAGATAGGAAGTCAGGAGTTCAAGATGGAAACATTAGTATTGCCGATATCAGAGTTCGATATAATCTTTGATATGGACTGGCTTTCAGAGCAGCATGCTTGTATAGATTGCACTTCAAAAGAAGTTACACTGGGGCAGAATACCGAACAAGAGACCAAGTTCAATGGCATGCGAGGGATGAGTAGGGTATTGATTTTTGTTTACTGACGGTCTTTTTTGGAAGGACGGTCGTTTGTGTGTCCCAAATAGGGGTAAACTTCGTGAAGAAGTGATGTATGAAGGCCACTTCACAAAGTATCGATCCACCCCGGGAGCACGAAGATGTATAAGGATCTGAAGAAAAATTTCTGGTGGCCTAAAATGAAGAAAGACATAGCGCACTATGTTACTAAATGTCAAACCTGTGCTTTAGTACAGGCAAAATGCCAAAAATCGGGCGGTTTTCTGAAGTCATTGCCTATCCCTGTATGG
The DNA here is from genome assembly GCA_039513925.1 of Platanthera zijinensis. Lineage (NCBI taxonomy): Eukaryota > Viridiplantae > Streptophyta > Magnoliopsida > Asparagales > Orchidaceae > Platanthera > Platanthera zijinensis. The sequence goes on along the minus strand of CM077097.1, from coordinate 13,730,671 downwards.
AAATTTAACGATATTTCCATGGATTTCGTGCATGGGTTGCCGAGATCACAACATGGAAATGATGCAGTTTGGGTGATTGTGGACCGGTTAACCAAGGTGTCGCACTTCATCCCGAACCGGAAGGACGATTCAGTTGAAAAGTTGGCAAATATGTATGTGGATACTATTGTCCGATTGCACGATGTGCCCCGTAGCATCGTTAGTGATCTAGATGGGCGTTTCACTTCTGGAGATTGGTGATTAGTCCACCAACTGTTGGGTATGAAATTACATTTCAGCACGGCCTTTCATCCTCAGACGGATGGTCAGACCTAAAGGACCTACAAGATGTTGGAGGATATTCTCCGAATGTGTGCACTGGATTTCGAGAAGAGTTGGGAAGATCATCTTGTTATGATTGAGTTCGCCTATAACAACAACTACCAAGCTAGTATCCAGATGATGCACTTTGAAGCTTTAGATGGTAGGAAATGCTGTACAGACTGGCGAAACAAAGTTGTACATGCGAAAGGAGTTGGATGATGCCAACTCAACTATACAGTTGATACGCGAAATGCTGTTGGTGGCTCAAGATAGGCAAGTTAAGTATTACAATGCCAAGCACCGAAATGTGGAGTTTGCGATTGGCGATTGAGTGTACTTGAAGATCAAACCCTTTAAAGGTGTGTCCAGGATACGGAGTCTGAAAAAGCTGAGCATGAGGTGTCTTGGACCGTTTGAAGTGGTAGAGCGTGTTGGCGAAGCTACCTATCGGTTAGCAGTTTCGCTAGAGCTGAGCGGTTTATATGATGTGTTTCATGTCTCGGTGTTATGGAAAGTGGTGAAAGAACCATCACAGGTGGTTGTTGCAGATCAAGTATCAGTTGACAGTATGCTAACGACGAAAGTTAGGCCTATTCAGATCGAGGATAAGATGGTTAAACAACTACAAAATAAAGATATCAGGATGGTCAAGGTCCAGTGGGACAATTGTGGCCGTGAGGAGTTGTCATGGGAGCAGGAACAAACCATGCATACTTAGTTTCCCGAGCTGTTTGTGTAAAGCTGTTGTAACCTTATGATTTGAACAAATGTTTTGTTTGCTGCAAACTATATACTTTAGCAATTTTGGGACGAAATTCTCTTAAGGGGGGAGAGTTGTAATGCCCCAAAACCCAAAATGAGGTGATACGGCCTGAGAAACGGGCGTGTTCAGAGCCATGTCCTGCTTTGTGGTAGCCTGGCTATGTAAAGTGTGGAGCACGGCTGAAATATGGGTATGAAAAGTATGGAGATGGGAGTGTCAGTTGGTGACAAGGGCGTGTAATGTACTCGTGTCCTGTTCTGGGTATGCAGGCGATGCCGACTAAAGTACACGGCCTGGGTCCAAGGCGTGTTTGGTGTGACACGACCGTATCAAATGCAACACGGGCATGTGGGGAACCCGTGTTCTGCTCGGGTTGGTGTTGGTACTGTGTCGATAGAGGGACACACCTATGAATACGGGCGTGTCAGCTAGTCGACATGGGCATGTCAGGGTCTGACACGTGCGTGTCTAGACCCATGTTCTGGTCTGGCTTGAGTCAGTTGTGTGCCGCTTAAGGTACACGGCTAGGGACATGGGCGTGTCACAAGCCGTGTTTGGCCCATAAAAGTAATTTTAAGTGCTGATCAGAGCCGTTCGTTTCCTTTGATAAAGATCTAATGGCCCTGGTTCTTCTCTGGGTTGATAAAGTCGGGAATAGATGAGTTAATTCTCATTCTATCATCACCATTCTCTTTCTAAGAGTAAGAGAAGGAGGAGAGCAAGGGAAGGAAGAAGAAGAGGAATCTGGACGCCGGTGGTGCTACGGTGGTCCAAATCACGAACCGAGTTCGGATCTGCGGAGGCTAGAGCGTTGTGAAGCTTTCCAACTATATAGTTTTCTCCATGGCACCAAAATGTCTTCCAAGGGTAACGATTTCCTTCTTTGATAAGTGAAGTTCTTCTTTCCTGCATTTGCATAAGAATCCTCCACAAAAGGGTGGATGGCAAAGTGATTACCGTGGGATCGGTGGTTTATCCCTTGTTTTATTGCATTAGAACTGGAAGTGAGTAGTAAGGTTAGGCATGCTGTGTGAAGCCCATCCAAACAAGTTGGTCTTGATTGGTGATGTTTGTTTGCAAATCGGAGAAGACTCCAGATAAATTGATTGCTTGTACGAAGTCCTTAGTGGATAACTATAGCTTGGTGCAATAGGAAGTACTAGAGGAAGTCAAGGAAAATTTGAGAGATGATACTTTGTGTACAACTCGTGTGGCCGTGAGTGCCATTATTTGTGAAGTTGAGTCGTTGGGCTACAACTGTGGATGCCTTGGTGGCGAACGGGCAAGGTGAAGCCGTACATGCGTCAGTTCAGTCTTGAGTCTGACGAATTTGAGCAATGGGATAGGTGGATCTATACCCGTGTTATGGTTGTCTAACCTTGGGTGCTTAAGGCCCTGTTAAGATCGCACAACGAGAGTCTTTGGCCTGTGCGCCATATATACTAGGAATGCTCATAATGAACCATTATGTCTGGGACCTCTGAACAGTGGTGGGACCTGGTATTCAGTACACCAATAATGTGCCCTGAGTACACGAAACGTCGGGCCGTCATGCCGACGTTTGTGATATGTATTGACTTGTGCGGTTGTGCACATCCTTGGTGGATTGGTATACATATATACTGTGCGAATAAATGCTTTTCAGGGAATGAATTCCGCTGCCCCGTGCCAGGGGCAGGGTCAATATAATTGGTCAGATGAATGCTGACCGTTGCCCTGTTTGCCACCGCTTGGTGGTTTACTTCTTTGCAGGTGGTGCTGGCCCAAGAAGGAAATAGCGGGCTGAAGCCCAGGTTGCATTGCTGCCCTTGAAGGTTTGTTTTGTTTACTCATGTTCATGTGTGTCCGACCTGCGCGCCTGTAACAATCCCATCCATTACATGATGTATAGTAGAAGGTCTGCCCGTTGCCCCACACTATATAACACAAACAGGCGGTGAAGTTACATGTTAATACCAAATCATATACGCAACCTAACTCAAAGCATGTTAGCGGAAGATTATAAATTAACATTGAACTCAACCATTCAGAATGTCCACTATATAAAAATTGCACATTCATATATATATCCCAAAGGAATGTACCAAATACACAAAGTTAGGGCCTTAAGGCCTTACAGTTCATCTTTTCATTGTATGGATTACATACATCGGCGTGCAGGCCGGCCATACATGAATAAAAGACAACACATTTCGCTTAGCCTTCAAGGGCTAGCAGCAGCATCAGCAACAACAGCAGCAGGGACTTCAACCCTTCATTTTCCGCTCGGCTCTCCAGCACCTGCACAGGGACAATCCACTCAGAAGGTGGCAAACAAGGCAACGATTAGCATTCAACTGACTAATTTATAACAATCCTACCCCTTTCCCGAGGTAGTGGAATTCCTTCCCTACCGAGCAATACATCAATAGATAAAACATATCTTGTGCTCTTACGCACAAACAATCCATAACAACCGTCAGCCACCCAGCCCGATGATCTGTGCTCTCAGGCACACTTTGGGTACACCGGCAAACCGGGATCAAACCTTTGGGTAAACCAGCGAACCGGGATAAACCCTTGAGCATTTAGTATTGATGGTGCGCAGGCCTAAGACTCTCATTATGCTACTAATGAAAACCCAATGCCTTGGCGCTCTCCTGTACAGTCTACATAACACAGGTACAGATCCACCACGCCCCGTTGCTAAAATCACCTGGCCATCACAAAGCACATCGTACTCGAGGCTACAATTAAAGGCGCGGGTTGGTTTAACCTTTCCTGTTCGGCAAGAAGCCATTTAAGAGCTCGTAGCTCACAATATCCATAATGTCCGCCAAGTACTGGCTTCATAATCAAAAAGGGAGTTAATGCCTGCATCCTTCGCGGTCTCTTGGCGGGTTCAGGAGAACTCTCTATCTGCACCCATACTCAACCCAAACCCTACAGTTCATGTAGTGCCAGAAAACTGCTCTTTCATAGCATACAACACAAGCACTACAAGGGTGTTTTCTTGGAATTCCTCATTCTAGTACTTCCTGCTCTTCCCTTTATAGGCACAACCCATTGACTCCACAAACTACACGTTTATATGCGGAGTCTTCTCCGGTGCGCAATATGCAACATCACCAATCCAGACCAACTTGTCCAGATGGGCTTCACAAAACATGCTTATCTCATACTACACATTTCCGGGGCTAAATGCAGACTCAACCAGGGATAACAACTTTCAACCCACTGGGATCACTTTTTCTTTCCACCTTTTGGTGGAGGATCCCATGCTTATGCATAAAGGATGACTTCACTTGTCCAAGAAGGAAGATCGTTACCCTTTACGATCTCTTGGGAGCCATCGAAATTCTAGCCAGTTAGAAAGCACCGCAGCGGCTTTGCCTCCACAGAACTGGCCTCAGATCTTGAATCGGAACTCAGGAGCTCCACTGTGGCTTGATCTTCTCCTCCTTCTCCTTCCTCCTCTCCCTTCTCTCTTCTCTTTTAGAAAGAGAATAACTAAAGCATGAATGACACTTTCATTCAACTCCTTGAATTAACCCAGCAGGCAGAAGCCTAAGCCATTGGATCTAGATAAAGGAAACGAACGACCACAAATTTCCGCAAAAGTCTAATATTTAGGCTGACACGGCCTGTGACACGCCCGTGTCACAGGCCGTGTACTTTAAGTGGTACACGAACCGACTCACCCAGACTAGAACACGGGCTTCGACACGCCCATTTGAATCACCGGACATGCCCATGTCACTTAGTACACACCCGTGTCAAGGGGCGTGTCCCTCAATTGACACAGGATCAACATTCCCGAAAAGAACACGGATGGGGCACACGCCCGTGTCCTTGGCCGTTTGCCAAACACGCCCCTGTAACACGCCCGTGTCACAGGCCGTGCTCCACACTCAACGCCACCCAGTTACCCACCCGAGCAGGACACAGCCTCGGACACGCATGTGTCCCTGGCCGTGTTACCTCTCGACAATCGTCGACTATATGGTGTTGAGTGCTCGAGACGACATAGAGAAGGAAATGCCCTGGTACATGCCCGTGTCCCAGGCCGTGTGCCTCACTCAACGCTCTCTCGAGACCAAATCCACATCCGAGAAAACAGAGCATAACACGCCCTGGGACACGCCCGTGTCCCAGGTCGTGTGCACTAGACATGCCTTGGGACACGCCCGTGTATCAGGCCATGTCACACAGCCTGAACCCCATTTTGGGATTTTTGGGATTTTGGGGTGTTACAGCACCGATGTTTCTAAACCACAACTTTTGTTAAGATAAATTTCAAAAGCCATAAGGCTATGTACCTTGTGTATTTGGTTGGTTACATTCCTAATTGGTAGTAGTGGACATTTTTGTTCTTATTGAGCTCAATTTTTCAACCCTGAAGCTTCTGATAGAATGCTCTGTGTTAGGTTTAGATGTTTTGATATTATTTAGTAACTTCTCCGCCTGTTTGTGGAATATGGTGTGGGGCCCCAGCCGGATCCTCTATTATATTACATTTGACGGGTAGAGGTGCTACAAAACGCCCCTACACGAGCGTGTCCCTGGGCGTGTACACACACGTATAAAGCAATCATCATTCCTGCCAGAAGCTGTTACCAGAAGTCAACATCGTACCAGACACCCCCCTGGTACACGCCCTTTCCGGGCATATCAGGGGGGCATGATCGAGCCAAGAAACTTCTATAAATTCAGTAGTCCCCCTTGTGAGGTGTTTCTAGCTTTTTTTATTAGAATAAATGTTAGTGATAACTTAGTTTTAACTTTGATGCAATTGTAATTTCATTTTCTCTAAGTTTGTAATCTCTCTTTTAGATTAATAAAAAGTGTTCTTTCTCTTCTCTTTCACCTTGTTTTTCATGTACTTTTACTACCCCTCTCTCTTCCCCCACTTCACCATGATTAACTAAATCCTCCAAGAACTTGATCTTGATGATCCGAGGTTGAGTTGATTAAGTTATGATGCTTTAGTTTACTTTCTCTTTTTAAGGTGTTGGCCTACGATTTACTCTTGAATTATCATGTTTGGAATTATATCATCGATATATAATTTACATCAAGGTTTTCACACTTAGCTAGCCGAGAGGCTCATAGTTTGAAGTGAACACTCAAGAGTAAAGAGAGTTGAACACACCCCTCGAGAGAGGCAGACGTTAAATCTCCCGTATTGGAGTGAAATCCAATAGCAGGGTTCACCACTAAAGGCGAGCTTTAGGCCTCCAAATACAGACAAGAGTTCGGTCGGACCTTCCTAAACTTAGTTGGGCATGACTCAGAGAAGCGTGTTCAAGCTTTGGGAACCTCCGCAGTCAAGAACGTTTACCTAATTAAGATTAGGTTTGTTATCGTATCTTTGATTAACTTATGTCGAGGTGATTCACGGTCGAGTGCTGCTTCCTTTTCATCATTTTAACCTCTCTTTAAATCGCTACTAGTTGTCTTTATTAGTGCAAGTAATCTTCTTTTCATAATTTCAAGTAGTTTCCTTTCTTTCTTAATTAGTTAACAAACCCTAAAATATTTTCCAATAAGATAATAATTTTTCGTGTGAGTAGAATTACTCAACAGTTCCCGGATTTTAATACGACACTTGTGTCCCCTCGCTACAATTCGATATGTATACTTGCCTTCATTGGATTGCTAGTTTGGTTTTATTTTCATAACGATTAGTTGATATTTTGAAAACACGAACCTATTACTTTTATCATCTCTTTTTCCTTGCCTCTTTTCTTACAAAATTAAAATTCAAATAAAAATTAATGCTAATATTTAGAAACCCATATCATCTTTTTCTACACCACTTAATTCTCTTGAAAAGGGCAAGGTGGCCTAAATACCACTATTTTTTCTAGTACCCTGCGAACCCTTTATTGGGTAGTCCTCGGGAAGTTCGGGAGTTAAACTATTAAATAAATCTATTTTAAAAAAAGTTACACTCTTTTCCTATCTTGTTTTTTCTCTTTCTTTCTCTCTTCTCCTAGTGTATGACCAGTAGAAATCCATCGGTTATTTTGGACTTGGACAAAGAAATTGAGCGTACTCTTTAGAGAAAATCCTTATTTCAAGGCCCTACTTCCAAATACCAGTTGAGGATTTTGAGTCAATCTCTAATTCAAAATTGGAAGAACCCAACCTAGAGGAAGCCCTGCATAGGCCTATGCCCTATTATGCAAGGCCGAATCTGGAGGGTACAAAATCAAGCATAGTTCGCCTTGCTGTAGCTAATAATAATTTTGAACTAAATCCTAACATTATTCAAATAGTGCAACAGTATGTGCAATATGACAGACTTCAAGTTGAAGATCCGAATGCGCACATTGCTAGCTTTCTTGAAATTCGTGACACCTTCAAAATCAATGGTGTTGCAAAAGATGCAATTAGGTTGAGACACTTCCCCTTCTCTCTAAGAACTAAAGCAAAATAGTGTTTGATGACTCTCCCAAGAGGGAGCATCACCACTTGGGATCAACTAACTGAAAAATTTCTAACGAAGTACTTTCCGTCAGCCAAAACTACAAAACTTAAGAATGATATTTCTTCTTTCTGTTAAATAGACTTTGAATCTTTATACGATGCCTGGGAAAGATTTGAAAAACTTTTAAGATGATTCCCCCATCACGCGCTGCCTGTATGGTTACAAGTGCAGACGTTTTATAATGGGCTAAATCAAAATACAAAGCAAATGATAGACGCCGCTTCCGGTTGTACTTTAAACCACAAAACCCAGGAAGCTTCTCTTGAGATTTTTGAGGATATGGCCATGAACACATATAAGTGGAATGTGCAAAGATCCCACCCAAAAAAACCTACAGGTATGCACAAAGTGAACAATGTCTCCCAACTGGCACTACAAGTAGAAATACTTAGTAAAAAGATAACGAAGATGAGTGCTGCCTTTTCCCCTCAGCTATGGGAATCTGTGACTACTGCCTCCGAACAAGTTGATTATGTTAGAAATATGCCAAGAAATGCTTTTACTAATTTTTCTGCTGTTAATTATCCTGTACCGGGTTTTGCTTTTCCGAACAATTATAATCCTGCTTTACGTAATCACCCTAATTTCTCGTAGAGTAATCCGACGAATGCTATTCGCCGGCCTCCACAACAAGATTTAATACCACCTCCACCACTTCAAAATTTTCCAAAATCTCCAAGCTTGGAAGAAATACTTTCAAAATATATTAATGCTAATGACGCGACCATTAGAAACCTCACAGGATCTGTCAAAAGTTTAGAAATCTAAGTAGGGAAGCTCGCCAAAATTATATCTAAGCAACCCCCCGAGTCTCTTCCTTCAAATATTGAGCCCAACCCAAGAGATCAAGCGAAAGCTATAACTCTCCGGAGTGGGAAATAAGTTTCTGGTATTATAAGTGAAGAGTCCGAGGAGTGCTCCTCCCCCATTTTAATTATTCCGCTCGCTGAAAAAGAATTTATCACCCCGCCCTTTATTTTGAAAAAAGATTCTACCTCACCTTATCTGTCCCAACTTAATAAGGAACGTTTAGATGATCAGTATAAATGCTTCTTAGAAATGTTTAAACAAATCCACATAAATCTGCCCTTCCACGAAGCCATCTCATAGATGCCTAAGTATGCAAAATACTTGAAAGACCTCCTGACAAATAAGAAAAAGTTAGAGAATTTATCGCACATAACGTTCCGAGTGCTCTGCCGTATTGAAAAATGGCTTACCAAAGAAAATCAACGACCCGGGTATTTTTTCTATGTAACGTCCCGAAACTCAAAAGAGGAACGGGCGGCATTTTTAGGCGTGTTTGGGCCTTGGTAAAGGTCACAGGGACTGGGACACGGGTGTGTCCCAGGTCTGTGTCAGGCGCGTGTTCAATGCCTCGCCGAGCACTCAAAGCTTTTCACTTAACGAGCATTGAGTGAGGGAACACGACCCGAAACACGGGCGTGTCAGTGGCCATGTCCCGCTCAGGTTGGTTGTGCGTTTGTGCTGAGGGAGCTACATGGCATGGGACATGGGAAGGTACTAGGGCGTGGCTAGCACACGATATGTGACACGGGCGTATCACATGGCCGTGTCATGCTCTAGACGTTTTGGACCTGTGTTGATGGAGTAACACGCCCAGCTACACGAGAATTTACTGGATGATACGGGCATGTCAAGCTTGACACGGGCGTGTCGAGTTCCTATGTTCTTTTCGGGACGTGACGGTTTAGGCGGCGAATGAGTTACACGGCCGTGGACACGGGCTTGTTGCAAGCCGTGTTCGGCCTAGGAAGTTTATTTTCAGGGCGAATCATGGCCGTTCGTTTCCTTATTTTGGGATCTAAGGGTTCAGGCCTTTCCATCCTAGGGTTAAGGCCGGGATTGGGGGTTTAAACCCTCACTTTTCATTAGCCACTCTCTTTCTAAGTTCTAGAGAGAAGGGAGAGCAAGGAGGAAGAAGGAGGGAAGATCCGGTGGCCGGAGGAGATTCAGAGCGCCAAATCCCAAACTGAGTCCATATCTACGGAGGCGAGATCATCGCGGTGCTTTTCATCCATGTAGATTTCCATGGTGCCGAAGAGGAATGCTAGGGTAACAATTCTCTACTTATGCATGTGAAGCTCTTCTTCTTTTGCATTCCCGCTCCCGCGAGTGTGCGGCGAGTTTGTGGTGTTCCTTAGGGTAGATATGTTAAGTCCCCCTTGTTTGCATGTAGAGTCCGAAATCGAGAAACGGACATAGGCATGGTGTGTGAAGCCTACTCGGACAAGTTGGTCTGGATCAGTGATGTTTTACTATGCATGATTAGCCAGAGAAGACTCTGTACCTTTGATTGTTTTCGGGTTTCTACATGGTAGATTGCAGCAGGGATCCTTGGGGATTAACCCCAAGGCGAACCCAGAAAACTAGGCGAAAACACATTACTGCCAACTTGGTGGTTTGGGAGTTAGCCTTGAACATAACTGGGTTATGTGCTTGTTTGATCGTTTTTGGACTCGGGGAAGCTTGACCCGCGCATATGGCTTAAATTGACGTTGCGGTGTGAGCAACGGGTTAGGCAGAACCGTACCCTCTCTGTGTCATTCGGTTAAAGCGACCTAAGGTACGTGGTACTTATCGTTGGCATAGATGGAGGGTCTTAGGCTTAGGCCAGAAAGACTAAAATGCTCAGGAGACTTGCCGTCCAAGGGATGCTGGTGAGACTGCGGTTTTGACCGGGTTCACCGAGTTAGTGCCCTGAGAGCACGGGGTGTGTGGCCATGTGAGCCTGCACCTATAATATTTTGCTTAATCAATTTATTACTTGCTACTCTAACAAGTGTAGGGAAGAAGCTTTGCCGCCCCGAGTATAGGGGCGGAATCCTTATAATTTGGTCAGGTTTAGCTGATCGTTATTCTTGTTTGCCACCATTGCGGTGAATTGTGCTTGCAGGTGTTGTGGAGCTGAGCGGAAAATAGCAGGCCAAAGCCCAAGTTGCTGAGCCGGCCCTTGATGGCCTTGTTTATTTTCTTGTTTACATCATGTGTGGCCGGCCTGCAAGCCGAAGTTTGCAAGATACTATTTAAATTTGGTGAACTATTGTAAGGCAAAAAGACAAGTACTTTTGTGTATTATATAGTTCATTCCTTCTAGGTTTTGTTAGTGGACATTCGTTCTTATGGCTGGGTTCTTGCTTTTGCATCTTAATAAATTGCTTCCGATAGATACTTTGTGTAGGACATGTGTTTTGGTTGAATGGTTTCATCTAGTAACCCGTCGGTGTGTCCGTGGTATATGGCGTCGGGCCCCGGCCGGACCTACTACTATATGCTTTGTGATGAATAGGGGTGTTATTATTTGGAATCAGACTACCGGTTTTGGTCAGGCTTAAATGAATTCGTGGACGTAATCACTTTAAGGGGTGGTGAGCACATGTGTGTGCGTCATCATTATAACATGTAAATAACCCATGAATGTCCACTTAGGAATGAAAATACACATGTTTGAGGAACCTGCGTACTCCTATAATTGCTTTTTGAAATTTTGTTCGGTCACTTATTGGTGTTTTATACGACTATAGGTGTCCGGGAGTGACGCGTGGCAGTATGAACACATGCTTTCTGAGAAAAGTATTGCACCCAGCGACGTGCCCGAGACCCCTCCTTCTATGGAAACCATAAAAAGGGTTGTTGAGGCAGTGTTCACGGTGACCAACGCACAACATGGAAGGAATGTGCAACCCTATGTCCCTGAGGTGGCCTCGACACCGGGTGGTGTGATGGAGCAAATTGCATTTAGAGGACCATTGTGGCAGCAGGTGAACATGCTTTTAGTGTAGGGAGCGCACTCAGTCGGCGAATATTTGCAGGCATTCCTTATGATAAGGCGCTACCCAAGCTTTGAGTTGGAAAGCGAGCACTCTATAGTCGATAGATTTTATAATGGTTTGCGTAGCGAGTTGTGAATCCTACTATTAGGACAAAGTTATATGGATTCCGAGCCTTGATGGAGTCGGACAGATCTTTGTAAGTAGAGTTGGGGAAAACTCACCAGATACCAGTGAGTAGGGTACTGAACCCTGCAGATCCTATAAGGGCTGCCTACCGCAACACGCTGAGAAAGAAGACTAAAGTATCTACTCGCAAAGCTACTTATACTTGTCATACTTGTGGCAAGAAAGGGCACTTTGCCCGAGATTGTCGGGAGGGTGATCAGGCAACAAATAAAGCTATGTCAGGAGCAGTTGAAGACTCTGGTGCTAAGAAGTCAGAGTTCAAGGTGCCGACTTCAAAGTCTTATTACCGTAGGTGGAATAAGAAGTCTAGGACATCGGGTCTAGCCCCTTTATTAGGTTCTTCGGGGGTAACTAACCGAACCCCGGGCGCTTGCTTTACTTGTGGTAAGACGAGGCATTTTGCTCGTGACTGTTGGATCGGATGTGAAAATTTCGAGAGGAAGCAGGGAGCAACTTACGAGGAAAAGGTCAAGGCAGTGGAGTCAACCGCATCCCATTATGCTCCGACTCAACCAAGAGTCTACAATTTGGTCCAACAGAAGGCCATCAAACAAGCGGATGTGGGGATAGGTACAGTTTAAATCTATATCAAGTTAGCTTTAAATATTGTTACCTAGTGCTTGTTAGGTTGTCACTGTTTGTTTAGGCTTTTTTTGATTTGTGATAATCCGGCGAGAGCACTCTTCGATACGGGAGATTCGCACTCCTTTTTGTCTGAAGGTTTCTTTTCACGCATCGAAGTCCCTTCTTCGATGGCGAATGACAAATTTGATGTGTTGTTGCCGAATGGGTATTCTATGCGCACAGATAGTGTTTGTGCCATAAATATTCATATTGGGAGTCAGGAGTTTGACTTGCTAGCATCGTTGATGCCACAAGTAGAGTTCAATGTCATTTTCGGTATGGACTGGCTTTCAAAGCAGAAGGCATACATAGATTGCAACCGTAAGGAAGTCATGCTGGTTATTATGCGGGAAACAACGTTTGCGGGATTGAAGGGCTCGAGCAAGACTCTAATGTCTACTCTTAAGGTGGTCAAGGCAGTTCGTGCTGGCGCAGAGCTGTTCTTCACGTTAGTGGGGGTTGTAAATCCTAAGCCCACTTTGAGTAGTATCCCAGTAATGTGTGAGTACCCTGACGTGTTCCCGTACAATCTTCCCGGAGCCCCACCTCAGCGGGAGATCGATTTCACAATTGAGTTAGTGTCAGGTTCCAAACTTGTGTCACGCTCTCCTTATAGGTTGGCACCTAAGGAGAATGCAGATCTAAAGGTTCAACTAGAGGAGTTGTTAGAGCAGGGCTATGTGCGTCCAAGTTCGTCACCTCGGAGCGCACCGGTCCTTTTCGTTAAGAAGAAGGACGAAAGTTTACGGCTCTGTATTGACTATAGAGAGCTGAACAAGTTAACGAGAAAAAACAAGTACTTGATCCCAAGGATTTATAATCTTTTTGATCAGTTAGTCGGGTCATCGGTGTACTCAAAATTGGATCAAAAGTCCAGTTACTATCAGCTGAGAATAAGGGAAAGTGATATCCCAAAGACAGCATTCAGCGCGAGGTATAGACATTTCGACTTTACAGTCATGACGTTCGGGCTGACTAATTTGCCATCAGTGTTCATGGATCTGATTAACAGAACGTTCAGGGTGTACTTAGACCACTTTGTGATCATCTTCATCGACAACATATTGGTGTACTCGCAGTTCGAAGAGGATCACTTCAAGCATCTGCATTTGGTTTTGGAGATGCTGAGGAGGAACGAACTACGCAAAGTTCTCCAAATGCGAGTTTTGGTTTCCCTCAATAGTGTTCCTTGGTCACATAGTCAGTGGTGAAGGGATTGCGGTAGATCCAGTGAAGATAAGTGTGATACGGGAGTGGCATGTGTTGTCTACGGTAACGGAAGTCCGGAGTTTTCTGGGGCTTTCCGGCTATTACAGGCGCTTCGTAGAGAACTTCTCTACCTCTCAAGACGATGAGCAGGAAAGATCATAAGTTTATTTGGACGCGCGAGTGCGCACAAGCTTTTGGAGAGTTAAAGAGTCGGTTGACCACGACGCCAGCACATAGTTCGCCGAGTGGGACCGAAGGCTTCGAGATCTACAGCGATGAGTCGGGCAGTGGTTTGGGCTGCGTGCTGCTACAACATGGAAGTGTTATATCTTATGGCTCGCATCAGCTAAAAGTGCATGAGAGAAATTATCCGGTCCATGACTTGGAGTTAGCGGTCGTGCTTTTTGATCTATAACTGTGGAGGCATTAGTTGTATGGCGTAAAGGTCAATATTTATACCGACCACAAGAGCCTGAAATACCTGTTAGACCAGAAGGATCTTAATTTGAGGCAACGTAGATGGATGGAGTTCCTGGGGGACTATAAATTCAGAATTCTTTATGTGCCCGGGAAAGGCAATGTAGTTGCGAATGTGTTGAGTCACAGAGCTCCCGCGCAAGCCAACCGGTTGTTGATTCATGATGAGCGGTTGATTCAGGAGTTGGAGGCGTTAGAGATCTGTTGTGTTGACAAGCAGACTAGCGCCGAAGCATTATTGAACTGGACGGAAGTTTAGTATGATCTGGCTGATCGGATTTATCAGGCTATGGATTTGGATAGCAGCATAAAGGAAATCATAGATGCAGCTTCAGATGGGTCAAATTCCCAGTTTACTGTTGAAGATGGACTGCTAACGAAGGATAGTCATTTATGCGTCCCAAACATGGGTAATTTACGGGTGGTGTTGATGTATGAGGCTCATCATACCAAGTACTCAATTCACCTAGGGAGCACGAAGATGTACCGAGGTCTGAAGAAGTTGTTCTGGTGGCCAGGAGTTAAGAAGGATGTGGCACTATATGTAACAAAGTGTCAGACTTGCGCCTTAGTGAAGGCAGAGTGCTAGAAGCCAGGGGTTTCTTGAAGTTTTTGCGGATTCCAGAGTGGAAGTTTGATGATATCTCAATGAACTTTGTGCATGGATTTCCAAGGTTATAGGAGGGAAACGACGTAATTTGGGTGATCGTAGATCGGTTGACGAAAGTGTCGTGCTTCATTCTGCATAGGAAGGATGAATCAGTAGAGAAACTGGCATTATTTTTCGTGGATAACATTACTAGACTGCACGATGTGCCCCGCAACATCGTAAGCGATAGATATGGGTGTTTACGTCCAATGACATGAGGTTGGTGCAGCAAATCCTGGGAACTAAGTATAAGTTCAGCACAACTTTCATCCGCAGATAGATGGGCAGACCGAGAGGGTCAACAGGACGATGGAGGACATGCTTCGCATGTGTGTCCTGGACTTCGGAAAGTTGTGGGAAGATCATGAATATTTGGTGGAGTTTACGTACAACAACAGCTACTAAGCGAGCATGCAATGGCGCCCTTCGAGGCCCTATATGGTGGAAAATGTCGCACGTCATTGTGGTGGTTGGAAACGGGTGAGGCGAGGTTGTATAAAAAGAAGGTGGTGGAGAGAGCCACTTCTTTGGTATGAATCATTCGAGAGCGTGTACTGATCACTCAGGATAGGCAAGCCAAATACTATAATGCCAAGCATTGGAACGTGGAGTTCGTTGTTGGCAACTAGGTGCATTTGAAGATAGAGCCGTTCAAGGGTGATTCATGGGTACGACGCTTGTAGAAGCTAAGCCCGTCTTTATTGGATTGTTTGAGGTTCTGGAGCGGATTGGTGAAGCAGCTTACTGATTGAAGCTATCAGTGGAGCTAAGTGGTCTACATGACGTATTTCAAATATCAGCGTTGCGGAAGGCGGTGCAAGAGCCTTCGCAGGTGATCGCGGTTGATCAAGTACCAGTGGACGAAGGGTTAACGACAAGGGTAAAACCCGTTCGTATTCAGGACTCTAAAGTCAAGCGACTTCGTAACAAGGTGATCAGGATGGTCAAAGTCCGTTGGGACAATTGCGGTCGTGAAGAGCTCTCTTGGGAATTAGAGCAGACTATGCTTGAGGAGTACCTAGAGTTATTCCACTCAGGTACCGCTTTTGGTTTTCTATATATTTTCCTTTGGTATTTTTGTGGACGAAATTCTTTTAAGAGGGAGAGAGTTGTAATGCCTCGAAACTCAAAAGAGGAACGAGCGTCATTTTTAGGTGTGTTTGGGCTTTGGAAAAGGTCATACGGCCTGGGTCACAGGCGTGTCCCAGGGCCGTGTCAGTCACGTGTTTGACACCTTGCCGAGCAATCAAAGCTTTTCACTTAACGAGCGTTGAGTGAGGGCACACGGCCCAACACACGGGAGTGTAAATGGACGTGTCCCGCTCGGGTTGGTTGTAGGTTTGTGCTGAGGGAGCTACACGGCCTGGGACATGGGCGTGTCCTAGGGCATGTCTAGCACACGACATGTGAAATGGGCGTGTCACATGGCCATGTCATGCTCTGGAAGTTTTGGACCTGTGTCGATGGAGGAACACGCCCAGCTACACGGGCGTGTAATGGATGACACGGGCATGTCAAGCCTAACACGGGTGTGTCGAGTGCCCGTGTTCTTTTCGGGACGCGACAGTTTCGACGGTGAATGAGTTAAACGGCCTTGGACACGGGCGTGTCGCAAGCCGTGTTCGGCCTAGGAAGTTTATTTTCAGGGCAAATCGTGGCCGTTCGTTTCCTTATTTTGGGATCTAACGGTTCAGGCCTTTCCATCGTAGGGTTAAGGCCGGGATTAGGGGTTTAAACCCTCACTTTTCATTGGCCACTCTCTTTCTAAGTTCTAGAGAGAAGGGAGAGCAAGGAGGAAGAAGGAGGGAAGATCCGGTCACCGAAGGAGATTTGGAGCACCAAATCGCAAACCGAGTCAAGATCTACGGAGGCGAGATAATCGCTGTGCTTCTCATCCATGTAGATTTCCATGGCGCTGAAGAGGAATGCTAGGGTAACGATTCTCTACTTGAGCATGTGAAGCTCTTCTTCTTTTGCATAGGGAAAACCCGCTCCCGCGAGTGTGCGACGAATTTGCGGTGTTCCTTGGGGTAGATATGTAAAGTCCCCCTTATTTGCACGTAGAGTCCGAGATCGAGAAATAGACATAGGCATGGTGTGTGAAGCCTACCCGGACAAGTTGGTCTAGATCGGTGATGTTTTACTATGCATGATTAGCAGAAGAAGAATCCGTGCCTTTGGTTGTTTTTGGGTTTCTACGTGGTAGATTGCAACAGGGGTCCTTAGGGATAAACCCCAAGGCGCACCCGAAAAACTGGGCGGAAATACATTTCTGCCAACTTGGTGTCCTGGGAGCCATCCTAGAACATAACTGGGTTTTGTGCTTGTTTGATCGTTTTGGGACTCGGGGAAGCTTGACCCGCGCATATGGCTTAAATTGACGTTGCAGTGTGAGCAACGGGTTAGGAGGAACCGTACTCTCTCTGTGTCGTTCGGTTAAAGCGACCTAAGGTATGCGGTACTTACCGTTGGCATAGATGGAGGGTCTTAGGCTTAGGCCAGAAAGACTAAAATGCTCACGAGACTTGTCGTCCAAGGGATGGTGGTGAGACCACAGTTTTGACCGGGTTCACCGAGTTAGGGCCCTGAGAGCACAGGGTGTGTGGCCGTGTGAGATTGCCCCTGTGTTGTTGTGCTTAATCACTATATTACTTGCTATGCTAACAAGTGCAGGGAAGAAGCTTTGCCGCCCCGAGTTTGGGTGCAGAATCGTTATAATTTGGTCAGCTTTAGCTGACCTTATTCTTGTTTTCCACCATTGTGGTGAATTGTGCTTGCAGGTGCTGTGGAGCTGAGCGACAAATTGCGGGCAAAAGCCCATGTTGCTAAGCCAGACCTCGAAGGCCTTGTTTATTTTCTTATTTACATCATGTGTGGCCGTCCTGCGAGCTGAAGTTTGCAAGACACTATTTAAATTTGGTGAACTATTGTTAGGCCAAAAGGCCAGTACTTTTGTGTATTTTGTAGTTTATTCCTACTGTGTTTTGTTAGTGGACATTCGTGCTTGTGGCTGGGTTCTTGCTTTTGCAACTTAATAAATTGCTTCCGCTAGATGGTCTGTGTAGGACGTGTGTTTTTGTTGAATGGTTTCATCTAGTAACCTGCTAGTCTGTCCGTGGTAAATGGGGTCGGGCCCCGGCCGGACCTACTGCTATATGCTATGTGGCAGATAGGGGTGTTACATTCTATCCGATGTTTATTTGGAGACCTATTCGTCAAGTATATGCTAGCCGATTTAGGTGCTAGTATCAACTTAATGCCTTTCTTTTTATTCAAGAAGCTAGGAATAGGTAGCCTTAACCCCACACATATGAGCATCCAACTTGCTGATAGATCAATCAAGTACCCATTAGGAATATTGGAGGATGTTCTAATAATATTAGACAAATTCATCTTCCCGGTGGATTTCGTCATTCTAAACATTAAAGAAGACGTCGAGGTTCCTCTGATACTTGGTCAAACCTTCTTGGCCACCTCCCGAGCTATCATCGATGTAAGCAATGAAAACTCTTCCTACATGTAGGAGACGATAAGGTTACTTTTTCTATCACCCCATCGATGAAGAAAACCCTGGAAAACGATGACTCTTGTTTTTTCATAGATGTCTTAAGTGATGACTCTTCCGACTGCCTTTTCTGAAAATGAATTTTCTTCTTTTTGTTCTTCCTCAACTATTTATTCTGATTGTCTGCAAGAAACGGCCCTGGTCGCTGACTCCACTCCTTCAAAATTTCAAAATAAATCAAAAGTGTACGAAGAAATGATTTTTGAAAAAGAAAAATCTTCCAAATCGTCTTACGAAGACCCTCCTACCTTAGAAATAAAAGAGCTACCTGAACATCTAAAATATGCCTTCCTCGAAAAAACTCCAAACAGCCCATAATAGTTTCGGCCTACTTAACTGAAATAGAAAATGATAAACTTCTTCGAGTTATACAAAAACATCGTTGAGCTATCGCTTGGCAGATTTCTGATATCAAGGACATATGCCCATTTTTCTGCTCTCATAAAATCCTAATGGAAGATAATTCACGTTACTCAATCCAACCTCAGCGCCGCATAAATCCAAACATGAAAGAAGTAGTAAAAGGCGAGGTAATGAAAATCTTAAACACAAGAATTATCTACCACATATAAGATAGTAAGTGGGTTAGCATAGTTCAGGTAGTGCCGAAAAAGGAGGGATCACGGTAGTTTTTAATGACAAAAATGATTTAATCCTGACATGGATGGTGACGGGGTGGCACATGTGTATATATTATCGTAAGTTAAATGACGCCACCTGCAAGGACCACTTTCCCTTGCCGTTCATCGATCAAATTTTATCTTTTACTATTTTCTCGATGGACTCTCGGGGTATTTTCAAATCCCAATCTCACCCAAGGACCAGGAGAAAACAATGTTTACTTGTCCTTTAGGCACCCTCGCTTATCGAAGAATGTCGTTTGGGTTGTGCAATGCGCTAGCTACATTCCAAAGATGTATGCTAGCCATTTTTTATAAATACGTAGAAAGTATTATGGAAGTTCTTATGGATGATTTCTTTGTGTTTGGTGAATCCTTCGATATTTGCTTATAAAACTTAGAAAAAGTTTTAGCATGATGTGAAGAAACTAACCTTGCCCTAAATTGGGAAAAATGTAATTTTATGGTGAGGGAGGGGTTAGTTTTAGGACATAAGATTTCTTCCCGAGGAATTGAAGTAGATATCACTAAGATCGAAGTAATTAAGAAACTACCACCACCAACGAATGTTAAAGCCATACGGAGTTTCTTAGGTTATGCTGGGTTTTACCTTAGGTTCATAAAAGATTTCTCTAAAATCAGCAAACCTCTTACTATGTTGCTAGAAAAAGACGCCCCATTTATTTTTAATGATCTTTGTTTATCTGTCTTCGAATTAATAAAAACTAAGTTAATTAATGCACTGATTATGATAGCTCAAGTTTGGGACCTTCCCTTCGAAATTATTTACGATGCGAGTAGTTTTGCGGTGGGAGGTGTTCTAGGACAGTGAATATCTAAAAACTTCCACCCCATTTATTACACCAGTAAAACACTCACATCTGCATAGGAAAATTACACCATGACAGAAAAAGAACTTTTAGAAGTATTTTTGCTTTCGTTAAATTCCGCCCATACATTACGCTTTCTAAAATTATTATTTTCACGGGCCACTCGGCCCTTAAGTACTTACTTGCTAAATCGGTTGCCAAGCCATGCTTGATCCACTGGGTCTTACTCCTTCTGGAGTTTGACATGGAAATCCGCGATAAGAGGGGGGGGGCCGAGAATTTGGCCACAGATCATCTCTCTCGTTTAGATAAACCATGTATTGAAATTTAGATGAAAAGACTTTTAATGACTCTTTTCCCGATGGAAAGCTATTTTTGATTAACACATCACCTTCCCCTTTGTTTTCACACTTTGCCAACTATTAAGTGGCTCGTGTCCTCCCGAAAGAGTTCTCCTCTCAGCAAAAGAAGAAATTCTTTTCTTATCTGAAGAACTATTTTTGGGAGAACCCGCATCTTTTCCGAGTTTGTGCAGACCAGGTGGTTAGGAGATGTGTCTCATATGAAGAAGGACATGATATTTTAAAACACCTACATGAAGGAATGATTGGCGGCAACTATCAAGCCAATCACACTGCTCACAAAGTGCTTAATGTAGACTTTTATTGGCCTTGCCTTTTTAAGGTTGCACAATACTTTGTGAGTAGGTGTGATAGTTGCCAACGGTTGGACAATATTTCTAATAAAAATAAAATGCTGCAAAATTATTTCCTTGAGTGCGAAGTTTTTGACCTTTGGGGAATCGATTTTGTTGGCCCTCTTCCTTCTAGATTTGGGAATAAGTATATTCTAGTTGCCATAGATTACGTATCATGATGGGCAGTGGCCCAAGCTCTTCCTACTAGCGACTCCTGAGTTATTATTTTATTGTTAAAAAAATTATTTTTTTGATTCGGTACTCCAAGAGCCATCATTTGTGATAGGGGTTCGCATTTCTATAACGCACAGTTATCTAAAACTCTTATAAAATACAGTGTCACGCATAAACTTTCAACCGCCTACCACCCCCAGACTAACGATCAAGTCGAAGTAGTAAATAGAGAAATAAAACGTATTTTATAAAATACAATTTCTTCTTCAAGTAAAGATTGTTCAGTTAAATTAGACGACGCTCTATGGACCTACCGAACATCGTACAAAACCTCCATCAGTTGTACAATGTATCGGTTGGTTTATGGAATGTCGTACCACTTACCCGTAGAACTTGAACATCATGCTTTTTGGGCCTAAAAAATTTAAAATTTCAATCCCCACTCCGTCGCCGATCTTCGAAAATTTCAACTTAACGAACTCGTTGAGTGGTGCTCTTATGCTTATGAAAATAATAAATTATATAAAGAGTGGACGAAATGTTTTCATGATAAAAATTTAAGGCACCCAAAAACCTTCAAGCCGGGCGACCAAGTTCTCTTATATAATTTGTGACTGCGTTTATTTACCGAAAAACTCAAGTCTAGATGTTCAGGTTCTTTTTCGATTAAAGAAGTTTTTCCTTATTCACTGTTTTAATCTCACACCCGGACAAGGGTGACTTCAAAGTAAATGGGCAGCATCTTAAACTTTATTTTTCTGGTGATAACGATGTAAGTCTGGATAATATAAATTTTGTTCTACATGAATTGTAAATAACTTAAGACAATAATTTTTTGGTGAACTTAACTATTTTTGGAAAATATTTTTTTGCGTCGAGCTCAAATGACGTTTAAACAAAGGGCGCTGTCAGGGGGGCAACCCAAGATTTTTTTTTCTGTTTTCTTTATTTAACACTTTTTGCCCCATACAGCTCCGGCAAGCTGAACTTCTGCGATCTCCTTCTCCAACATTGCTGAATCCACCACAAAAGTCAAAGTTGATATTTTAAGAAGTTCCAAAGCGCAAGCATGGGGGAGCGACATCACCCAGTCATTCGTGACTTGCAAATCCGGGGAAGTACCTATTTTTAAATTATGTAATTTTAATTTTTAACTTCTCTCTCTCCTTTCCCTCCTTTCTCCATTAAGGACAATGTACATTTTAAGCTTGGGGGAGGGTTTCCTCCTTCTTTTCTTTTCTTTATTTTTCCTTAAAAAATAGAATATCTAAAAAAAAGAGG
The DNA here is from genome assembly GCA_039513925.1 of Platanthera zijinensis. Classification (NCBI taxonomy): domain Eukaryota; kingdom Viridiplantae; phylum Streptophyta; class Magnoliopsida; order Asparagales; family Orchidaceae; genus Platanthera; species Platanthera zijinensis. The sequence goes on along the minus strand of CM077097.1, from coordinate 13,709,027 downwards.
AATATTTTCAAAATTAAAAAAAATATACTATATGTTTTTACTTTAATAGTTTAAACGAATTTTGGTATATCAATAGTACCCCTTTTTTATGTTTTGTTTTTCTCAAAACTCTCTATAGTAACTTAGCTAATTATAATTTTTCTAATCAATCTTTTTAATTATGTTTCACAAGTATAATGTTGTCCATGCCTTGTTTCTAATTCATGGTATCTTGTTAACGTGGAACGTTTTTTTAAAAACTCATGCTTTTCCTATGGTTTTTCGTTCTTTATTTTCTTTACTTCCTAAAAATCATTCATCAACTATTTTCCGTCTTGTTTTTAGATAATTTTTGTAATGTCAACTTTGATTAGTTTAGTAGATGTGAATGATTCTAGACTCTTATTATTCTTATTTTCAAGATAAGTTCATTAGTCACTATTTAATATCTAGGACTTACTTTTTGAAATTTTTCAAAACTAATGTTTTAGATAGATTTAGAAGCATGAAAATGATTTAGGTCGTTTTTTGTTATCGTTTGAGCCTTCTTGCCAACTAAAAAAAACGAAAATCCCTAGTTAGCCGCTTTTGAGCCCTTTTCTTATTTCAATTGCTAGATTCACTTATCAATTCTTTTTCATCAAAGCTAAAATTTTTTCCAACCTATTCTATCACATTAAGCTTTTAAGTTTCATTTAATTTTTTTTGTGATAGTTTTGTTGAGTGATATTTGGAGAACTTCATTAAAAAAATGTATGCTCAAAAGAAAAGTTTTGTTTGGCCAATTTCAAAAAAAAAATATTTATATATCATTATGGCCCTTGCTTAAGAAAAAAAAGAAGAAAGAATTATTATTATTATTATTATTATTATTATTATTGTGGTATTGTCAAATGCATGGTTTCACTTTCATTTTTATGTTAAAATTTTAAATGAAACTAATGTTTTGGTTTAGTGTGATTTTAGCCTCCTTATTTATTTTTTAATTCCTCTCCTAATCATTTATCTATGCCAAACATTTCGGTCCTAATAAGTCCTTCTGATTCATGCTTCTAGGTTTATTTATTAGCCTAGTAAAGAAGAAAAGTAGATTAGTTAAGTTTTGGATTTAAATTTAGATTTTTGTTCTTTAATTGATATGAGTAAAAAATGTCTCTTAGGATCTAGTAACAACTCAATGCTCTATTTCATTTATTGCCTCACTTGGATCTATTTAAAGAATTTTGTTAAAATTTTGGATGAATTATTTTTGCTAGTAAAGTACGTAAATTGAAAACCATCTTTAAGTAATTGCTTTAGGTTTACGTTTCACCTTCTCCCAACTTAGAATTTCGCATGGTACTTGTGTTAGCATAATTAGAACTTTTTGATTAATCTTCTTTATGTTAGCTAGTTTTTATATCTTTGCTTGGGTACAAGCAAAGCTTAAGCTTGGGTGAATTTGATAATACGTTTTGTAGTTTTAATTATTAAGGTATTTTTTTTAGTTTTTTATGTACAATTCATGTTTTATAAGCCTTTGATCTAACCTCCTTTAGTATATTTTAGATTTTCTGCAAAAGTCATGTGATATGCCCCCATGACACGCCCCCCCCCCCATGGGCATGTACCTTGGGCGTGTAGACCGATCTCGAGGAAGAATTTTGTCGGAGACCATTTTTAGAGATTTTCACCTGACATACCCCCGGGACACTCCCTCCCTGTGCGTATTCCTCCTGGAGTCAAGTCCAATCTGCCAATAATGAAGTTTGTTGCTGCACGTCAACCCGTAGGCGTGTAGCACCTTTACAAAAGACCGACGGATTTTGACCAAGATTCCTGATGTGACGTGCCTTACACGCCCCCTACACGGGCGTGTCCCTGGGTGTGTACACCAATGTAACAATCATCATTCCCGCCAGAAGCTGTTGCCAGAAGTCAACATCGTACTTGACACGCCCCTGGTAGACACCCTTTCCGGACATGTCTGGGGAGCGTGACCGAGCCAGGAAACTTCCATAAATTCTGTAGTCCCCCTTGTGTTCAGAAGGAAATTTTTTGGGTAATAGGGGAGGTGCTTCCATTTTCATTTCTTAGTGTTCTTCTTCTTCTTCTCTCTCCTTCTTATTTCATGCTTTTTTTAAATTCCAACTATTAGTGTTTCCTTGTAATAGTTTCTAGCTTCTTTTGGTAGTTTAAATGTTAGTCATAGCTTAGTTTTAACTTTCATGCAATTGTAATTTCATTTTCTCCAAGTTTGTAATCTTTCTTTTAGATTAATAAAAAGTGTTCTTTCTCTTCTCTTTCAACTTGTTTTTAATGAACTTCCATTACCCCTCTCTCTTCCCCCACTTCACCATGATTAACCAAATCCTCCTAGCACTCGATCTTTATGATCCGATGTTGAGTTGATTAAGTTATGATGCTTTAGTTTACTTTCTCTTTTTAAGGTTTAGGGATTCGATTTACTCTTGAATAATCATGATTGGAGTTATATCATCGATATATAATTTCCATCTAGGTTTTCACTCTTAGCTAGCCGAGAGGCTCATAGTTTGATGTGAACGCTCAATAGTAAAGAGAGTTGAATGCACCCCTCGATACAGGCAGACGTTAAATCTCCCGGATTGGAGTGAAATCCAATAGCGGGGTTCAACACTTAAGGAAGGCTTTAGGCCTCCGAATACAGATGATAGTTCAGTATGACCTTCCTAAACTCAGTTGGGCATGAGTTTGAGAGAAGCTTGTTCAAGCATTGGGAATCTCCATGGTCAAGGACCTTTACCTTATTAAGATTAGGTTTGTTATCGTATCTTTGATTAACTTATGCCGAGGCGATTCATGGTCTAGTGCTGCTTCATTTTCATCCTTTCAACCTCTCTTTTAATCGCTAGTAGTTGTCTTTATTAGTGCAAGTAATATTCTTTTCATAATTGCAAGTAGTTTCCTTTCTTTCTAAATTAGTTAACAAACCCTAAAAGATTTTCCGATAAGATAATAGTTTTTCGTGCGAGTAGAATTACTCAATAGTTCCCTGATTTTAATTCAACACTTGTGTCCCCTCGCTACAATTCGATAGGTATACTTGCCTTCATTGGATTTCTAGTTCGGTTTTATTTTCATAACGATCAGTAGACACCAGTGTTGTGAAAGAGAGCCCATGAGAATACTCAATACACAATTCACCTAAGCTTTGAATCATCACTCTAGCCTCGTACTGAGTGACAGTTGGACATGAGGAGATGCAAAAGAGCCGTAGGGTGGGGTGTTAATCTCATATGCCTTCACATAAAACTTCTCAACCTTCCAATTGTTTCCCCCAGCGTCACGCAAGGACCCACTAGAACCCTTCCTCGGTTAAGAACATGAGGTGACTTACAGGTTAGCGATACTAGTGACGACACGCCTATGCCCCTGCTATTGTGAGACACAACATAGTTATACATGTGTTATCGATGGTATTACCAGAGGAGCGACTACACTATTGCTAATGGTCTTCCTCCGTCATTAAGATTATCGCGCCACGGTAGAATCGAGATATATAAGTTACAAGTCAGATCTAATCGCGTATGCCTGGACATTTTTCCTTGCTTTTCGATTTCTACCGACATCCCCCTTTGTTGTTCATGTAGCTCGTCCTCTTCAATGCAAGGTACTCTCCTCCACTCTCTTTCTCTCATTTTCATTTTATAGTGTTAGTGGTGTGCAGATTGATGATGTCCTAATTTTTGGGCGCGATCTAAGACAATTTTGAGATGTTTTTTCGGTTTTTTTTTCAGATTTTTCTATTGATCATTTCCGTTTCTCATAGATCCAACTTGTGTAAGCTCGGATCATGTGTTCTTAAGATCCGGTGTGCAAGAATCATGTTTTTCTTAGATCCGGTGCCGGAATTTCAACCGTGTAGATATTCGTGAGAAATCCATGTTTGCTTTGTTTCTTTTTCATGGATCTTTGTTCTTTTCATAGATCTACTAGTTATAGGCATAAATCTTCATTTTCTACCAATTTTTTTGAAGAAATTTTGTCCAAAAAGAAATTTTGGATACATTCTGGCAGAAGGAGATGATGCAGTCCGTCATGCTACCGCCCGACGATAACACTTTATCGCCCCGCAGTAGGTTCTTGTAGTCGGTCTCAAATAAAAAAAATATTAATTTTCCCATTTTTTGTATTTGCTACTGAGGTGTTTTTTTGTTTACTTTCAGGAGATGGCTTCATCGAGCTCTCAGTCTGCTCGCCACAGCTTTTCAAAGAGGTCCAGAGTACCAGTCTCCACTTACCTCTCAATAGATGATGCAACGGTGAGCGTCGCGATGAATGTTGACATTGACGATCGATTTGCACACATCTATGAGGCTTTGGAAAGATCGAGTGTGCTTGCCGTGATTTCATCAGGGGTCCCCTTCTCCTCGGCCCTCAAACGAGAGTTTTATAACAACTTCTGGGATCCTGCGTAGATGCATGAGGGAGGAGGCGTGCAGTCCTGTATTGGGACAAATATAGTGACCATCCTCCATGCTGACCTTGAGAGGAAATATGTATGGTTTCCTAACTCACCTCACCTGGACGTCGCAGAGTCATTCTGGATGAGCCGTGACTTGACAAAAATTAACGAGGTCCTTCATGGCATGGAGAACTATCGTGACCTCATTACAACAGTGGACACACTCACCTTTGATGCACGCATAATCTAGGACATACTCTGTCACTCACTCATGTATAGGGCCGGGGACAAAAAGAAGATCACGATGCAACTCTTGATGGTGACGTTCTATATCTTGGGGGAGAAATTGATCAGCATCCTTGATCTCATTCTCTCAACGATGAGGTATATGTTTTTCCTCAAGCCCCCTGATCGCCAGCGAATCAACACCCTCTCATTGGGTGGTGTGATTCTGAGCGTGCTGATGGATAAATATCCTTCCATAGACTGGCAGGCCTATCCTATTGATAGTTGTCCGCTAGTCTACAAGGTGGGAGAAATTCCCATCACTTTGCGTGTGTGGTCTTCAGCAGCGCATCCACCAATTCCCCATGGCGGATCCCTTCGGGAGGCTAGTCGGGACGTATGCGGTATGGTGGAGACGAAGGGTGAGGCGATCGGGATGAACACGAGAGAGATAAAGGGAATGAAGAAAATGCTGAAGAAAATTATGAACAAGTTTAACATCTCCCCCCTTCTTCTGACGACTAGTGGTTTTTTTATTTTATCAGTTTTATTTGGCTTTGTAATAATAAAGTGGGTGAACATTGAGATCTGCTAGTAGTAGTTTATCACATGATATATTATGTGTCATCCTCCATACTCATACTATTTTTTTTATTGTTGCTCTAGTTAAATTGATAACATTGTCCAAACATGCTAGTTCATGATATAATCATAGAAAAAAAAATGCAACCCATACTACAGAATATTTACATAAAGAGGAGAAGAAAAAACAAAATAAAAATAATATGGGATATGTGATGTAATATGTACTTATAGTGAAGTAATACGTATTGTAGTTCATTTAAGGCTTACTTCACGCATATAGTGGAAGTTATGAGATATGTGGTTTAGGTTTCCTAGTGCGAGCCGATGGAGCAGACCTCTTGGGTACCCAAACATAACGTGTTATGCCTTGGGGAGATGACAGTGAGTAGCCCCTTTTGAGTGAAGTCGGTGTGCTCTTCTGAACGAAGAGCCTCCATTCATACTTTGGTTTATTATCTTTCTTAGGTTGCACGTTTCCACTTAACCGTCTAGGAGTCCTTACACGATCTCTAGCTGTGCACAATTGCGTTTGTTGTTTAACATTGTAGTCTCATGTATATCTGCTTGACATTTCCCATTCCCTTTGACTCATTCAGCCTTTGGACGGTGGTTCATATTCAACGTGTTTTTGGGTTTCATGTGAAGCTTAGGAATTGGTTTTTGCAAGTTTTTAATCATGTTGATTTTTATATTTAGCTCCTTTTTCTTTAGTTTGAGATTGGGCCTAGCTGTGTTGTATGCGATAATGCTGTTTTTGAGAGTGGAGACAATAGATTCGATATGAGCTTTATACTTACTCCTAAACTCATTGAATGTCTAATTCATCTCTTTGATTTTAACCTTATGAGTTTTGCATTAAGCACAGTCACTTTTCACTGATGAGTTATCTGAACACAATTTATCACTTTGTTCTTTTGCGAAACGAAGCTCCTGTTCAAGAACCTTATACTTTTCTTTTAACGCATTATAGTCTATATAAGGTCCAGAAGCATTATCTAAAAAACAAACAGGCAAACTAGACTCAACAATGTTGGATTCTACATTAACACATGCTTGATTATTTTCAGAACGTAGTTTTGAATTGAACTTCGTCAATTTCTTAATCCTACATTTAGCATTTTCTAGCATTCATAATGTAGAGATAGCGTTACGAGCAGTAGAGGAGTATGACTTCCTTATTGTATTTTTGGACACAGCCTGATTTGAAAACACAGTCCCTTAATCATCTTCCTCTTGGCTTGATGTGGCCGAGATGCCCTTCTCCAATAGTAAATCTTCATTTGAGTCTCAACTTGGATCCATAAGGAATTGATTTGTTTCCTGATCTATAGAAGGAGAATCATACGTTAGCTCAAAAAATTTCCAGATATCATATGCAGTTGGAAGCGTATAGATGAGTTTGAAAATGTCTTGTCCAAGCCTAGATAATAGAGTATTCATAGCTTTGGCATTCAAATAGCATTCGTGCTTATTTAAGTTATTCGGAGGCTTGATACACGTCATGTTCCAAACTTCTATGTCTAATAATATAAGGAAATTCTTCATCAGTGTTCTCCATTCGTTATAGTTCAATCCTATGAATAGAGGTGGTGCAAATTAATATTCAGTGTATATTTTTTCATTCCCACTTGTCGATTCAAGGTCAGGGTTGACCATTATTCCCGGTGGTGAAACCATGGAATAACCTGCCTCTTATACCACTTATTGGATCTAGTGGCCAAACATAGAGGGGGGTGGTGAATATGGTTTTAAAATTAAATAGAATTTAAAAATATTTCGCCTCATAAAATCGAGTTCTGGAAGCTACAGTGGGGCTTTAGGTAGCAAACGCGCGGCGGTATATGACAGTACTCATTTTCCTTTGTAGATTTGAGTTCCAACCGCACAAACACACACACTCGCTAAACAATCGTAGCACACATTGGTGTCTACTAATCGTGAAGATAATAAGAACGAAACAAGCAATCCAACTATCCAAGTATACCTATTGAATTGTAGCTATGGGACACAAGTGTCGTATTAAGATCCGGGAACTGTTGGGTAATCTTACTCACACAAAGAATATTTTCTTATCGAAAGATTGTTTTAAAGTTTGTTAGGAGAAAACTAATTTCAATTAAGAAAAGAAATATTGCACTAAAAAGAGAACTACTTACAGTTAAATAAACATCTACCAAGAGTGAATACAATGAGGGGTTGAAACGATGAAATAGAAAAGCACTCGATCGAGAATCACCTCAGCAAAAGTTGATTAAAGTCGCGATAATAAACCTAAGCTTAATAAGGTAAAGTTACTTGACCGTGGAGGTTCCTAAAGCTTGAACACGCTTCTCTCGAAGTCTTGCCCAACTGAGTTTAGGAAGGTCCGACCGAACTCTCGTCCAAATCGAAAACCTAAAGCTCTCTTTATGCTGTAATCCCCGCTATTGGATTTCACTCCAATTAAGGAGATTTAACGTCTGCCTCTCTTAAGGGGTGCGCGCAACTCTCTTTACTCTTGAGTTTTCACTCCAAACTACGAGCCTCTCGGCTAGCTAAGAGTGGAAACAAAAATAGAAAATATATATCGATGATATTTCTCCAAACATGATTATTCAAGAGTAAATCTAATGCCTAAACCCTAAAAAGAAAAGGTAAACTAAAGCGTCATAACTTAATCAACTCGAGCCTCAGATCATTAGGATCGAGTACTAGGAGGATTACTTATTCATGGTGAAGTGGAGGAAGAGAGATGAGTAGGAGTGCATGGAGACATAATGGAGACAAGTAAAAATAAACACACTTTATATTATTTCAATGAGAGCTTACAACCTGAAATAAAAGACAATTAGACTTGCTTGGACTGAAAACTAGGCTAGCATTAACAATAAACTACTAAAGAAATTACAAAAAGAATTACAAAAGAGTAGAACTAAAACAGAATTAAGAAAGGCTAAAAATGAGAAAGGGAGAGAGGAAGAACACTAAAGAAAGAGCTGAAAATGGCAGCATTTCCACTCTCTAAATTTCTCTTGAAAACATAATGGGTGGGGCTCAATTTATATAAGTTTCAAAGAGCAGGACATACCCACGCCTCCAGTCATGCTCGAGGGTTGACCTCGATACGAAATCTGGCGGGAAATGATGATTGCCCCGATACGGGTGACATGCATTAATGGCTGTAACAGGCTTTATGGAAGAGGGGGACTTATTCTTTGGAATCAGGCTTTATGCAGGGAGGGTTTGACGAACGGCGAAGAGTTCGTCGAATGGCGAAGAGAAGGAGGAGGAGGAGTTTGACGAAGAAGGGTGAGTTCGACGAACTCGGAAGAATTCGTCGAACGGAGAAGGGATCTCGACGAATCACGAAGAGTTCGTCGAACTCAGAAGAGGCGTTCGATGAACGGGGGATGAGAAGGCGGAGTTTGACAAACTTGGAAGAGTTCGTCGAACGGAGAATGAAGGCGGAGTTCGATGAACGGGGAATGAAGGAGGAGTTTGACGAATCAGGAAGAGTTCATCGAACGGAGAATGAAGGCGTTCGACGAATGCCCGATCGGGAAATTCTGAGCTCGACGAATCCTGGTTGAAAAACTGCAAACCTGCAAAGAAAAGAGAAAAAATTAGTGACATTAATATATATACAAAAGGATGTCAAAATAAAGCTTTAAAACATGATTTAATTACAAAAAGAACTAAAAATTTCTGATAGTTTAGACTACAAAATGCACTATCACACACCAAAAAGCAATTAACATAGAAGTAACAGATTTCATTGCATGAATTCAAAACAATAATAGTTCGAGATGAGTACAAAAATGTGATCTCCATGATACCAAAAATCTAAGGCGATGAGTAGAAATGATCTTTTGGTTTCTATACAGATCCGCTCCACGGACCGGTTGGCTCTCTCCTTTTCCTCCAAGAAAAGTCTTCTAGCCGACTCTTCACCTCCTCACAAGGAAGTGTCTTAGAGCCCGGCTAGATCCTCTGATCTAGACGATTCTATCCCCAAGAAAATTTACAATGGAATTCTACCTGTAATCCGACGACCTTCCACGGTCGATTTGTAACGAAACCCTTCCCGGATTTCGACGACCCTCCGGTCGATTTCCCTCTCACAATATTTAGAAAACTAAAAGAATACAAGAATAAAGATGTAAATAATCTAAAAGTTGAAGTTCTGTCTCTTGACGACTTCTCCGTTGAGCGATCTACTGCCGGTGCTTAAGATCTTCATTTACTAGTAATCGGTCGTCACTTCGTATTCGATGTAGATCTTGGATCACCAGAGTTCTTCATTCACGAACAGGAAGGAGATGACTTTCTTCTTCTTCAACAGAGACTTTGGAATGGAGTACAAGAAGGCGTCCGAACCCTAGAATTCCCCTACTCCCGTCGCTCTTCAATCCTTCTATAACGCCCCGAAACTCAAAAGAGTGACGGGTGGTGTTTTGAGCTAAATTTGGGATTTGGTAGAGGTGGCCTGGGACACGGGCGTGTCCCAGGGCGTGTCATGCTCTGGTTTGATAATGGTCGTGTGGTCGGAGAAATTTCAGTCAGCGGTCGTTGGGGCAGTGAACACGGCCTTGTACACCGGCGTGTCCCAGGGCATGTTAGCCACTCAAAGCTTTCCACTCAACGATCGTTGAGTGAGGGCACACGACCTAATACACGGCTGTGTTAGTGGCCGTGTGCTGCTCGGGAGGTTTGCGAGTTTGTGCTGAGGGAGCTACACGGCCTGGGACACGTGGGTGTCCCAGGGCATGTCTTGCACACGACATATGATACAGGCGTGTCACATGGCCGTGTCATGCTCTGGACGTTCTGGTCCTGTGTCGATGGAGGCACACGCTCAGCTACACGAGCGTATACTAGCTGACACCGGCGTGGCATGCCTGACACGGGCGTGTCGAGTGCCCGTGTTATTTTCGGGATGCGACAGTTTTGGTGTTGATTGAGGAACACGGCCTTGGACCCGGGTGTGTCGCAAGCCATGTTCGGCCCAGGAAGTTTATTTTTGGGCCAAATTGCAGCCATTCGTTTCCTTATTTTTTGATCTAATGGCTCAGATCTCTCCATGATAGGGTTAAGGCAAGGATTGAGTGTTTAAACCCTCATTTCTTTTAGGTCCACTCTCTCTCTAACTTGTAGAGAGAAGGGAGAGCAAGGAGGAAGAAGGAAGAGATATCCGGTCGCCGGAGGAGATTCAGAGCGCCAAATCGCAAACTGAGCCCGGATTTGTGGAGGCATGATCATCACGGTGCTATTCATCTACATAGTTTTCCATGGCACCGAAGAGAAATGCTAGGGTAACGATTCTCATCTTGAGCATGTGAAACTCTTCATCTTTTGTATGGGAAAACTCTCTCCCACGAGTGTGCGACGAGTTTGCTGTGTTCCTTGGGGTAGATATATAAAGTCCTAGTTTAGAGTCTGGAATCGTAGTACAGACATAGAAATGGTGTGTGTAGCCTACCCGGACATGTTGGTCTAGATCAGTGATGTTTTGCATTGCATGAGAAGCCGGAGAAGACTCCGTCCTTTTGATTGTTTTTGGGTTTCTACGGGGTAGATTGCAGCAGGGATCCTTGGGGAGTAACCCCAAGGCGCACCAGGAAAACTGGGCGAAAATGCATTTCTGCCATCTTGGTGTCTTGGGAGCCAACCTTGAACATAACTTGGTTATGTGCTTGTGTGAACGAATTTGGGATCCAGCGAAGCATGGCCCGTACGCTTGTCTTAAGATTGACAGTGCGGCGTGAGCAACAGGCCTGTGGAACTGGACCCGGGCTATGTGGTTTGGTGACAGATACCTGAAAAAGGGACTAGCCATTGGCGTAGTCATGCGAGTCTTAGGCTTAGACCGGAAAGACTAAAAATGCTCACGAGATTTGCCGTCCAAGGGATGGCGGTGAGACTGTGGTTATGACCGGGTCCATCGAGTTAGTGCCCTAAGAGCATGGGGTGTGTGGCCGTGTGAGCCTGCACCTGTGATGATGTGCTTATTCACTATTTTACTTGCAATGCTAATAAGTCCAGGGAAGAAGCTTTGTCGCCCCGAGTTTTGGGGTGGAATCGTTATATTTTGGTCAGCTTTAGCTAACCATTATTCTTGTTTACCACCGTTATGGTGATTTGTGCTTGCAGGTGCTGCGGAGCTGAGCGGAAAATAGCGGGCCAAAGCCCAAGTTGCTGAGCCTGCCCTCGAAGGCCTCGTTTGATTACTTATTTAAATCATGTGTGGCTGGCATGCGAGCCAAAGTTTGTAAAACACTATTTATTTAACTAAACTGTTGTAAGGCCATAAGTCCAGTACATTTGTGTATTTTTTACTTCATTACTATTGGGTTTTATTAGTGGACATTCATGCTTATGTAGGGTTCTTTCTCTTGCAACTTAATAAAATTGCTTTCGCTAGATGCTCTGTGTAGGACGTGTGTATTGGTTGAATGGTTTCATTGAGTAACCCACCGGCCTGTCCGTGGTATATGGCATCGGGCCCCGGCCGAACCTACTGCTATATGCTCTGTGACGGATAGGGGTGTTACAATTTGGTATCAGATTACCGGTTTCGGTCAAACTTAAATGAATTCGTGGACGAATTAACTTTAAGGGGTGGTGAGCACATGTGTGTGCGTCATCGGTATAATATGAAAAGAACCCTTGAATGTCCACTTAGGAATGAAAATACACATGGTTGAGGAACCTGCGTGTTCCTATAATTGAAGTTTGCAATGTTGTTTGGTCGCTTATCAGTGTTTTGTACGATTATAGGTGACCAGGAGTGGTGCTGGGCTGTCAGAATGTCCAGTTTTTGAGGCAAGCAGCGCACCCAATGATGGGCCGGCAACACCACCTTAGGCTGAGACCATTCTATTGGTAGTAGAGGCAGTGTTTGCAATGATCAACGCGTAGCCTGCGAGGCAGGTGCAGTAGCCTGCCGCTGCTATGGAGTAAGTACCGCTCCAAGTAGCGGAGCCAAGGAGAGTGGAGCAGGTGGTAGTGGATCCAGTGTTGCCTAGGAGAGCAACGGAGAAGCAACTTAAGCACGTGATTGGCTTCAACCATCCAGTGTTCTCGGGGATGGGAACCCCAACCCAAGCAGAGGATTGGCTCTCTAGGACTAAGAGAGTGTTGATAGCTACTGAGACTGTAGAGGGGCAGAAGACCACAATTGCCACGTTCTTGCTGGATGGTGACACAAGACTATGGTGGGAAGGATTGGAGATACACCATTTGAGGGGTATGCAGTTCACTGACATATCGATGGGGGAGTTTTTGAGATTATTCTTGGCTCGATACGTCCCCTTAGCTCAGAGGATAGCAATGGTAAATGAGTTACAGAAGCTAGGGTAAGGTGAGAGCAGTGTGGATGACTATCTCCACGAGTTTACTCGATAAGGTCGGTATGCAAGCGCTACATTCGATGAAGAGGAACGAAAGACCAACAGATTCTATGAAGGTCTAAGGGATGACTTGAGACTGCTACTATCAGGGTCGATGACGTAGGGTTTCCTGACCTTTGTCAACACAGCATGATATTTAGAGAAAGACATGAAGAATGTTCAGGCAAAGAAGGACTCTAGTGGTAGGAAGTCAGAGTTCAAGGTGCCGACTTAAAAGTCTGGTTTTCAAAGGTGGAATTAGAAGGCTAGGATGTCAGGTCTAGCCCCTTCTTCAGGTGCCTCGGGGGCAAGTACCAACCGAACCCTGGGCGCTTGTTTTACTTGTGGTAAGATGGGACATTTCGCCCGTGAGTGTTGGAGCGGACGTCAAAAGTCTAAGAGGAAGCAAAGAGCAACCTATGAAGAAAAGAGCAAGGCGGTGGAGTCAACCGCATCCCATTATGCTCCGACTCAACAAAGAGTCTACAATCTGGGCCAGCAAGAGGCCATCAAACAAGTGGATGTGGTGACAGGTATGGTTTAATTTATATCAAATTAGCTTTAAATACTGTTACCTATTGCTTGTTAGCTTATTACTGTTTGTATAGGCTTTGTTCTGATTTGCGATAGTCCGGCAAGGGCACTATTCGATACCGGAGCTTCGCACTCCTTTTTGTCCGAAGGTTTTATATCACGCACCAGGGTCCCTTCTTCGATGGCGAAGGACAAATTGGACGTGTTGCTACCGAATGGGTGTTCTATGGGTGCATACAGAGTATGTGCTGTAAGGGTTCACATTGGAAGTCAGGAGTTCGACTTGCTAGCGTCGTTGCTGCCGGTAGTAGAGTTCGACGTCATTTTCAGTATGGACTGGCTTTGGAAGCAAAAGGCTTATATTGATTGCAACCGTAAAGGGGTCAAGATGGGTTCTGGACGGGAGACAACGTTTGCGGGATTGAAGGGTTCGAGCAAGATGCTGATGTCTGCTCTTCAGGTGGTAAAGGCATTTCATGCTGGCGCAGAGCTGTTCTTCACATTGGTGGAGGTTGTAAAGCCTAAAGCCACTTTGGGTTGTATCCCAGTAGTATGTGAGTACACATAAGTGTTCCCGGACAATCTTCCTGGAGCCCCACCGCAGCGAGAGATCGATTTTACAATCGAGCTAGTGCCAGGTACTAAACCTGTGTCATGCTCTCCTTATAGGTTAGCGCCTAAGGAGATGGCAGAGCTAAAGGTTCAACTAGAAGAGTTGTTGGAGAAAGGTTATTTGCGTCCAAGTTCGTTGCCTTGGAGCGCACCAGTCCTCTTTGTTAAGAAGAAGGACGGAAGTTTGCGGCTGTGTATCGACTACAGAGAACTGAACAAGTTAACGGAAAAGAACAAATACCCGATCCCAAGGATTGATGATCTTTTTGATCAGTTTGTCGGGTCGTCGGTATATTCAAAGTTGGATCTGAAGTCCGGTTACTCTAAGCTGAGGATAAGGGAGAGTGATATCCCAAAGACAACGTTCAGAATAAGATATGTGCATTTTGAGTTTACGGTCATGCCGTTCGGGCTGACTAATGCGCCATCAGTATTCATGGATCTGATGAACAAAACTTTAAGGGAGTACCTAGACCATTTTGTGATCGTCTTTATTGCTGACATATTGGTGTACTCGCAGTGCGAAGAAGATCACTTCAAGCATCTGCATCTGGTTTTGGAGACACTGAGGAGGAACGAACTATACGCAAAGTTCTCTAAGTGCGAGTTTTGGTTATCCTCAGTGGTGTTCCTTGGTCACATAGTCAGTGGAGAAGGGATTGCGGTGGATCCGACGAAGATTATTGCGATACGAGAGTGGCCTGTGTTGTCTGCAATAGCGGAACTCCGGAGTTTTCTGGGGCTTGCCGGCTATTACAGGCACTTCGTAGAGAACTTCTCGTGGATAGCGTTACCTCTCACGACGTTGAAAAGGAAAGATCAGAAGTTTGTATGGACATAGGAGTGCGTGCAAGCATTCGAAGATTTGAAGAGTCGGTTGACCACGACGCCAGTGCTAAGTTCGCCGAGTGGGACCGAAGGCTTTGAGATCTACAGCGATGCGTCGGGCAGTGGTTTAGGCTGCGTGCTGCTGCAGCATGGCAGTGTTATTACGTATGGCTCGTGTCAGCTGAAAGTGCATGAAAGGAATTATCCAGTCCATGACTTGGAGTTAGTGTCCGTGATTTTTGCACTAAAGCTGTGGAGGAACTATTTTTACGGCGTAAAGGTCGATATTTACACCGACCACAAGAGCCTGAAATTCCTTCTAGATCAAAAAGATTTGAACATCAGGCAACGAAGATGGATGGAGTTCCTGGGGGACTATACGTTCAAAATTCATTATGTGCTCGGGAAAGGCAATGCAATTACGGATGCGTTGAGTCACAGGGCTCCCGCGCAAGCCAACTGGTTATCGATTTATGATGAGCGGCTGATTCAGGAGTTAGAGGCGTTAGAGATCTATTGTGTTGACAAGTAGACTAGCACCGAAGCATTATTGAACTAGATGGAAGTTCAGTATGACCTGACTGATCGGATTCAGCAGGCTATGGAATTGGATAGCAGCATAAAGGAGATCATGGATGCAGCTTCGGATGGGTCAAATTCCTAGTTTTCAGTTGAAGATGGACTGCTAAGGAAGGACAACCGTTTGTGCATCCCAAACGTTGGAAATCTACGGGCGGAGTTGATGTACGAGGCTCATCATACCAAGTACTCAATTCACCCAGGGAGCACGAAGATTTGTCGAGATCTAAAGAAGTTGCTCTGGTGGGCAGGACTCAAGAAGGATATGGCACTAGTCTTGGCTAAATGTCAGACTTGCGCCTTTGTGAAGGCAGAGTGTCAAAAGCCAGGGGGTTTCTTGAAATCTTTGCCTATTCCGGATTGGAAGTTCGACGACATTTCGATGGACTTTGTGTATGGCTTGCCAAGGACGCAGAAGGGAAACAACGTCATCTGGGTGATCGTAGATCGGTTAACAAAAGTTTCGTACTTCATTCCTCAAAGGAATGATGATTCTGTGGAGAAATTTGCAAAGTTTTATGTGGATAATATTTTGCGGCATCACGGTGTGCCCCGCAACATCATGAGTGATCGAGATGGGCGGTTCACATCCAATGATTGGAGGTTGGTGCAATAGGTGCTGGGAACTAAGTTGAAGTTCAGCATAGCCTTTCATCCGTAGACGGATGGTCAGACCGAGAGGGTCACCAAGACGATGGAAGATATGCTTTGCATATATGTCCTGGACTTCGGCAAGCAGTGGGAAGACCATCTGTATTTGGTGGAGTTTGCGTACAATAATTGCTACCAAGCAAGCATACAAATGGAGCCCTTCGAGGCCTTATATGGTATAAAGTGTTGCATGCCATTGTCGTGGCTAGAAACGGGTGAGGAAAGATTGTACAAAAAGCTAGAGGTGGAAAGCGCTACTTCAGTAGTACGAACCATTCGGGAGAGTTTGCTGATCGCTTAGGATAGACAAGCTAAATACTACAATGCTAAGCACCTGAACGTGGAGTTAGCGATTGGCGATTGTGTGTATTTGAAGATAAAGCCGTTCAAGGGTGTTTCACAGTACGACTCTTGAAGAAGCTGAGCACGAGGTACCTTGGACCATTTGAGGTTCTAGAGCGGATCAGTTAAGAGGCTTACCGTCTGAAGCTATCGGGGGAGTTAAGTGGTCTACATGACGTATTCCACATATCAGTGTTGCGGAAGGCGGTGCAAGAGCCTTCACAGGTGATCAGATTTGATCAAGTACCAATGGACGAAGGGTTGGTGACAAGGGTCAAGCCTGTTTGTATCAAAGACTTTAAAGTCAAGCGACTTCGTAACAAGGAGATCAGGATGGTCAAGGTCCGATCAGACAATTGCAATCGGGAGGAGCTCTCTTGGGAATGGGAGCAGACCATGTTGGAGGAGTACCCAGAGTTATTTCACTCAGGTACCGCTTTTGGATTTGTGTATCTTTCCTTTGGAAATTTCGTGGACAAAATTCTTTTAGGAGGGAGAGAGTTATAATGCCCCAAAACTCAAAAGAGTGATGGGTGGTGTTTTGAGCCAAATCTGGGATTTTGTAGAGGTGACACGGCCCGGGACACGGGCGTGTCCCAGGGCGTGTCATGCTCGGGTTCGACGATGGTCATATGGTCGTCGAAATTTCAGTCAGCGGTCGTTGGGGTAGTGAACACGACCTGAGACACAGGCGTATCCCAGGGCATGTCAGCCACTAAAAGATTTTCACTCAACGATCATTGAGTGAGGGCACACGGCATGAAACAAGGGCGTGTCAGTGGTCGTTTGCTGCTCGGGAAATTTGTGGGTTTGTGCTGAGGGAGCTACACGGCCTGGGACACAGGCGTGTCCCATGGCGTGTCTAACACACGGCATGTGACACGAGCATGTCACATTGCCGTGTCGTGCTTTGGACGTTCTGGTCCTGTGTCGATGGTGGCACATGCCCAGCTACACGGGCGTGTACTGGCTGACACGGTCATGTCAAGCCTGACACGGGCGTGTCGAGTGACCGTGTTCTTTTCGGGACATGACGGTTTTGGTGTTGATTGAGGAACACGGCCTTGGACACGGGCGTATCGCAAGCCGTGTTTGGCCCATGAAGTTTATTCCAGTCAGCGGTCGTCGGGGTTTTGGTGTCGATTGAGGAACACGGATCAGATCTTTCCATGCTAGGGTTAAGGCCGGGATTGAGTGTTTAAACCCTCATTTCTTTTGGTTCCACTCTCTCACTAACTTCTAGAGAGAAGGGAGAGCAAGGAGGAAGAAGGAAGAGAGATCTAGTTACCGGAGGAGATTCAGAGCGCCAAATCGCAAACCGAGCCCAGATCTGCGGAGGCAAGATCATCGCGGTGCTATTCATCCGCATTGTTTTCTATGGAGCCGAAGAGAAATGCTAGGGTAACGATTCTCATCTTGAGCATGTGAAGTTCTTCTTATTTTGCATGGGAAAACCCTCTCCCGCGAGTGTGCGGCGAGTTTGCGGTGTTCCTTGGGGCAGATATGTAAAGTCCCCCTTTTTTAGAGTCCGGAATCGTAGTACGGACATAAGCATGGTGTGTGAAGCCTACCCGGACATGTTGGTCTGGATCGGTGATGTTTTGCATTGCATGAGTAGCCAGAGAAGGTTCCGTGCCTTTGATTGTTTTCGGGTTTCTACTGGGTAGATTGCAGCAGGGATCCTTGGGGAGCCACCCCAAGGCGCTCCCATAAAACTGGGCGGAAACGCATTTCTGCCATCTTGGTGCCCTGGGAACCAACCTTGAACATAACTGGGTTATGTGCTTGTGTGAACAAATTTGGGATCCGGCGAAGCTTGGCCCTCACACTTGTCTTAAGATTGACAGTGCGGCATGAGCAACGGGCATGTGGAATCGGACCCGAGCTATGTGGTTTGGTGACAGATACCTGGAAAAGGGACTGGCCATTGGCATAGTCATGCGAGTCTTAGGCTTAGACCGAAAAAACTAAAAATGCTCACGAGATTTGTCATCCAAGGGATGGTGGTGAGACCGTTGTTATTACCGGGTCCACCGAGTTAGTGCCCTAAGAGCACGGGGTGTGTGGCCGTATGAGCCTACACCTGTGATGATTTGCTTATTCACTATTTTAGTTGCTATGCTAACAAGTGCAGGGAAGAAGGTTTGCCGCCCCGAGTTTGGGGGCAGAATCATTATAATTTGGTCAGCTTTAGCTGACCTTTATTCTTGTATGCCACCGTTACAGTGATTTGTGCTTGCAGGTGCTGCGGAGCCGAGCGGCAAATAGCGGGCCAAAGCCCAGGTTACTGAGGCAGCCCTCGAAGGCCTCGTTTGATTACTTATTTAAATCATGTCTGGCCGGCCTGCGAGACGAAGTTTATAAAACACTATTTATTTAAGTGAACTGTTGTAAGGCCATAAGGACAGTACATTTGTGTATTTTGTACTTCATTCCTACTGGGTTTTGTTAGTGGACATTCGTGCTTATGCTGGGTTCTTTCTCTTGCATCTTAATAAAATTTCTTCCGCTAGATGCTCTGTGTAGGACATGTGTATTGGTTGAATGGTTTCAAAGAGTAACCCACCAGTCTTTCCGTGGTATATGGCATCGGGCCCAAGCCGGACCTACTGCTAAATGCTATATGACAGATAGAGGTGTTACACCTTCAATTCTTGGGCACAGAAACCATGGCGGCCTTTTATACATCTTCATGAAAATAGGCTACTGCCGACGGTAATACTAGCGCCCAGCGGTAGGTTTGCGCACTTGTTGTGCCAGCTGTCGTCCAAATCTGGAATAATAATTAAAATGAATATTTGTCGTTTCATCATTTCTAGCGCTCCGCAGTTACAGCTACCGTCGTGCGGTAATATAGGACACAAAGATTCAAAAATAGTGCGTCGATATTCGTCGAGCGGATAGCTCGACACGGTAACTGCTATCGCCTGGCGGTAGGTTGTTTCTCGAGAAATCCTGCTTGAGGTTCGTCGAGAGATATTGGTCTAGTGGCTAGCATGGCGCGGTAACTGCTATCGTATGATGGTAGGTTGTTTCTCAAGAAATCCTGTTTGACATTCATCGAGAGATATTCATCGAGCGGCTAGCACGGCGCGGTAACTGGTATCGCCTGGCAGTAGTTTTTTTCTCAAGAAATCCTGCTGGACGTTCATCGAGAGCTTTTCGTTGAGCGGCTAGCGCAGTGTTGTAACAGCTATCGCCTGGCGCTAATTTCCCGAGATCCAGGCCAAATTATTTCCTTGTGTTAGCCCGTACAGTAGGACTAGCGCGGGGCGGTAGTTTCCCGAGAGCTGTCTAATTTATCCACGACTACCACTCGGCGGTAACATCTACCGCTCGGTGTTAGTGTCCATAGCAATATTTTTCTTCTTTGCTTGCACCTGTCAACCTGCACACTCTATCAACAGAAGACATGATCAAATTCAACCTGGGAGTTGATATTCTCAAACACAGGGAATGTGAAACAGCAGTTCCAATATATCTATGTCTAGAAGCATTAAGTTAAGCCAGTTAACTCAACGCCATACTAATTGATGAGTATAAAAATATACAATTTTGTATCATATTAAATTTGCATATTTATAAATAAAAACTTAGTTTTGATATATAAAAACTAACTATTTTAATTATATTGTATTTTTTATGTTTTAAATTTATTTTCTAAGTTTTTATAAAAAATTTATATTTTTACTTAGGTCACGCCCCTAGGTCACGCCCGTGACCTAGGGCGTGACAGCCCTTTTTAATCTTTTTTCCTGTTTTTGTCCAAGGAAAATCGAGGAATAGCTGAACATGCCCAGTGAACACACCCGTGACAAAGGAGACACGCCCGTGACCTAGTGAAGTTCTATCAAGAAATCCAGCAAGCTGACGCGCTGTCGCAACGCCCCGTACCGCCTGATGAATCAGATGCATGACACGCCCGTGACATCTTAAGACACGCCCGTGACCGGACCAAATTCTATCCGAATTTCCAACCCGCTCGACACCTGTCCCGACAGGCTGGATGTCATACCCATGACCCTGTCATGCCCTACCCGACACGCCCGTGTCTGGGGGCGTGTCACTTGAAATTTTTTCCTATAAATAGGTAGGCAGGGCTGAGTGAAATTATTCGAACACCTGCAGCTTCCTTAAGAACTGTTAGGACTCCCCAGCTCTCTGACAAGGAACTGGTAGTAGCTTTCAAGTATTCTCAAGTTCTGTAAGTTGTAATATTTTCAGCTTTATTTTCAGCTTTTCAGAAAGTTGTAATAATTTTTCGTACTTTATAAAATAGACTCATTCAATTTTAATTCTGAGTACTTTACTGCTTTATTTTCAGTTTTTACTTTCCTTTTTTTCATACTATCCCGAATGAAAGGCGAAGCTCTGCTTATGTCCTGGATTAAGATAGTGTGAAACTGTTTTCAAAATTATTTTCGAAACCTTATTCTTTCATACTATCCTGAAAGAAGGGTGAGGCGAAAGCCTATGACCTGGATTAAGATAGTGCGGAAGCTCTGCAAAATTTTACTACCCTATCTCAAAAACAAAGGTGAAGCGAAAGCTTAAATCCTAGATTTAGATAGATAGGTAGATATTATTTTCTGTACTTTATACCGCCCCCATCCTGAGAAGAGGCTAAGAACCCTTAGCAATTGGTTAAGATGAGCTCTAGGCTGGATACTATTTTCAACTATTTCAACTCTACTTTCTAGTTATTCTTACTAGGGTTTTCTATTAATTGATCATATACCAGGTGACGAGACACTATGTTTACGTTAACCCTTTTAAACGCAAGCCTTCCCGGTCATACTTTCGAGTCAGTGATGCAACCAAAGGGACCCTCTCGTGAAGTTAGATAATTAAGAAATAAAGTTGTTCTTTAATAGCTGAATTAATATTCTCTCAAAGTAATTCTGAAATCGAGGACTAGTTTCTAAGTCCCTATCTTAATAAAATCACGTATATATATATTTCTATCTTTAGTTTTTTAATTATAAACTCCACTCCGTTCGTTCGATAAAATAATAGTCCGTTCTAAAAAGTAGAATAATTAACACCGATCCCAGGAAAAATACGACCTTGATATATTCTACAAAATATTGTACTCCTATGCGATAGGTACTCTTGCCTTAATCCACAGGATATAAGTAAGTAAAAAAAAGAGATAGACTTATATACGTAAAAGATTATATAAAACCAAATCTATCTTCTTTAAAACAAACTTAACTTATCAAGCTTTTTGGCGCCGTTGCCGGGGATTAGTTTATATGTGTTAATATTTGAAAATAAACGAACGCAATTAATTTTATCTTTTCTTTTTCTTGTTATTTAAAAACCTTAGTTATTTAAAAAATAAAACAAACATAAAATTCTCTGAATTAAAAACTTTATTTTTATAAAACCTAACTTTTTTTTAACAAGTTTATTAACGACTAACAAATAAATAAATAAATAAAAACCTAACCTACTATTTTAACATATTTTATATAAAACTTTAAAAAATAAAAAGTAGTTTATAATAAAAAACCTGCTTTTATTATAAAACTTCTTTTATAGAAAACTTATTCTATATAAAAAACCTGTTTTTAGTTATTTTCCGTTTTACGTCTTTTTGTGTGTTTGTATTTATTTTTAACTTAGTTTTTTTTTCCTATTTTTGTTTTTATACAAAAAGTCTTTTGTTTAGTGTATGACCCGCAGAACTCCATCTGATTTAACTCTTGAACTTGATCCGGAAATCGATCGCACCTTTCGCAGGCGCCTCCGATCTCTGAATCAAGAGCTTGTCTTAAATCTGGAAGAGTCCGTAGGCACCGCACACGTTCAAGAAATGGCAGCAGAGCAACAACAAATGCCAGAGGTGGTCCCCCAAAGGACCATGTCTTATTATGCACGACCTAATTTAGATGACACCGGGTCTAGTATCGTTCGTCCACCAATTGCTAATAATAACTTCGAGATTAAATCGAGTATAATCCAAATGATTCAAAATTCCGTTCAATTCGATGGATTGCCCGACGAAGATCCAAACACGCACTTATGCAACTTCTTAGAAATATGCGACACATTTAAGATAAATGGTGTCACTGATGATGACATCCGTCTTCGCCTATTTCCTTTTTCATTATGAACGAAAGCCAAAAAGTGGCTAGGTTCTCTCCCTAGAGGATCTATTACCACTTGGGCTGAAATGACCGAAAAATTCCTTATAAAGTATTTTCCACCTGCAAAAACCGCACGTCTGCGTGCGGATATTTCTTCCTTTGTACAAGGCGAGTCCGAGTCTCTTTATGAGACTTGGGAATGTTTTAAGGAATATCTACGTCGGTGTCCACATCACGCACTGCCAACTTGCCTCCAGGTACAAATATTTTATAATGGTTTGAATATTCAAACCAGACAAGCCATTGATGCTGCCGCTGGGGGCACGCTTAATAATAAAACCCCCGAGGCCGCTCAAACCCTCTTTGAGGAAATGGCCATGAACGCGTACCACTTGAACGTGCCAAGGTCACGCCCTAAACAAGCTGGGATTTATGAGCTCGACACTTCTTATACTTTAGCACTCCAAGTAGAAAATTTAACTAAACAATTGGCAGGAATATTTGCTTCCTCCACCACAACTACTTGGAATCCGAATAATAATGTAATTGAAGAAATCGATTATATGGGGAACTCTTATAGACCTTACTATAATCCTAATATGAACTTAAATAATAATTCTTATAATCCAGGATATAGGAACCATCCTAATTTTTCGTGGAGCAACCCCAATAATGCTCAATGCCCTCCGATTGCAAATCCAAGTGGATTTGCACCGCAACCCCCACAACAACAAACACCACCACCACAACCGAACCAATTTAGGCAAACCCCGATAGAAGACATATTTACGAAATATGTCAGTATCAATGAGTCCAATATCCGGAACCTCACCGGATCAATTTAAAACTTAGAAACACAAATTGGACAAATATCCAAAATACTATCGGAACGCCAACCTGGTAATTTGCCAGAAAAACGGAACCAAATCCGCGGAATATTGGCCATTCCAGTAACCCACCAAGTTGACAAGCGGTCAAACTACGAAGTGGCAGGGAGCTACCACCACCCGTTAGGGTAGAAAAAGAAGCTAAGGTTAGTCTTCCTACACCACTTCCCATTATGACTCTGCCTCCTCAACCCCCACGAATTTCTTCCCTACATGTTGTTTTACCTTATCCATCTAAATTAAAAGATGAGCGAGAAGATGAATAATATAAATTTTTTCTAAAAATGCTAAAACAAATTCAAATCAATATACCTTTCTGCGAGGCAATTGCACAGATGCCTAAATACGCAAAATATTTAAAAGCATTATTTTCTAATAAAAAGAAACTCGAAGATATTTCGAGAGTTTTCCTTAACGCCGAATGTTCAGCCGTTTTATTACATAAATTACCCCCAAAATTAAACGATCCGGGACGATTTTCCATCCCGTGTCTCTTCGGTAATCTATTAATAAAAGATGCGTTAGTAGATTTAGGTGCCAGCATAAATTTAATGCCCTACTTGTTCTTTAAGAAACTAGGATTAGGTAACCCCAGCCCAACGAAAATGACCATCCAATTAGCAGATCGTTCTATTGAATATCCAATAGGGATAGTAGAGGATGTTCTGGTCAAAATAGACAAGTTTATCTTCCCGGTAGACTTTGTTATACTTGACATAGAGGAAGACGCCGATGTTCCCATAATTCTCGGTCGTCCTTTTCTCGCAACCTCTTGCGCGATAATAGACGTATGTAACGGTATACTTCTCTTACGAGTAGGAGATGACGAGGTTACTATCGATATAGATCCCTCTATGAAAAATACTTTAATAAATTACGATTCCTGCTATCTTGCGGAAGCCTCTTTTGAGAAAAATCGTTTTCCCTATTCTGATTTACTTTCAATAACTGTAGAAGACTCGGACTTGGCAGACTTTCCCCTTTCACAAGAGATGCCTACCGATGACCCTTTAGAACCTTTTATATCCTTAACTTCTATAACTCTAAAAACTCCAACTTCCAATGAAAAACCACCAACCCTCGAGATGAAAACACTTCCTGTACATTTAAAATATGTTTTCCTTGAAGCCGAATCTAAACTCCCTGTTATCATTTCTGCCGAATTAAATGATAAGAAAACGTCTGAGTTCATAGAAGTGTTAAAACAACATCGCCATGCATTAGCATGGAAAATTTCTGATATCCAAGGACTCAACCCATCTTTTTGTACGCATAAAATATTTTTGGAAGATAACCCTCGTAAATCTATTCAGCCCCAACGACGCTTAAATCCGAATATGAAGGATGTCGTAAAAGATGAAGTAATGAATTATTAGACGCAGGAATTATCTATCCAATCTCAGATAACACATGGGTTAGTCCCGTACAAGTCGTCCCTAAGAAGGGCGGTATAACGGTGGTGCTAAACGCTAATAATGAACTAATTCCAACACGTACTGTTACGGGTTGGAGGATGTGCATCGACTATCGAAAATTAAATGATGCAACCCGTAAAGATCACTTTACACTACCGTTTATAGATCAAATATTAGAGCGACTCTCGGGTCACACATATTATTGTTTTCTCGATGGTTATTCAGGGTATTCACAAATTCCTATAGCCCCTAAAGACCAAGAGAAAACTATATTCACTTGCCCCTTTGGTACTTTCGCCTATAGGCGAATGCCGTTTGGACTTTATAATGCGCCAGCTACATTTCAAAGATGTATGCTAGCTATTTTCGGCAAGTTAGTAGAGGACGTTATGGAAGTATTTATGGATTATTTCTCCGTATTTGGAGACTCATTCCATAGTGTTTAGATAACCTCGCTCATGTTCTTCAACGCTGTGAAGACACGAATTTAGTGTTGAACTGGGAGAAATGCCATTTTATGTTCCGCGAAGGTTTAGTTCTCGGTCATAAAATTTCTTCCCAGGGAATCGAGGTAGATAAGGCCAAAATAGAAATAATTGAAAAACTTCCTCCTCCAACAAATGTAAAATCTATTCGAAATTTCTTAGGCCATGCAGGTTTCTATAGACGGTTCATTCAAAATTTTTCTAAAATAACAAAACCGTTAACTCATTTATTAGAAAAAGAAGCCCTATTTATATTTGATAGTGAATGCTTAGTAGCATTCAATATTATTAAAGACAAACTTATCAACTCTCCTATTTTAGTAGCCCCAGACGGGTCCTTTCCTTTTGAGATCATGTGTGATGCGAGTGATTATGCGGTAGGAGCTGTCTTAGGACAACGAGTAGACAAATATTTTCATCCTATCTATTATGCAAGTAAAACTCTCACATCCACACAAACCAATTACACGACCACGGAAAAGGAACTATTGGCGATTGTATTTGCATTTATTAAGTTTAGATCTTATATTACCCTATCGAAAGTTATAGTTTTTACAGATCATTCTGCTTTAAAATATTTACTAACAAAGGCAGATGCAAAACCCCGTTTATTACGTTGGATTCTCTTATTACAAGAATTTGATTTAGAGATCCGAGATAAGAAAGGCGCAGAGAATTTGGTAGCCGATCATCTTTCTCGACTAGAGAATGCTGTAACAGATATACTCGTGGAAGCCGACATCAAAGATAAATTCCCTGAAGAAAGTCTCCTCGCTCTCGAAAAGGTAACAAACTCTTCTAATCCTTGGTTTGCAGATTTGGCTAACTATTTAGTAGCCCGAGTCCTTCCAAAAGCTTTTACAATTCTAGAAAAGAAGAAATTCTTTTCTGACTTGAAAAACTACTTTTGGGAAGACCCGTATTTATTCTGAGTCTGTGCCGACCAAGTAATTAGAAGATGTATTTCGAACGAGGAAGGACTAAAAGTACTACGACACTGCCATGAAGGACCGACCGACGGACATTATCAATCCAACCGGACTGCACGTAAAGCCCTTAAAGCAGGATTCTTTTGGCCTACTTTATTCAAGGATGCTCAAAAATTGGTAAGCGTTTGCAACCGCTGCCAACGATCAGGTAACATTTCCCGTCGGGACGAAATACCCCAAAACTTTTACTTAGAATGTGAAATTTTTGATCTGTGGGGCATAGATTTTGTAGGCCCTTTACCTCCTTCTTTTAAAAATCGTTATATCTTAGTAGCGGTCGATTACGTTTCACGGTGGGCTGAAGCGCAAGCTCTACCCACCGCTGACTCGAGAGTCGTCGTTAAATTTCTGAAAACCTTATTTTCACATTTTGGCACGCCTAGGGATATAGTTAGCGATCGAGGTACTCATTTTTGTAACACCCAGATGGCTAAAGTGTTAGCCAAATATGGAGTTACTCATAAACTCGCTACCGCTTATCACCCCCAAACAAGCGGCCAAGTGGAGGTAGTCAATAGAGAACTAAAGCGCATATTAGAAAAGACTGTTGATACCAATCGAAAAGATTGGTCCCTCAAATTAGATGATGCACTTTGGGCCTACCGTACAACATTCAAAACTGCGATCGCTTGTACACCTTATCGTTTAGTATATGGAAAGGCATGTCACCTACCTATAGAATTAGAACATCGCGCATACTGGGCGCTAAAATTTCTAAACTTAGATACAAACTTAGCCGCCGAACAACGTAAATTTCAACTCAATGGACTTGAGGAATGGCGTGCAAACGCCTATGAAAATAGTAAATTTTATAAAGAGCGATCGAAGTTTTATCATGATAGGAAAATTAAATTTCCAATATCTTTTTCACCAGGTGATCATGTCCTACTATATAACTCACGCCTTAAATTATTTCCAGGAAAATTAAAATCCCGATGGACCGGACCCTATACTGTTAAACAAACCTAGCCATATGGGACCATTCTTATTTCTCACCCTGAACTCGGAACTTTCAAAGTAAACGGGCACCGTTTAAAACTATATTTTACTGGGGACCCTTTTCAAAAAGAACTTGAAACCCTAACACTACTCCATAACTTCAAAATATAAATTCACCTGTATATTTTCATCTTTTATGCTTTTGTATATTCTGTACATATTTTTCACTTCATACCTATGCCTAACATAAGTATGGGGGTGCTTTTAGCTGCAATTGTTTTTATCACTTATATGTTTTAAATAAAAGCATTGTTTATTTTAGTACTCATTTCAAAACAAGTCAAAATTTTCAAAACCCTACTATGTATATATATTCCAAAAATCTGAGTTGATCAAAAATGCAAAATATTCAATTTTCAAATTTACTACTCCTTCTCATAACTAGATAGATATAAATATCCGGAATAAATTTGTAATCTCTACCTTATAAAAATTCATTATAATCAGAGTTAGTTTTTTAGCAAGGCTGCTTTAATATATCAAAAATACATATATATACAATAGAAGCAAAACATATTATGTTCACCAAATAATTTTAGACTGTATTTATCATTACTCCAATCTTGTTAAAATATAGAAAATATCAAGCTATTTCCATTGCTCTCAAAATCTTTTATCAAAATTATTTTTACAACCCCCTACCTACTATTTCGCTTGGCATGTTTCTTTACGCACGCAAGCATCTAGGAGTATGTGCTCCTAGAAAAGAAAAGATCTTATGTCCATGGGAATAAAAAAATTCCGTAAACATAGGCATCCAATAAATGTTAAAAGACCATATGAAATGGAGTATGTGCTGCTAAACATATGCATTGGATTAATTCAAAGTTCAATTCTGCAAAGTTTTTTTTTCTATTTTGGAAAATATTTTCCTAAAATAGTTGTAACAATGCATGAATTTGAGAAAAAAAAGGGTGAGAGGATAAAATTCATCACCTCCTACATTCAAAGCCTCTGTATGGGCAAAACCACCAAGTTGATATCCCCTAAAACCACTACAAAATTGAATTAATTTTGCTTAAAATTTTGAGAGAGCATACTTAATAGGTTGTAATTTTTCAACATATCTCATGCAAGATATAGTAGTCATAAAGCCAATCTATCTTTGTGATATTTGATTTTAATATATGCTTACTATTTGTTTTCAAAAACTTTTTATGGCTATAAATTCTAACTCTGGTATCAATGATATATACATGATAGCATGTAAACTCTTTATTCACCTGATGTTTATACCTATTTTATCTTGAAGAAATAATTTGATAGTAAATAGAAATTTTCATAAACTTGTAAATATACTCAACTCTATATTTGCTCTGGAATAACAAAATCTAAGTATGGGGGTATTTGATGAGTATAAAAATATACAATTTTGTATCGTATTAAATTTGTATATTTATAAATAAAACCTTAGTTTTGATATATAAAAACTAACTATTTTAATTATATTGTATTTTTTATGTTTAAAATTTATTTTCTAAGTTTTTATAAAATTTTTATATTTTTACTTAGGTCACGCCCCTAGGTCACGCCCGTGACCTAGGGCGTGACAGCCCTTTTTAATCTTTTTTCCTGTTTCTGTTTCTGTCCAAGGAAAATCGAGGAATAGCTGAACACGCCCAGTGAACACGCCCGTGACAAAGGAGATACGCTCGTGACCTAGTGAAGTTCTATCCAGAAATCCAGCAAGCTGCCGCGCTGTCGCCACGCCCCGTACCGCCTGATGAATCAGATGCATGACACGCCCGTGACATCTTCAGACACGCCCGTGACCGGCCCAAATTCTATCCGAATTTCCAACCCGCTCGACACCTGTCCTGACAGGCTGGAAGTCACACCCGTGACCCTGTCACGCCCTACCCGACACGTCCGTGTCAGGGGGCGTGTCACTTGAAATTTTTTCCTATAAATAGATGGGCAGGGCTGAGTGAAATTATTCAAACACCTGCAGCTTCCTTAAGAACTGTTAGGACTCCCCAGCTCTCTGACAAGGAACTGGTAGCAGCTTTCAAGTATTCTAAAGTTCTGTAAGTTGTAATATTTTCAACTTTATTTTCAGCTTTTTAGAAAGTTGTAATAATTTTTCGGACTTTATAAAATAGACTCTTTCAATTTTAATTCTGAGTACTTTACTGCTTTATTTTCAGTTTTTACTTTCCTTTTTTTCATACTATCCCGAATGAAAGGCGAAGCTCTGCTTATGTCCTGGATTAAGATAGTGTGAAACTGTTTTCAAAATTATTTTCGAAACCTTATTCTTTCATACTATCCTGAATGAAGGGTGAGGCGAAAGCCTATGACCTGGATTAAGATAGTGCGGAAGCTCTGCAAAATTTTACTACCCTATCTCAAAAACAAAGGTGAAGCGAAAGCTAAAATCCTGGATTTAGATAGATAGGTAGATATTATTTCTGTACTTTATACCGCCCCCATCCTGAGAAGAGTCTAAGAACCCTTAGCACTTGGTCAAGATGAGCTCTGGACTGGATACTATTTTCAACTATTTTAACTCTACTTTCTAGTTATTCTAACTAGGGTTTTCTGTTAATTGATCATATACCAGGTGACGAGACACTACGTTTACGTTAACCCGTTTAAACGCAAGCCTTCCCGATCGTACTTTTGAGTCAGTGATGCAACCAAAGGGACCCTCTCGTGAAGTTAGATAATTAAGAAATAAAGTTGTTCTTTAATAGCTGAATTAATATTCTCTCAAAGTAATTCTGAAACCGAGGACTAGTTTCTAAGTCCCTATCTTAATAAAATCACGTATATATATTTTTCTATCTTTAGTTTTTTAATTATAAACTCCACTCCGTTCGTTCGATAAAATAATAGTCCGTTCTAAAAAGTAGAATAATTAACACCGATCCCAGGAAAAATACGACCTTGATATTTTCTACAAAATACTGTACTCCTATGCGATAGGTACTCTTGTCTTAATCCACAAGATATAAGTAAGTAAAAAAAAAAGAGATAGTCTTATATACGTAAAAGATTATATAAAACCAAATCTATCTTCTTTAAAACAAACTTTACTTATCACTAATTCTGTCAACACCATAGAAGATAGACTTGAAAATTCGTCTGAGTCCACAGACGTTGAGTGAAGCAAGTTCACTCAACGCCAGATGACAGAAAGTGTTGAGTCAAGCTATAGTAGTTGCAGCCAAGTACACAAGTTTTTAGTTATGTCAACGCTCTCAACGCCAAGGTTGATCAAGAAGCAGAAAATAATCTAAGGCAAAAAGTGTTGAGTGATGAAGCTACACTCAATGCTCTCAACGCTTAGGATGTAGAAAGAGCAAAAAGCTAAGTTAAGTATAAAAGCGTTGAGTGAAGGAAATTCACTCAACGCCACTCAACAACAAGGAAGCTCTAGAATGACTTAGTATATAATCATTGAGTGAAGGTCATTCACTCAACGCCTGAGTAGATTATGAGAATTTGGCCAAGTCCACAAAGGGGTGAAGTCAGCAAAAGTCAACAAAGTCAATGCATTTCAAAATAGTTGCGGGAAAGCTGCAAAATAGCGTTAATGGCGTCGATGGACAACTGGTTGTCTTCTTATGTAAAAGGAAGGTGATATTACAACAATTAAGGTTGGGCCCACACAAAAAAGAGCCGTTGATCAATGTACAATAAAAGGGGGAGGATTGGCTGAGTCGACGACATCAATTAGGGTTTTCTGTTTACATATTCTTACGGCTGAACAACGTCTTCTTCCTCGCCTTCTTGTCGAGCCTGAAGAAGAAGTTCAGATCAGTGAACCTGAAAGGAAATCGAGATAGCTGAAGCAATTCTCATCTATGACAGTAAGGTAAGAATAGTGAGTCTAAGTAACTTCTAGCACAAGCCGTCCATTACTGAAGATCAACTATCATGCTGGTGAGAAGAAGCTTGGGCTGAGATAATCTCTATCCAGGAATGGCAGACACAGAGAAAATCCTATGGTGTCAAAATCAACATATTCATTTGTTGATGCGCAGAAATGGAGAGGGGGATTGCGGGAACCAGCAGCTAACAGGTGTGTTCGATCTCACAAGCGAGGTGATTAAAGAAGGAGGTTGCGGGAAAAAGCTTCTGAGTGATCGAGAGTGGAGCAAGCATGTTAGGTTCATTGGAAAATGTGTACAAGATTTGGAGAAGCCTCACTTAACTCATTGACATTCATCAATGTGTATTTGATGGTATTTTAAGTTACTTTGTGAAGGTTAAGAAATTGCAAAGGAAATGTTTGAAGTACAAGTGTCGACACTTGTAGAAAGCTGTGTCGACACTAGAAGACAGATAGCGTCGACACACAGGACTTGTGTTGACACACAAAAAATCTATCAACAACAATTGTGTCGACACACAGGACTAGTTTTGACACACATCTGGATTATGTCTACAATAATTATGTCGACACACATGACTTGTGTCGATACATTCCAGAACTCAATCAAGACCAGAAGCTGTGTCGACACACAAGAGTTGTGTCAACCCATTCCAAAACTCAATCAAGACCAGAAGCCGTGTCGACACACAGGACTTGTGTCGACACATTCCAGAACTCAATCAAGACTAGAAGCTGCGTCGACACACAGGACTTGTGTCGACACATTATACAGAAGCCATGTCAAGAAGCTATGCCGACACTATGGGAGCTGTGTCGATTTAACTAGGGATTGTGTCGACACTTAATCTATTTGTGTCGACACATATGAAGCAATGACTCGACACTTTGCTGACTGAGACAAAGACTCATGGAATGACTGGTGACTTGGCAGGTGTCATGATAACTAAGGCTGTTGCAAGTGTCAGAGTTGTTAGAAGTTTGTTATAAACCGGATCAGTCGGTAACCTTGGAGAAAGTCTATATAAAGATTTATTCTATCATCTGATAGAGAAGAGAACTTTTTGGGAAACAAAAAGGACAGAGAGCTGGAAGTATCCAAGTGAAGAAAGAGACAATCATCAGCAAGTCTCAAAGATCAAATCAAGATCAAGTTTGCAAGGAGAATTCAGATTAAATTCTGAAGAGAAGAAGGAAGCTGATTGAAGATCAACTTCAAGAAGATCAACCTTACTTTGTTCAGATTCAAGAAGCTTTGAAGAAAGCTACGACAGGTTGAAACTAAAAGTTGTCAGATCTATCAAGAACTGACCAAGAAATCTTCTACCCTTTCTCTCTCTACTTGGGTGAAGGTTTCATACATCTTATTATCATTTAACTGTAGGGTCTTTTATAGATCTGAGTTGTAGGCTTGGGTAAAGGCTGAGGTAGGGCTGTGTGCCTGAGGTAGGAGAGTTGTCTCTCTGAGTTGTAAGCCTAAATCTATTAAGGCTGAGGTAGGGCAAGGGCTTGAGGTAAGAGTGCAGATTCACTCTGAGTTGTAGGAACCATCTTAGGGTTCTGAGCTGTAAGATCTGAGGATCTGAGAAAGAAAAAGGGAGTTAGGCCGAATTTAGTTTACTGCTAGATAGGCGAAGGGGGAAGTGGATGTACCCATCATTTGGGGAACCCCTATAAATCTGTGTGCATTCTGTTATTGGCTGTGGTAATTTAAATGCATTGATGTGATAGTTACTGATGATATAAACTAACTTGCATGAGTTATCTTCCTGAGTATTAAAATAGAATTGAACCTATTCACCCCCCACCTTCTAGCTGTTTAGGACATCTTGAAACCAATTCTTTCAAGTGGTATCAGAGGGAGGTTGCTCAAAAAAATTAGACTTAACAGTCTGAGCTGATCTCCAAGGCATAAATAAGTTAGTCAAAATGGGTTCAGGAGAAAATCACAAGAAACTTGGATCCATGAAGCTACCTATTTGCAGGAAAGAAATTTTTTGTATATGGAAGGAGAGGATCAGATTGTTTATGGAAGCATCTGATCCAAGAATCTATATTACAGTTCAAGAAGGGCCATTTATTGCAATGTAAATCTCAGTTCTTGATGCAAATCTCAGGACACCAAAAGTTTATTCTTAAATGTTCAAGAATGAGATCATCTTAGCTACCATGGATAAAAGATCACAGAATATAATAGTCAGTGCTATAGATGACTCAACTTTCCAAAACATGATTCACTGCAAAACCTCCAAAGAGATGTGGGACACCTTGATTGTCTACATGGAGGGATCAAAATAAGTGAGATAAGACAGGAAATCTATGCTTAATCAGGAATATGAAAGTTTTAGACAAGGAAAAACTGACAGCATTACTGAGTGCTACAAGAAGTTCTTCAGAATTATCAATCAACTGATGTCATATGGAAGAGTTTTCAGCACATATGAACTAAACGATAAATTTCATAGATCCCTAACCAAGGACTGGGAAACCAAGATATGTGCAATCAGGGAGGTGGCCAGACTTACAGAAATTTCTCCTTCTATTCTATTTGGAAAACTGCTATCATATGAAATGCAGCTTATGGTCAGAAAAGAGGAAGAGAAAAATAATAAGGTTAAACACAGAGAAAAGTCTATTGCCTTCAAGGCTAAAGCCACAAGAAAAGTCAGGAGGATGTCTCCATCTTCTCCTAAGAAAGCTGCTGAAGTTGTCTCGGAAAGTTCTGACAATCACACATCAGAAAGCCATAATTCTGATGAGGACTTTGCTGCCTTCACAAGGCAATTTCAAAGATTCTTAAAGCTAAAATAGTGGAGATCCAAGCCATCCTCCTCACAGTCCAAGGATGATTATTATTAGAACAGGAAATCATCTAGAAAGGACAGGTATGGCACTAAACCTTGCAAATCAACTTCAACTAAGATTGTTTGCTATTGTTGCAACAGACCTGGACATATAGTTACTGAGTGTCCTGACAAAAGAAAGTAATCTTCTGACAAAAAGAAACCTCAATACAAGAGAAAGAAGGAGAAATCCTTTTTTGCTAAGAAACAAAAAAGTTGGACAAATTCCTCAACATCAGATTCTGATGCTGAAGCTTAAGCTGAAGCATACATTGATCTATTTACAACTGAAGAGGATTCAGAAGAGAACGCGTTTTTGCAGATGCTGGATTCAATAAATAAGAATGAAGATAATCATTGCAAATGGCTGATGGCCATGGCTGATGAAGATTACTGCCAGGATTAGCCTGGCCCCAGTAAGGTAAACAACCTATCTGCAGATTCTGATTATTACACTAAATCAGAATAAGAAGCATTTGCATCAAAAGATGTGGATGGATCTGAATCTGAAGGAGATGTTCATCAACTCATTGATGAATATGGTGACTTGTTGTATGCACTTAAGAGAAGCAAAAACCATGTCAAAAGTCAGATTAAGGAAATTGCTGCACTTAAGTTGATTGTATCTGATTCAAAAAAATTGATAGAACAGAAGATGAATGAGATTGCCAAGCTGAAAAATATAACATTTATTCAGATGGGTATACTGACATTCAAGAATGATCAAATCAAAAGTCTGGAAGAAAGACTTCAGAAAGAGAAGGATCTGGTGGCTAGATTATCTAAGCCAAAATCAGTCTTACCCTTGATTGATACCTTCATTACTCAAAAGGGTAAGATAGGTTTTGGCTTTATGGGAAATGCAAGGGCTGCACATTCCAAAAGAAAAGGCAAAACCCCAGTTCAGTCATTGGTCTTCAAACCCCCTATCTCATTCAGGAATGTTTTGAAGCCAACTAACAGATTTGATCATGATATCACACATGGTCATCATGAGTATTAGTGGTTGATGCTCCAGCCCCAGCTCCAAAGAAAAGGACCACTCAACTTACAGTTTTAAAGACTGCTGACAGCAATGCTGTTAAAACTGTATTGAAAAGAAGATATAATAGATATGAGTGCTGGTGTTGTGGCAAGGTGGGACATTATACCATAGACTGTTGGTACAACACAACTGTCAGGAAGAATGTCATCTTACCTGTCAGTAAGACTGCTGGTCAGTTTGATAGGTTTCAGTCAAACCTGAACCTAGAACCCAATAGTTATTGGGGTTCTAAGGTTAATTAATTTTATTTGATGCATGTGAGTCCAAGTCGCCATACTCCTATATGGTACTTGGACAGTGGATGTTCCAGGCACATGACTGGAACCAGGAGAATGTTGAATGGCTACTCTCCTATACAGAATGGACCCAAAGTAATCTTTGGTGGATCTGAAAAAGGAGTTATCAAAGGGTTTGGTAACATTTCTAACAGTTCTATTTCTATCACCCAAGTAGCTTATGTGAAGGGTCCGAAATATAACCTGATAAGTATAAGCCAATTAAGTGATCTTGGTTATGACACTTCATTTATTAAGAATGGGTATCAGATAAAATGTAAAAGTGATCAACAGGTTATCTTGTCTGGTTATAGAAAAGGAAATGTTTATTGCCTAGACTTAGTAAGTAAGAAGAATGATTCTCCTGTTTGTCTTGTTGCTGATCGGAAAGCCTCTCATTATGTCAAATGGCACAAGATGCTAGCTCATCTTAAATACAAGACTATTGGATAGCTCTTTAGTAAAGAGTTAGTGAGGAATGGTCCGCAAGTTAAGTGCATTAAGGGTGGCATATGCTCAGCTTGTCAAAAAGGCAAGCAGATCAAATCCTCCTTTCACAGTCTTGATACCAAATGCTCAGTGAGGTGTCTATACCTTTTGCATATAGATCTATTTGGTCCTATGACAGTTCATAGTCTAGGTAGGAAAGTCTATATCTTTGTGGTTGTGGATTACTGTTCTAGATTTACATGGGTTTTCTTCTTGAGGAAGAAATCTGAAACTCCAACCATCTTCCACAATTTTGTTAAACAAATTATGAATGAACTAAATAATTCAGTGGTCAAAATCACAAGTGACCATGGAATTGAATTTCAGTCTGAAAGTATGACAAACTTGTGTGAAGAATTTGGGATTCATCAAGAATTCTCCTCACGTAGAACTCCTCAGCAAAATGGTATTGCTAAAAGAAAGAATAGGACACTCATTGAGGCTGGAAGAATACTACTAAGTGACACTTCACTCCCATAATATTTTTGGGCTGAGGCAGTAAATACTGCATGTAATGTTCTCAATAGAGCATCCATAACCAAAAGCCTGAAGAAGACAACCTATGAGATTATGAAAGGCAGAAAACCAAGTATATCCTATTTTAGGATCTTTGGTAGCAAGTGCTATGTACTTAACAATGGCAAGACTTACCTAACTAAGTTTGCTACCAAATCCCAAGATGGGATATTTGTTGGGTACAGTAACACGAGTAAGGCATACAGGGTCTACAACTTGACTACACAAGTTGTAGAAGAGTCTGTTCATGTAGTGTTTGATGAATCTAAGCTTATTAACTATGAGTTGTCAAGCAATTCTTGTAGTTCTACAGGTTTAAAAGAAAAGCTGGATATGCTAACTATTAGAGAAGGCCAGACTGCAAGGCAGAATGAAGAAAATGATGGCTGCTATCCAGGGGGAGTACAAGACCCACTAGATGCTGATGAAGACTATAAAGTACAACATGATGGTGAGATTGAAGAAGCTCAACTTGTAGACAGATTGACTCTAGCAATTAGACATCTAAAGGATCATCCAACACACCAAATTATTGGTGATCCTAGACATGGTGTTAAAACCAGAAGCAGGAACATGAACACAGTTCTACGTTCAAGCTTCCTGTCTTAGTTGGAACCCAAGAAACTTGAAGAATCCATACAGGATTCAAACTGGATTGATGCAATACAAGAGGAGCTGAATCAGTTCAGGAGATGTAAAGTATGGAAGCTGGTTCCAAAACCTTTGAATCATAATGTGATTGAGACTAAGTGGATCTACAGGAATAAACTAGATGAAAATGACATCATAGTCAAGAACAAAGCTAGACTGGTTGCCAAAGGATATAGGTAGGAAGAAGGAATAGACTTTGATCAGACATTTGCTCCAGTGGCAAGATTGGAAGCAATAAGGCTATTCCTTGCCTATGTATCTTATCAAGGGTTCAAGGTATTTAAAATGGATGTAAAGTCAGCATTTCCAAATAGTGACTTAAAAGAGGAAGCCTATGTTGAACAACCCTCAGGTTTTGTAGATCCACTTTATCCTAAGTATGTTCATAGGTTTAAGAAAGCCCTACATGGACTAAAACAAGCCCCTAGGGCTTGGTATGAAACATTGTCTACTTTCCTCATTGAGAACAAATTTTTAAGGGGGAAAATAGATAAGACTCTATTTCTTAGGGAATCTAAAGGCAAAATTATCCTAATCCAGATATATGTTAATGATATTATATTTGGATGAATAGAAAACAACCTTTTCAGGAAGTTTCCAAAACGTATGCAAGGGAAGTTTGAGATGAGCAGTATGGGTGAACTGAAATTCTTCTTGGGACTCCAAGTTAGACAGACTGATGATGGCTTGTCCATATCACAGTTAAGTTCACTAAGGAGTTAATTAAGAAGTATGGAATGGAGTCATCCTCCACCATGAGAACTCCAATGGGGACAAGTATGCCTATAAGAAAAGATGATTCAGGAAAACCTGTAGATGAGTCTTTGTATAGAGGTATGATTGGCTCCCTTTTATACTTAACTGCTAGTAGACCAGACATCACGTATGCTACATGTGTCTGTGCTAGGTACCAAGCAAGCCCTAAAGAATCTCATTATACTGCAATTAAAAGGATTTTGAGATATCTTAAGGGAACACCTAATCTTGGGCTTTGGTACCCTAAGAATAGAGACATTCTACTAACAGGGTATTCAGATGCAGATTTTGTAGGTTGCAAAGAAGACAGGAAAAGCACTACTGGCACATGTCAGTTTCCAGGTTGTAGATTGGTGTCATGGAGCAGTAAAAAGCAAACTAGTGTGGCAATTTCAACTGCTTAGCCAGAATATGTTGCTGCAGGCAGCTGCTGTGCTCAGCTATTATGGATTAAACATCAACTTGAAGACTATGGTCTCAAGGTAAGTAGAACTCCATTATTTTATGATTCTACAAGTGCTATTTCTATTGCAAAAAATCCTGTTTCACATAACAGTACTAAATATATAGAAAATAGATTTCACTTCATTAGAAATCATGTTGAGAAAGAAGATATATGTTTAGAAATTGTCAATACTAATTATCAATATGCTGACGTATTCACCAAACCCCTAGATGAAACCAAATTCAATAATTTCAAAATTGAATTAGGAATGCTGAACATAGAATAGAATGTCAAAATTGACTAAGTAATTTTGTGTCA
The DNA here is from genome assembly GCA_039513925.1 of Platanthera zijinensis. NCBI lineage: Eukaryota > Viridiplantae > Streptophyta > Magnoliopsida > Asparagales > Orchidaceae > Platanthera > Platanthera zijinensis. The sequence continues at coordinate 13,670,856 of CM077097.1, read as the reverse complement.
ACACACAAAGTAATCTGTGTCGACACATAGTAATCTGTGTTGACACATAGTAGTCTGGTGTCGACACCATTTAAACTGTATAGACTCATTATGTTTCTTTAAGTCCGCCTTTTCACCTTCTGTGTTTTAGAAACATATAAATAGGTCGAAAACAAACCCTGTCGACACGCTCTCCATATTCTCGAGACCAAATCCCTGTGTCGACAAGTTCTTCTTCTTCCTAATCCCAACCTTCTTTTAATCCCAATGGCGCCCAAACATACCGATAACATTAACGAGGGTTATGAACTCGTTCGTACCGCCTTTGACAGGGCAGATCAAGAAATCCAAACTGTGATTACCCTAATCACCGAAAATGGATTAGAATACCTTGTGTCAGAACCAACAAATATTTGGAAGAAGGAATTTATGTAGTTCTATGCTACCACAACACTGGATTTGACTGCGCTAAAGATAAAATCCTCCATTCATGAAACAAAGGTCAAACTCACCTTGAAAAAGTTACGAAAGACTCTACACTTGTCTTGAGTTCAAGAAGAAGATGAAGTCCAATCTTCAAATACTAGTGAAGCTCTCCAATTGTGTGGACTGGATCCCACCACTAAGATTGGATCTTCCATAAACAGGAAAGGGATGAATTCCCAAGGTAAATTTCTTTCAGAGATAATAGGAAAGGTAATATTGTGCAAAACTGGGGGACATGATAGGATCTCTGCATACATGTTTAGCCTTATGACCAGAGTCATATTCAAGATCAACACCAACTTGTCTGCAGTTATCTTTAAAAAAATAAAAGAAAGCATCACGAAACAAAACCTAGGGAGAGTACTAAGTCTCTATCTCGCTGAGACCATACCTGAAGTGATGCACCAGAGTGCAGGATCTAAAATCAATCACATGAGAAGGATGGATCTAAGAATTCTCTCCATATGGGAAAGGGTGGTGACAAAAGACATTTCTACATCTCTAAAGCAACTACCCCAATAAAAGAAGAAACCAACACCAAAAATACCTGATTCTTCTAGTGATTCAGAAGAACAAGTGATCTTCAACTCAGATGAAGAACATCTAGAGACTAATCAAGACAATACAGATGGTGGTCCGGTGCAGGGGATCAAATACCTGAAAGAACCATCCTCCTCAATCAATTTCAGGGGGATCCTCATCCTGTGCAAGAGCCCACTCAGCTAGAGAGTGAAGTGGCTACTACGACAATTCATGAGGTAATCCATGATCTTAATCAAGCAACTATACAAACTGAGTATAATATACTATCTTTGCATTTAACTGATGTTGAACAGACTAACCAAGACAACATCCAAGCACAGGATTTAGGAATGAAAAACACATCAACACCTGTTGTTGTTCCATCCACTGCTCCAGAAACTGATGCTCCATCTGTCCACACTCAAACAGAATTCACTCTTGAAGTGCTGTTTCCTGAGGTTCGGGAAGTTAGGACTGAGGGGGAGCTTTCTAGGACTGAGAAGGAGCTGCCCTCTAGTCTTAAAGTGACAGTTGATATAGCAAGCTCCTCGACATCTGATGATGAAGAAGCATCTAATGAAAAAAATGAGGAAATTAATGGTTGTTAAGAAAAGAAGCCTAAGCTATAAGAAGGCCTTAAAGACCGTTAATCCACCACAAGCCCCAGAAGTTGACTACAGCTCACTGCTGGTGGCTCTGCAGGTTAAATTGGATGAATAGAGAGTTGCAATGGAGAAATATATGGATGAAAGCCAAAAAGAACTTCAGTTCACCTTGTCTCAAGACATCAAATCCATCAGATTTGAAGTCAATCAGAATAAGAAGGAAATGACAGATTTCTTCCATAAGGGAGGAAATGTTGTAGTCTATCTTATATAGCAGCAACAGGAGGCCAGGACACAGGTAGATGATCTCGTGGTCAAGCAAGGATATGTTCTGGAAAATCAACTAAGGATGAATGATAATCTAACTAAATCACATAATGTGATACTTACTGAATTACAGAAGACAGCCACAACATTAACTGAAGAAAGGGCTAAAGAGAAATCAGAATTTGATCAGATACTTAAGGAAGATTTAGCCTCATTCAAGACTGCTCTTCAAACATCTCAAAGTATAATCTCTGATCAGCTAACAAAGTTCAAGGCTTACTATAAAGAGGGCACTAATTACTTGGCTGATCAAGTTAGATTTCAGAAAAATGATCTGAGGGATCATATGGAGAGAGAAGTCATAAAGGGAAAGAGGTTATTAGTCACTACAGGCTCTTATCATGCTAAATGGATCACTAATGCCGTCAGAGCCACTCTTGGCTATCCTCCTTTATGTGATGATAATAATACAGTTGCATCTGGCATCCAAGCTGCAGGTCATGAAGGGGGTCAACAAGAGGTGGCTCAAATCATATACCCCCCTTCTAACTTTGAGGGTATTCAACAAATGGTACAACAGATGTATATCCCTCCATAAGCTGCTCAGAATGTAATAATTAAGAAAGTGGAAATGTCTGAGGCTGCTTTGAAGAAAGAACAAGAAGCTCAGCTTTCCAAGATAAGATTTAGAGAGCAGGCTGAGTCAAAGCAAGATTTTGAAAGATAGAGTCCTACATCAAGGAACATTATACTTACTGCCTGGCAAGCTGTCAAAGACAATATGCATGATAGAGGCAAGTGGTATTCTTAACAAGAATGGACTAAGTATCAACAGAGACAAGAGGATATATATCAGTTCAGGAAGAATCACAAAGCTGGGAAGGTACCTGCTACTGCTGTTGAGCCAAGCAAATACTTCCCTAAGCCTTATCACTATTTTGAAAGACAAAAGATTAATGCTGAAGAGCTCAAGAAAAGAGATCTGAAAGGAAAGAAGCCACCTGAAGACACTGAACCAAGTGTACAAGCTAAAATTCTGTCTGGCAAAGGAATAGTTATAAAGGAGCCTGACAAGCCTTAGAATAGTTTTACTAGATTTTAACTCGTGTAAATCTATGTAATGTCTTGAACTAAATCTTTGTAATTTTTAACATTGATTAAAATTCATTGACTTAGTCTTAAATCTGTTTTTTTATACTTAGAATCTGTTGATGTATGTTCATTATGTTTTAATATATTCTGTGAGATTAATGTTACATGCAATGTTTTTATTATTACTCTTGTCTCTGAAATTATGTTGACATCATAATCTTTGTTATTTTTATAAGTGTTGTATATCATTGACTAAGGGTTATGACTTCTCCAAATAGGGGGAGATTGTTGGGTACATTGGAAAATGTGTACCAGATTTGGAGAAGCCTCACTTAACTCAATGATATTCATTAATGTGTATTTGATGGAATTTTAAGTTAAATTGTGCAGGTTATGAAATTGCAAAGGAAATGTTCTAAGTACAAGTGTCGACACTTATAGAAAGCTATGTCGACACCAGAAAATAGATAGTGTCGACACACAGGACTTGTGTCGACACACAGAAAATCTGTCAACAATAATTGTGTCGACACACAACACTAGTGTCGACACAAATCTGGATTATGTCTACAACAATTGTATCGACACACAGGACTTGTGTCGACACATTCCAGAACTCAATCTAGACCAGAACCTGTGTCGACACACAGGACTTGTGTCGACACATTCCAGAACTCAATAAAGGCCAGAACCTGTGTCGACACACAGGACTTGTGTCGACACATTCTAGAACTAAATCAAGACTAGAAGCTGTGTCGACACACATGACTTGTGTCGACACATTATATAGAAGCCATGTCAAGAAGCTGTGTCGACACTAAGGGAGCTGTGTCGACTTCACCAGGGATTGTGTCGACACTTAATCTATTTATGTCGACACATATAAAGCAATGACTCGACACTTTACTGACTGAGACAAAGACTCATGGAATGACTGGTGACTTGACAGGTGTCATGATCAACAAGGCTGTTGCAAGTGTCAGAGTTGTTAGAAGTTTGTTATAAACCGGATCAGCCGGTAACCTTGGAGAAAGTCTATATAAAGACATATTCTATCATCTAATAGAGAAGAGAACTTTTTGGGAAACAAAAAGGACAGAGAGCTGGAAGTATTCAAGTGAAGAAAGAGACAATCATCAGCAAGTCTCTAAGAGCAAATCAAGATCAAGTTTGCAAGGATAATTCAGATTAAATTCTGAAGAGAAGAAGGAAGCCGATTGAAGATCAACTTCAAGAAGATCAACCTTACTTTGTTCAGATTCTAGAAGATTTGAAGAAAGCTAAGACAGGTTGAAACTAAAAGTTGTCAGATCTATCAAGAACTGACGAAGAAATCCTCTACCCTTTCTCTCTCTACTTGGGTGAAGGTTTCATACATCTTATTATCATTTTACTGTAGGGTCTTTTATAGATCTGAGTTGTAGGCCTGGGTAAAGGCTGAGGTAGGGCTGTGTGCCTGAGGTAGGAGAGTTGTCTCTCTGAGTTGTAAGCCTAAATCTATAAAGGCTGAGGTAGGGCAAGGGCTTGAGGTAAGAGTGCAGATTCACTATGAGTTGTAGGAACCATCTTAGGGTTCTGAGCTGTAAGATCTGAGGATCTGAGAAAGAAAAAGGGAGTTAGGCCAAATCTAGTTTACTACTAGATAGGCGAAGGGGGAAGTGGATGTACCCATCATTTGGGGAACCACTATAAATCTGTGTGCATTCTGTGATTGGCTGTGGTAATTTAATGCTGTGATGTGATAGTTACTGATAGTTTTACTTTCAAGATTACCTAGACACCTAGAGGGGGGGTGAATAGGTTCTTATTTTATTTTCAAACTTAAGGCAAAATGATTAAGGAATTACAGACTATTTTCTATGAGTTCTGCAGCTACTTTAGCAATCACAATCACACAATCTAGAACTACACATCACAGATTGCAACAAGTATTTATAGTTGTTGGGTACATTGGAAAATGTGTACATGATTTGAAGAAGCCTAATTTAGCATAATGATATACATCAAGGTGTATTTTATGTTGTTTAAGTTGAATATGTGCAGGTTAAAAGTATGAAAAAATTTCTAAGTCCATAGGTCGACACCAGAAGAAGATGTGTCGACACTTCAGGAAGATTGTGTCGACACTTGAAGAAGGCTGTGTCGACACAGAGATAATGAGTCGACATCAAATGTGTCGACACCGGGAGGCAGTGTCGACACACACAAGATTATAGTCGACATCAACTGTGTCGACACCGGGAGGCAGTGTCGACACACACAAGATTATAGTCGACATCAACTATGTTGACACCAGGAGGCTGTGTCGACACACAGAGGCAGAAGTCAACAACAGCTAAGTCGACACTTAGAGACTGAGTCGACACCTGGCAGAATCAACAATAAGTCTAGGGCTGAAGTAATTGTGTCGACATACAACTATCTGTGTCGACACATTCTCAAAAAGTTGTGTCAAGAAGCTGTGTCGACATCAAGACATATGTGTCGACATCACAAAGGATTGTGTCGACACTCAATCAAATTGTGTCGACACATTTTAACAATTGTCTCGACACATATTGACAGTTTGTCTCGACACTTTCTGGCAGAAACAAAGACTCCTTGGCAGTTTGAAGAATTGACAGCTGTGGGTCTCTACAGGTTAACTGACTTGATTGACACAGACAGAAGTTTGTTAGGAACCGGACCAGCCGGTTACCAGGAATGAAGGCTATAAATAGACGGATAGTGTCTGAAAGAAAAGATAAAAAATTGAAAACTAAACACTAAATAACAAGTAACAATAAGAAGAAGATCTTTGCAGATCTAAGAAGATATTCTGATTGAACTATCAGAATCTGTCTAAGTAGAATTCAGTCAAAAATTCTGAAGTATCTTCAAGGGACCTGGATAGAGAGAGATCCAGTCAAAAGAAGGCAAGAAGAAAACTGTCTCAGATTTCAAAGGAAATAGATTCCGAACTTATCTGTCAAGAAGTTTCAGATTCAAATTCTAAAATCTAAGAAGGAAGCTGCCGATCAGTTTATGTCAAAGAAGATCAACTCAACAAAGTTCAGATTCAAGAAGCTTTGAAGAAAGCTAAGTTCCAGTTGATTTTATCCATCTGATTTATCAAGAAGCTGATCAAGAACACTGTCTTGTTCCACCTCTCTCTCCAAGAGCAAGATAAAAATATATTTTACTCAAATCTTGTAGGATCTTTTAATAGATCTGAGTTGTAAGCCTAATTTATAAAGGCTGAGTGTGGGAGAGATAATCTCTGAGTTGTAGGTCTTGAATAAAGACTGAGGTAGGGCTGAATTGCTTGAGCTGTTGGAGTGTGGTATCACTCTGAGTTGTAGGAATCCATTTTGGATTCTGAGCTGTAGGATCTGAGGATTTGAGTTAAAGAAGGGAGTTTGGCTGAATCTAGCACACTGCTAGATAGGCGAAGGGGGAAAGTGGATGTACCCAGATCTTGGGGAACCACTATAAATACTTGTTGCAATCTGTGATGTGTTGTTCTAGATTGTGTGATTGTGATTGCTAAAGTAGCTGCAGAACTCATAGAAAATAGTCTTTAATTACTTAATCATTCTGCCTTAAGTTTGAAAAGAAAATAAGAACCTATTCACCCCCCCTCTAGGTGTCTAGGTAATCTTGAAAGTAAAACTGTCAAGTGGTATCAGAGGGAGGTTGCTCAAAGAAAGACTTAATATTCTGAGTTAGATCTAAAGGCAGAATCAAGAATTTAGAAAATGGGTTTAGGTGAGAATCACAAGGAGTTGGGATCTATGAGGCTTCCCATCTGCAGAAAAGAAATCTTTGGAATTTGGAAGGAAAGGGTTAGGCTGTTTATGGAGGCCTCAGACCCAAGAATTTATATCACAGTGAAAGAAGGTCCATACATTCCAATGAAGATTTTTGTATTAGATGCAAATCAGGAAACTCCTAAGGATTTTTCAGAAATGACAAAGGAGGAAATCATCTTAGCCACTATGGACAAGAGAGCTCAAAACATCATAGTAAGTGCAATAGATGATTCCACCTTCCAAAATCTGATACATTGCAAGACCTCCAAAGAGATGTGGGACACCTTGATTGTCTATATGGAAGGATCTGAATAAGTAAGACAAGATAGAAAATCAATGCTCAACCAAGAATATGAGACCTTCAGACAAGGAAAGTCTGATAGCATAACTGAGTGTTATAAGAAATTCTATAGGATTGTGAATGAACTAATGTCCTATGGAAGAGTCTTCAGTACATATGAGCTGAATGAAAAGTTTCTCAGATCTTTAACAAAGGATTGGGATACCAAAATATGTGCCATTAGAGAAGTGGCCAAGTTAGCTGATATTTCTCCTCCAACCTTGTTTGGAAAATTGCTTTCATATGAAATGCAATTGATGGCTAGAAAGGAGGAAGAAAGAAGTACAAAAAGGTGAGCATAGATCTGTGGCTTTCAAAGTTGAAGCCACTAGAAAGAAAGGGAGGATGTCTTCATCTCCTCTCAAGGAAGCTACAGAAGAAATAACAGAAAATTTAGATAGTCAGAAATCAGGGAGCAGTGAATCAGATACTGACTTTGCTGCCTTTACAAGACAGTTTCAAAAGTTCTTAAAAAAGAAGCAGTGGAAGTCCAGGCCCTCTACATCACAGCCAGTAGATGAGTACTATCAGAAGAGAAAATCCTCAAGAAATGAGAGAAACAGAACTAAGCCCAACAAAGCCATAACTTCTAAGATTGTTTGTTATTGCTGCAATAAGACTGGACATATGGTAGCTGAATGTCCAGAAAAGAGAAAGGAGTCAGTAGACAAAAAAAGGACTCAACACAAGGGCAAGAAGGACAAATCTTTTGTTGCAAAGAAGGATAAGAGTCTTTTAGATCAGTCCTCACCAGAGTCAGAATCTGAAGCCGAAGCATACATAGGATTGTATGCAGCTAATGAAGAAGAGGAATTTCAGCAACTGATGGATTTCATTCATGATCAAGAAGACAAGGAATGCATGGGTCTTATGGCTGAGTTAGAAGATAACCAATGCCAGGACCAGCCTAGTCCTAGTAAGGTACAAAAGGTTTCTAGTTCTTCTAATTTTAGTACTGGTTCAGACTCAGATTCATCTTCATCAAATGATATGAATGGATCTGAATCTGAAGGAGATATTTATCAGTTGATGGATGAATATAGGGACTTGTTGCAGGCTCTTAAGAAAAGCAAGAACCTAGTCAAAACTCAGGCTCAGGAAATTGCTGATCTTAAGGTGGCTGCAACTGAGTTTGAAAAAGTAATGGATCAAAAGTTAAATGAGATTGCCAAACTGAAAAATATAACCTATATTCAGATGGGCACAATCAAATATAACAATGATCAAATTAAGAGTCTGGAGGCCAGACTAAGAATAGAGAAAGAATTAGTGGCTAGTTACTCTAAGCCAAAATCTGTCTTACCTTTAATAGATGAGTTTGTGGCTCAAAAGGGTAAGGTAGGATTAGGCTTCAAAGGTAACCCCAGGGCTGCCCAATTCAAAAGAAAAGGCAAAGCTCCTGTCTAGCCTCTAAACCATTCAGTCCTAGTTATGTTTAGAAAGGTGCAAGTGCCTTCTAACACATATGATCTTGAGAATATTCATAGTCATATTAAGACTAATGTTCAGATAAACAAGGGTGTAAATGCCAATAGGTCTACCCATGTTCATAAACCCCATGGTTATAAGAAATCTATGGGTGAAGCTATAGCAGCACCAGCACTGGACAGAAATTCTTCTGTCAAGGGTGTATCAAGACCTAGATACAACAAGTTTGAATGTTGGTGTTGTGGCAAGAGAGGCCATTTTGCCTTAGACTGCTGGCATAACACAAATGTAAGGAAGAACAACAGTCTACCAGTTAGAAGAGCTGCTGGTAGACTTAATATGAATGGTGCTAACCTGAACCAAGGACCCAAGACTTACTTGGGTTCTAAGGGAAAGTAATTCTGTATTGCCGGAAAGTCCAAGTTGCTATGCCCCTATATGGTACTTGGACAGTAGATGTTCCGGGCACATGACTGGAACAAAGGGGCTGCTGAAGGAGTACACATCTGTCAAAGATGGACCTAAAGTAATCTTTGGTGGATCTGAAAGAGGAATCATCAAAGGGTTTGGTAACATTTCTTCAAACCAAATTACCATCACCCAAGTGGCTTATGTAAAAGGTTTGAAACATAATCTGATTAGCATAAGTCAGCTGAGTGATCTTGGATATGACATTTCATTTGTTAAGGATGGATGTCATATCAAAAGGTCAAGTGATCAAAAGATCATATTGACTGGGTATAGAAAGAGAAATGTTTATTGTCTTAATTTTGTATGTGAGAACAAGGCTTCTCCCATCTGTCTTGTAGCTGATGATAATGCATCTCATTGTGTCAAGTGGCACAAGAGGTTGGCTTATCTTAACTACAAGACAATTGGCCAACTCTTCAGTAAAGAGTTAGTGAGGAATGGTACTCAAGTTAAGTGTATAAAGGAAGGGATATGTTCAGCTTGTCAAAAGGGCAAGCAGACAAAATCCTCCTTTCATAGTCTTGAAAACAAGGATTCTGTGAGGTGCTTATACCTCTTACATATGGATATTTTTGGTCCAATGCCAGTTCATAGTCTAGGTAGGAAGGTCTTCACTTTTGTGGTTGTAGATGACTATTCTAGATATACATGGGTGTTCTTTCTGAGACAAAAATCAGAAACCCCAAGTGTCTTACTTAGTTTTGTGAAACAAATTCAGAATGAACTAAACAGTACAGTGGTCAAAATCAAAAGTGACCATGGCACTGAATTTCAATCTGAAAGTATGACAAAATTATGTGAAGACTTTGGGATTTTCCAAGAGTTCTCCTCACATAGAACACCTCAGCAAAATGGTATTGCTGAAAGAAAGAATAGGACATTGATTGAAGTAGGTAGAACTCTATTGAGTGACACCTCTCTTCCAGAATATTTCTGGGCTGAGGCAGTAAACACTGCATGTCATGTGATCAATAGGGCTTCTATCACCAAGTGCCACAAAAAGACTCCCTATGAAATTATGAAAGGTAGAAAACCAAATCTATCCTACTTTAGGATCTTTGGTTGCAAGTGTTATATACTTAACAATGGCAAGTCATATCTAACTAAGTTTGCTGCCAAATCCCAAGATGGGATATTTGTTGGGTACAACATAAATAGTAAGGCCTATAGAGTCTTCAACTTGACTACTCAAGTTGTAGAAGAATCTGTACATGTTGTGTTTGATGAATCAAGATTAATCAACTGTGAGTTGCCTTGTAGTTCAAACAGTCCAACAGGTATAAGCAAAACGATGGACAAGCTTTCCATTACAGAAGGTTCAACAACAAATGAACAGATGGAAAATGTTGACTACAGTCCAGGGGGAGTACATGATTCTATAGAAGCTGATGACTCCCATGAAGTGCAGCATAATGAAGGGACTGGAAATAATCAACCAGAAGGAAATCTACCTCCTGCTATCAGACATCTTAAAGACCATCCAGCAAATCAAATAATAGGTGATCCAAGTTAAGGAGTGCTGACTAGAAGCAAAAATCTGAGCACAGTTCTACACTCAAGTTTCCTATCTCAAATGGAGCCTAAGAAATTTGAAGAAGCCATCCAAGACCAATATTGGATTAATGCTATGCAAGAGGAGCTTAATCAATTCAGAAGGTGCAAAGTCTGGGAGCTTGTTCCTAAACCAAAAGACCACAACTTCATTGGAACAAAGTGGATATTTAGGAACAAGTTGGATGAGAGTGGAGTAATAATAAAGAACAAAGCAAGACTGGTTGCTAAAGGATATAGGAAGGAAGAGGGAATAGATTTTGATAAGACATTTTCCCCAGTAGCAAGACTGGAGGCAATCAGGATGTTTCTTGCCTATGCTGTATACCAAGGATTCAAGGTATACCAAATGGATGTGAAATCAGCATTTCTGAATGGAGATCTAAAAGAAGAAGTCTATGTGGAACAGCCATCAGGTTTTGTAGACTCTCTTAAACCTGATTATGTTTTTAGACTTAGGAAAGCTTTATATGGGTTAAAGCAAGCCCCAAGGGCTTAGTATGACACCCTGTCTACTTTCCTTATTGAGAACAAATTCTCAAGAGGCAAAATAGACAAGACTCTATTCCTTAGGGAGTCTAAAGGCAAGATAATCTTAGTCCAAATCTATGTGGATGACATAATTTTTGGGTCTACAGAGAACAACCTTTGCAAGAAGTTTGCCAAACTTATGCAAGGGAAGTTTGAAATGAGTAGTATGGGGGAACTTAAGTTCTTCTTGGGACTCCAAGTAAGATAAACTGATGATGGCTTGTCCATATCCCAGTCTAAGTTCACCAAAGTGTTGATAAAGAAATATGGTATGGAATCTTCCTCTACCATGAAAACTCCTATGGGAACAAATATTCCTATATGTAAAGATGATACAGGTAAGCCTGTAGATGAGTCTTTGTATAGAGGAATAGTTGGTTCTCTATTATACCTCACAGCTAGTAGACCAGATATTATGTATGCTACATGTGTCTGTGCTAGGTACCAGGCATGCCCTAAAGATTCTCATTACACTGCTGTTAATAGAATTTTGAGATATTTAAAGGGCACACAAAATCTAGGCCTTTGGTACCCTAGGAATAGAGATTTTCAACTAATAGGTTATTCAGATGCAGATTTTGCAGGCTGCAGAGAAGATAGAAAAAGTACTACATGTACATGTCAATTTTTGGGAGGAAGGTTGATATCATGGAGTAGTAAGAAGCAGACCAGTATGGCAATATCCACAACTGAGTCTGAGTATGTTGCAGCTGGAAGTTGCTGTGCACAACTATTGTGGATTCAACATCAACTAAAAGATTATGGTATCCAGGTAAGTAGAACACCTTTATTATGTGATTCAAAAAGTGCTATTTCTATTGCAAATAATCCTGTTTCACATAGTAGGACTAAGCATATAGAAATAAAATATCATTTTCTTAGAGAACATGTAGAAAAAGAAGACATCTCACTAGAATTTGTTAAGATAGATTATCAAATTGCAGATGTATTTACTAAGCCTCTGGATGAAACAAAATTCAATAGATTTAAAATTTAATTAGGCATGCTAACTATAGATTAGTTTAGCAAAATTTGGCTAAGTAAAACTGTGTTGACTCATTCAGGATTTAAGTGTCGACACAGAGGATTTGTGTCGACAATCTCAAAAAAATGGTGTCGACACAGAGTAGATGTGTCGACACATCAGGGATTTTATGTCGACATAGTCTAAGAGCGACATGTCGACACAACTAGAGTATTGTTGTCGACTTATTCAGAATTTGTGTCGACACATATTGTTTGTGTCGACACAATTTGACTATTTTTGCCCGCCTTTCTATATTCTTGGCATAAAAGGGTATAAATAGGTCTCAGCCGTATTTTGTCGACACACTCACTAGGGTTTCGAGACAAAAACCTTGTGTATTGACAATCCTTCTTCTCTCTTTTCTCAAGCTTTCTCAATGATTCAATGGCTTCAAAGATCGAAGAGTCTATCAACGAGGGATATGAACTGGTTAGGCATACGTTCGACGATGCAGCTCCAGAGATTAAGATGGTGGTGTCTCTTCTCATAGACAGTGGACTTAAATTCCTTGTCTCAGAACCCACCAAGGTCTGGATGAAGGAAGTTCTTGAATTCTACATCACCGCAACTGTGGATTGTACTGGTATGAAAATCAAATCAACTATTCAGGACACAAGAGTCAAGGTGACTCAGAAACGATTAACCAGAATCCTTCATCTTCCAAGGATAAATGATGAAGAGGAGGTTTCAACCTCACAAACATGGCAAACACTTCAGTGGTGTGGACTGGATCCCACCATGAAGATTGGTGCTGCCTTCAATCGAAAAGGCATGAATAATCATGGTAAATTTCTTTCTAAAATTATTGGGAAAGTGGTGCTGTGCAAGACTGGTGGACATGATAGGATCTCTGTCTTCATGTTCAACCTAATGACTAGGATTGTATTTCATATTCCCACCAACTAGTCAGCAGTTGTGTTTGACAAAATCAAGGAGGCAATCAAGAAGCCAAACATGGCTAGAATACTGAGTCTTTACTTAGCTAGAACCATTCCAGAAGTAATGCAACAACTACCAGGCTCCAAGATCAATTATATGAGGAGAATGGATATAAGGTTGTTCTCCAGGTGGGATAGAGTTCTATCCAAGGATATGCCTGAAGAAGACAGGCAGGAGACAGCTGAGAAGTCTCCAGCTCATCATCACACTGAGCTTGGTACTGAAACAATTGAAGTACAGAAAGAACAGATACCTGCACAGGTTCAGGGGGAGCCTAGTACTGCACATTCAGAAGAAGAAGAAAGGATTGACTTATCAGAGGAGATAGATACTGCTAGACTAGATGATCTTATAGAAAGAATCAATGTTCCATCACCTCCTCAAACACCAAAGGAATATACAATGGATGATCTCTTCAAAGAGGCTGTAGACACAGCAGATAAAGATGATACCCAAAGGGTTGAGGGGGAGCAAGCTAGTGAGGAGAGGGTACCAGGTGAAGGTGAACAGGAACCACATGCTACTGAAACTAAAATCCCTACCTCTCAACAAGAAAGAGTTCAGATTGAGAGTTCCTCTGATTCTGGGAATGAAGAAATTTAAGAGGCAAAGAAAAGGAAGCTTATGGTCTTCAAGAGAAGAAGCCATGGCTATAAGAAAGCACTTCAAACAACACCACCCACCTCTTCAGATTTTGATTATGCAAAGTTCTTGGTAACTTTTCAAATGAAAATAGATGAACAAAGACAAGCTCTAGAGAAATATGTTGATGAAAGTCATAAAAATCTTCAGTTTGATCTGGCTCAAGATATAAAGTCTATAAGATTTGAAGTCAATCAACATAAAAGAGAAATGACTGGTTGTTTTACAAAAGGGGCACATGCTATTGTATATCTGGCCCAACAACAAGAAGTAATGAAGAAAGAAATAGATGCTCAATCTATTAATCAAGGATACATTCTTGAAAATCAGAAAAGGTTAAATGGCAATCTGACAACTGCCAACACAGATATTCTTGCTTAATTTCAAACAACCATGACTAAATTGACTGATGCTAGGGCAACTGAAATGTTAGTATATGACACTAAGTTCAAAAATGCTTTAGACTCAGTACAGACAGCCATAACCACTTCCCAGAAGGAAATTACTGCAAAACATAACAAGTTGAAACCCTTCTTCAAAGATGGCATTAATTATCTAGATGGTCAGATCAGGTTTCAGAAGGAAGATCTCAGAGATCATGTAGCAAGAGAAGTCCTAAAGGGGGAGAGGGTACTTATTTCTGCTGGCTCAGAACATGCCAAGTGGGTCACTAACAGTGTCAGAGCCACATTGGGATATCCACCCCTTTGTGATGATGATAATATGTCAGAATTAGGAGTACAGCCACAAGGTCTACTTGAAGGCAACCAACCAGAGGTTGCTCAAGTCATATACCCCCCTGCAGATTTTGACATGATTCATCAGCAGGTGCAATCTATGTATAGTCCTCCAGAGGAGGTTTCAAATATTATACTTGGAAAAGTAGACATGCCTGAAGCTGTAATCAAGGCTCAACAAGAGGCTCAACTGTCAAAGAAGAGATTTAGGGAGCAAGCTGAACTAAAACCTGATTTTGAACAGTGGAGCCCTACCTCTATAAACATCATACTAACTGTCTGGAAAGCTGTAAAAGATCAAGTCCAAGAAAGGGGCAAGTGGTACAATGAACAAGAATGGCAGAAGCATGAAGCCAGACAGGAGGCTATTGTTCAGTATAGAAGGAAAGCTAAGATGGGAAAGCTACCTCCTGATGCTGTGGAGCCTAGCAAATACTTTCCCAAGCCGTATCACTATTTTGAGAGACAAAGACTGAAGACTGTGGCTCAGGAGAAGGCTGATCTTAAAGGCAAAAAGCCCATGTAAGAAACTGAACCTTCTGTGCAGGCACAAGTACAACCAGGAAGAGGGATTGTTATAAAGGAGCCTGATCAGTCTTAGTCTAAGATGTCTTAGTTTTAGTTTAAAATTGTGTAATGTGAAACATTCAGTGTTAAACATTTTGTAAACAATCATTTTGACATAATACACAAAATCTTGCTCTTTAGTTAATTTTTGTGTATATCTTTTTATCTCTGTATTGAATCTGTGCAAATGTTTTGATTGTTAATATTTTCTGTAATATTAAGCTTATATACATCATCATCATTTTGTTTATTATTATCATAAATGGTGTATATCATTAGCTAATATGGGTTATGACTTCTCCAAATAGGGGGAGATTGTTGGGTACATTTGAAAATGTGTACCTGATTTGAAGAAACCTAACTTAGCATAATGATATACATCAAGGTGTATTTTATGTTGTTTAAGTTGAATATGTGCAGGTTAAAAGTATGAAAAATTTCTAAGTCCATTGGTCGACACCAGAAGAAGATGTGTCGACAGTTCAGGAAGATTGTGTCGACACTTGAAGAAGGCTGTGTCGACAGAGAGATAATGAGTCGACATCAAATGTGTCGACACTGGGAGGCAGTGTCGACACACACAAGATTATCGTCAACATCAACTATGTCGACACCGGGAGGCAGTGTCGACACAAACAAGATTATAGTCAACATCAACTATATTGACACTAGGAGGCTGTGTCGACACTCAGAGGCAGAAGTCAACAACAGCTAAGTCGACACTTAGAGACTGAGTCGACACCTGGCAGAATCAACAATAAGTCTGTGGCTGAAGTAATTGTGTCGACATACAACTATCTGTGTCGACACATTCTCAAAAAGTTGTGTCAAGAAGCTGTGTCGACATCAAGACATATTGTCGACATCACAAAGGATTGTGTCGACACTCAATCAAATTGTGTCGACACATTTTAACAATTGTCTCGACACATATTGACAGTTTGTCTCGACACTTTCTGGCAGAAACAAAGACTCCTTGGCAGTTTGAAGAATTGGCAGCTGTGGGTCTCTATAGGTTAACTGACGTGATTGACACAGACAGAAGTTTGTTAGGAAACGGACCAGCCGGTTACCAGGAATGAAGGCTATAAATAGACGGATAGTGTCTGAAAGAAAAGATAAAAATGAAAACTGAACATTGAATAACAAGTAACAATAAGAAGAAGATCTTTGCAGATCTAAGAAGATATTCTGATTGAACTATCAGAATCTGTCTAAGTAGAATTCAGGCAAGAATTCTGAAGTATCTTCAAGGGACTTGGATAGAGAGAGATCCAGTCAAAAGAAGGCAAGAAGAAAGCTGTCTCAGATTTCAAAGGAAACAGATTCTGAACTTATCTGTCAAGAAGTTTCAGATTCAAATTCTGAAATCTAAGAAGAAAGCTGCTGATCAGTTTATGTCAAAGAAGATCAACTCAACAAAGTTCAGATTCAAGAAGCTTTGAAGAAAGCTAAGTAGTTGATTTTATCCATCTGATTTATCAAGAAGCTGATCAAGAACACTGTCTTGTTCCACCTCTCTCTCCAGGAGCAAGATAAAAATATATTTTACTCAAATCTTGTAGGATCTTTTAATAGATCTGAGTTGTAAGCCTAATTTATAAAGGCTGAGTGTAGGAGAGATAATCTCTGAGTTGTAGGTCTTGAATAAAGACTGAGGTAGGGATGAATTGCCTGAGCTGTAGGAGTGTGGTATCACTCTGAGTTGTAGGAATCTATTTTGGATACTGAGCTGTAGGATCTGAGGATCTGAGTCAAAGAAGGGAGTTTGGCTGAATCTAGCATACTGCTAGATAGGCGAAGGGGGAAAGTGGATGTACCCAGATCTTGGGGAACCACTATAAATACTTGTTGCAATCTGTGATGTGTAGTTCTAGATTGTGTGATTATGATTGCTAAAGTAGCTACAGAACTCACAGAAAATAGTCTTTAATTACTTAATCATTCTGCCTTAAGTTTGAAAAGAAAATAAGAACCTATTCACCCCCCCTCTAGGTGTCTAGGTAATCTTGAAAGTAAAACTATCAATAGTGGTTCCCCAAGATCTAGGTACATCCACTTTCCCCCTTCACCTATCTAGCAGTGTGCTAGATTCAGCCAAACTCCTTTCTTTATCTCAGATCCTCAGATCCTACAGCTCAGAATCCAAAATAGATTCCTACAACTCAGAGTAATACTACACTCCTACAGCTTAGGCAATTCAACCCTACCTCAGTCTTTATTCAAGACCTACAACTCAGAGATTATCTCTCCTACACTCAGCCTTTATAAATTAGGCTTACAACTCAGATCTATTAAAAGATCCTATAAGATTTGAGTAAAATATATTTTTATCTTGCTCCTGGTGAGAGAGGTGGAACAAGACAGTGTTCTTAATCAGCTTCTTGATAAACCAGATGGATAAAATCAACTGGAACTTAGCTTTCTTCAAAGCTTCTTGAATCTGAACTTTGTTGAGTTGATCTTCTTTGAAATAAATTGATCAGCAGCTTTCTCCTTAGATTTCAGAATTTGAATCTGAATCTTCTTGACAGATAAGTTCAGAATCTTATTCTTTTGAAATCTGAGACAGCTTTCTTCTTGCCTTCTTTTGACTGGATCTCTCTCTATCCAAGTCCCTTGAAGATACTTCAGAATTCTTGACTGAATTCTACTTAGACAGATTCTGATAGTTCAATCAGAATATCTTCTTAGATCTGCAAAGATCTTCTTCTTATTGTTACTTGTTATTCAGTGTTCAGTTTTTAGTTGTTCTTTTCTTTCAGACACTATCCGTCTATTTATAGCCTTCATTCCTGGTAACCGGCTGGTCCAGTTCCTAACAAACTTCTATCTGTGTCAATCACGTCAGTTAACCAATAGAGACCCACAGCTGTCAATTCTTCAAACTGCCAAGGAGTCTTTGTTTCTGCCAGAAAGTGTCGTGACAAACTTTCAATATGTGTCGAGACAATTGTTAAAATGTGTCGACACAATTTGATTAAGTGTCGACACAATCCTTTGTGATGTCGACACATTTGTCTTGATGTCGACACAGCTTCTTGACACAACTTTTTGAGAATGTGTCGACACAGATAGTTGTATGTCGACACAATTACTTCAGCCACAGACTTATTGTTGATTCTGCCAGGTGTCGACTCAGTCTCTAAGTGTCGACTTAGCTGTTGTTGACTTCTGCCTCTATGTGTTGACACAGCCTCTTGGTGTCAACACTGTTGATATCGACTATAGTCTTGTGTGTGTCGACACTGCCTCCCGGTGTCGACACATTTGATGTCGACTCATTATCTCTGTGTCGACCTAACCTTCTTCATGTGTCGACACAATATTCCTGAAGTGTCGACACATCTTCTTCTGGTGTCGACACATGGACTTAGAAATTTTTCATACTTTTAACCTGCACATATTCAACTTAAACAACATCAAATACACCTTGATTTATATCATTATGCTAAGTTAGGCTTCTTCAAATCAGGTACACATTTTCCAATGTACCAAACAATCTCCCCCTATTTGGAGAAGTCATAACCCATATTAGCTAATGATATACACCACTTATGATAATAAAAAAAATGATGATGATGTATATAAGCTTAATATTACAGAAAATATTAACAATCAAAACATTTGCACAGATTCATCACAGAGATAAAAAGATATACACAAAAATCAATTAAAGAGCAAGATTTTGTGTATTATGTCAAAATGATTGTTTACAAAATATTTAACACTGAATGTTTCACATTACACATTTTTAAACTAAAACTAAGAAATCTTAGACTAAGACTGATCAGGCTCCTTTATAACAATCCCTCTTCCTGGTTGTACTTGTGCCTGCACAGACGGTTCAGTTTCTTCCATGAGCTTTTTGCCTTTAAGATTAGCCTTCTTCTGAGCCTCAGTCTTCAGTCTTTGTCTCTCAAAATAGTGATATGGCTTGGGAAAGTATTTGCTAGGCTCCACAGAATCAGGAGGTAGCTTTCCCATCTTAGCTTTCCTTCTATGCTGAACAATAGCCTCCTGTCTGGCTTCATGCTTCTGCCATTCTTGTTCATTGTACCACTTGCCCCTTTCATGGACTTGATCGTTTACAGCTTTCCAGGAAGTTAGTATGATGTTTCTAGAGGTAGGGCTCCACTGTTCAAAATCAAGTTTTAGTTCAGCTTGCTCCCTAAATCTCTTCTTTGACAGTTGAGCCTCTTGTTGAGCCTTGATTGCAGCTTCAGGCATGTCTACTTTTACAAGTATAATATTTGAAATCTCCTCTGGAGGACTATACATAGGTTTCACCTACTGATGAATCATGTCAAAATCTGCAGGGGGGTATATGACTTGAGCAACCTCTGGTTGATTACCTTCAAGTAGACCTTGTGGCTCTATTCCTTACTCTACCATATTATCATCATCACAAAGGGGTGGATATCCAAATGTGGCTCTGACACTGTTAGTGACCCACTTGGCATGTTCTGAGCCAGCATAAATAAGTACCCTCTCCCCCTTTAGGACTTCTCTTGCTACATGATCTCTGAGATCTTCCTTTTGAAACCTGATCTAACTATCCAGATAATTAATGCCATCTTTGAAGAAGGGTTTCAACTTGTTAAGTTTTGCAGTAATTTCCTTCTGGGAAGTGGTTATGGCTGTCTGTACTGAGTCTAAAGCAGTTTTGAACTTAGTGTCATATGCTAGCATTTCAGCTGCCCTAGCATCAGTCAATTTAGTCATGGTTATTTGAAATTGAGCAAGAATATCTGTGTTGGCAGTTGTCAGATTGTCATTTAGCCTTTTCTGATTTTCAAGAATGTATCCTTGATTAATAGATTGAGCATCTATTTCTTTCTTCATTACTTCTTATTGTTGGGCCAGATATACAACATCATGTGCCCCTTTGGTAAAACAATCAGTCATTTCTCTTTTATGTTGATTGACTTCAAATCTTATAGACTTTATATCTTGAGCAAGATAACACTGAAGATTTTTATGGCTTTCATCAACATATTTCTCTAGAGGCTTTCTTTGTTCATCCATTTTCATTTCAAGAGTTACCAAGAACTTTGCATAATCAAAATCTGAAGAGGTGGGTGGTGTTGTTTGAAGTGCTTTCTTATAGCTATGGCTTCTTCTCTTGAAGACCATAAGCTTCCTTTTCTTTTCCTATTGAATTTCTTCATTCCCTGAATCAGAGGAACTCTCAATCTGAACTCTTTCTTTTTGTGAGGTAGGGATTTCAGTTGCAGTAACATTTGTCTCCTGTTCACCTTCACCTGGTACCCTCTCCTAACTAGCTTGCTTCCCCTCAACCCTTTGGGTGTCATCTTTATCTGCTGTGTCTACAACCTCTTTGAAGAGATCATCCATTGTATATTCCTTTGGTGTTTGAGAAGGAGATGGAACATTGATTCTCTCTATAAGATCATCTAATCTAGCAGTATCTATCTCCTCTGATAAGTCAATCCTTTCTGCTTCTTTTGTATGAGCAGTACTAGGCTCCCCCTGAACCTGTGCAGGTATCTGTTCTGGATCTTGGATAGTACTAGCCTGATGCTGATCTTGTGTTGTAGTCTGTTCTGTCTGTACTTGAATTGTTTCAGTACCAAGCTCAGTGTGATGATGAGCTGGAGACTTCTCAGCTGGCTCCTGCCTGTCTTCTTCAGGCATATCCTTGGATAGAACTCTATCCCACCTGGAGAACAACCATATATCCATTCTCCTCATATGATTGATCTTGGAGCCTGGTAGTTGTTGCATTACTTCTGGAATGATTCTAGCTAAGTAAAGACTCAGTATTCTAGCCATGTTTGGCTTCTTGATTGCCTCCTTGATTTTGTCAAACACAACTACTGACCAGTTGGTGGGAATGTGAAATACAATCCTAGTCATTAGGTTGAACATGAAGACAGAGATCCTATCATGTCCACCAGTCTTGCACATCACCACTTTCCCAATAACTTCAGAAAGGAATTTACCCTGATTATTCATGCCTTTTCGATTGAGGGCAACACCAATCTTCATGGTGGGTTCCAGTCCACACCACTGAAATGTTTGCCTTGTTTGTGAGGCTGAAACCTCCTCTTCATCGTTTATCCTTGGAAGATGAAGGATTCTGGTTAATCGCTTCTGAGTCACCTTGACTCTTGTGTCCTGAATAGTTGATTTGATTTTCCTACCAGTAGAATCCACAGATGCGGTGGTGTAGAATGCAAGAACTTCCTTCTTCCAGACCTTGGTGGGTTCTGAGACAAGGAATTCAAGTCCACTGTCTATGAGAAGAGACACCACCATCTTAATCTCTGGAGCTGCATCGTCGAACGCATGCCTAACCAGTTAATATCCCTCGTTGATGGAATCTTCGATCTTTGGCGCCATTGAATCGTTGAGAAAGCTTGAGAAAAGAGAGAAGAAGGATTGTCGACACACAAGGTTTTTGTCTCGAAACCCTGGTGAGCGTGTCGACAAAATACGGCTGTGACCTATTTATACCCTTCTATGCCAAGAAGTCAAAAGGCGGGCAAAAATAGTCAAATTGTGTCGACACAGATAATATGTGTCGACACAAATTCTGAATAAGTCGACAACAATACTCTAGTTGTGTCGACATGTCGCTCTAGTCTATGTCGACATAAAATCCCTGATGTGTCGACACATCTACTCTGTGTCGACACCATTTTTCTGAGTTTGTCAACACAAATCCTCTGTGTCGACACTTAAATCCTGAATGAGTCAACACAGTTTTACTTAGCCAAATTTTGCTAAACTAATCTATAGTTAGCATGCCTAATTCAATTTTAAATCTATTGAATTTTGTTTCATCCAGAGGCTTAGTAAATACATCTGCAATTTGATAATCTGTCTTAACAAATTCTAGTGAGATGTCTTCTTTTTCTACATGTTCTCTAAGAAAATTGTATTTTATTTCTATATGCTTAGTCCTACAATGTGAAACAAGATTATTTGCAATAGAAATAACACTTTTTGAATCACATAATAAAGGTATTCTACTTACCTGGATACCATAATCTTTTAGTTGATGTTGAATCCACAATAGTTGTGCACAGCAACTTCCTGCTGCAACATACTCAGACTCAGCTGTGGATATTGCCATACTAGTCTGATTCTTACTACTCCATGATATCAACCTTCCTCCCAAAAATTGACATGTACATGTAGTACTTTTTCTATCTTCTCTGCAGCCTGCAAAATCTGCATCTGAATAACCTATTAGTTGAAAATCTCAATTCAGAATTGCTGATTTCACATCCATTTGGTATACCTTGAATTCTTGGTATGCAGCATAGACAACAAACATCCTGATTGCCTCCAGTCTTGCTACTGGGGCAAATGTCTGATCAAAATCTATTCTCTCTTCCTGCCTATATCCTTTAGCAACCAGTCTTGCTTTGCTCTTTACAATTACTCCACTCTCATCCAACTTGTTCCTAAATATCCACTTTGTTCCAATGATGTTGTGGTCTTTTGGTTTAGGAACAAGCTCCCAGACTTTGCACCTTCTGAATTGATTAAGCTCCTCTTGCACAACATTAATCCAATGTTGGTCTTGGATGGCTTGTTCAAATTTTTTAGGCTCCAATTATGATAGAAAACTTGAGTGCAAGACTATGCTTGTATTTCTGCTTCTAGTCTGCACTCCTTGTCTTGGATCCCCTATTATCTGATTTGCTGGATGGTCTTTAAGATGTCTGATAGCAGGAGGTAGATTTCCTTCTGGTTGATTATTTCTAGTCCCTTCATTATGCTGCACTTCCTGGGATTCATCAGCTTCTATAGAATCATGTACTCCCCCTGGACTGTAGCCAACATTTTCCATCTGTTCATTTGCTGTTGAACCTTCTACAATGGAAAGCTTGTCCATCCTTTTGCTTATACCTGTTGGACTGTATGAACTACAAGACAACTCACAGTTGATTAATCTTGATTCATCAAACACAACATGTACAGATTCTTCTACAACTTGAGTAGTCAAGTTGAAGACTCTATAGGCCTTACTATTTATGTTGTACCCAACAAATATCCCATCTTGGGATTTCGCAGCAAACTTAGTTAGATATGACTTGCCATTGTTAAGTATATAGCACTTGCAACCAAAGATCCTAAAGTAGGATAGATTTGGTTTTCTACCTTTCATAATTTCATAGGGAGTCTTTTTGTGGCACTTGGTGATAGAAGCCCTATTGATCACATGACATGCAGTGTTTACTGCCTCAGCCCATAAATATTCTGGAAGAGAGGTATCACTCAATAGAGTTCTACCAGCTTCAATCAATGTCCTATTCTTTCTTTCAGCAATACCATTTTGCTGAGGTGTTCTAGGTGAGGAGAACTCTTGGAAAATCCCAAAGTCTTCACATAATTTTGTCATACTTTCAGATTGAAATTCAGTGCCATGGTCACTTCTGATTTTGACCACTGTACTGTTTAGCTCATTCAGAATTTGTTTCACAAAACTAAGTAAGACACTTGGGGTTTCTGATTTTTGTCTCAGAAAGAACACCCATGTATATCTAGAATAGTCATCTACAACCACAAAAGTGTAGACCTTCCTACCTAGACTATGAACTAGCATAGGACCAAAAAGATCCATATGTAAGAGGTATAAGCACCTCACAGAATCCTTGTTTTCAAGACTATGAAAGGAGGATTTTGTCTGCTTGCCCTTTTGACAAGCTGAACATATCCCTTCCTTTATACACTTAACTTGAGGACCATTCCTCACTAACTCTTTGCTGAAGAGTTGGCCAATTGTCTTGTAGTTAAGATGAGCCAACCTCTTGTACCACTTGACACAATGTGATGCATTATCATCAGCTACAAGACAGATGGGAGAAGCCTTGTTCTCACATACAAAATTAAGACAATAAACATTTCTCTTTCTATACCCAGTCAATATGATCTTTTGATCACTTGACCTTTTGATATGACATCCATCCTTAACAAATGAAATGTCATATCCAAGATCACTCAGCTGACTTATGCTAATCAGATTATGTTTCAAACCTTTTACATAAGTCACTTGGGTGATGGTAATTTGGTTTGAAGAAATGTTACCAAACCCTTTGATGATTCCTCTTTCAGATCCACCAAAGATTACTTTAGGTCCATCTTTGACAGATGTGTACTCCTTCAGCAGCCCCTTTGTTCCAGTCATATGCCTGGAACATCCACTGTCCAAGTACCATATAGGGGCATGGCAACTTGGACTTTCCTGCAATACAGAATTACTTTCCCTTAGAACCCAAGTAAGTCTTGGGTCCTTGGTTCAGGTTAGCATCATTCATATTAAGACTACCAGCAGCTCTTCTAACTGGTAGACTATTGTTCTTCCTTACATTTGTGTTATGCCAGCAGTCTAAGGCAAAATGGCCTCTCTTGCCACAACACCAACATTCAAACTTGTTGTATCTAGGTCTTGATACACCCTTGACAGAAGAATTTCTGTCCAGTGCTGGTGCTGCTGCAGCTTCACACACAGATGTCTTATAACCATGGGGTTTATGAACATGGGTAGACCTATTGGCATTTACACCCTTGTTTATCTGAACATCAGTCTTAATATGACCATGAATATTCTCAAGATCATATTTGTTAGAAGGCACTTGCACCTTTCTAAACATAATTGCGACTGAAAGGTTTAGAGGTTGGACAGGAGCTTTGCCTTTTCTTTTGAATTGGGCAGCCCTGGGGTTACCTTTGAAGCCTAATCCTGCCTTACCCTTTTGAGCCACAAACTCATCTATTAAAGGTAAGACAGATTTTGGCTTAGAGTAACTAGCCATTAAATCTTTCTCTATTCTTAGTCTGACCTCCAGACTCTTAATTTGATCATTGTTATATTTGATTGTGCCCATCTGAATATAGGTTATATTTTTCAGTTTGGCAATCTCATTTAACTTTTGATCCATTACTTTTTCAAACTCAGTTGCAGCCACCTTAAGATCAGCAATTTCCTGAGCCTGAGTTTTGACTAGGTTCTTGCTTTTCTTAAGAGCCTGCAACAAGTCCCTATATTCATCCATCAACTGATGAATATCACCTTCAGATTCAGATCCACTCACATCACTTGATGTAGATGAATCTGACTCTGAACCAGTACTAAAATCAGAAGAACTAGAAACCTTTTGTACCTTACTAGGACCAGGATGATCCTGTAATTGGTTATCGTCTAACTCAGCCATCAGACCCATGCATTCCTTGTCTTCTTGATCATGAATGGAATCCATCAGTTGCAGAAATTCCTCTTCTTCATTGGCTGCATACAATCCTATGTATGCTTCTGCTTCAGATTCTGACTCTGATGAGGACTGATCTGAAAGACTCTTATCCTTCTTTGCAACAAAAGATTTCTCCTTCTTGCCCTTGTGTTGAGTCCTTTTTCTGTCTACTAACTCCTTTCTCTTTTCTGGACATTCAGCTACCATATGTCCAGTCTTATTGCAGCAATAACAAACAATCTTAGAAGTTATGGCTTTACTAGGCTTAGTTCTATTTCTCTCATTTCTTGAGGATTTTCTCTTCTGATAGTACTCATGTACTGGCTGTGATGTGGAGGGCCTGGACTTCCACTGCTTCTTTTTCAAGAACTTTTGGAATTGTCTTGTAAAGGTAGCAAAGTCAGTATCTGATTCACTGCTCCCTGATTTCTGACTATCTGAATTTTCTATTATTTCTTCTGTAGCTTCCTTGAGAGGAGATGAAGACATCCTCCCTTTCTTTCTAGTGGATTCAACTTTGAAAGCCACAGATCTATGCTCACCTTTTGTACTTCTTTCTTCCTCCTTCCTAGCCATCAATTGCATTTCAAATGAAAGCAATTTTCCAAACAAGGTTGGAGGAGAAATATCAGCTAACTTGGCCACTTCTCTAATGACACATATTTTGGTATCCCAATCCTTTGTTAAAGAGATGAGAAACTTTTCATTCAGCTCATATGTACTGAAGACTCTTCCATAGGACATTAGTTCATTCACAATCCTATAGAATTTCTTATAACACTCAGTTATGCTATCAGACTTTCCTTGTCTGAAGCTCTCATATTCTTGGTTGAGCATTGATTTTCTGTCTTGTCTTACTAATTCAGATCCTTCCATATAGACAATCAAGGTGTCCCACATCTCTTTGGAGGTCTTGCAATGTATCAGATTTTGGAAGGTGGAATCATCTATTGCACTTACTATGATGTTTTGAGCTCTCTTGTCCATAGTGGCTAAGATGATTTCCTCCTTTGTCATTTCTGAAAAATCCTTAGGAGTTTTCTGATTTGCATCTAATACAGAAATCTTCATTGGAATGTATGGACCTTCTTTCACTGTGATATAAATTCTTGGTTCTGAGGCCTCCATAAACAGCCTAACCCTTTCCTTAATCATTCTTCCTTAAGTTTGAAAAGAAAATAAGAACCTATTCACCCCCCCCCCCTCTAGGTGTCTAGGTAATCTTGAAAGTAAAACTATCAAGTAGTATCAGAGGGAGGGTTGCTCAAAGTGAGACTTAACAGTCTGAGTTAGATCTGGGTACATCCACTTTCCCCCTTCGCCTATCTAGCAGTGTGCTAGATTCAGCCAAAGTCCTTTCTTTATCTCAGATCCTCAGATCCTACAGCTCAGAATCCAAAATGGACTCCTACAACTCAGAGTGATACTACACTCCGACAGCTCAGGCAATTCCGCCCTACCTCAGTATTTATTCAAGACCTATAACTCAGAGATTATCTCTCCTACACTCAGCCTTTATAAATTAGGCTTACAACTCAGATCTTTTAAAAGATCCTACAAGATTTGAGTAAAATATATTTTTATCTTTCTCCTGGTGAGAGAGGTGGAACAAGACAGTGTTCTTGATCAGCTTCTTGATAAACCAGATGGATAAAATCAACTGGAACTTAGCTTTCTTCAAAGCTTCTTGAATCTGAACTTTGTTGAGTTGATCTTCTTTGAAATAAACTGATCAACAGCTTTCTCCTTAGATTTCAGAATTTGAATCTGAATCTTCTTGACAGATAAGTTTAGAATCTGTTTCTTTTGAAATCTGAGACAACTTTCTTCTTGCCTTCTTTTGACTGGATCTCTCTCTATCCAAGTCCCTTGAAGATACTTCAGAATTCTTGACTAAATTATACTTAGACAGATTCTGATAGTTCAATCAGAATATCTTCTTAGATCTGCAAAGATCTTCTTCTTATTGTTACTTGTTATTCAGTGTTCAGTTTTTAGTTGTTCTTTTCTTTTAGGCACTATCCGTCTATTTATATCCTTCATTACTGGTAGCCGGCTGGTCCGGTTCCTAACAAACTTCTGTCTGTGTCAATCACGTCAGTTAACCTGTAGAGACCCACATCTGTCAATTCTTCAAACTGCCAAGGAGTCTTTGTTTCTGCCAGAAAGTGTCGAGACAAACTGTCAATATGTGTCGAGACAATTGTTAAAATGTGTCGACACAATTTGATTAAGTGTCGACACAATCCTTTGTGATGTCGACACATTTGTCTTGATGTTGACACAGCTTCTTGACACAACTTTTTGAGAATGTGTCGACACAGATAGTTGTATGTCGACACAATTACTTCAGCCACAGACTTATTGTTGATTCTGCCAGGTGTCGACTCAGTCTCTAAGTGTCGACTTAGCTGTTGTTGACTTCTGCCTCTGTGTGTCGACACAGCCTCCTAGTGTCGACACTATTGATGTCGACTATAATCTTGTGTGTGTCGACACTGCCTCCCGGTGTCGACACATTTGATGTCGACTCATTATCTCTGTGTCGACACAGCCTTCTTCAAGTTTCGACACAATCTTCCTGAAGTGTCGACACATCTTCTTCTGGTGTCGACACATGGACTTAGAAATTTTTCATACTTTAACCTGCACATATTCAACTTAAACAACATCAAATACACCTTGATGTATATCAATATGCTAAGTTAGGTTTCTTCAAATCAGGTACACATTTTCCAATGTACCCAACAGTTACTGATGATATAATCTAACTTGCATGAGTTATCTGCAAAGTATTAAAAAAGAATTGAACCTATTCACCCCCCCCAACCTCTAGGTGTTTAGGATATCTTGAAACCAATTCTTTCAAAGCGCTTGATCAAGTGTTGCGAGGATAGGGGAGAGGTTGTTTAGGATGCTGGGAATAGCCGGGAAGGTTGATAAGGAATTGTCGAGCAGACGGTTACTTTGACGGTAAGCTCTAATGGTTGAGAACGAGAGAGGAGAGGAGTTGAGAAGAAGAGGGGGCCGCTAGCAGCGACAATAACAGACTTCGCCCGCTGTAGCTTAAATGCCACTCTTGCGATGTCTTTTCCTTTTATTAAGAATCAGATTATTGCTTGAGATTGCACCTTTAAATAGAAAGCAAATAAAAGGTACAAAGGGGAATCTGGCGGCTAAGGAAGGAAGATGCCAGAGGCTACGTAGTTTGACCAGAGAGGTCGGCAGACCGCGCGGTTAGTTGATCCCACAGCTCGCCTGAGGAAGCCGAGCGGACTGCGCAATCCGGTCGGGAAGAGAACATGAGAGGTCGCACGGACTAAGATTTAGAGTCCACAGGAATTGATGCTTTGACCTTGTCATCTCCAATATGCCCCCTTGAATGAGAGGTATGGGGGGCTATTTATAGGCCCGAGGAGGTAACGGTCTTGGTAACATTACCCCCGATAGAGCGATAAGTTGAACGAGTAAAGAAGGAGTCCGCCGAGTCCGCACCAAGTTATAAAGATAAGGACCTGTCCGCTTCTGCTATATTGAGCGAGCCCATGCCGAGCTATGCGAGCTGAGGAGTTGTTCGTGTAATGCCCTGAAACTCAAAAGAGTAACGGATAGCATAAGGCCTAGTTGGAGCCTGATTAGGTTCACATAGCTTGTGACACGGGCGTGTCCAGGGCCGTATAATGCCTGAGGTTGACAAAATGCAATCGACGATCCTCGGAGTAAAGCCAGGTCGGGAACACGGCCTGTGACACAAGCGTGTCAAGGGACGTGTCCTACTCTGTGTTATGTCGGGCTGTGTCGAGTGAGTTACATGGGATGGGACACGGGCGTGTCTGGCACATGGCCTGTGACACGGGCGTGTCACATTGCCGTATCCTGTTACGGATGCGACGGTTTCAACATCGATAGGGGCACAAGTCCTATGACACAGGTATGTCCATGGTTGACACGGGCGTGTCATAAGCCGTGTCCTATTCTGTGTTTATGGATAATGGTGAGTGTGGAACACGAACTATGATACGGGCATGCCACAAGCCGTGTTCGACCCAGGAAAGGTTTTTTTAGGAGCGAATCGTGGTCATTCGTTTCCTTCAAATGGGATCCAAGGGTCCAGATTAGCCCTTGTTGTTATAAGGCCGGGAATAGGGGGCAAAACCCTCATTTCTCATAAGGATTTCTCTTTCTAAAGAGTTAGAGAGAGGAGAGAGTAAGTAAGAAGGAGAAGGAGAAATCTTGCCATCGGTGGAGCTTTAGAGCCCCGATTCTCGAGCTGAGTCCAGATCTTTGGAGGCGAGGCCATTGCTGTGCTTTTCATCCATCTAGTTTTCCATGGTGCCAAAGCGAACTGCTAGGGTAACGATTCTCTTCTTGGACATGTGAAGTCCTCTTCCATTTTGCATAGGAAACTCCCCCTCGCGAGTGAGCGGTGAGTGCGAGGTATTCCTTCGGGTGGACATGAATAGTCCCTGTTGTTTTGCATATAGAGTTTGGAATCGAAGTATGGACATAGGCATGGTGTGTGAAGCCTACCCGGACAAGTTGGTCTTGATCGGTAATATTTTCATTATGCTTGTAGTGCTGGAGAAGACTCCGTGCCGATTGATTTTCGGGTTTTCTACACGGTAGATTGTAATAGGGAGTCTTGGGGATTAACTCCAAGGTGCACCCGGAAATCTGGGCAGAAGCGAAGTTCTGCCGTTTTGGTGGCCTGGGAGCCAGCTATATACATAGCTGGGCTATGTACTGTTGTATGATCGTTACATTTGGATTTGGTGAAGCTTGTCCCACTCCGATTGCTAAATGGTCGTGGCGAGGTGAGCAACGGGCTGGTGGAACCTTACCCACTCCAAGTGGTTCGATTAAAGTGACCTAAGGTACATGGGACTTACCATTGGCTTGGGGAGCGAGTCTAGGCTTTGGCTAAAAGGACTTTTATGCTCACGATGTTGTCGTCCTGGGGGTGGTGGGGGACTGTGGAATGAGCTGGGCTCAGACCGAGTTCACCGAGTAAGTGCCATGAGAGCACGGGGTGTGTGGCCGTTCGTGCCTACACATGTGGTGATGTATGTTGTTGTTGTACTTTCACTATATTGTTTAACTATGCTACAAAAATGCAGGAAAGGAGCACCGCCACCCTAAATCCGGGGTTGGGTCGTTATTATTTTGTCATCTTTAGCTGATAGTTGCTTTTGTTTGCCACCATTGCGGTGGAATGTTAATTGCAGGTGCTGCGGAGCCTAGTGGCAAGTAGCGGGTTGAAGCCCTTGTTGCTGAGCCGGTCCTCGAAGGCCAATACGAACGTTTACTTTTATACTCATGTGTGACCGGCCTGCATGCCGATGTTTGGAAGACACTTATTGTTTAAAGTAAACTCTTGTAAGGCCATAAGGCCAAGTAATTTGTGTATTTGTACGCTCATTCCTACTTTGTGTTTTTAGTGGACATTCATGCTGTAGCTTGGATTCTTTTCTTTGCAACATTTAAAATTCTTCTGCTAGAATATGCTCTGTGTAGGATGTGTGTTATTGGAAGGATGGTTTCATTTAGTAACCCTTCAGTCTGTCTATAGTATATGGCGTCGGGCCTCGGCTGGACCTATTGTTATATGCTATGTGATGGATTGGGGTGTTAAAATTTTGTATCAGGCCACTAGTTTCGGTCATGCTTAAATGAATTCACAGACTAATTCTTTTAAGGGGTGGTGAGCACATGTGTGTGCGTCATCGTAATAACATAAAAAGAACCCATGAATGTCCACTTAGGAATGAAAATACACATGTTTGAGGAACCTGCGTGTTCCTATAATTTCTTTTTGCAATTTTGTTCGGTCACTTAATGGTGTTTTGTACGTCTATAGGTGACCAGGAGTGGTGCAGGACCTTCAGAACACCCACATTCTGATGCAAGTAGCGCACAGAATGATGTGCCTACAACCCCTCCTTCGGCAGAAACTATATGATTGGTGGCTAAAGCAGTGTTTTCAATGATAAATGCCCAGCTAGGAAGGAAAATGCAGTAGCCTGCCCCTGTAGGGGAGCAGGTACTGCTTCAAGCGGAAGAATCTAGAAGGTTTGAACAAGTGGTGGTAGAGCCATTGATACCTAGAAGAGCGACCAAAATGTAGCTCAAACATGTTATTGGCTTTAGTCCTCTAGTGTTCTCGGGGACTGGAACCCCATCCCAAACTGAGTATTGGCTCTCCTGAGTAAAGAGAGTCTTGACAGCTACGAAAACAGAGGAGTGGTAGAAGACCACCATAGCCACTTTCCTGTTGGATGGAGAGGTAAGGTTGTGGTGGGAAGGTTTAGAGCAACATCACTTGGGCCGAAGGCAACTCACAGACATCTCGATGGATGAATTTTAGAGACTATTCTTGGCAAGGTACCTTCCCTCAGCTCAAAGGATCGCGATGGAGAATGAGTTCCAGAGGTTAACGCAAGGAGATAGTAGCGTGGACGAGTACCTCGACGAATTTACATGGTTAGGTCGGTATGCTAGCTCTATGTTTGCTGATGAGGAGCGTAAGACCAACCGGTTCTATGAAGGTTTGCGTGACGACTTAAGGCTACTACTCTCGGGGCCTATGATGCAGGGCTTCCAAACCCTTATTAATACGGTCCGATCGTTGGATAAAGATCCGAGGAATGTACAAGCGAAGAAAGACTCTAGTGCAAAGAGGAAGGAGTTCAAAGTGCCATCCTCCTCGAAGCCTGGTTTCCGTAAGTTTAATAAGAAGGCGAGGACTTCAGGTCCATCCCCTTCTTTTGGTGCATCTGGGGCGACTACAGGTCGAACCCTGAGTGCATGTTATAATTGTGGGAAGCCGGGACACTTTGCCCGTGATTGCTAGAGCGGACATCCAAAGTCCGAGAAGAAACCTGGAGCAACCTATGAGGAGAAGGGCAAGACAGTGGAGTCAACCGCATCACACTATGCTCCAGCCCAACCTAGAGTTTATAACCTTGTCCAGCAAGAGGCCATAAAGCAAGCTGATGTGGTGATATGTACGGTTTAAATTTATAGCAGTTTAGCTTTAAATACTTATTACCTTGCGTATGTTAGCTTATTATTGCTTGTGATAGGCTTTGTTTTGATTTTTGATAATCCGGCGAGAGCACTGTTCGATACGGGAGCTTCGCACTACTTTTTGTCCGATGGATTTGTATCGCGGATCGGAGTACCTTCTTCGATGGCCACGGACAAATTGTATGTGTTGTTGCCTAATGGGTTCTCAATGCGCTTGGATAGAGTTTGTTGCGTAAAGATACATATTGGGAGTCAGGAGTTCAACTTGCAAGCGTCATTACTACCGTTAGTGGAGTTCGACGTAATATTTGGTATGGACTGGCTCTCGGAGCAGCAGGCATACATTGATTGCAACTACAGGGAGGTCAAATTGGGAACTGACCGTTAGAAGAAATTTACAGGCTTGAAATGGTCGAGCAAGACTTTGATGTCTGCTCTTCAGGTGGTTAAGGCAGTTCGTGCTGGTGCAAAGCTGTTCTTCACACTAGTGGAGGCTTTAAAGCCTAAGCCTAGTTTGTACAGTATCTTTGTTGTATCCGAGTATCCTGACGTATTCCCTGGCAATCTCCCTAGAGCCCCACCTCAACAAGAGATCGACTTCTCTCTTGAGCTAGTGCCAGGTACAAAACCTATGTCACGCTCTCCGTATTGGTTAGCGCCTAAGGAGAGGGCGGAACTAAAGTTCAACTTCAAGTGCTGTTGGAACAGGGTTCTGTGCGTCCAAGTTCATCGCCTTGGAGCGCACCGGTCCTCTTTGTTAAGAAAAAGGACGAAAGCTTGCGACTCTGCATTGATTATAAAGAGTTGAATAAGTTAACGAAGAAGAATAAGTATCCGATCTCAAGGATTGATGATCTGTTCGATCAGTTAGTTGGGTCATCGGTGTACTTTAAATTGGATCTTAAATCCGGATATTACCAGCTGAGGATAAGAGAAAGTGACATCCCCAAGATAGCTTTCAGCACGCGGTTTGGGCATTATGAGTTCACTGTCATGTCGTTTGGGTTGACTAATGCGCCATCTGTGTTTATGGATCTGATGAACATAACGTTCAGAGAGTACCTAGAACTCTTCGTGATAGTATTTATCGATGATATATTGGTGTACTCGCAGTGCGAGGAGGATCATTTCAAGCATCTGCATTTGGTGTTGGATACGTTGAGGAGGAATAAACTAGATGCCAAATTCTCCAAATGCAAGTTTTGGTTATCCTTAGTAGCTTTCCTTGGTCATATAGTTAGTGGAGAGGGAATTGCAATGGATCCGGCTAAGATAGTTGCTATACGAGAGTGTCCTATGTTGTCTACGGTAGCGGAAGTCCGGAGTTTTCTAGGACTTGCTGGCTATTACAGGCGCTTCGTAGAGAACTTCTTGCAGATAGGGTTACCCCTCACGACTTTGACGAGGAAAGAGCAGAAGTTTGTTTTGACGCCTGAGTGCGCACAAGCTTTCGAAGAACTGAAAAGACAGTTGACCACGACCCCTGTTCTATGTTCGCCGAGTGGGACAGAAGGATTTGAGATCTACAGTGATGCTTCAGGCAGTGGTTTTGGTTGTATTCTACTGCAGCTTGGGAGTGTAATAGCTTATGGCTCGCGTCAGTTGGAGGTATACGAGAGGAATTATCTGATCCATGACTTAGATTTAGAGGCCATGATATTTGCCAAGAAGTTATGGTGGCACTACCTGTACGGGGTGAAGGTAGATATCTACATCGATCACAAGAGCCTGAAGTACTTGTTTGACCAAAAGGACCTAAACATGCGGCAGTGGAGGTGGATGGAGTTCCTGGGTGACTACACCTTCAAGATACATTATGTGCCTGCGAAAGGCAATGTTGTTGGTGATGCGTTCAGTGGCAGGGCGCCCGCGCAGGCAAATTGGTTGTCGATACATGATAAGCATTTGATTCCTGACTTTGAGGCATTGGAGATCTCCTGTGTTGACAAGCAGACTAGTGCTGAAGCACAACTGAACTTGACAGAGGTGCAGTATGACCTTGCTGATAGGATTCGGCAAGCTCTGGATGGGGATAATGACATGAACCTTTTTTTGGATGAGGCTTTGGATGGGTCAAATTCCAAATTTTATGTTAAGGATGTACTATTATGTAGAGACAATTGTCTGTGCGTCCGAAGTATGGGTAAACTACGTGAGGAATTGATGTATGAGGCTCATCAAATAAAGTACTCGATTCACCCAGGGAGTACAAAGATGTATAGAGATATGAAAAAGTTGTTATGGTGGCCAGGACTTAAGAAGGACATGGCACTTTATGTGTCGAAGTGTCTAACGTGCGCCTTGGTGAAGGCAGAGTGCTAGAAGCCCGGAGGGTTCTTGAAGTCCTTACCTATCCCGGAGTGGAAGTTCGACGATATTTCAATGGATTTTGTGCATGGTTTTCCAAGGTCGCAGAAGGGAAATGACGCCATTTGGGTGATCGTAGATCGATTGACGAATGTATAGCACTTCATTCCGAATCGTAAGGATGATTCGGTGGATAAGCTGGCAAAAATCTACATAGATAACATCTTTCGACTGCACGGTGTACCCCACAACATCATGAGTGACCGAGATGGACGTTTCACATCCAATGACTGGAGGTTAGTGCATTAAATGTTGGAAACCAAGCTGAGTTTCAGCACGACCTTTCATCCGCAGATGGAAGGTCAGACCGAGAGGGTCAACCGGACGATGGAGGACATGCTTTGCATTTGCGTCTTGGATTTCAGAAAGCAGTTGGAAGATCACCTGTACTTGGTGGAGTTTGATTATAACAACAGCTACCAACCAAGTATTCAAATGGCGCCCTTTGAGGCCCTATACAATAGAAAATGTTACACGCCATTATCATGGTTAGAAACGGGTGAGTCGAAGCTGTACAAACGACAAGAGGTGGATGATGCCACTTTGTTGGTACGATCTATACGAGAACGGTTGCTGATCGTTCAGGACAGGCAGGCTAAATAATATAATGCCAAGCACAGGAGCGTTGAGTTCGCTGTTGGCGACTGGGTATATTTGAAAATTAAGCCGTTCAAGGGCGTCTCACGGGTACGATGCTTGAAGAAGCTGAGCCCGAGGTACCTTGGACTATTTGAGATTCTGGAGAGAGTTGGTGAAGCAGCTTATCGACTAAAGCTATATGTGGAATTGAGTGGTCTACACGACGTATTCCATATATCGGTGTTGCGGAAGGCTGTGCAAGAGCCTTCACAAGTTATTACGATCGATCAAGTACCTGTTGATAATGGGTTGACGACGAATGTCAAGCCCATTCGCATTGAGGACTTTGAAGTCAAGCGACTTCGTAACAAAGACATCAGGATGGACAAAGTCCGATGGGACAACTACGGTCATGAGAAGCTTTCATGGGAGAGAGAGCAGACCTTTCTTGAGGAGTATCCTGAGTTATTTCACTCAGGTACCATTTAATTATCTGTATCTATTCCATTCTGTAATTTTGGGACGAAATTCTTTTAGGGGGGAAGAACTGTAACGCCCCGAAACTCAAAAGAGGAACAAATAGTGTTTTAAGGCCTAGTTGGATCCTGATTAGGTTCACACAGCATGTGATATGGGCATGTCCAGGGCCGTTTCATGCCTTAGGTCGACGAAATGCAGTCGACGATCCTCAGAGTCAAGCTAGGTCGGGCACATGGCCTGTGACACGGGCGTGTCAAGGTCCGTGTCCTGCTCTATGTTATGTCGGGCTGTGTCGAGTGAGTTATACGGCCAGGGACATGGGGGTATCCAAAGGCGTATCTAGAACATGGCCTGTGACACGGGCATGTCACATGGTCGTGTCCTATTCGGGATACGATGGTTTCAACATTGATTGGGGCACACGGCCTATGACACAGGCGTGTCCATGGTTGACACAGGAATGTCCCAAGCCGTGTCAAAGGCCATGTCCTGTTCTATGTTTACTGGATTACGGCGAGTGTGAAATACTACCTATGACACGGGCGTGTCACAAGCCGTGTTCGACCTAGGAAAGTTATTTTTAGGTGCGAATTGTGGCCGTTTGTTTCCTTCAAATGGGATCCAAGGGTCCAGATTGGTCCTTGCTGTTATAAGGCTTGGAATAAGGGTGAAACCCTCATTTCCTATAAGGCTTTCTCTTTCTTAAGTGTTAGAGAGAGGGGAGAGCAAGGAAGAAGGAGAAGGTTAAATCCGGCCGCCGGTGGAGCTTTAGAGTCCCGATTCTCGAGCTGAGTCCAGATCTGTTGAGGCGAGGCCATTGCGGTGCTTTTCATTCGTCTTGTTTTCCATGGCGCCAAAGAGAACCACTAGGGTAATGATTCTCTTATTGGAAATGTGAAGTCCTCTTATGATTTTCATAGGAAACTCCCTCTCGCGAGTGAGCTTTGAGTGCGAGGTATTCCTTCGGGTGGACATGAATAGTCCCTGTTGTTTTGCATATATAGTCCGGAATCGAAGTACGGACATAGGCATGGTGTGTGAAGCCTACCCGGACAAGTTGGTCTTGATCGGTGATATTTTCATTATGCTTGTAGTGTCGGAGAAGACTCCATGCTGTTTGATTTTCGGGTTTTCTATGCGGTAGATTGCAATTGGGAGTCTTGGGGATTAACTCCAAGGTTCACCCAGAAATCTGGGCAGAAAGCGAAGTTCTACCATTTTGGTGGCCTGGGAGCCAGCCATGTACATAGCTGGGATATGTACTGTTGTATGATCGATACATTAGGATTTGGTGAAGCTTGTCGCGTTCCGATGGCTAAATGGCCGTGGCAAGGTGAGCAACGTCTGGTGGAACCTTACCCACTCCAAGTGGTTCTGTTAAAGCGACCTAAGGTACATGGGACTTACCGTTGGCTTGGGGAGCGAGTCTAGGCTTCGGCTGAAAGGACTTTTATGCTCACGATGTTGCCATCCTAGGGGCGATGGGGGACTGCGAAACAAGCTTGGCTCGTACCGAGTTCACCGAGTAAGTGCCCTCAGAGCACGGGGTTTGTGGCCGTCCGTTCCTACACCTGTTGTGAACTGTGCTGTTATTGTACATTCACTATATTGTTTGGCAATTCTACTAAAATGCAGGGAAGGAGCACCGCCACCCCAAATCCGGGGTGGGGCGTTATAATTTGGTCAGCTTTAGCTGACCGTTGCTTTATTTTGCCACCGCTGCGGTGGAATGTTAATTGCAGGTACTGCGGAGCCTAGTGGCAAGTAGCGGGCTGAAGGCCTTATTGCTGAGCCGGCCCTAAAAGTCCAATGAGAACGTTTACTTTTATACTCATGTTTGACCGGCCTACGTGCCGATGTTTGGAAGACACTTATTGTTTAAAGTAAACTCTTGTAAGGCCATAAGGCCAAGTACTTTGTGTATTTGTACGCTCATTCCTACTTTAGGTTTTTAGTGGACATTCATGTTGTGGCTTGGGTTCTTTTCTTTGCAACATTTAAAATTCTTTCGCTAGAATGTGCTCTGTAAAGGACGTGTATTTTTTGAAGGATAGTTTCATTTAGTAACCCTTCGGTCTGTCTGTAGTATATGGCGTCGGGCCTCGGCCGGACCTACTGCTATATATTATGTGATGGATAGGGGTGTTACAGTCCGCCTCTTGTTGGGAAGAGGTCGGTGCTGGAAAGCTATGTGGTAGATTGCATAGTGAGTCCGCCTCTGCTGTAGGGAAGCATGCGGGTGGAAAGGGTTTGCCAATGCAGACGGACTGAAGGACTATATTACGAGTCTGCCCAGCCCGCGACGGACGTGATGAGTCCGCCTTTGCTGGAGGCTAGTCACTGGGTGAGGTTGGCGACTTGGAGGACTAAAGTAGAGCCCGCTGGATGTTTGTGCGGATTGATGGAGAGCTGGAGCAAGTACAAGCTCCATGGGCGTACTGAGATAGAGTCTGCATACTACAAGCCGTCGAGAGCTGGTTTGAAAGTGAAGGGATAGATACTACTCTAGAGGGGGGGTGAATAGAGTTATCAAATTTTGCACTAGACAAAACTTAATGGTCTACCAAACTCCCTTGGAGTGAAGTGCGGAATGAAAAGATTATAGATATAGATTTAACCCTATAGCCTAACACGAGTGATGTGCACAAACTCAAGCTAACTGTAATTACAGTTAAGGCTTGGAAAACCTAATCAGTAACTAGCAATCCTATTTATATCTATTCACAGCCACAATGCAGGAATTAAACAAGTGAATCCAGACGACACAAGGAAATTTATAGTGGTTCCCCAAACAACTTGGGTACGTCCACTCTTCTACCGCCCACACGGTAGGAATCCACTCAGGTTTTTGATCAGGTGCCCTGCCACCAACAGGATCTTCTTCAGGTAGATCCAGAAACCCTTTAGACTTTTGATCAGGTGTCTAAAAACCAAGCACAGGTTTTTGATCAGGTGCCCTGCCACCAATGGATACTTTTGAAGGGAGTAATAACCCTGTACAGGAGGGGGAAGAAGGTTAAGATGTCTTCTCTATTTTACAATAGATTAGAGAAGCACAAAAACTTGCACTGAGCTAGAAAGCTCTAAAGAATCAAGGCTCCCCCTAGCTCAAAGATGTCCAGGTGAAGTCTTGCTTAGGTGCAGAAAACTCTTCAAAAAGCTCTGAAGGAAAAACTATAAGAAGATAAAAAATAATAAAATTAAAGATCTTCAAGCAGCTATCTTCTTCTTCTTCTTCTTCAAAAGAACTCTGAGTTTGAACTTCCTGAAAGCAGGAGAACTCAGGTTGAAGAAGAGTAGAAGATCTTAACACTTCTCAGTTAGATGAGTATTGCTGAGAGCAGAAGACTTGATCTTGATGAAGGCTTGAATGCTTAAGTGAACAACTGGTTAGCTATTAGCTAGCTTGAATCCTTCTTCAAGGGGTCCTTTTTATATAACATCAGCAAGCAACGACTCTCTTCAATTTGAATTACTTGTCTTCTTTTGAAACTTGAGACCTGGGCTGCAAATAACACACAGCAAAACAATCTCTGCAGCAAGACATCCTATAAAATGAACGGACCTCTTTCTAAGAAGCTGCAGGATCAAATCAAATAACAGAAGGACTAAATAAAGTCACATCAGAGAAATACTCTTTATAGCAGAAGGAAGACTTTTCAGTCTAACGGCTATAAAGGACTGTCAGCAGATAAAGTAAAATACAAAGTCAGCTAATAAGACAAACAACTTTATCTAAAAAGATTTTACACAGGCAAAAAGAATAGAGCAGATATGCCTGGAAATATTATCATAAAACAACTGAAAAGATATGCCAGATAATGTACTAATTAATTAAATATAATAAATAAATACAAAATATAAAGACAGACAGAAAACGTCGAACGACCTTCGGAGATCGTCGACCGACGCACGGAGATCGTCGAACTATCGGACAGATAGTCGAACTATCCAGATAGTCGAACTATCAAAGGAGATAGTCGAACTATCACAGCAGATAGTCGAACTACCAGAAGATAGTCGAACTATCAGATAGTCGACCTATCAACAGATAGTCGACATATCAACAGATAGTCGAACTATCAGGGCAAAACAGATAGTCGAGCTATCAACAGATAGTCAAGCTATCAGATAGTCGATCTATCAACAGATATACGAACTATCAAAAATAAACAGATAGTCGACTTATCAACAGATGGTCGAACTATCAGATAGTCGAACTATCAAAGCAGATAGTCGAACTATCAAGCGAGAACAGATAGTCGACCTATCAACAGATAGTCGATCTATCAACGCAGAACAGATAGTCGAACTATCAACAGATAGTTGAGCTATCAGATAGTCGACCTATCAACAGATAGTCGAACTATCAAAAACAAACAGATAGTCGACCTATCAATAAATAGTCGAACTATCAGATAGTCGACCTATCCAAGCAGATAGTCGAACTATCAAAGCACACAGATAGTCGAACTATCAACTGATAGTCGAACTATCCACGCAGACTGAAAGTCGAACAACTGATAGACGATCGTCGAACAGTTAGTCGATGATAGTCGAGCGGCGTTCGATGATAGTCGAACAAACAAACAACTTAACCAAATTATCAATCTGGAAAAGTGAGGACTCTACAGCTAGACTACTAACCATTGACCATAGATATTTCTTGGGTCAAGGGACTAAAAAGACAAGACTAAACTCAAATCAAACTGGGGTACCAACAATCTCCCCCTATTTGAGTTAAGTCTCTTAAAAACTAAAACACAGAACTAGCTATAGAATACTATAAACAATACAGGAAATAGATAGCAATTAACTAGCAATTTTCAAACAGATAGATAAATAACAGTTAAACAAAACTAAGGATCAACAGAGTCAGGCTTAGATACAGAAGAGCTAGAAACAAAAGAAATTTTTCGCAGAGGATCAATGGCCTCTAACTTAGACATCTTTAAATCTTGCAAGCCAATGATCTTTAATTCTGTAGTCCTTGGCACAACAGCTTCCGGGTGCTTTTCCATATATTTAGAAGGGTCAAAAACCTCAGGGTTAACCTGGAACTTTTCTAATTCCTTCTTTCTGAAAGTAGACATGGTGGTTAAACCAGTGGTGTCCTTCCTTCTGCTTTTGCTTTTCTGATTTGGGCTGCTCCAACTAATTCGTGAAAACAAGCCATCCTAAAGTTAGGATCAAGCTCAGGACTTTCATAAACATACTCAGGAGGAGTAGCATCTGATTCTTTATCTAGATAAGACATGGGAGCAGACTTAGCAAAGTTCTTGCTAGAGTATTTAAAACAAAATAAACTACTTACCTTTTGAAACAACTTTTTCAGACTGTGCTGGTATTGGAGAAGAAGCTCTTTTCTTTGGAGAAGGAGGAGGAGAAAAGGTTGGTCTTTGAAGCACAACCTCCTTCACTTGTCTTTGAGAACCAGAATAAGATCTGCTTTGGGAACTTTGAGAGCTTTTCCTTGACTGAGGCTGAGAAGGTGCAGATTTTCCAGAAGAGGCAGATGGATTAGCAGATAGGTTCCCAGAGGCTCCTGCACTGGGAGGTGGAGGAGGGGGACCTCTGGGAGTCCATCTAGAAACAGGACTATCATACCTCTTAGATCTTTTTCTCTCTTTCTGCTGGTTCTTGGAGAACCACATCCAATGTTGAAATTCTTTCGATTTGGGGTCAATTCCTTTAAGAATATAGTATGGAGTATCATTGTCTCGGCTGGGAGGAGGAGGAGCAATTGCTTTCCTTTTCTTTTGAGCAGCTTTCTTTTTCTTAGCATTCTCAGATAAATCAGAATCATCTTCATCATCAGAGTGAGATGATGGAGGATTATCATAAGGATCATAAGCTTCAGAAACAGCCTTTTCTTTTAACTTCAGAGCTGATTTCTCTCTTTCCTCTTCAATGGCATCCTGAGCCAGAAGGAAATCTAAGTCCAACCCTGGTGAATCATCCCAGATAGTTGACTTTTCAACTTGCAACTCTTTTTCTTTCTCTTTTAAAGAATCTTGTACTCTTTGATTCCAGGCAGCTCTTGCTTTTCTTCTTCCACACTCAGAGCAGGAGTGTCATCTTTGATTTCATCTTGTTTTTCAGACTCATCTTCTCTATCATCTAAAAATGAATCCAGTTCTGGATCTGCTTGAATATCAGGAACATTTGGGGTAGCTTCTGAAACAATTACTATGATCTGAGCAGCTAAATCTTCTCTAATATAATCTGTAGAATTATGAACACAGATCTTCTAAATAAGCAATAATCATTCCTTCTAGGTATTCACTAGCTAGCAAATTAATTGACTCGTCAATAAAGCGAATGAGTGAATTACCTTCATATTTGACCAACTCCCAAGACTCATCTAGGTAGGATGTAATGATCCCTTCTAGGAACTTTGCAATCACGGGAGAGGTGAGATCTTCCAAGCAAACTTTCACAACAAATTCAGATAACATGATAGCATCAGATATTTCCTTTTCCGATAACACAGAGGCTGATTCTTTTTCAGCTGGAGCAGACACTACTTGAACTGTCATCACAGTATCTGTTACTGCTGGAAGGGAGGCAGGAGGTTCTGAGGCATCTTCACAGAACATCTCCCCCTGCCTGATTTCAGTGGAAACTGAAACCAGGCCCCTTGAGGAAGATGGATCAGCAGATTTGGAAAGTGATTTGATGGTAGCGGTTAAGGTATCAATGGAGGAGGCAAGTGGAGCGATTGCCTCTTCAATCATAATTTTTATTGAAGGGGTAATCAACTCCACAATGCGGGTGATGAGTTCAGGGGTTATCTCAAAAGAAGATGGAAGTGCAGTGGATGGAAATGCAGCAGATATGGTTGTAGTGCTGGGATGAAGAATGGTGTGGACTGTGGATTGAATTGG
Source organism: Platanthera zijinensis (assembly GCA_039513925.1). Taxonomy (NCBI): domain Eukaryota; kingdom Viridiplantae; phylum Streptophyta; class Magnoliopsida; order Asparagales; family Orchidaceae; genus Platanthera; species Platanthera zijinensis. The sequence goes on along the minus strand of CM077097.1, from coordinate 13,628,316 downwards.
AGATGGAGCTGGAGAGTTAATAGGAGAGTTAACTGGAGAATGAATGGGAGACTGAGAAGGAGTTGGAATCCTCTCAGATCCTAACAAATCAAAACTAGGAGCAGATATCCTAGTCTGATGAGAAGGAAGAGGAAATGCTGGAGGGGAAGGAAGAACAACCGTGGTTGTTTCTCTAGCAGGAGAAGGGGAAAGTCGTACTTCAGCTGAAGTTGATGGAACTTCAACTGAGGCAGACAGCATAGCAGAAGAAGAGGGAAGGGAAAGAGCTGAGCCAGCCTCTACAGGGTGAGGAGCGACCGAATCAGTCCTGGTGCTCTCAGATGTCGCTGGAGCAACCCCTGTGAGAGCGGGTTTCACAAAGGTTCTCTTCCACTTAGAGAACAGGTTTGGGACCATCTTCTTGCTTGCATTTATTGTTGTTGCGGTTGAACTCAGCAGCTGGGGATATTTTTCCTTTAGGAAAATTCCAATATCCCTTCCGAGGGTAACTTCCTTCTTACTATTCTTTTTCCTTATTAAATCAAACATTACTCCAGCCCAATCAATCGTTTTCTAATTAACAATTGCACACATTAGTGCAAATTGTTACCTTGTTATATTGTCATGAGCAGAGTGCTTACTGAGGAGCACTTTTCCGACCAACTCAGCAAGAAACTTAATCTTGAAAGGGAAATTTACCTTGAGCAGCTTCGTGGGAATGCCCTCTGCATGTCCCAGCTCAACTAACATTCTTCCAAATTCTTGAGCATCTTGCTCATAATCCTCTTCACCATTTATCAAACCAAAAATATCAGTCAGAATGGCCGGAGTTAAGATTACCTCTTCTCCGCCGATGGTGCCAGTCATCGAGTCGTCGGTGGAGGACGACGTGAAAGCCCATTCCTTGATCTCAGGTATATTTAACTTAATCCTTGAAGACATTAATCTCTCTAGTCCTTGGTCCCGGCACAGCTGAAGAACTTCCACGATCCCTGCTTCGCAGCACCTGAACGCGTCGAAATCAACACTGAAGCCTGCATCGAACTTTACAACTGCTAACACTGCGGGAGAAATCGCCATTGATTGCTGGAGAAAGCGTGAGAAGGACGGTGAAGACGAAGGGGACGAAGCAGCAGAAAATCGCAAGCGGGAAGACAGAATGCGAAGAGTCACGGTCCGTCGACGAAAGAACAAAAGATCTTTTAACCTAGGTCGACTATCGGCTTTATATTAGACCAGAGATAGTCGATCTATTAAAAAGATACTAGACTCGATAGTCGAACGGCCGTTCGACGATCGGCTCAGAAGCAGAGTAGTCGAGCCATTGTTCGACTATTTCTGGCTTCTCAAACAACAAGCTGTCATCGTTCAGAGATTGACGATAAGCTCGACCTGTTGGACGATCTTCGAACGCCGGTCGACGATCTTCAAACAGATAAGCTATCATTAACCAGAGGTTGACGATAGGCTTAATCCGTTCAGCGATCTTAGATCATCGTTCGACGATCTTCAAGCAGGTTTCAACATAGGCAGATATAGTCACACTTAGTCTCGTCCATTGATCATGCCTAATTGAACTAAAAAGAACAGATGCTTCTGTTCATTTAAAGGCTTGGTGAATATATCACCTCTCTGAAACTCAGTGGATATGAACTCAAGACAAATCTTGTTTTTTCCACACAATCTCTCAGGAAATGGTGTCGAATCTCAATGTGCTTCGTTCTAGAGTGGTGCACTGGATTTTGTGCAATTGAGATAGCACTGGTACTATCACACATGATTTTGGTGTTCTTGTGTGAGTAACCATAATCCACAAGCTGGTTTTGAATCCACAGGATCTGTGAACAACAACTGGCAGCTGCTATATATTCAGCCTCTGTAGTTGAAGTTGAGACAGAAGCCTGCTTCTTACAGAACCAAGAGACCAATCTCTCTCCCAGGAACTGACAAGTTCCTGAGGTGCTCTTCCTGTCAACTCTACAACCAGCATAATCAGAATCAGAATATCCAATCAATTCAAATTCTGACTCATCTGGGTACCAAAGTCCTAGATTTGGACATCCCTTCAGGTATCTCAGGATTCTCTTGAGAAGAATCAGATGAGATTCCTTGGGGTTGACCTGGAATCTAGCACAAAGGCATGTAGCAAACATTATATCAGGCCTACTTGCAGTTAAATATAATAGGGAACCAACAATGGCCCTATAATTCTTTTGATCAACTGGCTTGCCGTGATCATCAGAATCAATAACTACATTAGTAGCCATAGGTGTAGGCATTGCTGAAGCATCAGCCATCCGAAATTTCTTTACCAATTCCTTGGCATATTTGGATTGGGAGATGAAGATACCATCAGCATCTTGCTTAACTTGGAGACCAAGAAAGTAAGACAGCACACCCATACTACTCATCTCAAACTTAGAGTGCATCAGGTCAGAGAACCTTTTGCAAAGTTTGGGATCAGTGGAGCCAAAAATAATATCATCTACATACACCTGAACTAACAGGATTGTGTCCTTGTGATGCTTGACGAAAAGGGTTCTATCAACTACTCCCCTAGTAAAGTTGTGCTCTAAAAGGAAACTAGCTAGAGTCTCATACCAGGCTCTGGGAGCTTGCATTAGTCCATATAGAGCTTTTTGTAACTTAAACACATGTGAGGGCTGAGTTGAAGAAACAAACCCTGGTGGTTGTTTAACAAACACCTCTTCCTTAAGCTCACCATTCAGGAATGCACTTTTGACATCCATTTGGAACACCTTAAACTTCATGTAGGCTGCATAGGCCAAGAAGATCCTTATTGCTTCTAGCCTTGCAACAGGAGCAAAGGTTTGGTCATAATCTATACCTTCCTCCTGTCTGTAGCCCTGAGCTATATGCCTTGCTTTATTCCTTACTATAATTCCATTTGCATCCAACTTGTTTCTATACACCAACTTGGTGCCTATGATCAGTTGGCCTTTAGGTCTTGGAACCAAAGTCCAAACTTTACATCTCTCAAACTGATTGAGTTCCTCTTGCATAGCAATGATCCAGCGGGGATCTAGCTCTGCATCTTTAAAGGAGAGGGGCTCAACCTGTGAGAGGAAACAAGCATGCATCACATCCTGTCTTAATTGGTGTCTTGTTTGCACACCAGCTGATATGTCTCCAATCACTTGAGATGTGGGGTGATCTCTAAGTGTGACAATATCAGCAGGTGGGATGTGATCTTCAGCAACAGTTGGGATTAATTCCTCAGGTGGAATTTGATCTACTGTTGGTGGTACAACAACAGCTTCAGCACTGTCTTCATCACTGTCTGATTCAGTGATCTGAAGAGTTGATAGTTGAAGAATTTCTTGAGGAGCATCAGGTACCTGCAATGAACTAGAGGAAGGAGAATTTTCTTTCTCCTTGTAAAACATCTGAGACTCATCAAAAGACACATGCACAGATTCTTCAATGTTACAGGTTGATTTGTTATAAACCCTATAAGCTTTGCTTACTTGGGAATATCCAAGCATGATTCCCATTGAAGCTTTTGCTTCAAACTTTCTAAGGTATTCTTTATTATTATTATGAATATAAACAACACAATCAAAAATTCTGAAATAATTAATTTTAGGTTTCTTTCCTTTAAGCAACTCATAAGGAGTTTTACACTTAAGTTTGTGTATCAAACTTCTATTTAAGACATAATTGGCTGTACTAACAGCTTCTGCCCAATAGGAGAGAGGCATGTTAGCATCTGCCAACAATGTGCTAGCAGCTTCAATGACTGTTCTATTCTTCCTTTCAACTACCCCATTTTGTTAAGGAGTTCTAGGAGCTGAGAAGCTATGTTTGATACCTTCTCTCTCACAGAATTCTTGCATGAGAAGAGAGTCAAACTCAGTACCATGATCACTTCTAATCAAGGCCACATGAGTAGAGTACTCAGTCTGCACACATAGTAGAAAGTCTGTAAGGGCTTTGAAGTTATCAGACTTAGTTCTCAGAAAGAAAACCCAACTGAACCTAGAGAAGTCATCTACAATTACTAAGGTGTAATACTTCCCTCCTAAACTCTGTACATTTATTGGGCCAAAAAGGTCCAAGTGTAATAGATACAGGATTCTAGGAGATTCACTCTTATTTACAGATTTAAAAGAGTTTTTGGTTTGCTTGCCTAGCTGACAAGCCTTGCATAGGCTCTCCTTCTTGTAGGGGCAAGAAGGTAAACCTCTAACAAGGTTATGTTTAGATAACCTAGATATATTTTTAAGGTTAACATGACTAAGCCTCTTATGCCATAAAGAATTATTATTAATTGTTACTTCATTAAACAGGCAGATTTCAGAATGAGATGAATTGAAATCTACTAAATAAATATTACCTATTCTAATACCTACTAAAACAACATTGTTATTTAAAGTAATATTGCAAGAGGAGTTAGAAATGAAACCTGGTAGCCAGCATCACATAGCTGGCTGACTGAAATCAAATTATGCTTCAGTCCATTGACATATGCAACTCTCTTGAAAGTAACTGCTCCAATTGTAATCTTGCCATAGCCTTCTGTCTGACCACAGCTGGAGTCTCCAAAGATAACCTTTGGGCCGAGCTTAGCTTTGAACTTTGACAGAAGATCTTTATTTCCTGTCATATGCTTAGAGCATCCACTATCCAAATACCACTTATTTTGAGTGATTGGATAGGCCTTCACCTGCAAGACATTTATTTAGACAGTGTGGACCCAGGTAACCTTGGGTCCCTTGTTTTTCACATAAGAAAAACTGGAAATATATGAAAATGCAGGCTGAGGGTGATAACCTAGTGGGTGAGATCTCCTAGGTGGGATTCTCCATGCAGATGATGGGTCAACAAACCTAGGGTTTCTATTTTCATTTAGGTTTCTATGGTACTGATTATGATTTTGAAAATAATGTTGAAAACGTCGATCGACGTTCGACGATGGGCGCTCAGATCGTCGAGCTTCGTTCGACCATTGAGCTTCCGATCGTCGAGCGGCGTTCGACGCTCTTTGCATTTCTTTAAAAAATTTCTTTCTTTCTCTTTTCTCTCTTAGCTTTATTTAAAGTTTTATTAACTAGGTTTACTTGCCCAGTGTTCTTCATTCCACTAGCTGAAATGAAGTTTACTGGAGTTGAAAGATTATTTTAAGCAGAACTGGGGTTTCACTGGGAGAAGCTCCTAAGCCTAGTTTGTCATTACCTGACCTAGTGTTAGTCATGCTGGTAATTTCTAACAACTTAAGGCTTCTACCATTAAGTGATTCTTCTAACCTCTTAGACTTAGCTAACTCCATTTTAAGAAATTTAATTTCTTCACTACAAGTAGTGAGATCTTCCTTTAACCTAACATTTTCTGTAGCTATTGATTCTGAGTCAGCTAACTTATTTCTAAGTTCTTTTATCTCCTTTTCTGAGCTAATCAAATCTAAGCATAAAGATTTAAATTCTAATTTAAATTCAGCTGAGGTAAAATCATAAGAAGAGAGTACCTCATCTTCTGTAGGCATCTCTTCATCAGAATCTGAACTCTCTGCAGCAGAGTGGTTGCTGCAGGCATCTATTGCCATCAGGCAAACTTCTTTTGCCTTCTTCTCTTCCTCATCCTCACTGGAGCTTGATGAGGAGGATTCTTCATCAGAATCACTCCAGGTTTCAGCAATGAAACCTCTCTCCTTCTTCTTATTTTTGTAGGAGGATGGCTTGGAGTGCTTCCTGTGTTGTTCCTTTTCTTTTCTCTTGTCTTTGTTCTTCTCCTCTGGACACTCTGGTAAGATGTGTCCAGGCTTCCTGCAACCATAACAAATAATTTCTTTAGCAGGTGAACGATCATACCTTGGTTTGTCTTCATAGCGTGAAGACTTCTTTCTGAACTCCTTTCTCCCCATCTTGAGAAACCTCTTGGCAAACAATGCCATTAGTTCCTCATTTGATTGGCTGCCTTCAGAAGCATCAGCAGCCTTAAGAGCTAGAGATTGCTCTTTTCTTGTTGGAGTAGGGGTCTTTGCTTCTGCTTCTGCTTCCCTTGTCTTCAGCACTTGCTCAAAAGACTTGAGCTTGCCGAGAAGAGCTTCAGTGGAGATCTCATTTGTACTTCTGGCTTCCTTGATGGGCCAGATCCTAGATCCCATGTGCTAGGGAAGCACATAAGAATCTTATCATTGACCTCTGTCAATGATATGTCCTTGTCAAGGGTCCTCAACTCATTGATGATTGAGCTGAGCCTGGTGTACATGCTTCAACTGATTCAGCATCAGTTTTCTTGAAGTTCTCATACTGTGAGATCAGGTTGGACCTTCTGTCCTTCCTTTCATCAGCTGAACCAGCCACAATCTGGTTCAGTGTATCCCACATAGCTTTTGCTGAAGAGCAGTCAGCTACCTTCTGGAATACCTCATCTGACATTGTCTGAGCCAGTATGTTCATTGCCTTGGCATCTGCTATTTTGGCCTTCTTGTACTCATCATTGTAATCTGGAGGAGGCACTGCACTCATATCAGATGATGAGGCAGTAGCAGCAGCAGGTGCTCTTGGGGACCTGACGAAATAGAAGCAAAGATGCTTTCATCAATATAATTCATATATAATTTTATCCTTGCCTTCCAGATGCAAACTTAGCTAAGTTGCATGCTGGAGGTCTGGTGCTGGAATAATCCTTGGACTGGGCCATGATAGTGAATATCTATAAGCTTTGGTATCTATCAGGATCTTGTGACTTAGGTGTTAGCCTATTCAGTCAGTCAACCTCCCTCTGATACCAATTGAAAGTGAAGGGATAGATACTACTCTAGAGGGGGGGTGAATAGAGTTATCAAATTTTGCACTAGACAAAACTTAATGGTCTACCCAACTCCCTTGGAGTGAAGTGCGGAATGAAAAGATTATAGATATAGATTTAACCCTATAGCCTAACACGAGTGATGTGCACAAACTCAAGCTAACTGTAATTACAGTTAAGGCTTGGAAAACCTAATCAGCAACTAGCAATCCTAGTTATATCTATTCACAGCCACAATGCAGGAATTAAACAAGTGAATCCAGACGACACAAGGAAATTTATAGTGGTTCCCCAAACAACTTGGGTACATCCACTCTTCTACCCACACGGTAGGAATCCACTCAGGTTTTTGATCAGGTGCCCTGCCACCAACAGGATCTTCTTCAGGTAGATCCAGAAACCCTTTAGACTTTTGATCAGGTGTCTAAAAACCAAGCACAGGTTTTTGATCAGGTGCCCTGCCACCAATGGATACTTTTGAAGGGAGTAATAACCCTGTACAGGAGGGGGGAGAAGGTTAAGATGTCTTCTCTATTTTACAATAGATTAGAGAAGCACAAAAACTTGCACTGAGCTAGAAAGCTCTAAAGAATCAAGGCTCCCCCTGGCTCAAAGATGTCCAGGTGAAGTCTTGCTTCAGTGCAGAAAACTCTTCAGAAAGCTCTGAAGGAAAAACTACAAGAAGATAAAAAATAATAAAATTAAAGATCTTCAAGCATCTATCTTCTTCTTCTTCTTCTTCAAAAGAACTCTGAGTTTGAACTTCCTGAAAGCAGGAGAACTCAGGTTGAAGAAGAGTAGAAGATCTTAACACTTCTTAGTTAGATGAGTATTGCTGAGAGCAGAAGACTTGATCTTGATGAAGGCTTGAATGCTTAAGTGAACAACTGGTTAGCTATTAGCTAGCTTGAATCCTTCTTCAAGGGGTCCTTTTTATATAACATCAGCAAGCAACGGCTCTCTTCAATTTGAATTACTTGTCTTCTTTTGAAACTTGAGACCTGGGCTGCAAATAACACACAGCAAAACAAACTCTGCAGCAAGACATCCTATAAAAGGAACGGGCCTCTTTCTAAGAAGCTGCAGGATCAAATCAAATAATAGAAGGACTAAATAAAGTCACATCAGAGAAATACTCTTTATAGCAGAAGGAAGACTTTTCAGTCTAACGGCTATAAAGGACTGTCAGCAGATAAAGTAAAATACAAAGTCAGCTAATAAGACAAGCAACTTTATCTAAAAAGATTTTACACAGGCAAAAAGAATAGAGCAGATATGCTTGGAAATATTATCATAAAACAACTGAAAAGATATGCCAGATAATGTATTAATTTATTAAATATAATAAATAAATACAAACAAAAAGGCAGACAGAAAACGTCGAACGACCTTCGGAGATCGTCGACCGACGCACGGAGATCGTCGAACTATCGGACAGATAGTCGAACGATCCAGATAGTCGAACTATCAAAGGAGATAGTCGAACTATCACAGCAGATAGTCGAACTACCAGAAGATAGTCGAACTATCAGATAGTCGACCTATCAACAGATAGTCGAACTATCAGGGCAAAACAGATAGTCGAGCTATCAACAGATAGTCGAGCTATCAGATAGTCGACCTATCAACAGATAGTCGAACTATCAAAAACAAACAGATAGTCGACTTATCAACAGATGGTCGAACTATCAGATAGTCGAACTATCAAAGCAGATATTCGAACTATCAAGCGAGAACAGATAGTCAACCTATCAACAGATAGTCGAACCATCAACGCAGAACAGATAGTCGAACTATCAACAGATAGTTGAGCTATCAGATAGTCGACCTATCAACAGATAGTCAAACTATCAAAAACAAACAGATAGTCGACCTATCAACAGATAGTCGAACTATCAGATAGTCGAACTATCCAAGCAGATAGCCGTACTATCAAAGCACACAGAAAATCGAACTATCAACCGATAGTCGAACTATCCACGCAGACTGAAAGTCGAACAACTGATAGACGATCGTCGAACAGTTAGTCGACGATAGTCGAGCGGCGTTCGACGATAGTCGAACAAACAAACAACTTAACCAAATTCTCAATCTGGAAAAGTGAGGACTCTACAGCTAGACTACTAACCATTGACCATAGATATTTCTTGGGTCAAGGGACTAAAAAGACAAGACTAAACTCAAATCAAACTGGGGTACCAACATGGTTGATTGGGTGATCTGGCAGACTAACGAAGCAGGTCTCCCCCGCTGCCGAAGTCTGCCTCCTGTTAAATGGATAGGCTTGCCGCCCTTGCTGGGCGGCCTAGAGGTTGTCGCCCTTTGTCGGACACCAGAAGGCAAGTCGCGCCCGATGGTCGATGACCTAGAGAGTTGTCGCCTGCCCAGTGATCTAAATCTCTTTGCTTATTGTTTAGCGACCTAGAGGCAGGTCGCCCTGCAATGTGGCGATCTGAATCTCGGACACAATTTGGTCATCAACCTGAGCAGGATAGGCCCTGGGACACGCCCGTGTACCATGCCGTGTCGCCTCTCAACGATCGTTGAGTGCATGGCGTCGAGTGCTCGAGATGACACACAGAGAAGGACACGCCCTGTTAAATGCCCGTGTCCCAGGCTATGTCGCCTCACTCAATTCCACTCGAGACCAAAGTCACACTCGAGAAAACTCGAGGAAACGGAGCAGGACATACCCTGGGACACGCCCGTGTCCAGGCCGTGTCACCCCCCATTTTGGGACTTTTTGATTTTGGGGTGTTACATTCTCCACCAATGAGGGATGCTGAATCTAACTCAGAAAGGTCAGAGACAAGCCACATTAGACTGTCACATGTCTGATGAAGACTTTGCTTCCTTCTCCTAGCAATTCCAAAAGTTTATGAAAAAGAAACACTAGAGAAACAGGCCTCCTCACACCTCTTATCCTAAGAAATCTACTACAAGGGTAGAATGAAATCCTCTAAGGAGACACAGGTATGGTTCTAAACCCAGCAAAATGTTTCATATAAAGTGGTTTACTATTGTTGTAGCAAGCCAGGAATGTAATAGCTGACTGTCCTGTGAAAAGAAAGGAATCTGGTGAGAAGAAGGACCACCAACAAAAAGGGAAGAAGGAGAAATCCTTAATTGCTAAGAAGTAGAAGAGCTAGACTGACTCCTCCTCATCAGAGTATGAAGAGGAAGATGAAGATGAAGCCTATATAGGGCTGTACTCTGCTGAAGTAGAAACTGAAGAACCAGACTTCATTGAGATGCTTGCTGCTATTGCTGAAGAAGCTGAAGAAGATAATCCTACTACTAGGATTGAAGTCAGGGCCCCTTCTATCAGTCAGATGGATAAAAAGGTGGATGATGAAGAAGAAGAAGACAACTACTATCAAGGGCTGATCGCTATGAATGATGAGGAATCCATCTAGGATCAGCCTGGTCCAAGCAAGGTACTTTCTATACCCAAGTCTTCTTCTGAGTCAGGCTTTGAGACCAACCCAGATTCTGAAGATAATTCATCAAGTGATGAAGGAGATTCTGAGTCTGAGGAAGATGTCAATTCTATAATTGAGAAATATGGTATCCTTCTAAGTGCTTTCAAGGAAAGCAAGCTGCTGGCTAAGAAGCAAGCTAAGGAAATTGCCTCCCTTCAGCTTGTTGCTTCCCAGCTTAATGATTCAGCTTCACTGCTTGATTTGAAATGAAAGAAATCAGTGAGCTGGAAACTATTTCCTTCATTCAGATAGGGACCATAAAGTACGAGGAAAATAAAATAAGGACCTGGAAGTGCTGTTGGAGAGAGAGAGAGAGAAGAGAATAGTGTCTAGCTATCAAAGCCCAGTTCAGTGCTTACCTTGATAGACACCTTATCCTCCCAAAAGGGTAAGAAGGGGTTGGTTTTCAAAGGAAGCACTAGTGTTGCATATTCCAAAAGGAAGGGCAAAGCTCAAGTGTAGCTAGTAGCCTTCAAGCCTCATATTCCTTTCAAGAGAGTTCTGGTACCTTCTAAAAGTATGATCAAGAGAGTATCCAATGGTCCACTGGAAGAATGGTAGATCCCTAGTGAGTAAAGATGCTCCACACTATGGGGGAGATATAGTAAGGGTGCAAGTGCCTTCAAGGCAGCCCATGAGGAAATTCAAATGGCCCACCCTGGACATTTGTTTTTGGTGCACCAGCCCTTCACTCAAGGGTAAAGCTGCAGGCTATTCTAAGAATATTCCAACCCACTCTAAGACTAAGGGAAAGTATGTCAGTAGACCTGATTTGGCCATCTCAAAGGCCATCAAGAGTGCGCTTTCTAAAAATAAGGTAGCTGCTAGGGCTCAAGACCCAGACACATTCTAATACTAACCCACCACTAGTCAGACTGGGGCTGGGAAACAAAAGAACAGGACTACTACTGCACTTTTAGACCAAGAGTTGCTGTCAACACAACCACTATACCAGCTCAAAAAAGAAGATACAATATCTTTGAGTGCTGGTGTTGTGTCAAGGTAGGCCACTTTGAATATTGATTGTTGGCATAATAAGAGTGTGCAGAGAGAAAACATTAGCTTGCTTGTCAGAAGAGCTGCAGGTATGCATTATCAGACTAACATGCACCTAGGAACCAATAAGTATTGGTGTCCTTAGGTTAACTTCTTATGTCTTACAGGTTAATCCAAGTTCCCATAGCCCTATATGGTACTTGGATAGTGGATGTTCCAGGCACAAGACTGGAACAAGGAGCATGCTTAAGGAATATACTCCAGTAAAGAATGGACCAAAGGTAATCTTTGGTGGCTCAAAAAAAAGAGTGACTAGAGGTTATGTGATCTGCCTAGCTCCTCCTTTAGTATTATAGGTACAAAGCTTATGATGGACAAGCTAACGATCAAAGAATCTACTCTCACAGTCCATGATAAAGTCGATGAACTGATCAATCTTAGTGAAGGGCAAGGCATACTTGAAGTAGTTGAAGACCAACCAGATGAAGAAAAAAAGATTAGATAGATTCTTCCAGCTGTTAGACAACTAGGGACCATCAAGCCCCCAAATCATTAGTGATGCAAGCCATGGAGTCTAGAACAGAAGCAAGAGTATCTACACAGCTCTCTACTCAAGTTTTCTTTCTCAAGAAGATCCCAAGAAGTTTGGAGAGGCAATCAAAGACCAGTTCTGGATTGGAGCAATGCAAGAAGAACTAAACCAATTTAAGAGCGTAAGGTCTGGAAGTTGGTTCCTAGACCACAAGAACAAATATCATAAGGACCAAGTGGATCTACAGGAACAAGTTGGATGAGAATGGCATTATGTGCCAAGAATAAGGCTAGACTGATGGCTAAAGGCTATATGCAATAATAAGGGATAGATTTGACCATACATTTGCCCAGTAGCAATATTGGAAGTAATATGACTCTTCCTTGCATTTGCTGCGTATCAAGGATTCAAAGTCTACCACATGGATGTGAAGTCAGTCTTTCTGAATGTGGATTTAAAAGAGGAAGTATATGTGGATCAGCCACCAGGTTTTGTTGACCCTAACTCTCCCAATTTTGTTTAAAGGCTTAGGAAAGCTCTATATGGGTTGAAGCAAGCCTATAGAGCTTGATATGAGACTTTGTCAAATTTCTTCTTTGAGAACAAATTCTCAAGGGGGAAAATAGACAAGACCCTATTCCTAAGGGATTCTAAGGGTAAGATTATCCTATTCCAAATTTATATAGTTGACAAAATTTCTGGGTCGACTGATGAAAAACTTTGCATGATGTTTGATAAACTTATGTAAGGGAAGTTTTAGATGAGCAGTATGGGTGAGCTCAAGTTTTTCTTGGGACTCCAAGTAAGACAAATTGATGATAGCTTGTCCATATCCCAGTCCATGTTTACCCGGGAGTTGATTAAGAAATATGGCATGGAGAATGGATCTAACATGAGAACTCTCATGGGGTCAAGTATGCCTTTAGGCAAAGATTAGGCAGGGAAACCTATTGATGAATCTTTGTGTCGAGGGATAATTGGCTCCCTTATATACCTGACTGCTAGTAGGCTTGACATCATGTATGCTACATATGTCTCTGCTAGGTATCAGGCCCACCCTAAAAAATTTCATTACTCTGTTGCAAAGAGAATTTTTAGGTATCTTAAGGGCACACCAGATCTTGGCCTATGGTACCCTAGAAATAGGGATTTTGATTTAACAGGCTTTTCAGATGCAGATTTTGTAGGTTGCAAAAAAGACAGGAAAAGTACTTCAGGTACCTTTCAATTCTTAGGTGGAAGACTGGTGTCATGGAGCAGCAAGAAGCAAACGAGTGTGATAATCTCAACTGCACAGTTAGAGTACATTTCCGCCGGAAGCTGCTGTGCTCAGTTGTTGTGGATTCAACATCAGCTTCAGGATTATAACATTGAGATAAGTAGAACTCCTCTTTAGTGTGATTCCACTAGTGCCATTTCTATTACTAGGAATCTTGTCTCACACAGAAGGACTAAGCAAATAGAAATTAGGTATCACTTCATTAAAGAACATGTGAAAAGGGATACATCAGCCTTGAGTTTGTCCCCACTGAGAAGCAAGTGGATGACATCTTCCCTAAGCCACTAGATTAAGCAAAGTTTAACTCGTTCAAATTTGAATAGGGTATGTTGAACTTAGTTTAGTTTTAGTAACTCCCTATAGTATTGTTTGGTTGCATGTTTGTTCTTTTTCTTGTAGGCTGAAAAGATCTGTAGTGGTATAAATATTGTGGAGACCAAAGTGTCTATTAGTAAGATTTGATTGAAGATGATCCTATTGAGGGGAGCAATTAAAACAGTTGCAGAAGCAGGTTTAGCCTTGTGAAGAGAGGAAGCTAGCTGCTATATTAGTTGATCTCATGCACACAGCTAGGGGGAGAAAAAATCAAAGGAAGCCAGTTCTCCCTAACTATTCTACAGAAGTCAAAAAGGGGGAGAGAAAGGGGTTGATCATGTTTTGTATCAAGTGGTATCAAGGCCAAAGTAATTGATCAAGCTCAACTATGGCAGTAAGACAGGGGGAGAAGAGATGCTTCTAAATAGGGGGGAGTAGGTAACCTTCCTGTAACTGTCTGGTTATAATGATTATTGCAGCAAATATGGTGTGTATGTCCTTGACTAAGATATTAAAGTGAGGTTTTGACTTATTCAAATAGTGGGAGATTGTTAGGTTCATTGCTCCCAATGTACCTTATTTATAAGAAGTCAAACAAGTCAATGATATACACCAAGTTGTATTTGATTTTTGGTTAAGTTTCATGTGCTGGGTGTAAACTTGAAGAAATGAGTAAGTACAAAAGTGTCGACACACTTCAAAAACTATGTCTATACTTTATAAGAGAAGTACTGAGTACAGACTTGAAGCAAGTATAAAAGTGTCGACAAACTTTATAACTATGTGGACACCTTTATAGGAGAAGTGTCGAGATTAGAAAGATACAAGACAGTAGTTTTAAGACACAACACTTCACTCAACAATTCGGACAGCTATGTTAAGACAATTCAAATATTTCGACACCTTGAAGATCAAGTCAGCAGCAGTGTCGAGACAAGTCAGATATCTCGACACCTTAAAGCTTAGGACAGTAGTGTCGAGACAATACAACTCTCTCGAATCAATGTAGAACTGAAGTGCAGACTTAAAGATGTCAACACCCAGTAGACTGTAGTGTTGAGACAATTCAACTCTCTCGACATAGAGAAGATTAAAAGTTTCTATAAAAAAAATTATCTAAGTCCAGAAGAGTTGAGTGATTCCAGTTCACTCAATGCCATACTTATTCTGTCAACACAATAGAAGATAGATTGAAAAATTCGTCTAAGTCCACAAGCATTGAGTGAAGCCACTTCACTCAATGCAAGATTACAGAAAGCGTTAAGTCAAGCTCTAGTAGTTACGGACAAGTAGAAAAGTGTTGAGTGATGTCAACGCTCTCAACGCCAAGGTTGCTAAAGAAGCAGAAAATAATCTAAGGAAAAAAGCATTGAGTGATGAAGCTACACTCAACACTATCAACGCCTAGGATGGAGAAAGTGCAGAAAGCTAAGCTAAGTATAAAAGAGTTGAGTGAAGGCCATTCACTCTACGCCACTCAATGCCAAGGAAGTTGTAGAATGACTAAGTAAAGGATCGTTGAGTGAAGGCCATTCACTAAACTCTTGAGTGGATTCTAAGAATTTTGCTAAGTCCACAAAGGGGTGATGTAAGCAAAAGTCAAAAAGTCAACTCAGTTCAAAATAGTTGCTGGAAAGCTGCAAAATAGCGTTAATGGAGCCGATGGCCAGCTGGTTATCTTCTTGTGTAAAAGGATGGTGATATTCCAGTAATTAAAGCTGGGCCCACACAGAAAAGAGCCGTTGATCAGTGTATAATAAAAAGGAGAAGATTGGCTGAGTCGACGATAACAATTAGGGTTTTCAGTTTATGTATTCTTGCAGCTGAACATCATCTTCTTCCTCGCCTTCTTGCCGAGCCTGAAGGAGAAGTTCAGATAAGTGAAACTGAAAGCGAATCGAGATAGCTGAAGCGATTCTCATCTGTGACAGTAAGGCTAGAACAGTGATTCTGAGTAACTTCTAGCACAAGCCGTCCAATACTGAAGATCAATTTTCTTGTTGCTGAGAAGAAGCTTGGGCCGAGATAATCTCTGTCCAGGAAAGATAGACACAGAAATCCTCTGTTATCAAAATCAACATATTCATTGTTTATTCAATCGGATCCTTTTGTATATGAGTGTAGACTTGATCTATAAAGGCTGAGAGGTAAGATTCTTGTGTGAATCCGAGTTGTAGGCCTGTGTTATAAAGGCTGAGGTAGGATCTGTGTTGATATCAGTGTAGGATCCTTTTTTTATTTGAGTGTAGGGCATAGTCCTGAGTTATAGGATCCTTTGGATCTGAGGTAGGGCTTAATGCCTAAGTGGTAGGTCTTGGAGAAGACTGAGAGGTCCTGCGAGATCTGTGATGTATGATCTTAGAAGCTGAGTGTTAGTGTTGTGCCTCATCTAACACACTATTAGAGAGGTGGGAGGGACATTGGATGTACAAAAGATGGGGAACCACTATAAATCAACAGTTTCATTTGTGATTGATCTCGAAATCCAAACTAACCTAATCACTAAGCACAAAAAAATCAGTTAAAGTTTTAAATAATCAAAACGAGACTCAAAACCTATTCACCCCCCTACCCCCTCTAGGTGTTCAGCTGACCTTGAAAACAAGACTTTCAACATGCACACAGTGAACTAATCTCCCCCTACTTGTGATCTACCCTTACCAATGACTCATGTACTATTTATTATCCCCTTTGATATTATCGAAAGGGTATGGGCTAGACCATAAACAAACATACACAGGCGTGGGAGAGATGGAATTAAGTAGATAATGAGCATGATAAAAACAACCAAACAGTGCACGAGATCGAGAGTGAAACGAGAGGCTACAAATAATAGGGGTGACCAAAAATGTAGTCAGAGAATATAAAGCTCAGTGGTCAAACCGATGAGTCTAGGACACAAAAATAGTGTTAAAATAAGAGTCAAAGTTATAAAGGAGTGGACATCACAGGTAAACTAAGCATATAACGATGCAGAGTACAATGCTGCAAGAGTTATAAAACTAATACAGAGGAACATTATACAAGTCATGAATAGAAATTGTGTACTAGAACTTACGCGCTATAGACATATAGTGTCGTATCAGTCCAATTCTTATGCGTAGAAGTATTAGAAAAAGCAATGATGTGTGAACGTGTCGCATCAGAAGACAAACACGAAGTAGAGTTAACATTCATTACATAGTTTATCTCAGTAAGTAAATGTTGGGTATTGCATCCACAATAGACCTGATTTGAAGAAGCCCCTGAACAAGCTAAGGTTAATTGAAAATGTATTTGACAACTCTATCAAGTTGTTCTTGCAGCTATTCCATGCTAAGTACACGCCAATGTCAGGGTGCAGTGGGTCAATATAGACGGGTCTGCGTAACGTAATCCCTCATTGAGTAGATCAGTGTGTTGAATCACGTGTGTTCTCTCTATTAGAGTGTACTTATTTTCAAGTACAGGGTCAATGTAGATCAAGAGCAGAAGAAGGAGCAAAGATGGGTCAAAGACCAAGTCATCAAAGGAAGGAAGAGAAAATTCTTCTAAGGTAAAATCAACGGGAATCGCTAGTGATTCCCGCCGACTTCGACGGGAATCGTTAGTGATTCCCGCCGATTCGTCGAGAATCAGTTAGCCTCTCCTGCCGACTTCTTCCAGGTGACAGTTTTCAAACAGGGATTCTGCCAAGGCAGAATCGACGGGAATCGCTAGTTATTCCCGCCGACTTCGACGGGAATCGTTAGTGATTCTCGCCGATTCGTCGAGTATCAGTTAGCCTCTCCCGCCGACTTCTTCCGGCTGACAGTTTTCAAACTGGGATTCTGCCAAGGCAGAATCGACGGGAATCGTGAGTGATTCCCGCCGACATCGACGGGAATCACCAACGATTCCCGCCGATTTTTCCTTAGGCAAATATCCTCCGTTCGCTGGACCGAACCAACTTGCCGTGCGCTATATCGGCCGGGGCTAGGGCTTCACCTTGTAGACCCCACAACGGTCATTAGGGTTGGATCCTAGTATAAATATACGCTTATTTTGAACCTCCACATACAGTGATTCACAAAAACACGAAAAAGACCGAACGTGACCTAGCGCATCGCGGAAGCAGCCGATCGCCAGTAGCCGTTCGCAAGTTCATCGCCGCCGTTGATCTCAGTGGTTCTCTGATCTTCCGACGACTGTACCGAGGCAAGCGGAGCGTCTCATGTATCTCTCTTTAGATCTCTTGTCTTCCGATTCGTAGAACGAGACTTGTTCTCCATTCCGAATCGGTAGAGACGATTGATCCGACCGAGATCGTTTGTAGACCTAGCGTGCTTCGTCAAGAAGTTTGGATCTACAAAGCATCGCTGCCGCAGTTACTTGACGCCGCCTATCTTGACAATATTCTTACCAAGAGAGAAATCTGGTGTGGATTCTTCGTAATCTTCAAGCAAGCTTCAGCGAATGAAGAAGGACATCGGGATCTCCAAAAGCATTGTTTATATTTTCTTTTACATTCAATTTTGTTTTGTTGTAAAGGAATTTTCATTCCTTGTTGTAAGGGTTGGGTACAACCCGTGGTGGTGGAGTTGTGACTCCTTTGTTGGAAGGGTCCTTTCGTAGTGTTAGGATTGGATTTCAATCCGTTTGGAGTAGTGACCAAGTCGTCCCTTGGTGGGAGATAGGTCGAAGGGGGAAAGTGGATGTTCCCAAATCAGGGAACCACTTTAATTCTTTGTGTGTTTTCTGTGCTCTGTTTGTTAATTTTTGCAGGTTAATTTAATTACACAAAAGACTACAATACACCTATTCCCCCCATAGGTGGATTTAGTCGACACTAGAGACTTTCAAGTGGTATTAGAGAGAGGTTACTCATCAGTAAGGTTAACACCTTGAGTAAGATCCTTTGTCTAGTGTCATGAAGAAAGAAGATCTCAGGAATAGACGGACTCAAGTATTCAGGGAAGATTCTAGTATGCACCAAGCTGAATTTTCCCATCTGGAAGGAAAGGATAAGGTTCTACATGGAAGCAGTCGATTCTTAACTCTTCATGATAGTGGAGGAGGGCCCTTATATCCCCACTAAGGCCTCCACCATTAATCTGACCAAGATGGTGCCAAAGAAGTTCTCCGAAATGGATAAGGATGAGATGGTGCTTGTCGGACTAGACAAGAAAGCTCAAAACATTTTAGTGAGCGCCATCGATTATTCCATGATGCAGAATTTCAGCAACTACAGGACTGCCAAGGATATATGGCACTACCTGATCATTCTAATGGAAGGCATATATGAAGTAAGGGATGATCGAAGATCCCTTCTGAACCAGAAGTATGAGGCCTTCAGGCAAGGTCCCAAGGAAAATCGGAGTTACATTCGAGAACTTCCTGAAGATCGTCAATGCCCTGAAGGGTTATGGCAGAGTGTTCACCGATGGTGAACTAAATGACAAATTCCTTAGATCCCTTACTAAGGAATGGGACACCAAGATCTGCGCCATCAGAGAATTTGGCAAGCTGGCAGAAACTGATCCCCAGATTCTGTTTGGACAACTAATGTCCTACGAGCTTCAGCTGAACACCCGAAAAGCTAAAGAAGAAGCCGATAAGGACGCAGCCAAAGAAAAGACTGTTGCCCTGAAAGCTAATCACTCAAGGAAAGGCAAGGGTGCAGCCTCGTCCCGCTCTTGGAGAAAGGCTGAGGAAGAGGACTCTGAGCCATGCTCATCCGGCTCAGAGCTATCTGAGGAAGAATTCTCCTTCATCACTCGAGAGTTCAAGAAGTTCCTCAAGTTGAGGAATCAGAGAAAAAGGATGGCTCCTCCTCTAGACATCAGAAGAAGAATTACTCTTCTGACAGGTATGAGTCTAAACAGAAAAAACATCGTTCTACTGACATTATCTGCTTTGGATGCAATAAGTCAGGTCACGTCATTACTTACTGCCACTAAAGCAAGAGAGATAAGGGGAAAGGAGAGGAGCACAAGTCCTTTAGAGATAAGAAGAAGGAGAGGAGCTATATTGCTAAAAAGCCAAAGACACTGAGTGAATCTGACTCTTCAGACTCCATTGATGATGAGGAAGCCTACTTCGGGCTAATGGGTCTCTCCGACTCAGATGGAGGCTATCCCCCATTTACTGGGAATGTAAAAGATCGCACCCCCCCTCTCTGACTCTGACTCTGAGTCTTCTGAAGATGACCACGAGGAAAGTCCATCTGCCCGTGAGGCTGAACTACTAGAAAAGTATGAGCTTCTGCTCAATACTTTCGAAGAGTGCTGAAAGAGGTTGAGC
Source organism: Platanthera zijinensis (assembly GCA_039513925.1). NCBI lineage: Eukaryota > Viridiplantae > Streptophyta > Magnoliopsida > Asparagales > Orchidaceae > Platanthera > Platanthera zijinensis. Next base: position 13,608,701 of record CM077097.1, on the reverse strand, counting down.
GCTAAGAAAAAGGAAGTCAAATAACTTAAGGCTGAGGGTGTGTCCCTAAGAGAAGAGATCACTAGCTTAATTTCTCTCCGACAGGAACACCTGGACTTGACTTCTGAGCACTCAGATTCTCTAAGGCTCCTTGACAAAAAATAGGAAGAAATCAACAAGCTGGAAGAACAGCTTGCGGCAGAGAGGAAGATTGTCAAAAGCTTCTCTATGCCCAAGACCGTTCTTCCTCTGGTTGATGAATTCTCTGCTCAGGCTAAGGGGGCTGGCTTAGGGCATGTGGCTGAGCCTTGTAAATCATCGAGGAGAAATTGAAATCAGAGGAAAGATAAGGTTACTAAGAAGGCTTCTGTTCCAGAAAAGGGAAAGGCCCCACTCGGTCCTGTTTCATTCAGAAAGCCTGGCTTTCCTTGCAATGAGCATAACTTTAGGCCAACCTATTGCCACTTCTTCCAGCCCTCGGTTTAAAAGCCCAAGAGCCGGTATGATGGTTGGACCTTCCCCCGCAACTACGGTGAGAGTGTCTTCAAGGCACCTTATGAGGAAATCCAAGTGGAAAATTATGGCCACTTCTCTAGCAGCCATAATAGGAAGCAGGCACCAAAGGCCAAGCCTGTCATACTAAAGGAACAGGAAGTGAAGAAGTCGTGTGACTGCTGTCATTATGATGCCTCCACCTCTAGATCTAAGGCCCCTACTGGACCCACCGTTCCAATGGTGAAGCAGGAGCCTAGGAACCGATACAACAGGTTTGACTGTTGGTGCTGTGGAAAAGTTGGTCACTTTGTCGTGGATTGCTGGTTTAATCCAAGATACAATGAGACTCCTTTTGTTAGCAATGTGAGGCCGACCACTCGTAGGGTTTACCAACCGAGGGGGAGTGTGTTAACAAGGAATCTAGGACCCAAGTTCGATTGGGTTCCTAAGGGAAACTAATTCTATTTTGTAGGTATGTCCAAAGGCCACCAAAACGCAAATATGGTACTTAGACAGTGGATGTTCCCGGCATTTGACTGGGACAAGAAGCATGTTGCGTGATTACTCCCCAGTCAAAAATGGACCCAAAGTCATCTTTGGAGGATCTGATCGAGGAGTCACCAGGGGTTATGGTACGATTTCCAACGGTGTATTCTCTATCAAAGACATGGCCTATATTGATGGGTTAAACCATAACCTGATCAGTGTTGGCACACATCTGGATTATGTCTACAACAATTGTGTCGACACACATGACTTGTGTCGATACATTCCAGAAATCAATCAAGACCAGAAGCTGTGTCGACACACAAGAGTTGTGTCGACCCATTCCAAAACTCAATCAAGACCAGAAGCCGTGTCGATATACAGGACTTGTGTTGATACATTCCAGAACTCAATCAAGACTAGAAGCTGTGTCAATACACGGGACTTGTGTCGACACATTATACAGAATCCATGTCAAGAAGCTATGTCGACACTATGGGAGCTATGTCTATTTAACTAGGGATTATGCCGACACATAATCTATTTGTGTCAACACATTTGAAGCAATGACTAGACACTTTGCTGACTGAGACAAAGACTCTTGGAATGACTAGTGACTTGGAAGGTGTCATGATAACCAAGGCTGTTGCAAGTGTAAGAGTTGTTAGAAGTTTGTTATAAACCGGATCAGTTGGTAACCTTGGAGAAAGTCTATATAAAGATTTATTCTATCATCTGATAGAGAAGAGAACTTTTTGGGGAACAAAAAGGGCAGAGAGCTGGAAGTATCCAAGTGAAGAAAGAGACAATCATCAGCAAGTCTCTAAGAGCAAATCAAGATCAAGTTTGCAAGGAGAATTCAGATTAAATTCTGAAGAGAAGAAGGAAGCTGATTGAAGATCAACTTCAAGAAGATCAACCTTACTTTGTTCAGATTCAAGAAGCTTTGAAGAAAGCTAAGACAGGTTGAAACTAAAAGTTGTCAGATCTAGAAAGAACTGACCAAGAAATCTTCTACCCTTTCTCTCTCTACTTGGGTGAAGGTTTCATAGATCTTATTATCATTTTACTGTAGGGTCTTTTATAGATCTGAGTTGTAGGCCTGGGTAAAGGCTGAGGTAGGGTTGTGTGCCTGAGGTAGGAGAGTTGTCTCTCTGAGTTGTAAGCCTAAATCTATAAAGACTGAGGTAGGGCAAGGGCTTGAGGTAAGAGTGCAGATTCACTCTGAGTTGTAGGAACCATCTTAGGGTTCTGATCTGTAAGATCTGAGGATCTGAGAAAGAAAAAGGGAGTTAGGCCGAATCTAGTTTACTGCTAGATAGGCGAAGGGGGAAGTGGATGCACCCATCATTTGGGGAACCACTATAAATCTGTGTGCATTCTGTGATTGGCTGTGGTAATTTAAATGCTGTGATGCGATAGTTACTGATGATATAAACTAACTTGAATGAGTTATCTGCCTAAGTATTAAAATAGAATTGAACCTATTCACCCCCCACCCTCTAGGTGTTTAGGACATCTTGAAACCAATTCTTTCAAGTGGTATCATAGGGAGGTTGCTCAAAAAAATTATACTTAACAGTCTGAGCTGATCTCCAAGGCATAAATAAGTTAGTCAAAATGGGTTCAGGAGAAAATCACAAGAAACTTGGATCCATGAAGCAACCTATTTGCAGGAAAAAAAATTTTGGTATATGGAAGGAGAGGATCAGATTGTTTATGGAAGCATCTGATCCAAGAATCTATATTACAGTTCAAGAAGGGCCATTTATTCCAATGTAAATCTCATTTCTTGATGCAAATCTCAGGACACCAAAAGATTATTCTTAAATGTCCATGGATGAGATCATCTTAGCTACCATGGATAAAAGATCACAGAAAATAATAGTCAGTGCTATAGATGACTCAACCTTCCAAAACTTGATTCACTGCAAAACCTCCAAAGAGATGTGGGACACCTTGATTGTCTATATTGAGGGATCAGAAGAAGTGAGACAAGACAGGAAATCTATGCTTAATCAGGAATATGAAAGTTTTATACAAGGCAAAACTGACAGCATTACTGAGTGCTACAAGAAGTTCTTCAGAATTGTCAATCAACTGATGTCATATGGAAGAGTTTTCAGCATATATGAACTAAACGATAAATTTCTTAGATCCCTAACCTAGGACTAGGACAACAAGATATGTGCAATCAGGGAGGTGGCCAGACTTACAGAAATTTCTCCTTCTATTCTATTTGGAAAACTGCTATCATATGAAATGTAGCTTATGGTCAGAAAAGAGGAAGAGAAAAATAATAAGGTTGAACACAGAGAAAAGTCTATGGCCTTCAAGGCTGAAGCCACAAGAAAAGTCAGGAGGATGTCTCCATCTTCTCCTAAGAAAGCTGCTGAAGTTGTCTCAGAAAGTTCTGACAATCACACATCAGAAAGCCATAATTCTGATGAGGAGTTTACTGCCTTCACAAGGAAATTTCAAAGATTCTTAAAGAAAAATAGTGGAGATCCAAGCCATCCTCCTCACAGTCCAAGGATAATTATTATTAGAACAGGAAATCATCTAGAAAGGACTGGTATGACACTAAACCTTGCAAATCAACTTCAACTAAGATTGTTTGCTATTGTTGCAACAGACCTGGACATATAGTTACTGAGTGTCCTGACAAAAGAAAGTAATCTTCTGACAAAAAGAAACCTCAATACAAGAGCAAGAAGGAGAAATCCTTTTTTGCTAAGAAATAAAAAAGTTGGACAAATTCCTCAACATCAGATTCTGATGCTGAAGCTTAAGCTTAAGCATACATTGATCTGTTTACAACTGAAGAGGACTCAGAAGACACCGAGTTCTTGCAGATGCTGGATTCAATAAATAAGAATGAAGATAATCATTGCAAAGGGCTGATGGCCATGACTGATGAAGATCACTGCCAGGATTAGCCTGGCCCCAGTAAGGTAAATAACCTATCTGCAGATTCTGATTATTACACTAGATCAGAATCAGAAGCATCTGCATCAAAAGATGTGGATGGATCTGAATCTGAAGGAGATGTTCATCAACTCATTGATGAATATGGTGACTTGTTGTATGCACTTAAGAGAAGCAGAAACCTTGTCAAAAGTCAGATTAAGGAAATTGCTGCACTTAAGTTGACTGTATCTGATTCAAAAAAATTGATAGAACAGAAGATGAATGAGATTGCCAAGCTGAAAAATATAACATTTATTCAGATGGGTATACTGACATTCAAGAATGATCAAATCAAAAGTCTGGAAGTAAGACTTCAGAAAGAGAAGGATCTGGTGGCTAGAATATCTAAGCCAAAATCAGTCTTACCCTTGATTGATACCTTTATTCCTCAAAAGGGTAAGACAGATTTGGGCTTTATGGGAAATGCAAGGGCTGCACATTCAGAAAGAAAAGGCAAAACCCCAGTTCAGTCATTGGTCTTCAAACCCCCTATCTCATTCAGGAATGTTGTGAAGCCAACTAACAGATATGATCATGATATCACACATGGTCATCATGAGTATTAGTGGTTGATGCTCCAGCCCCAGCTCCCAAGAAAAGGACCACTCAGTTTTTGAGACTGCTGACAGCAATGCTGTTAAAACTGTATTGAAAAGAAGATATAATAGATATGAGTGCTGGTGTTGTGGCAAGGTGGGACATTATACCAAAGACTGTTGGTACAACACAACTGTCAGGAAGAATGTCATCTTACCTGTCAGTAAGACTGCTGGTCAGTTTGACAGGTTTCAGTCAAACCTGAACCTAGAACCCAATAGTTATTGGGGTTCTAAGGTTAATTAATTTTATTTGATGCATGTGAGTCCAAGTCGCCATACTCCTATATGGTACTTGGACAGTGGATGTTACAGGCACATGACTGGAACCAGGAGAATGTTGAATGGCTACTCTCCTATACAGAATGGACCCAAAGTAATCTTTGGTGGATCTGAAAAAGGAGTTATCAAAGGGTTTGGTAACATTTCTAACAGTTCTATTTCTATCACCCAAGTAGCTTATGTGAAGGGTCCGAAATATAACCTGATAAGTATAAGCCAATTAAGTGATCTTGGTTATGACACTTCATTTATTAAGAATGGGTATCAGATAAAATGTAAAAGTGATCAACAGGTCATCTTGTCTGGTTATAGAAAAGGAAATGTTTATTGCCTAGACTTAGTAAGTAAGAAGAATGATTCTCCTATTTGTCTTGTTGCTGATGGGAAAGCCTCTCATTGTGTCAAATGGCACAAGAGGCTAGCTCATCTTAAATACAAGACTATTGGATAGCTCTTTAGTAAAGAGTTAGTGAGGAATGGTCCTCAAGTTAAGTGCATTAAGGGTGGCATATGCTCAGCTTGCCAAAAAGGCAAGCAGATCAAATCATCCTTTCACAGTCTTGATACCAAAGACTCAGTGAGGTGTCTATACCTTTTGCATATGGATCTATTTGGTCATATGACAGTTCATAGTCTAGGTAGGAAAGTCTATACCTTTGTGGTTGTGGATTACTATTCTAGATTTACATGGGTTTTCTTCTTGAGGAAGAAATCTGAAACTCCAACCATCTTCCACAATTTTGTTAAACAAATTATGAATGAACTAAATAATTCAGTGGTCAAAATCATAAGTGACCATGGAATTGAATTTCAGTCTGAAAGTATGACAAACTTGTGTGAAGAATTTGGGATTCATCAAGAATTCTCCTCACGTAGAACTCCTCAACAAAATGGTATTGCTAAAAGAGAGAATAGGACACTCATTGAGGATGGAAGAATACTACTAAGTGACACTTCACTCCCAGAATATTTTTGGGCTGAGGCAGTAAATACTGCATGTAATGTTCTCAATAGAGCATCCATAACCAAAAGCCCGAAGAAGACACCCTATGAGATTATGAAAGGCAGAAAACCAAGTATATCCTATTTGAGGATCTTTGGTAGCAAGTGCTATGTACTTAACAATGGCAAGACTTACCTAACTAAGTTTGCTACCAAATCCCAAGATGGGATATTTGTTGGGTACAGTAACACGAGTAAGGCATACAGGGTCTACAACTTGACTACACAAGTTGTAGAAGAATCTATTCATATAGTGTTTGATGAATCTAAGCTTATTAACTGTGAGTTGTATAGCAATTCTTGTAATTCTATAGGTTTAAAAGAAAAGCTGGACATGTTAACTATTAGAGAAGACCAGACTGCAAGGCAGAATGAAGAAAATGATGGCTGCTGTCCAGGGGGAGTACAAGACCCACTAGATGCTGATGAAGACTATAAAGTACAACATAATGGGGAGATTGAAGAAGCTCAACCTGTAGACAGATTTCCTCCAGCAATTAGACATCTAAAGGATCATCCAATACACCAAATTATTGGTGATCCTAGACATGGTGTTAAAACCAGAAGAAGGAACATGAACACAGTTCTACGTTCAAGCTTCCTGTCTTAGTTGGAACCCAAGAAATTTGAAGAATCCATACAGGATTCAAACTGGATTGATGTAATGCAAGAGGAGCTGAATCAGTTCAGGAGATGTAAAGTATGGAAGCTGGTTCCAAAACCAAAGAATCATAATGTGATTGAGACTAAGTGGATCTACAGGAATAAACTAGATCAAAATGGCATCATAGTAAAGAACAAAGCTAGACTGGTTGCCAAAGGATATAGGCAGGAAGAAGGAATAGACTTTGATCAGACATTTGCTCCAGTGGCAAGATTGGAAGCAATAAGGCTATTCCTTGCCTATGTAGCTTATCAAGGGTTCAAGGTATTTAAAATGGATGTAAAGTCAGCATTTCTAAATGGTGACTTAAAAGAGGAAGCCTATGTTGAACAACCCTCAGGTTTGGTAGATCCACTTTATCCTAAGTATGTTCATAGGTTGATGAAAGTCCTACATGGACTAAAACATGCCCCTAGGGCTTGGTATGAAACATTGTCTACTTTCCTCATTGAGAACAAATTTTTAAGGGGGAAAATAGATAATACTCTATTTCTTAGGGAATCTAAAGGCAAGATTATCCTAGTCCAGATATATGTTAATGATATTATATTTGGATGAATAGAAAACAAACTTTTCAGGAAGTTTGCAAAACGTATGCAAGGGAAGTTTGAGATGAGCAGTATGGGTGAACTAAAATTCTTCTTGGGACTCCAAGTTAGACAGACTAGTGATGGCTTGTCCATATCCCAGTTTAAGTTCACTAAGGAGTTAATTAAGAAGTATGGAATGAAGTCATCCTCCACCATGAGAACTCCAATGGGGACAAGTATGCCTATAAGAAAAGATGATTATGGAAAACCTATAGATGAGTCTTTGTATAGAGGGATGATTGGCTCCCTTTTATACTTAACTGCTAGTAGACCAGACATCATGTATGCTACATGTGTCTGTGCTAGGTACCAAGCAAGCCCTAAAGAATCACATTATACTGCAATTAAAAGGATTTTGAGATATCTTAAGGGAACACCTAATCTTGGGCTTTGGTACCCTAAGAATAGAGACATTCTACTAACAGGGTATTCAAATGCAGATTTTGTAGGTTGCAAAGAAGACAGGAAAAGCACTACTGGCACATGTCAGTTTCCAGGTTGTAGATTGGTGTCATGGAGCAGTAAAAAGAAGACTAGTGTGGCAATTTAACCTGCTGAGTCAGAATATGTTGCTGCAGGCAGCTGCTGTGCTCAGCTATTATGGATTAAACATCAACTTGAAGACTATGGTCTCAAGGTAAGTAGAACTCCATTATTTTGTGATTCTACAAGTGCTATTTCTATTGCAAAAAATCTTGTTTCACATAACGGTACTAAATATATAGAAATTAGATTTCACTTCATTAGAAATCATGTTGAAAAAGAAGATATATGTTTAGAATTTGTCAATACTAATTATCAATATGCTGACATATTCACCAAAACCCTAGATGAAACCAAATTCAATAATTTCAAAATTGAATTAGGAATGCTGAACATAGAATAGAATGTCAAAATTGACTAAGTAATTCCGTGTCAACACACAAAGTAATCTGTGTCGACACATAGTAATCTGTGTTGACACATAGTAGTCTGGTGTCGACACCATTTAAACTGTATAGACTCATTATGTTTCTTTAAGTCTGCCTTTTCAGCTTCTGTGTTTTAGAAACATATAAATAGGTCGGAAACAAACCCTGTCGACACGCTCTCAATATTCTCGAGGCCAAATCCCTGTGTCGACAAGTTCTTCTTCTTCCTAATCCCAACCTTCTTTCAATCCCAATGGCGCCCAAACATACCGATAACATTAACGAGGGTTATGAACTCGTTCGTACCGCCTTTGACAGCACAGATCAAGAAATCCAAACAGTGATTACCCTAATCACCGAAAATGGATTAGAATACCTTGTGTCAGAACCAACAAAGATTTGGAAGAAGGAAGTTCTGGAGTTCTATGCTACCACAACACTTGATTTGACTGCACTAAAGATAAAATCCTCCGTTAAAGGAACAAAGGTCAAACTAACCTTGAAGAAGTTACGATAGACTCTACACCTGTCATGAGTTCAAGAAGAAGATGAAGTCCAATCTTCAAATACTAGGGAAGCTCTCCAATGGTGTGGACTGGATCCCACCACTAAGATTGGATCTTCCATAAACAAGAAAGGGATGAATTCCCAAGGTAAATTTCTTTCAGAGATAATAGGAAAGGTAATATTGTGAAAAACTGGGGGACATGATAAGAACGCTGCCTACTTGTTTAGCCTTATGACCAGAGTCATTTTCAAGATCAACACCAACTTGTCTGCAGTTATCTTTAAAAAATAAAAGAAAGCATCAAGAAACAAAACCTAGGGAGAGTACTAAGTCTCTATCTCGCTGAGACCATACCTGAAGTGATACACCAGAGTGCAGGATCTAAAATCAATCACATGAGAAGGATGGATCTAAGAATTCTCTCCATATGGGAAAGGGTGCTCACAAAAGACATTTCTACATCTCTAAAGCAACTGCCCCAGCAAAAGAAGAAACCAACACCAAAAATACCTGAATTTTCTATTGATTCAGAAGAACAAGTGATCTTCAGCTCAGATGAAGAACATCCAGAGACTAATCAAGACAATACAGATGGTGGTCCGGTGCAGGGGGATCAAATACCTGAAAGAACCATCCTCCTCAATCAATTTCAGGGGGATCCTCATCCTGTGCAAGAGCCCACTCAGCTAGAGAGTGAAGTGGCTACTACGATAATTCTTGAGGTAATGTATGATCTTAATCAAGCAACTATACAAACTGAGTCTAATACACTATCTTTGCATTTAACTGATGTTGAACAGACAAACCAAGACAACATCCAAGCACAGGATTTAGGAATGAAAAACACATCAACACCTGTTGTTGTTCCATCCACTGCTCCAGAAACTGATGCTCCATCTGTCCACACTCAAACAGAATTCACTCTTAAAGTGCTGTTTCATGAGGTTCAGGAAGTTAGGACTGAGGGGGAGCTTTCTAGGACTGAGAAGGAGCTGCCGTCTAGTCTTAAAGTGACAGTTGATATAGCAAGCTCCTCGACATCTGATGATGAAGAAGCATCTAATGAAAAAAATGAGGAAATTAATGGTTGTTAAGAAAAGAATCCTAAGCTATAAGAAGGCCTTAAAGACTATTACTCCACCACAAGCCCCAGAAGTTGACTACAGCTCACTACTGGTGGCTCTGCAGGTTAAATTGGATGAATAGAGAGTTTCAATGGAGAAATATATGGATGAAAGCCAAAAAGAACTTCAGTTCACCTTGTCTCAAGACATCAAATCCATCAGATTTGAAGTCAATCAAAATAAGAAGGAAATGACAGATTGCTTCCATAAGGGAGGAAATGTTGTAGTCTATCTTGCATAGCAGCAACAGGAGGCCAGGACACAGATAGATGATCTCGTGGTCAAGCAAGGATATGTTTTGGAAAATCAACTAAGGATGAATGATAATCTAACTGAATCCCATAATGTGATACTTACTGAATTACAAAAGACAGCCACAGCATTAACTGAAGAAAGGGCTAAAGAGAAATCAGAATTTGATCAGATACTTAATGAAGATTTAGCCTCATTCAAGACTGCTCTTCAAACATCTCAAAGTATAATCTCTGATCAGCTAACAAAGTTCAAGGCTTACTATAAAGAGGGCACTAATTACTTGGCTGATCAAGTTAGATTTCAGAAAAATGATCTGAGGGATCATATGGAGAGAGAAGTCATAAAGGGAAAGAGGTTATTAGTCACTACAGGCTCTTATCGTGCTAAATGGATCACTAATGCTGTAAGAGCCACTCTTGGCTATCCTCCTTTATGTGATGATTATAATACAGCTGCGTCTGGCATCCAAGCTGCAGGTCATGAAGGGGGTCAGCAAGAGGTGGCTCAAATCATATACCCCCCTTCTAACTTTGAGGGTATTCAACAAATGGTACAATAGATGTATATCCCTCCATCAGATGCTCAGAATGTAATAATTAATAAAGTGGAAATGTTTGAGGCTGCTTTGAAGAAAGAACAAGAAGCTCAGCTTTCCAAGAAAAGATTTAGAGAGCAGGCTGAGTCAAATCAAGATTTTTAAAGATGGAGTCCTACATCAAGGAACATTATACTTACTGCCTGGCAATCTATCAAAGATAATATGCATGATAGAGGCAAGTGGTATTCTGAACAATAATGGACTAAGTATCAACATAGACAAGATGATATATATCAGTTCAGGAAGAATCACAAAGCTGGGAAGGTACCTGCTACTGCTGTTGAGCCAAGCAAATACTTCCCTAAGCCTTATCACTATTTTGAAAGACAAAAGATTAAGGCTGAAGAGCTCAAGAAAAGAGATCTGAAAGGAAAGAAGCCAGCTGAAGACACTGAACCAAGTGTACAAGCTAAAATTCTATCTGGCAATGGAATAGTTATAAAGGAGCCTGACAAGCCTTAGAATAGTTTTATTAGATTTTAACTCGTGTAAATCTATGTAATGTCTTGAACTAAATCTTTGTAATTTTTAACATTGATTAAAATTCATTGACTTAGTCTTAAATCTATTTTTGTATACTTAGAATCTGTTGAGGCATGTTCATTATGTTTTAATATATTCTGTGAGATTAATGTTACATACAATGTTTTTATTATTACTCTTATCTCTGAAATTATGTTGACATCATAATCTTTGTTGTTTTTATAAGTGTTGTATATCATTGACTAAGGGTTATGACTTCTCCAAATAGGGGGAGATTGTTGGGTACATTGGAAAATGTGTACCAGATTTGGAGAAGCCTCACTTAACTCAATGAAATTCATCAATGTGTGTTTGATGGAATTTTAAGTTAATTTGCGCAGGTTAAGAAATTGCAAAGGAAATGTTCTAACTACAAGTGTCGACAGTACAAGTGTCGACACTTGTAGAAAGCTGTGTCGACACCAGAAAACAGATAGTATCGACACACAGGACTTGTGTCGACACACAGAAAATCTGTCAACAATAATTGTGTCGACACACAACACTAGTGTCGACACAAATCTGGATTATGTCTACAACAATTATATCGACACACAGGACTTGTGTCGACACATTACAGAACTCAATCAAGACCAGAAGCTGTGTCGACACACAGGACCTTTGTCGACACATTCCAGAACTCAATCAAGACCAGAAGCTGTGTCGACATACAGGACTTGTGTCGACACATTCTAGAACTAAATCAAGACTAGAAGCTGCGTCAACACACATGACTTGTGTCGACACATTATATAGAAGCCATGTCAAGAAGCTGTGTCGACACTAAGGGAGCTGTGTCGACTTCACCAGGGATTGTGTCGACACTTAATCTATTTATGTCGCCACATATGAAGCAATGACTCGACACTTTGCTGACTTAGACAAAGACTCATGGAATGACTGGTGACTTGACAGGTGTCATGATCAATAAGGCTGTTGCAAGTGTCAGAGTTGTTAGAAGTTTGTTATAAACTGGATCAGCCAGTAACCTTGGAGAAAGTCTATATAAAGACATATTCTATCATCTGAAAGAGAAGAGAACTTTTTGGGAAACAAAAAGGACAGAGAGCTGGAAGTATCTAAGTGATGAAAGAGACAATCATCAGCAAGTCTCTAAGAGCAAATCAAGATCAAGTTTGCAAGGATAATTCAGATTAAATTCTGAAGAGAAGAAGCAAGCCGATTGAAGATCAACTTCAAGAAGATCAACCTTACTTTGTTCAGATTCAAGAAGCTTTGAAGAAAGCTAAGACAGGTTGAAACTAAAAGTTGTCAGATCTATCAAGAAATGACCAAGAAATCTTCTACCCTTTCTCTCTCTACTTGGGTGAAGGTTTCATACATCTTATTATCATTTTACTGTAGGGTCTTTTATATATCTGAGTTGTAGGCCTGGGTAAAGGCTAAGGTAGGGCTGTGTGCCTGAGGTAGGAGAGCTGTCTCTCTGAGTTGTAAGCCTAAATCTATAAAGGCTGAGGTAGGGCAAGGGCATTAGGTAAGAGTGTAGATTCACTATGAGTTATAGGAACAATCTTAGGGTTCTGAGCTGTAAGATCTGAGGATCTGAGAAAGAAAAAGGGAGTTAGGCCGAATCTAGTTTACTACTAGATAGGCGAAGGGGGAAGTGGATGTACCCATCATTTGGGGAACCACTATAAATCTGTGTGCATTCTGTGATTGGCTGTGGTAATTTAAATGCTGTGATGTGATAGTTACTGATGATATAATCTAACTTGCATGAGTTATCTGCCTAAGTATTAAAAAGAATTGAACCTATTCACCCCCCACCCTCTAGGTGTTTAGGACATCTTGAAACCAATTCTTTCAAAGCGCTTGATCAGTGTTGCGAGGATAAGGGAGAGGTTGTTTAGGATGCTGGGAATAGCCGGGAAGGTCTATAAGGAATTGTAGAGCAGACGGTTACTTTGACGGTTAGCTCTGATGGTTGAGAACGAGAGAGGAGAGGAGTTGAGAAGAAGAGGGGGCCGCTAGCAGCGACAATAACAGAATTCGCCCGCCGCGGCTTAAATGCCACTCTTACGACATCCTTTCCTTTTATTAAGAATCAGATTATTGCTTGAGATTGCACCTTTAAATAGAAAGAAAATAAAAGGTACAAAGGGGGAATCTGGCGGCTAAGGAAGGAAGATGCCAGAGGCTGCGCAGTTTGACCAGAGAGGTCGGCAGACCGCGCGGTTAGTTGATCCCACAGCTCGCCTGAGCAAGCCGAGCGGACTGCGCAATCCGGTCGGGAAGAGAACAGGAGAGGTCGCACAGACTAAGATTTAGAGTCCGCAGGAATTGATGCCTTGACCTTGTCATCTCCACTATGCCCCCCTGAATGAGAGGTATGGGGGGCTATTTATAGGCCCGAGGAGGTAACGGTCTTGGTAACGTTACCCCCGGTAGAGCGATAAGTTGAACGAGTAAAGAAGGAGTTCGCCGAGTCCGCACCAAGTTGTAAAGATAGGGACTTGTCCGCTTCTGCTATATTAAGCGAGCCCATGCCGAGCTATGCGAGCTGAGGAGTTGTCAGTGTAATGCCCCGAATCTCAAAAGAGTAACGGATAGCATAAGGCCTAGTTGGAGCTTGATTAGGTTCACATAGCCTGTGATACGGGTGTGTCCAGGGCCGTATAATGCCTGAGGTTGACAAAATGCAATCGACGATCCTCGGAGTAAAGCCAGGTCGGGTACATGGACTGTGACACAAGCGTGTCAAGGGACGTGTCCTGCTCTGTGTTATGTCAGGCTGTGTCGAGTGAGTTACACTGGATGGGACACGGGCGTGTCTGGCACACGGCCTGTGACACGGGCGTGTCACATGGCCATGTCCTGTTAGGGATGCTACAGTTTCAACGTCGATTGGGGCACAAGTCCTATGACACAGGTATGTTCATGGTAGACACGGGCGTGTCATAAGCCGTGTCCTATTCTGTGTTTATGGATTATGGTGAGTGTGGAACACGACCTATGATACGGGCATGCCACAAGCCGTGTTCGACCCAGGAAAGGTTTTTTTAGGAGCGAAGCGTGGTCATTCGTTTCCTTCAAATGGGATCCAAGGGTCCAGATTGGCCCTTGTTGTTATAAGCCCAGGAATAGGGGGCGAAACTCTCATTTCTCATAAGGATTTCTCTTTCTGAAGAGTTAGAGAGAGGGGAGAGCAAGGAAGAAGGAGAAGGAGAAATCTGGCCATCGGTGGAGCTTTAGAGCCCCGATTCTCGAGCTGAGTCCAGATCTTTGGATTCGAGGCCATTGCGGTGCTTTTCATCCATCTAGTTTTCCATGACGCCAAAGCGAACTGCTAGGGTAACAATTCTATTCTTAGACATGTGAAGTCCTCTTCCATTTTGCATAGGAAACTCCCTGTCGCGAGAGAGCGGTGAGTGCGAGGTATTCCTTCAGGTGGACATGAATAGTCCCTGTTATTTTGCATATAGAGTCTGGAATCGAAGTACGGACATAGGCATGGTGTGTGAAGCCTACCCGGACAAGTTGGTCTTGATCGGTGATATTTTCATTATGCTTGTAGTGCTGGAGAAGACTCCGTGCCATTTGATTTTCGGGTTTTCTACGCGGTAGATTGCAATAGGGAGTCTTGGGGATTAACTCCAAGGTGCACCCGGAAATCTGGGCAGAAGCGAAGTTCTGCCGTTTTGGTGGCCTGGGAGCCAGCCATATACATAGCCGTGCTATGTACTATTGTATGATCGATACATTTGGATTTGGTGAAGCTTGTCCCGCTCCGATGGCTAAATGGTCGTGGCGAGGTGAGCAACGGGCTGGTGGAACCTTGCCCACTCCCAGTGGTTCGATTAAAGTGACCTAAGGTACATGGGACTTACCATTGGCTTGGGGAGCGAGTCTAGGCTTTGGCTGAAAGGACTTTTATGCTCACGATGTTGCCATCCTTGGGGTGGTGGGGGACTGCGGAATGAGCTGGGCTCGGACCGAGTTCACCGAGTAAGTGCCATGAGAGCACGGGGTGTGTGGCCGTCCGTGCCTACACATGTGGTGATGTATGCTGTTGTTGTACTTTCACTATATTGTTTAACTATGCTACAAAAATGCAGGAAAGGAGCACCGCCACCCTTAATCCGGGGTTGGGTCGTTATAATTTGGTCATCTTTAGCTGACTGTTGCTTTTGTTTGCCACCGTTGCGGTGGAATGTTAATTGCAGGTGCTGTGGAACCTAGTGGCAAGTAGCGGGTTGAAGCCCTTGTTGTTGAGCCGGTCCTCAAAGGCCAATACGAACGTTTACTTTTATACTCATGTGTGACCGGCCTGCATGCCGATGTTTGGAAGACACTTATTGTTTAAAGTAAACTCTTGTAAGGCCATAAGGCCAAGTACTTTGTGTATTTGTACGCTCATTCCTACTTTTGGTTTTAGTGGACATTCATGATGTGGCTTGGATTCTTTTCTTTGCAACATTTAAAATGCTTCTGCTAGAATGTGCTCTGTGTAGGATGTGTGTTATTGGAAGGATGGTTTTATTTAGTAACCCTTCGGTCTGTCTATAGTATATGGCGTCGGGCCTCGGCTGGACCTACTGATATATGCTATGTGATGGATTGGGGTGTTAAAATTTAGTATCAGGCCACCAGTTTCGGTCATGCTTAAATGAATTCGCAGACTAATTCTTTTAAGGGGTGGTGAGCACATGTGTGCGCGTCATTGTAATAACATAAAAAGAACCCATGAATGTCCACTTAGGAATGAAAATACACATGTTTGAGGAACCTGCGTGTTCCTATAATTTCTTTTTGCAATTTTGTTCGGTCACTTAATGGTGTTTTGTACGTCTATAGGTGACCAGGAGTGGTGCAGGGCCTTCAGAACACCCGCATTCTGATGCAAGTAGCGCACAGAATGATGTGCCTACAACCCCTCCTTCGGCAGAAACTATAAGATTGGTGGCTAAAGCAGTGTTTTCAATGATAAATGCCCAGCTAGGAAGGAAAATGCAGCAGCCTGCCCCTGCAGGGGAGCAGGTATCGCTTCAAGCGGAAGATTCTAGAAGGTTTGAACAAGTGGTGGTAGAGCCGTTGATACCTAGAAGAGCGACCGAAATGTAGCTCAAACATGTTATGGGCTTTAATCCTCTAGTGTTCTCGGGGACTAGAACCCCATCCCAAGCTGAGTATTGGCTCTCTCAAGTAAAGAGTGTCTTGACAGCTACGAAAATAGAGGAGTGGAAGAAGACCACCATAGCCACTTTCCTGTTGGATGGAGAGGTAAGTTGTGTTTGGAAGGTTTAGAGCAACATCACTTGGGCCGAAGGCAACTCACGGATGTCTCGATTGAGGAATTTTAGAGACTATTCTTGGCAAGGTACTTTCCATCAGCTTAAAGGATCGCGATGGAGAATGAGTTCCAGAGGTTAACGCAAGGAGACAGTAGCGTGGACGAGTACCTCCACGAATTTACATGGTTGGGTCGGTATGCTAGCTCTATGTTTGCTGATGAGGAGCGTAAGACCAACCGGTTCTATGAACGTTTGCGTGACGACTTAAGGCTACTACTCTCGGGGCCTAGGATGCAGGGCTTCCAAACCCTTGTTAATACGGTCCGATCGTTGGATAAAGATCCGACGAATGTATAAGCGAAGAAAGACTCTAGTGCAAAGAGGAAGGAGTTCAAAGTGTCATCCTCCTCGAAGCCTGGTTTCCGTAAGTTTAATAAGAAGGCGAGGACTTCAGGTCCATCCCCTTCTTTTGGTGCATCTGGGGCGACTACAGGCCGAACCCTGAGTGCATGTTATAATTGTTTGAAGCCGGGACACTTTGCCCACGATTGCTCGAGCGGACATCCAAAGTCCGAGAAGAAACCTGAAGCAACCTATAAGGAGAAGGGCAAGGCAGTGGAGTCAACCGCATCACACTATGCTCCAGCCAAACCTAGAGTTTATAACCTTGTCCAATAGGAGGCCATAAAGCAAGCTGACGTGGTGATATGTACGGTTTAAATTTATAGCAGTTTAGCTTTAAATACTTGTTACCTTGCGTATGTTAGCTTATTACTGCTTGTGATAGGCTTTGTTTTGATTTTTGATAATCCGGCGAGAGCACTGTTCGATACGGGAGCTTCGCACTCCTTTTTGTCCGAAGGATTTGTATCGCGGATCGGAGTACCTTCTTCGATGGCCAAGGACAAATTGGATGTGTTGTTGCCTAATGGGTGCTCAATGCGCTTGGATAGAGTTTGCTGCGTAAAGATACGGATTGAAAGTCAGGAGTTTGACTTGCAAGCGTCATTACTACCGTTAGTGGAGTTCCACGTAATATTTGGTATGGACTGGCTCTCGGATCAGCAGGCATACATTGATTGCAATTACAGGGAGGTCAAATTGGGAACTGACCGTTAAAAGAAATTTGCAGGCTTGAAATGGTCGAGCAAGACTTTGATGTCTGCTCTTCAGGTGGTTAAGGCAGTTCGTGCTGGTGCAAAGCTGTTCTTCACACTAGTGGAGGCTTTAAAGCCTAAGCCTAGTTTGTACAGTATCTTTGTTCTATCCGAGAATCCTGACGTATTCCCTGGCAATCTCCCTAGAGCCCCACCTCAGCAAGAGATCGACTTCTCTCTTGAGCTAGTGCCAGGTACAAAACCTATTTCACGCTCTCCGTATTGGTTAGCACCTAAGGAGATGGCGGAACTAAAAGTTCAACTTCAAGTGCTATTGGAACAGGGTTCTGTGCGTCCAAGTTCATCGCCTTGGAGCGCACCGCTCCTCTTTGTTAATAAAAAGGACGAAAGCTTGCGACTCTGTATTGATTACAGAGAGTTGAATAAGTTAACAAAGAAGAATAAGTATCCGATCTCAAGGATTGATGATCTGTTCGATCCGTTAGTTGGGTCATCGGTATACTTTAAATTTGATCTTAAATCCGGATATTACCAGCTGAGGATAAGAGAAAGTGACATCCCCAAGATAGCTTTCAGCACGTGGTATGGGCATTATGAGTTCACCGTCATGCCGTTTGGGTTGACTAATGCGCCATCTGTGTTTATGGATCTGATGAACAGAACGTTCAGAGAGTACCTGGACCTCTTCGTGATAGTCTTTATCGATGATATATTGGTGTACTCACAGTGCGAGGAGGATCATTTCAAGCATCTGCATTTAGTGTTGGATACATTGAGGAGGAATAAACTATATGCCAAATTCTCCAAATGCAAGTTTTGGTTGTCCTTAGTAACTTTCCTTGGTCATATAGTTAGTGGAGAGGGAATTGCAATGGATCCGGCTAAGATAGTTGCTATACGAGAGTGTCCTGTGTTGTCTACGGTAGAGGAAGTCTGGAGTTTTCTAGGACTTTCTAGCTATTACAGGCGCTTCGTAGAGAACTTCTTGCAGATAGGGTTACCCCTCATGACTTTGACGAGGAAAGACCAGAAGTTTGTTTTGACGCCTGAGTGCGCACAAGCTTTCGAAAAACTGAAAAGACAGTTGACCACGACGCCTATTCTATGTTCGACGAGTGGGACCGAAGGATTTGAGATCTACAGTGATGCTTCAGGCAGTGGTTTTGGTTGTATTCTACTACAGCTTGGGAGTGTAATAGCTTATGGCTCGCGTCAACTGGAGGTATACGAGAGGAATTATCCGATCCATGATATTCACCATGAAGCTGTGGTGGCACTACATGTACGGGGTGAAGGTAGATATCTACACCGATCACAAGATCCTGAAGTACTTGTTGGACCAAAAGGACCTAAACATGCGGCAGCGGAGGTGGATGGAGTTCCTGGGTGACTACACCTTCAAGATACATTATGTGCCTGCGAAAGGCAATGCTGTTCTTGATGCGTTCAGTCGCAGGGCGCCCGCGCATTTGATTCCTGACTTGGAGGCATTGGAGATCTCCTGTGTTGATAAGCAGACTAGTGCTGAAGCACAACTGAACTTGACATAGGTGCAGTATGACCTTACTGATAGGATTCGGCAAGCTCTGGATGGGGATAATGACATGAACCTTTTTATGGATGAGGCTTTGGATGGGTCAAATTCCAAATTTTATGTTAAGGATGGACTATTATGTAGAGACAGTTGTCTGTGCATCCGAAGTATGGGTAAACTACGGGAGGAATTGATGTATGAGGCTCATAAAAATAAAGTACTCGATTCACCCAGGGAGCACAAAGATGTATAGAGATATGAAAAAGTTGTTATGGTGGCCAGGACTTAAGAAGGACATGGCACTTTATGTGTCGAAGTGTCAAACGTGCGCCTTAGTGAAGGCAGAGTGCTAGAAGCCTGGAGGTTTCTTGAAGTCCTTACCTATCCCGGAGTGGAAGTTCGACGATATTTCAATGGATTTTGTGCATGGTTTTCCAAGGTCGCAGAAGGGAAATGACGCCATTTGGGTGATCGTAGATCAATTGACGAATGTATAGCACTTCATTCCGAATCGTAAGGATGATTCGGTGGATAAGCGGGCAAAACACTACATAGATAACATCCTTCGACTACACGTGTACCCCACAACATCATGAGTGACCAAGATCGACGTTTCACGTCCAATGACTGGAGGTTAGTGCATTTAATGTTGGAAACCAAGCTGAGTTTCAGCACGACCTTTCATCCGCAGATGGATGGTCAGACCGAGAGGGTCAACAGGACGATGGAGGACATGCTTTGCATTTGCGTCTTGGATTTTAGAAAGCGGTTGGAAGATCACCTGTACTTGGTGGAGTTTGATTGTAACAACAGCTACCAACCAAGTATTCAAATGGAGCCCTTTGAGGCCCTATACGATAGAAAATGTTGCACGCCATTGTCATGGTTGGAAATGAGTGATTCGAAGCTGTTCAAACGACAAGAGGTGGAAGATGCCACTTTGTTGGTATGATCTATACGAGAACGGTTGCTGATCGTTCAGGACAGGCAGGCTAAATAATATAATGCTAAGCACAGGAGCGTTGAGTTTGCTATTGGCGACTGGGTATATTTGAAAATAAAGCCGTTCAAGGGCGTCTCACGGGTACGATGCTTTAAGAAGCTGAGCCCGAGGTACCTTGGACTATTTGAGATTTTGGAGAGAGTTGGTGAAGCAGCTTATCGACTAAAGCTATATGTGGAATTGAGTGGTCTACACGACGTATTCAATATATCGGTGTTGCGGAAGGCGGTGCAAGAGCCTTCACAAGTTATTACGGTCGATCAAGTACCTGTTGATAATGGGTTGACGACGAATGTCAAGCCCATTCGCATTGAGGACTTTGAAGTCAAGCGAATTCGTAACAAAGACATCAGGATGGACAAAGTCCGATGGGAGAACTACGGTCATGAGGAGCTTTTGTGGGAGAGAGAGAAGAGCTTTCTTGAGGAGTATCCTGAGTTATTTCACTCAGGTACCGTTTAATTATGTGTATCTATTCCATTCTGTAATTTTGGGACGAAATTCTTTTAGGGGGGAAGAACTGTAACGCCCCGAAACTCAAAAGAGGAACAAATAGTGTTTTAAGGCCTAGTTGGATCCTGATTTGGTTCACACGGCATGTGATATGGGTGTGTCCAGGGCCATTTCGTGCCTGAGGTCGACAAAATGCAATCGACGATCATCAGAGTCAAGCTAGGTCGGGCATATGGCCTGTGACATGGGCGTGTCAAGGTCCGTGTCCTGCTCTATGTTATGTCATGCTGTGTCGAGTGAGTTATACGGCCAGGGACACGGGGGTATCCAAAGGCATATCTAGAACATGGTCTGTGACACGGGCATGCCACATGGTCGTGTCTTATTTGGGATACGACGGTTTCAACATTGATTGGGGCACACGGCCTATGACACAGCCGTGTCCATGGTTGACACAGGCATGTCCCAAGCTGTGTCAGAGGCCATGTCCTATTCTATGTTTACTGGATTACGGCGAGTGTGAAACACTACCTATGACACGGGCGCGTCCAGAGCCGTGTTCGACCCAAAAAAGTTATTTTTAGGTGCGAATTGTGGCTATTCGTTTTCTTCAAATTGGATCCAAGGGTCCAGATTGGTCCTTGCTGTTATAAGGCTTAGAATAGGGGTGAAACCCTCATTTCCTATAAGGCTTTCTCTTTCTTAAGTGTTAGAGAGAGGGGAGAGCAAGGAAGAAGGAGAAGGTTAAATCCGGTCGCCGGTGGAGCTTTAGAGCCCCGATTCTCGAGCTGAGTCAAGATCTGTTGAGGCGAGGCCGTTGCAGTGCTTTTCATTCGTCTAGTTTTCCATGGCGCCAAAGAGAACCACTAGGGTAATGATTCTCTTATTGGACATGTGAAGTCCTCTTCTGGTTTTCATAGGAAACTCCCTCCCGCGAGTGAGCTTTGAGTGCGAGGTATTCCTTCGGGTGGACATGAATAGTCCCTGTTGTTTTGTATATAGAGTCCGGAATCGAAGTACGGACATAGGCATGGTGTGTGAAGCCTACCCGGACAAGTTGGTCTTGATCGGTGATATTTTCATTATGCTTGTAGAGTCGGAGAAGATTCCATGCCGTTTGATTTTCGAGTTTTCTACGCGGTAGATTGCAATTAGGAGTCTTGGGGATTAACTCCAAGGTGCACCCAGAAATCTGGGGAGAAACGAAGTTCTGCCATTTTGGTGGCCTGGGAGCCAGCCATGTACATAGTCGGGATATGTACTATTGTATGATGGATACATTTGGATTTGGTGAAGCTTGTCCCGTTCTGATGGCTAAATGGCCGTGGCGAGGTGAGCAACGGCTGGTGGAACCTTACCCACTCCAAGTGGTTCTGTTAAAGCGACCTAAGGTACAAGGGACTTACCGTTGGCTTGGGGAGCGAGTCTGGGCTTTGGCTGAAAGGACTTTTATGCTCATGATGTTGCCATCCTAGGGGCGGTGGGGGACTGCGAAACGAGCTTAGCTCGTACCGAGTTCACCGAGTAAGTTCCCTCAGAGCACGGGGTGTGTGGCCGTCCATTCCTACACCTGTTGTGAACTGTGCAGTTATTGTACATTCACTATATTGTTTGGTTATTCTACTAAAATGCAGGGAAGGAGCACCGCCACCCCATATCCGGGGTGGGGCGTTATAATTTGGTCAGCTTTAGCTGACCGTTGCTTTGTTTTGCCACCGCTGCGGTGGAATGTTAATTGCAGGTACTGCGGAGCCTAGTGGCAAGTAGCGGGCTGAAGGCCTTATTGCTGAGCCAGCCCTAAAAGGCCAATGAGAACGTTTACTTTTATACTCATGTTTGACAGGCCTACGTGCCGATGTTTGGAAGACACTTATTGTTTAAAGTAAATTCTTGTAAGGCCATAAGGCCAAGTACTTTGTGTATTTGTACGCTCATTCCTACTTTGGGTTTTTAGTGGACATTCATGTTGTGGCTTGGGTTCTTTTCTTTGCAACATTTAAAATTCTTTCGCTAGAATGTGCTCTGTATAGGACGTGTATTATTGGAAGGATAGTTTCATTTAGTAACCCTTCGATCTGTCTGTAGTATATGGCGTCGGGCCTCGGCCGGACCTACTACTATATATTATGTGATGGAAAGGGGTGTTATAGTCCGCCTCTTATTGGGAAGAGGTCGGTGTTGGAAAGCTATGTGGTAGATTGCATAGTGAGTCCGCCTCTGCTGCAGGGAAGCAGGCGGGTGGAAAGGGTTTGCCAATGCAGACGGACTGAAGGACTACATTACGAGTCCGCCCAGCCCGCGACGGACGTGATGAGTCCGCCTTTGCTGGAGGCTTGTCACTGGGTGAGGTTGGCGACCTGGAGAACTAAAGTAGAGCCCGCTGGATGTTTGTGCGGATTGATGGAGAGCTGGAGCAAGTCAAAGCTCCTTGGGTGTACTGAGATAGAGTCCGCATACTACAAGCCGTCGAGAGCTGGTCGATTGGGTGATCTGGCAGACTAACAAAGCAGGCTGCCCCCGCTGCCGAAGTCTGCCTCCTGTTAAATGGATAGGCTTGCCGCCCCTGCTGGGCGGCCTGGAGGTTGTCGCCCTTTGTCGGACGACCTGAAGGAAAGTCGCGCCCGATGGTCGACGACCTAGAGAGTTGTCGCCTGCCCAGCGATCTGAATCTCTTTGCTTATTGTTTAGCGACCTAGAGGCAGGTTGCCTGGCAATGTGGCGGTTTTCCTTGATTGTTATGCAACTTGCTAGAGTGGGCTGGAGAAGACTGTGACTCCTGCCGAGTAAGCGGCTACCTGGCGGTCTTGGCGGATAAGAATCAGAGTCCGCTACTTATTTGGATAGTTCGCATCTGTCGGGGAAAAGTTAATCACTGTGTGGTTAGCTGATCAAACCGTTCGGCCTGTAGGGGCGGACTAAGGAAGCAGTCTGCAGCCCCTGCAGAACAAGCGGCTGCTGCGTGACCTGGGCAGTCAGACCGGGGAGACCACCCTAGCTGTGTGGCCTAAACGGACAGAGAAGTCTGTCCGCCGACCCTTAGTCCGGTCGCGACCTCCTAGAGCAGGCCACGACTTGCGTGCTGGCTACATTGGTGGGATCGCAAATTTCTAGGTTAACATCATTGTTTATTTTGTAGGATCCTTTAAGATCTAAGTGTAGGCCTGATCTATAAAGCCATAGAGGTAAGATTCTTGTGTTAATCCGAGTTGTAGGCCTGTGTTATAATGGATGGGGTAGGATCATTTATTGATCTGAGTGTAGGATCCATTTTGGATCTGAGTGTAGGGCTTAGGCCTTAGTTGTAGGATCCTTTGGATCCGATGTAGGGCTTAACGCCCAAGTGGTTGGTCTTGGAGAAGACTGAGAGGTCCTGCGGGATCTATGTTATAAGCTCTTTGGAGCCGAGTGTTGGTGTTGTGCCTCATCTAACACACTGTTAGAGAGGTGGGAGGGATATTGGGCATACCCAAGATCGGGGAACCACTATAAATCAACTGTGTCATCTGTGATTGATCTTAAAAGCTAAACTAACCTAATAACTAAGCACAACAAAATTAGTAAATGTTTAAATAAATCAAAAAGAGACCGAAAACCTATTCACCCACCTCTAGGTGTTTAGATGACCTTGAAAACAAGACTTTCAAGTGGTATCAGAGGGATGTTGCTCTTTAAAGACTCAACAGTCTGAGTAAGATCTCCAAGGTCAGCAAGAAAATCTATCCTTATGGGTTTAGGAGTTAACTATAAGGAGCTGGGTGTCATGAAGCTTCCAATCTATATGAAGGAAGGATTTTGCATCTAGAAGGAGAGGGTTAGGGTATTCATGGATACAGCTGACCCTAGGATTTTTATCATAGTCAAAGAGGGACCTTTCATCCCTATGAAAGTGTTAGCTTTGGATGCAAATGTCAAGATTCCCAAGACTTATTCTGAAATGATAAAGGATGAAGTCTTACTTGCCACTATGGACAAGAGGGCACAAAATATAATAGTTAGTGCCATAGAAGACTCCACCTTCCAAAATCTGGTACACTGCAAGACTACAAAGCAGATGTGGAACACACTACTGGTCTACATGGAGGGTACATAGGAAGTCAGAGATGTCAGAAAGTCCTTGCTCAACAAAGATTATGAAGCTTTCAGGCAGAGCAAGACTGAAAACATAACAGATTACTATGAGAGATTTTTCAGAATTGTCAATGAGTTGAGGACATACGGCAGAGTCTTCAACACTTATGAGCTGATTGAAAAGTTTCTCAAGTCTCTAACTAAATACTAGGATCCTAAAATTTATGCCATCAGAGAGGTTGCAAAGCTTGCTGACTCTCCACCAGCAACACTTTTTGGGAAGCTGCTGTCCTATGAAATGCAGCTGACTGCCAGGAAGGATGAGGAGAAAAATATCAAATCTAAGGCTAAAGAAAAGTCTATGGCCTTCAAAGCTGATGCCTCGAGGAGGAGGATAAGAAATACACCTTCTATATAACGACTCCACCAGTTAAACAACATATAATAGAAGGCCTGGCCGGGGCCCCACACTATATGCCACAAACAGACGGCGAATTCACAGGTTAATACCACAACACCATCGCTTCCTAACTCAGAGCATGCTAGCGAATGATTTTAACAATAACGATGAACTCATACCAGGAATGTCCACTGTATAGATATATAAACCACACTTATATATAAACTCATGAAAGAGTGTACAACAAATACAACACAAGCTGGCCTTAAGGCCTTATAGTTTCTCCTTTTATAGTGTGGATTACATACATCGGCGCGCAGGTCGGCCACACAAGAACAAAATACAAGAGAAAGTAGAATTCAAGGGCTAGTAGTAGCAGTATGCGTAGGGACTTCAGCCCTTTCACTTCCCACTCGGTTCTCCAACACTTGCACATGGACAGCCCACCAAGAAGGTGGTAAACAAGGCAACGGTCAACATTCAGCGGACCAATTTATAACAATCCTTCCCCTTTCCCGGGGCTGTGACATTCCTTCCCTGTAGGCATAGCAATGCATAGACAAATATCACATATCTTGTGCTCTCATGCACAAGCAATCCATCATAACCGTCAGCCACATGACCCGACGATTCGTGCACTGAGGGCATATTTTTTGTGCACCGGCGAACCAGGGTCAACACCACCATTTACACGGTATTGAACATTTATTCTTACTGGCCCGCAGGCCTAAGACTCTCATTATGCCACTGATGAAAGCTCAATGCCTTGACGCTCTCTTGTACATTCGACATAACGCATGTACGGATCAGCCACCCCCCGTTGCTCAAGTCGCCTTGCCATCACCGAGTACGGCGTACTCGTGGCTATAACCAAAGGCGGGGGTTTGTTTCACATTTCCTGTTCGACATGAAGCCTTATTAAGAGCATTCAGCTCACAATAGCCATAACGTCCACAAGGACTGGCTTCACAATGGCCATGTTGTCCGCCAAGGACTGACCTCACAATGGACACACTGCCCACAAAGGACTTGCCACAGCACAAGCAATACAAGGGTATTTCCTTGAACTCCTCATTCTATTTCTTCCTGCTACTCCCCTTCACCGGCACAACCCTTCGACTCCACAAACTACACGTTTATACGCGGAGTCTTCTCCGGTGCGCAATATGCAACATCACCAATCCAGACCAACCTATCCAGATGGGCTTCACACATCATGCCTATACCGTACTGCACATTTACAGGTCTAAATGCACACTCAATTGGGGATAACAACTATCAACCCACGAGGATCACTTACTCTTCCACCTTTTGGTGGAGGATCCCATGCTCATACATAAAGGAGGACTTCACATGTCCAAGAAGGAAGATAGTTACCCTTGACGATCTCTTAGGATACATCGAATTCTAGCCAGTTGGAAAGCACCACAACAGCTTTGCCTCCATAGAACTGGCCTCGGATCTCAAATCGGAACTCGGGAGCTCCACCGGTGGCTTGATCTTCTCCTCCTTCTTCTTCTTCCTCTCCATTCTCTCTTCTCTTTTAGAAAGAGAATGGCCAAGTTAAGAATGACCTCTTCATTCCAATCCCTTGATTTAACCTAGCAGGAAATCATCTGAGCCCTTGGATTCAGGAAGAAGAAAACAAACGGCTACAATTCGGTTTCAAACTCCAATATTTGGGCTGACACGGCCTGTGAGATGCCTGTGTCACAGGCCGTGTACTCCTAGCGGTACATGAACCGACTTACCCAGTCCAGAACATGAGCTTAAACATGCCCATGTCAATCACCTGACACACCCGTGTTATATGGTACATTCCTGTGTTGAGGGGCGTGTCCCTTAGTTGACACAGGATCAACAAAAAACCCTAGAGGCACACGGGTACCAAACATGCCCGTGTCACATTTGACATGCCCATGTCCTACAGAACACGCTTTGGCTCCAGGTAGTGTCCTTCTCGGACACAATTTGGTCATCAACCTGAGCAGGATACGCCCTGGGACACGCTCGTGTCCTAGGCCGTGTCGTCTCTCAACGATCGTTGAGTGCATGGCGTCGAGTGCTCGAGACGACACATAGAGAAGGACACGCCCAGTTAAATGCTCGTGTCCCAGGCTATGTCGCCTCACTAATTGCCGCTCGAGACCAAAGTCACACTTGAGAACACTCGAGGAAACAGAGCAGGACACGCCCTGGGACACGCCCGTGTCACCCCCCATTTTGGGACTTTTGGATTTTGGGGTGTTACATTCTCCACCAAGGAGGGATGCTGAATCTAACTCAGAAAGGTCAGAGACAAGCACATTAGACTGTCACATGTCTGATGAAGACTTTGCTTCCTTCTCCTAGCAATTCCAAAAGTTTATGAAGAAAAAACACTAGAGAAACAAGCCTCCTCCTCCTCTTATCCTAAGAAAATCTACTACAAGGGTAGAATGAAATCCTCTAAGGAGCACAGGTATGGTTCTAAACCCAACAAACATGTTTCATATAAAGTGGTTTACTATTGTTGTTGCAAGCTAGGGAATGTAATAGATGACTGTCCTGTGAAAAGAAAGGAATCTGGTGAGAAGAAGGACCACCAACAAAAAGGGAAGAAGGAGAAATCCTTATTTGCTAAGAAGTAGAAGAGCTAGACTGACTCCTCCTCATCAGAGTATGAAGAGGAAGATGAAGATGAAGCCTATATAGGGCTGTACTCTGCTGAAGTAGAAACTGAAGAACCAGACTTCATTGAGATGCTTGCTGCTATTGCTGAAGAAGCTGAAGAAGATAATCCTACTACTAGGATTGAAGTCAGGGCCCTTCTATCACAGTCAGATGGTGATAAAAAGGTGGATGATGAAGAAGAAGAAGACAACTACTATCAAGGGCTGATCGCTATGAATGATGAGGAATCCATCTAGGATCAGCCTGGTCCAAGCAAGGTACTTTCTATACCCAAGTCTTCTTCTGAGTCAGGCTTTGAGACCAACCCAGATTCTGAAGATAATTCATCAAGTGATGAAGGAGATTCTGAGTCTGAGGAAGATGTCAATTCTATAATTGAGAAATATGGTATCCTTCTAAGTGCTTTCAAGGAAAGCAAGCTGCTGGCTAAGAAGCAAGCTAAGGAAATTGCCTCCCTTCAGCTTGTTGCTTCCCAGCTTAATGATTCAGCTTCACTGCTTGATTTGAAAATGAAAGAAATCAGTGAGCTGGAAACTATTTCCTTCATTCAGATAGGGACCATAAAGTACGAGGAAAATAAAATAAGGGACCTGGAAGTGCTGTTGGAGAGAGAGAGAGAGAAGAGAATAGTGTCTAGCTATTCAAAGCCCAGTTCAGTGCTTACCTTGATAGACACCTTATCCTTCCAAAAGGGTAAGAAGGGGTTGGGTTTCAAAGGAAGCACTAGTGTTGCATATTCCAAAAGGAAGGGCAAAGCTCAAGTGTAGCTAGTAGCCTTCAAGCCTCATATTCCTTTCAAGAGAGTTCTGGTACCTTCTAATAAGTATGATCAAGAGAGTATCCATGGTCACTGGAAGAATGGTAGATCCACTAGTGTGAGTAAAGATGCTCCACACTATGGGGGAGATATAGTAAGGGTGCAAGTGCCTTCAAGGCAGCCCATGAGGAAATTCAAATGGCCCACCCTGGACCATTTGTTTTTGGTGCACCAGCCCCTTCACTCAAGGGTAAAGCTGCAGGCTATTCTAAGAATATTCCAACCCACTCTAAGACTAAGGGAAAGTATGTCAGTAGACCTGATTTGGCCATCTCAAAGGCCATCAAGAGTGCGCTTTCTAAAAATAAGGTAGTTGCTGGTAGGGCTCAAGATATCCCAGACATTTCTAATACTAAACCCACCACTAGTCAGACTGGGGCTGGGAAACAAAAGAACAGGACTACTACTGCACCTTTTAGACCAAGAGCTGTTGTCAACACAACCACTATACCAGCTCAAAAAAGAAGATACAATATCTTTGAGTGCTGGTGTTGTGTCAAGGTAGGCCACTTTGCTATTGATTGCTGGCATAATAAGAGTGTGCAGAGAGAAAACATTAGCTTGGTTGTCAGAAGAGCTGTAGGTATGCATTATAAGACTTACATGCACCTAGGAACCAATAAGTATTGGTGTCCTTAGGTTAACTTACTTATGTCTTACAGGTTAATCCAAGTGCCCATACCCCTATATGGTACTTGGATAGTGGATGTTCTAGGAACAAGACTGGAACAAGGAGCATGCTTAAGGAATATACTTCAGTAAAGAATGGACCAAAGGTAATCTTTGGTGGCTCAGAAAAAAGAGTGACTAGAGGTTATGTGATCTACCTAGCTCCTCCTTTAGTATTATAGGTACCGAGCTTATGATGGACAAGCTAACTATCAAAGAATCTGCTCTCACAGTCCTTGATAAAGTCGATGGACTGATCAATCTTAGTGAAGGGCAAGGCATACTTGAAGTAGTTGAAGACCAACCAGGTGAAGAAAATTAAGATTAGAATGCTGAAGGTAGATTTCTTCCAGCTGTTAGACAACTAAGGGACCATCAAGCCCACCAAATCATTAGTGATGCAAGCCATGGAGTCTAGACCAGAAGCAAGAGTATCTACACAGCTCTTTACTCAAGTTTTCTTTCTCAAGAAGAGCCCAAGAAGTTTGGAGAGGCAATCAAAGACCAGTTCTGGATTGGAGCAATGTAAGAAGAACTAGACCAATCTAAGAGGCGTAAGGTCTGGAAGTTGGTTCCTAGACCACAAGAACAAAATGTCATAAGGACAAGTGGATCTACAGGAACAAGTTGGATGAGAATGGCATTATTGTCAAGAACAAGGCTAGACTGATGGCTAAAGGCTATATGCAATAATAAGGGATAGATTTTGACCATAAATTTGCCCAGTAGCAATATTGGAAGCAATATGATTCTTCCTTGCATTTGCTGCATATCAAGGATTCAAAGTCTACCAGGTGGATGTGAAGTCAGTCTTTCTAAATGTGGACTTAAAAGAGGAAGTATATGTGGATCAGCCACCAGGTTTTGTTGACCCTAACTCTCCCAATTTTGTTTAAAGGCTTAGGAAAGCTCTATATGGGTTGAAGCAAGCCCATATAGCTTGATATGAGACTTTGTCTAATTTCTTCTTTGAGAACAAATTCTCAAGGGGGAAAATAGATAAGACCCTATTCCTAAGGGATTCTAAGGGTAAGATTATCCTATTCCAAATTTATATAGATGACATAATTTCTGGGTCGACTGATGACAAACTTTGCAGGAAGTTTGCTAAACTTATGCAAGGGAAGTTTTAGATGAGCAGTATGGGTGAGCTCAAGTTTTTCTTGGGACTCCAAGTAAGACAAATTGATGATAGCTTGTCCATTTCCCAGTGCATGTTTACCTGGGAGTTGATTAAGAAATATTGCATGGAGAATGGCTCTACCATGAGAACTCCCATGGGGTCAAGTATGCCTTTAGGCAAAGATTAGGTAGGGAAACCTATTGATGAATCTTTGTGTTGAGGGATAATTGGCTCCCTTATATACCTGACTGCTAGTAGGCTTGACATCATGTATGCTACATGTGTCTCTGCTAGGTATCAAGCCTACCCTAAAGAATTTCATTACTCTACTGCAAAGAGAATTTTTAGGTATCTTAAGGACACACCAGATCTTGGCCTATGGTACCCTAGAAATAGGGATTTTGATCTAACAGGCTTTTCAGATGCAGATTTTGTAGGCTGCAAAAAGACAGGAAAAGTACTTCAGGTACCTGTCAATTCTTAAGTGGAAGACTGGTGTCATGGAGCAGCAAGAAGCAAATGAGTGTGGCAATCTCAACTGCAGAGTTAGAGTACATTTCTGCAGGAAGCTGCTGTGCTCAGTTGTTGTGGATTCAACATCAGCTTCACGATTATAACATTGAGATAAGTAGAACTCCTCTTTAGTGTGATTCCACTAGTGCCATTTCTATTACTAGGAATCCTGTCTCACACAGCAGGACTAAGCACATAGAAATTAGGTATCACTTCATTAGAGAACATGTGAAAAGGGATACATCATCCTTGAGTTTGTCCCCACTGAGAAGCAAGTGGATGACATCTTCCCTAAGCCACTAGATTAAGCAAAGTTTAACTCATTCAAATTTGAATAGGGTATGTTGAACTTAGTTTAGCTTTAGTAACTCCCTATAGTATTGTTTGGTTGCATGTTTGTTCTTTTTCTTGTAGGCTGAAAAGATCTGTAGTGGTATAAATATCGTGGAGACCAATGTGTCTATTAGTAAGATTTGATAGAAGATGATCCTATTGAGGGAAGCAATTAAAACAGCTGCAGAAGCAGGTTCAGCCTTGTGAAGAGAGGAAGCTAGCTGCTACATTAGTTGATCTCATGCATACAGCTAGGGGGAGAAAAAAATCAAAGGAAGCCAGTTCTCCCTGACTATTCTACAAAAGTCAAAAAGGGGGAGAGAAAGGGGTTGATCATGTTTTGTATCAAGTGGTATCAAGGCCAAAGGAATTGATCAAGCTTAACTATGGCAGTAAGACAGGGGGAGCAGAGATGCTTATAAATAGGGGGGAGTAGGTAACCTTCCTGTAACTGTCTTGTTATAATGATTATTGCAGCAAATATGGTGTGTATGTCCTTGACTAAGGTATTGAAGTGAGGTTTTGACTTCTTCAAATAGTGGGAGATTGTTAGGTTCATTGCTCCCAATGTCCCTAATTTATAAGAAGTCAAACAAATCAATGATATACACCAAGTTGTATTTGATTTTTGGTTAAGTTTCATGTGCTGGGTGTAAACTTGAAGAAATGACTAAGTACAAAAGTGTCGACACACTTCAAAACTATGTCTATACTTTATAAGAGAAGTACTGAGTACAAACTTGAAGCAAGTATAAAAGTGTCGACAAACTTTATAACTATGTGGACACCTTTATAGGAGAAGTGTCGAGATTAGAAAGATACAAGACAGTAGTGTTAAGACACAACACTTCACTCAACGGTTCAGACTGCTGTGTTGAGACAATTCAAATATCTCGACATCTTGAAGATCAAGTCAGCAGTGTCGAGATAAGTCAGATATCTCGACACCTTAAAGCTTAGGACAGTAGTGTCGAGACAATACAACTGGTTCGAATCAATGTAGAACTGAAGTGCAGACTTAAAGATGTAGACACCCAGCAGACTGTAGTGTTGAGACAATTCAACTCTCTCGACATAGAGAAGATTTAAAGTTTCTATAAAAGAAAATTAGCTAAGTCCAGAAGCATTGAGTGATTCCAGTTCACTCAACGCCATACTTATTCAGTCAACACAATAGAAGATAGACTGAAAAATTCGTCTAAGTCCACAAACATTGACTGAAGCCACTTCACTCAATGCAAGATGACAGAAAGCGTTGAGTCAAGCTCTAGTAGTTACGGACAAGTAGAAAAGTGTTGAGTGATGTCAATGCTCTCAACGCCAAGGTTGCTAAAGAAGCAGAAAATAATCTAAGGAAAAAAGCATTGAGTGATGAAGCTACACTCAACACTGTCAACGCCTAGGATGGAGAAAGAGCAGAAAGCTAAGCTAAGTATAAAAGAGTTGAGTGAAGGCCATTCACTCTACGCCACTCAACGCCAAGGAAGCTGTAGAATGACTAAGTAAAGAATCATTGAGTGAAGGCCATTCACTCAACGCTTGAGTGGATTCTAAGAATTTTGCTAAGTCCACAAAGGGGTGATGTAAGCAAAAGTCAAAAAGTCAACTCAGTTCAAAATAGTTGCTGGAAAGCTGCAGAATAGCGTTAATGGAGCCGATGGCCAGCTGGTTATCTTCTTGTGTAAAAGGATGGTGATATTCCAGTAATTAAGGTTGGGCCCACACAGAAAAGAGCCGTTGATCAGTGTATAATAAAAAGGAGAAGATTGGCTGAGTCGACGATAACAATTAGGGTTTTTTGTTTATGTATTCTTGCAGCTGAACATTATCGTCTTCCTCGCCTTCTTGCCAAGCCTGAAGAAGAAGTTCAGATAAGTGAAACTGAAAGCAAATCGAGATAGCTGAAGCGATTCTCATCTGTGATAGTAAGGCTAGAACAGTGATTCTGAGAAACTTCTAGCACAAGCCATCCAATACTGAAGATCAATTTTCTTGTTGCTGAGAAGAAGCTTGGGCTGAGTTAATCTCTGTCCAGGAAAGATAGACACAGAAATCCTCTGTTATCAAAATCAACATATTCATTATTTATTCAATCGGATCCTTTTGTAAATGAGTGTAGACTTGATCTATAAAGGATGAGAGGTAAGATTCTTGTGTGAATCCGAGTTGTAGGCCTGTGTTATAAAGGCTGAGGTAGGATCTTTGTTGATATGAGTGTAGGATCCTTTTTGGATTTGAGTGTAGGGCATAGGCCTGAGTTATAGGATCCTTTGAATCTGAGGTAGGGCTTAGTGCCCAAGTGGTAGGTCATGGAGAAGACTGAGAGGTCCTGCGGGATCTGTGATGTATGATCTTAGGAGCTGAGTGTTAGTGTTGTGCCTCATCTAACACACTATTAGAGAGGTGGGAGGGACATTGGATGTACAAAAGATGGGGAACCACTATAAATCAACAGTTTCATCTGTGATTGATCTCGAAATCCAAACTAACCTAATCACTAAGCACAACAAAATCAGTTAAAGTTTTAAATAATCAAAGCGAGACCTTAAACCTATTCATCCCCTCCCCCCTCTAGGTATTCAGCTAACCTTGAAAACAAGACTTTCAACATGCACACAGTGAACTAATCTCCCCCTACTTGTGATCTACCCTTACCAATGACTCATGAACTATTTATTATCCCCCTTTGATATTATCAAAAGGGGATGGGCTAGAACATAAACAAACATACACAGGCGTGGGAGAGATGGAATAAAGTAGATAATGAGCATGATAAAAACAACCAAACAGTGCACGAGATCGAGAGTGAAACGAGATGCTACAAATAATAGGGGTGACCAAAAATGTAGTCAGAGAATATAAAGCTCAGTGGTCAAACAGATGAGTCTAGGACACAAAAATAGTGTTAAAATAAGAGTCAAAGTTATAAAGGAGTGGACATCACAGGTAAACTAAGCATATAACGATGCAGAGTACAATGCTGCAAGAGTTATAAAACTAATACAAAGGAACATTATACAAGTCATGAATAGAAATTGTGTACTAGAACTTACGCGCTATAGACATATAGTGTCGTATCAGTCCAATTCTTATGCGTAGAAGTATTAGAAAAAGCAATGATGTGTGAACGTGTAGCATCAGAAGGCAAACACGAAGTAGAGTTAACATTCATTACATAGTTTATCTCAGTAAGTAAATGTTGGGTATTGCATCCACAATAGACATGATTTGAAGAAGCCCCTGAACAAGCTAAGGTTAATTGAAAATGTATTTGACAACTCTATCAAGTTGTTCTTGCAGCTATTCCATGCTAAGTACAAGCCAATGTCAGGGTGCAGTGGGTCAATATACACGGGTCTGCGCAACGTAATCCCTCATTGAGTAGATCTATGTGTTGACTCACGTGTGCTCTCTCTATTAGAGTGTACTTATTTTCAAGTACAGGGTCAATGTAGATCAAGAGCAGAAGAAGGAGCAAAGATGGTTCAAAGACCAAGTCATCAAAGGAAGGAAGAGAAAATTCTTCTAAGTCAAAATCGACGGGAATCGCTAGTGATTCCCGCCGACTTCGACGGGAATCGTTAGTGATTCCCGCCGATTTGTCGAGAATCAGTTAGCCTCTCCCGCCGACTTCTTCCGGGTGACAGTGTTCAAATAGGGATTCTGCCAAGGAAGAATCAAAGGGAATCGCTAGTGATTCCCGCCGACTTCGACGGGAATCATTAGTGATTCTCGCCGATTCGTCGAGTATCAGTTAGCCTCTCCCGCTGACTTCTTCCGGCTGACAGTTTTCAAACAGGGATTCTGCCAAGGCAGAATCAACGGGAATCGTGAGTGATTCCCGCCGACATCGACGGGAATCACCAACGATTCCCGCCGATTTTGCCTTAGGCAAATTTCCTCCGTTCGCTGGACCGAACCAACTTGCCATGCGCTATTTCGGCCGGGGCTAGGGCTTCACCTTGTGGACCCCATAAAGGTCATTAGGGTTGGATCCTAGTATAAATATATGCGTATTTTGAACCTCCACATACAGTGATTCACGAAAACACGAAAAAGGCCGAACGTGACCTAGCACATCGTGGAAGCAGCCGATCGCCTGTAGCCGTTCGCAAGTTCGTCGCCGCCATTGATCTCAGTGCTTCTCTGATCTTCCGACGACAGTACCGAGGCAAGAGGAGCGTCTCATGTATCTCTCTTGAGATCTCTTGTCTTCCGATTCGTAGAACGAGACTTGTTCTCCATTCCGAATCGGTAGAGACGATTGATCCGACTGAGATCGTTTGTATACCTAGCGTGCTTCATCAAGAAGTTTGGATCTACAAAGCATCGCCGCCGCATTTACTTGTCGCCGCCTATCTTGACAATATTCTTACCAAGAGAGAAATCTGGTGTGGATTCTTCGTAATCTTCAAGCAAGCTTCAGCGAATGAAGAAGGACATCGGGATCTCCAAAAGCATTGTTTGTATTTTCTTTTACATTCAATTTTGTTTTGTTGTAAAGGAATTTTCATTCCTTGTTGTAAGGGTTGGGTACAACCTGTGGTGGAGTTGTGACTCCTTTGTTGGAAGGGTTCCTTTCGTAGTGTTAGGATTGGATTTCAATCCGTTTGGAGTAGTGACCAAGTCGTCCCTTGGTAGGAGATAGGTCGAAGGGGGAAAGTGGATGTACCCAAATCGGGGAACCACAATAATTCTTTGTTTGTTTTCTGTGCTCTGTTTGTTAATTTTTGCAGGTAAATTTAATTCCGCAAAAGACTGCAATACACCTATTCCCCGCCCATAGGTGGATTTAGTCGACACTAGAGACTTTCAAGTGGTATCAGAGAGAGGTTACTCATCAGTAAGGTTAACACCTTGAGTAAGATCCTGTGTCTAGTGTCAAGAAGAAAGAAGATCTAAGGAATAGACGGAATCAAGTATTCAGGGAAGATTCCAGTATGCACCAAGCTGAATTTTCCCATCTGGAAGTAAAGGATAAGGTTCTACATGGAAGTAGTCGATCCCCAACTCTTCATGATAGTGGAGGAGGGCCCTTATATCCCCACTAAGGCCTCCACCATTTATCTGACCAAGATGGTGCCAAGGAAGCTCTCCAAAATTGATAAGGATGAGATGGTGCTTGTCGGACTAGACAAGAAAGCTCAAAACATTTTAGTGAGCGTCGTCGATGATTCCATGATGCAGAATTTCAGCAACTGCAGGACTGCCAAGGACATATGGCACTGCCTGATCATTCTAATGGAAGGCACATATGAAGTAAGGGATGATCGAAGATCCCTTCTGAACCAGAAGTATGAGGCCTTCAGGCAAGGTCCCAAGGAAGAAATCGGAGTTACATTTGAGAACTTCCTGAAGATCGTCAATGCCCTGAAGGGTTATGGAAGAGTGTTCACCGATGGTGAACTAAATGACAAATTCCTTAGATCCCTTACTAAGGAATGTGACACAAAGATCTGCGCAATCAGAGAATTTGGCAAGCTGGCAGAAACTGATCCCCAGATTCTATTTGGACACCAATTGTCCTATGAGCTTCAGCTGAACACCCGAAAAGCTGAAGAAGAAGCCGATAAGGACGCAACCAAAGAAAAGACTGTTGCCCTGTAAGCTAATCACTCAAGGAAAGGCAAGGGTGCAGCCTCGTCCTGCTCTTGGAGAAAGGATGAGGAAGTGGACTCTGAGTCATGCTCATCCGGCTCAGAGCTATCTGAGGAAGAATTCTCCTTCATCACTCGAGAGTTCAAGAAGTTCCTCAAGTTGAGGAATCAGAGAAAAAAGGATGGCTCCTCCTCCAGACATCAGAAGAAGAATTACTCTTCTGACAGGTATGAGTCTAAACAGAAAAAACATCATTCTACTGACATTATCTGCTTTGGATGCAATAAGCCAGGTCACGTCATTGCTTACTGCCACTAAAGCAAGAGAGATAAGGGGAAAGGAGAGGAGCACAAGTCCTCTAGAGATAAGAAGAAGGAGAGGAGCTATATTACTAAAAAGCCAAAGACACTGAGTGAATCTGACTCTTCAGACTCCATTGATGATGAGGAAGCCTACTTCGGGCTAATGGGTCGCTCCGACTCAGATGGAGGCTGTCCCCCATTTACTGGGAATGTAAAAGATCGCACCCCCCTCTCTGACTCTGACTCTGACTCTGAGTCTTCTGAAGATGACCACGAGGACAGTCCATCTGCCCGTGAGGCTGAACTACTCGAAAAGTATGAGCTTCTGCTCAATACTTTCGAAGAGTGCTGAAAGAGGTTGAGCACTAAGAAAAAGGAAGTCAAATAACTTAAGGCTGAGGGTGTGTCCCTAAGGGAAGAGATCACTAGCTTAATTTCTCTCCGACAGGAACACCTGGACTTGACTTCTGAGCACTCAGATTCTCTAAGGCTCCTTGACAAAAAATAGGAAGAAATCAACAAGCTGGAAGAACAGCTTGCGGTAGAGAGGAAGATTGCCAAAAGTTTCTCTATGCCCAAGACCATTTTTCCTCTGGTTGATGAATTCTCTGCTCAAGCTAAGGGGGGCGGCTTAGGGCATGTGGCTGAGCCTTATAAATCATCGAGGAGAAATAAAAATCGGAGGAAAAATAAGGTTACTAAGAAGGCTTCTATTCAAGAAAAGGGAAAGGCCCCACTCAGTCCTGTTTCATTCAGAAAGCCTGGCTTTCCTTGCAATGAGCAGGACTTTAGGCCAACCTATGGCCACTTCTTCCAGCCCTCGGTTTAAAAGCCCAAGAGCCGGTATGATGGTTGGACCTTCCCACATAACTATGGTGAGAGTGTCTTCAAGGCTACTTATGAGGAAATCCAAGTGGAGAATTATGGCCACTTCTCTAGCAGCCATAATAGGAAGCAGGCACCAAAGGCCAAGCCTGTCATACTAAAGGAATAGGAAGTGAAGAAGTCGTGTGACTGCTGTCATCATGATGCCTCCACCTCCAGATCTAAGGCCCCTACTGGACCCACCGTTTTAATGGTGAAGTAGGAGCCTAGGAACCGGTACAATAGGTTTGACTGTTGATACTGTGGAAAAGTTGGTCACTCTGTCGTGGATTGCTGGTTTAATCCAAGATACAATGAGACTCCTTTTGTTAGCAATGCGAGGCCGACCACTCATAGGGTTTACCAACCGAGGGGGAGTGTGCTAACAAGGAATCTAGGACCCAAGTTCGATTGGGTTCCTAAGGGAAACTAATTCTATTTTGCAGGTATGTCCAAAGGCCACCAAAACGCAAATCTAGTACTTAGACAGTGGATGTTCCCGGCATATGACCGGGACAAGAAGCATGTTGCGTGAATACTCCCCAGTTGAAAATGGACCCAAATTCATCTTTGGAGGATCTGATCGAGGAGTCACCAGGGGTTATGGTACGATTTCCAACAGTGTATTCTCTATCACAGACATGGCCTATATTGATGGGTTAAACCATAACCTGATCAGTGTAAGCCAGTTGTGTGATAAAGGATGCGACGTTAAGTTCTGCAAGGAAAAGTGCTTGATAATATCGTGTGCCTCTTCAGAGACGGTATTAACTGGCATTAGGAGCAGAAATATTTTTTGCTCAGATTTTCTTAGCTTAGACTCTTCTACCCCCGTTTGCCTAGTAGCAAAAGACAGTGCATCTCTCTGTGAACAATGGCATAAGAGATTGACACATATTAATTTCAAAACTATTAATATGTTGTTTTCTAAGAATTTAGTAAGGGATGCCTCTACTATTAAGTGCATCAAAGATAGCCCTTGTCCTGCATGTCATATGGGAAAACAAACTCGGGCTACCTTTAAGGGCATTGCTGACAAAGACTCTTCGAGATGTCTTTATCTTATGCACATGGACTTGTTAGGTCCAGTGCAAGTTCATAGTTTAGGAGGCAAATCCTATATGCTAGTGATTGTTGATGATCACTCTCGATTTATGTGGGTGTTCTTCTTGAAACGAAAGTCAGATACGTTTGACATCTTCACTAAATTTATCAAGCAGATTCAGAACGAACTTAGCTGCTCCGTGGTCAAAATCAGAAGTGACCATGGAACTGAATTTGAGTCTGGAGCTATGAAAGAATTCTGTGAAGAACATGGTATATTTCATGAGTTTTCCTCCCCGCATACTCCTCAGGAAAACAGAGTTGCGGAGAGGAGGAATAGAACGCTCATTGAGGCATATACGACAATGTTGAATGGCGCTTCTCTCCCAGAGTACTTCTGGGCAGATGCTGTCAATACAACCTGTCACGTGCAAAACCTGGCCTTGATTAACAAGAATCATTGTAAGAAGCCTTATGAGCTATTGAAAGGCAGGAAACCAACCATGTCCTATCAGAGGATTTTTTGTTGCAGATGCTATGTTCTCAATAATGGAAAGTACCCACGTACTAAATTCGGAGAAAAATGCTTCGAAGGCATCTTCATGGGCTATAGTAGCCATAGTCGGACATATAGGGTTTTCAATAAGAAAACCCTAGTGGTAGAGGAGTCCATTAATGTTGTTTTTGATGAAGGAAGCCTGCTTCATAGCAATTCTTCCAGTGGCATTCTTGAAGATGCAAGTGCATGGCTTGAACAGCTAAGTCAAGATGAGACTGCTAAAGATTAAACTCCCAAGTATGTCAAGGTCTCCACCTCTACGACACCTGGAGAAGATGACAGTCAGGAAAGTGAAATTCTCCCAGAAGAGGGAGGAGCCCGAGAAGCTGTTGGAGCTCCAGATGCAAGACTCTTATAGCTCAAACATGTGAGGGATCACCCAAGAGATCAGATCATAGGAGATCCTCGGGACGGTGTCAGAACTCACAGAGGTACAATTAATGAGATTCTGCACCTAAGTTTTCTGTCATAGGTTGAGCCAAAGAAGTTCGACGAAGCAAACAAAGATGCGTTATGGATATTGGCAATGCAAGATGAACTGCATCAATTCGAATGATGCAACGTCTGGACGCTAGTTACCAGACCAAAGAAGCAGAATGTGATTGACACTAAGTGGATCTTCAAAAACAAACTGGATGAACATGGGGTCATCATCAAGAATAAGGCCAGACTGGTGGCTCAAGGTTACAAACAAGAGGAGGGGATTAACTTCGACCAAACCTTTGCACCAGTTGCAAGGCTCGAAGCGATCAGATTGTTCCTGGCGTATGCCTCTTACAAAGGATTCACTGTCTATCATATGGACGTGAAATCAGCTTTTCTCAATGGAAATTTAAAAGAGGAAGTATATGTCGCGCAACCCCTAGGTTTTGTTAATCCAACATTCCCTAATCATGTTTACTTTCTTAATAAAGCATTATATGTCTTAAAACAAGCTCCTCGAGCTTGGTATGAGACTTTGTCTAGTTTTCTTCTTGAGAACAAGTTCTCGAGAGAAAAAATAGATAAGACATTGTTTCTTAGGGAAGTCAAAGGCAAGATTTTGCTGGTGCAAATCTATGTCGATGACATAATCTTCGGCTCAACGGACAACAATCTTTGCAAGAAGTTTTCTAAACTTATGCAAGGAAAGTTTGAAATGAGCAGCATGGGAGAGCTAAAGTATTTCTTGGGACTTCAAGTGAAACAGTCTGAGGATGGAATTTTCATTTCTCAGACGAAGTTCACAAATGAACTACTCAAGAAATTCAGAATGGAGAGCGCAACCTCTATGAGGACTCCAATGGGATCCACTGTGTCTCTGGACAAGGATGAGAAAGGGAAACTTTTTGATAAAACCAAATTCAGAAGCATAATTGGATCCCTGCTCTACCTTACTACTAGAAGATCGAATATTATGTTTTCCACATGCGTTTGTGCCAGATATCAAGTGAACACTAAGTAATCTCATTATGTCGCTGCAAAGCGGATTCTTAGATACCTTAAGGGTACACCAAATCTTGGCTTGTGGTACCCAAGAAACAATGATGTCGAGCTGATAGGATTTTCAGATGCTGACTTTGCAGGAAGCAGGGATGATAGGAAAAGCACTTTAGGGATGTGCCAATTCCTTGGAAGAAGGCTTATATCATGGAACAGTAAAAAGCAAAACTGTGTTGCAACCTCTACGGCTAAATCTGAGTACATCTCAGCAGGCAGCTATTGCGCACAACTTCTATGGATCAGAAATCAACTCGAAGATTTTGACTTGAAGTTCAAAGAAGTTCCTATGTATTGCGATTCCTCGAGCGCAATTGCAATTGCGAAGAATCTAGTGTCGCACAGCCGAACAAAGCATATTGAAGTGCGCTACCACTTCATTCGGGAGCATATGGAAAACAAAGATATATCTCTCTGCTATGTCCCCACGAATAAGAAGATTATAGATATCTTCACAAAGGCCCATGACGAGGCCAAGTTCAGTCTCTTCAAAACTGAACTCGGCATGCTGAACTATGAAGATTGAAGACTGAAGGACTCAAGACTCTTGGATCAAGGGGAAGCATCTGATAGGAACTCAAGATCGAGCACGGATGGAAGAACTGGGGAGGATCATTTTGCTCCAAGTGAAGTCCCAGATTTGTAGAAGCCGAAAAGGTGGAGATTTCCCTCTCGGCCAAGACTAAGGTGGCTACCAATGCTAAGTAGGCCACCAAGGCTATATTGCTCTCAGGAAAATTGTAATGAATCTCACTCTTAACTGAACTTCTAGCTTATGATTTACATTCTCATCTGTTATATTCACCTTAGCTTGTAGGGTTTAGGCTTCTTCAAATAGGGGGAGATTGTTGAGTATTGCATCCACAATAGACCTGATTTGAAGAATCCCCTGAACAAGCTATGGTGAATTGAAAATGTATTTGAACACTCTATGAAGTTGTGCTTGCAGCTATTCCATGCTAAGTACATGCATATGTCAGGGTGCAGTGGGTAAATATATACGGGTCTGCGCAACGTAATCCCTCGTTGAGTAGATCAGTGTGTTGACTCACGTGTGCTCTCTCTATTAGAGTATTCTTATTTTCAAGTACAGGGTAAAGGTAGATAAGAGCAGAAGAAGGAGCAAAGATGGGTCAAAGACCAAGTCATCAAAGGAAGGAAGAGAAAATTCTTCTAAGTCAAAATCAACTGGAATCGCTAGTGATTCCCGCCGAATTTGACGGGAATCGTTAGTGATTCCCGCCGATTCATCGAGAATCAGTTAGACTCTCCCGCCGACTTCTTCCGGGTGATAGTTTTCAAACAGGGATTCTACCAAGGCAGAATCGACGGGAATCGCTAGTGATTCCCGCCGACTTCGACTAGAATCGTTAGTGATTCCCGCTGATTCGTCGAGTATTAGTTAGCCTCTCCCGCCGACTTCTTCCGGCTAACAGTTTTCAAAAAGGGATTCTTCCAAGGCAGAATCTACGGGAATCGTGAGTGGTTCCCGCCGACATTTACGGGAATCACCAACGATTCCCGTCGATTTTGCCTTAGGCAAATTTCCTCCGTTCGCTGGATCGAACCAACTTACCGTGTGCTATTTTGGCCGGGGCTAGGGCTTCTCCTTGTGGACCCCACAATGGTCATTAGGGTTGGCTCCTGTTATAAATATACGCGTATTTTGAACCTCCACATACAGTGATTTACGAAAACACTAAAAAGGTCGAACGTGAACTAGCGCATCGCGGAAGCCGCCGATCGCCTGTGTCCGTTCGTAAGTTCGTCACCGCCGTTGATCTCAGTGCTTCTCTGATCTTCCGACGACAGTACCAAGTCAAGCGGAGCGTCTCATGTATCTCTCTTGAGATCTCTTTTCTTCCGATTTGTAGAACGAGACTTGTTCTCCATTCCGAATCGGGAGAGACAATTGATCCGACTGAGATCGTTTGTAGACCTAGCGTGCTTCGTCAATAAGTTTGGATCTACAAAGCATCGCCGCCGCATTTACTTATCGCCGCCGATCTTGACAAGATTATTTCCAAGAGAGAAATCTGGTGTGGATTCTTCGTAATCTTCTAGCAAGCTTCAATGAACGAAGAGGGACATCGGGATCTCCAAAAGAGTTGTTTGTATTTTCTTTTACATTCAATTTTGGTTTGTTGTAAGGGAATTTTCATTCCTTGTTGTAAGGGTTGGGTGCAACCAGTGGCGGTGGAGTTGTGATTCCTTTGTTGGAAGGGTTCCTTTCATAGTGTGAGGATTGGATTTCAATCCGTTTGGAGTAGTGACCAAGTCATCCCTTGGTGGGAGATAGGTCGAAGGGGGAAAGTGGACATACCCAAATCGGGGAACCACTATAATTCTTTGTGTGTTTTCTGTTCTCTGTTTGTTAATTTGTGCAGGTAAATTTAATTCCGCAAAAGACTGCAATATACCTATTCCCCCCCCCCCATAGGTGGATTTAGTCGACACTAGAGACTTTCAGTAAAAATGCTATCGCGAGATAAATAAGGTGAAATCACGTCACGGTGCTATCTACGATATATCAAGACTAGAA
Organism: Platanthera zijinensis; assembly: GCA_039513925.1. Lineage (NCBI taxonomy): Eukaryota > Viridiplantae > Streptophyta > Magnoliopsida > Asparagales > Orchidaceae > Platanthera > Platanthera zijinensis. Next base: position 13,565,375 of record CM077097.1, on the reverse strand, counting down.
CTAGGGGACATAAGCTTAAGGTACTTGTCTGTGCACAAGATCAAAACAATTTTTTTGACCAAGGTGCTCATCCTCACAATGCTCATAAAGACTTATCAGGAGGAGTGAGTAGTGCTTGGGGGGTATCCTGGGCTTAATGCTTGATATCATTCATTGTTTTTCTTTGTACGCGTTGAGCTATCAATTTTTCTATTTTTTTGTTTGAATTCCAAGGTCCCCAAATCAATTGAAATCTACCCACATAGATAGATACACTTTTAACTTGTATAAACAGGACTTTACCACTAGAGATTTGGATCAAAGTTCTACCCTTTGCATAACTGCATATGTATCGTGACAGTGATTATTCAAGTTATTTCTAATGCGGTAGACACGATATCACGAGCTATAATATGTAAGCATATACTGTCTACAAGAGTGCTCTGTCAAGGAATATGTGAATAGTGAAATGTCATTCCGCTAACTAAATCCTCACATATACCTAGAGGCATATTATACGAACACTAACATATCTACTCGCACTCAGTAGCTAGTAACCTTGATGAGCGCGAAGCTCGACTCTTATTTAATGGGCACGCTGGAGTCGAATTTTGCGGATGATTAAAGTTAAAAACAAGTTTTAACGAAAAGAGGCATGTGCACCTATTGCGAGTAGTACAGGATATTCGAGGGGAAAATCGAGGTCATATATTTCGTGGGGCATGTTGGTTATTTCTACTCCTCTAGGAGATACTATTATTTTACCGAAAATAAGGTGTCGGATTTTAACTAACTAGAGTGGCTATATAAAAGCTGAAAAGAGACTTAGAAAATTCGATGAAGGAATAATGCTCGGTAATGAATTGAATTAGGACTAAAATAACTTTTAATTACTATAAAACCTATATTTCAATTTAATTAAGGGCAACTTGGTCGTGGAGATTCCACAAATATGAGCCCACATTTCTCAAGGAATATCACTCACCTAAACATTAAGATTATTCGACCGAGCTCTCGTTCGATGAAAGATTCTTCTTAATGCCCGCTTTATGCTAAGAACCCCGCTATTGGGTGGGGAACCCAATCTGGTAGAATTTCGCTCCTTCTCTCTCAAGGTTTAGTGCACAATTCTATTTACCCAAGGGTGATCGGTCCATACACACGGCTTCTTGGCTAGCTAGCGTATAGACAACAAAAATAGAGCCCACACATCAATATGTGGTTCTATGCATCGTATACCCGGGTAAACCTTAAGTTCTTTAATTAAAATGAGAAAAAGACCTTTAGTTATTATCAGTTATTTTATTTGTCCCAATTCTCTTCGATACTGAGGGCTAAGAGCGATTAGCCACTCATCGAAATGAGGACATCCTATGAATTTGATCAGCCCTGAGTTCTAAACAAGGCGCTAAAGGATTGTAAACAAAAACATGAAATAACAAAACATTTAGAAAAATGTAAAAATCACTAAAAAGAGAACTCACACACTAAATGAAATCATAATAAAAAAAAATTAAAAGCTAAGTTACAAAAAAAGAAACTAAAGTACAAGAAAGAAAAATTACACAAAGTAAACTAAGTTAGAAAAAAGAAAAATTACATAATTGAAAATGAAAGTCCTACTCGAACGAGTAGGCGGGAAATAAATGCAAGTCCTAGTCGAACGAGTAGGCGGGAAATAACTGCAAGTCCTACTCAAATGAGTAGGCGAGAAATATAAAGCAATAAAAATTATCTCATACACACACACACACTACATAAATTGAAGAAAGAAAGTAAAGACAAAAATAAAATAAAACCAAACCTCATACACTCACGCACACAAAATAAAGAGAAAAACAATGTGATCCACAAATTAAAATAACAAAATTTCTACACTTATAACTTCATAGAAATCAAGAAAAAGTTAAAATAACAACAGTTTTTTACAAAGTTAAGGCAAAATAAAAGTTATCCAAAAATTAATATAACAACATATTCATTCTTATAACTTCATATAAGTCGTTAAAAAGTGGAAATAAAAATTAAAGGAACAAAAAGGTTACAAAATAAAATGAAAAACTATGTTAAATAAATAAAAACACTTTAAATCCACTTTTATAAATCCAAAAGAATGTATAAAAAGCACATAAAAATACATAAACAAAACAAGGGTAAGGGAAAAAGAGAAGAAAAGCTATCATAAAAACACATAACTATAAGAGAAAACCTAAAACAAAACTAAGTAGAAAACTTAGAAAACATAAAAAAAAACAAATTTACTCTCTCTCTCTCTCTCTCTCTCTCTCTCTCTCTCACACACACACACACACACACACACACACACACACACACACAAATTAAAGAGAAAACAAGGAAAAACAGGAGATAAGAAGAGAAGAAAAGTGGGGCACTCATATGATAACCATCACAACATAAGGATGAAAAAATAAACATATTTTATTAAGGAAAAAGTTGGATTACAAAAGCTAAAACTAACATTAAAGATGGGGGGGGGATTATCCTTACATAGAAAAAAAAGCACCCAAGTAGCCCACAAACATCAAAATGGTCCCAAAAAGTGAACCCTTGACTCTTACAAAAAAGTTTTATTAATAGCAAAAAATTTCAGATTACATGCCACCAGTCACCGTGGCTGGTGGCGTGTAATGTTCGCGTGCTGGAGAGGCCAAAAATCTGGTGACTAGTGAAATTCTGGAAGTTTCTGGAAATTCCACGTGGTGGTCACGGGCGTGACTGGACATCAGGGAGACAATTGATATCGGCAACAACTAATTTTAAAATGGCTTGAAAAACTCGTTGACCGAAACGGGCCTGTCGGGGATGACACGGGCGTGTTCCACCCCTATTTCATGAATTCACAGCAGGCAGTAATATTTTTCACTAGCATCAAATTGACATGGCCCGGTCGCGGACGTGACTGAAGGTCACGGCCATGTACTTTGAAATTTCAACTTTTTCTGCAAAATTTTTTGGGAACAAAAATAGAGCCAAGTTAGAAGGGAATATACAAAAAGAAACATTTTATTGAATAAGAAAAGCTAAAAAACAACAAAAATGACCCAAAATGACCAAAATGAAGTACTATAAAATACAAATATTTACATCTCATCAAATACCCCCATACTTAAGCTTTTGATATTCTAGAGCAAAAGTTGGAGATAAACTTATAAGGATTTGAAATAATTCTAAATTTAGTTAATGTTTAAATTAATTGTGTTTGGTATTGTATCCACAATAACCTAGATTTGTATGAAGTCACCCTTGAACTAAGATTAATTAAGTTTGTATTTGATGCTCTTTTCAAGTTGAGTGCTTGTAGGTTATAATTGCCAAGTGCGTACCATTGTCAATCTACAATGAGTCACCAAACACAAGACCATACAATGTAATACCTCAATGTGTGATCCATGTTGTTGACTCATGTGTAGCCTCTCTATTAGGACACACTTCATTCTAAGGTACTAAAAGTATAGGAGAAAGAATAATTGCTGAAATTCCTTGAAGAAAGGAAATTTTCAGAAAGTAAAAAATTTTCTAAGTCCAGTACTTCAGAAGGAATCTTTTGTACTCGAGTAGTGTTAGAATGATTTCACGAGTATGCTATGTATAGTTTTCGAGTAGTAGAAACTCTTCTCGAGAAGTCCTTATCTAATACTCGAGAAAGCCCTGGAATACTCGAGTACTACTTACCTAATTCTCGAGTTTACTGAAAAATCATTTCAAAATTTTATAAGTGTTGTACTCGAGTAACATAAGCCATTACTCGAGACGGCAAAGCCCTGTCTCGAGAAAGCAGAAGACCAGTACTCGAGTAATCAGAAGTTAAGTTTCGAGAAGTCTGCTTGTTCTCGAGAAGTGAAGTTAGTTCTCGAGAAGTCATTATATAGTTCTCGAGTAATAGAAGCAATTTCTCAAGAAGACAGAAATCATTTCCTGTGGAATTTTTCTCGAGAACCATACGTCCTCTTCACGAGAAATAGATATTTGTTCTCGAGTAGTCTATTACTCACTCGAGAAATGCAGTAAATTTTCCTAAATTTTCGTTAAGTCCAGACAGAAAAGTTTTCAAATATAATCTCGATTCTTATTGGTCCATGTGTGCAGTCATTTATGATTATGACTGTTAGGCTTGTCCTATAAAAGGTCTTATCAAAATTGATTAACCCTAACACACAAAATAAAGAATTCTGAATAGTACTAATCATTCTAAATCGGGAAAGTTGTCGCTCTTCATCGACATTCTCGCTGCTGCTTTTCTCCGATTCAAGTGATTCAGATAAATAAGAGATCAACTGATCAAGGCGTTCAATTTATGCAGATCCATCTCTTAATCGTGTTGATCCCATGTTTTCAGATCCAAAGATTTCGGCTTGTCTTCTTTAATCCATTTCTAACAAAGCTTCAAAGTTCAAGAAAGAAGAAAGGCTGATGATTCAGATCTGAGATAAGTTTGTTTGTATATTTGTGTTTACAACATCTTTATTCTTGTAGGAGATTCTTCTCCGAGTTGTAGGAGCCTTGCTCTCTGAGATTTTTCTAGGAGTGTTTTGACTCTGAGATGTAGGGGCGTTGCTCCGAGTTGTAGGATTGGTTTTCAATCTGAGATAATAGTGAAGATACTGAGTCTAGCATGTTGCTAGATTGGCGAGGTGGAGAGTGGACGTACCCAAGGTTGGTGAACCACCATAAATTTTGTGTTCTCTGTGGCTTGTTTGTTTATTTTTTATGCCCCGTTCTTTCAAATTTTTATTCCGCAAAAAGAAGCATACCTCACCTATTCACCCCCCTCTAGATGATTTAGGTAGACAACTAAAAATATAGATTAGTATCAGAGGGAGGTTTTTCATCAAAAAGGTTAACACCTTGAATAGATCTGCTTCTAGTTGTCTTTAGAGGATACAAGCATGGACAGAGCCATGGACTTTGCTAAACTTCCCTTATGCACAAAGACGAATTTTGCTATGTGGAAAGAAAGGATAAAATTCTTCATGGAAGTTGTAGATCAAAGGATCTTTATGATAATGGAAGAAGGACCCTATGTTCCTATGTCACCCTCCACCATTGACTATACAAATCAAGTTCCAAAGAAGCTTATGGATCTTGACAAAGATGAGATTACACTTTTCTCTTTAGACAAGAAAGCCAAGAATATAATTGCAAGTGCAGTCGATGATTCTATGTTACAGAATCTAATTCACTACCAATCCTCCAAGGAAATGTGACAGTCTCTTATCGTCCTGATGGAAGGTACCGAAGAGGTAATGGATGAAAAAAGATCCCTTCTAAATCAGAAGTACGAAGCATTCAGACAAGGTCCCAAGGACTCTATTGCTAATACATTTGATATTTTCATCAAGATTGACATCGGCCTAAGAGTCTATGTCCGGGTCTTCAGTAATGGAGAACTTAATGACAAATTTCTGAGATCCCTGACTAAGGAATGAGACAATAAAGTCTTTGCAATCCGGGAGTTTGGTAAGCTAGCAGAGACTGACCCTCAGAATCTCTTTCGAAAGCTTATGTTGTATGAACTGCAAATAAACTCAAGAAAAGCTGAAGAAGAGAAAAGCTGATCTTCATCCAAGGAGAAGTCTGTCGCTCTAAAGGCAGACATCTCAAGGAAGTCAAAAGTTGCATCTCCTGCTCCTACATAGGAAGAGAGTGAAGAATAAGCTTCAGAGTCAAGTACCTTGGGCTCAAAGCTATTTGAAGGAGAGTTTTCTCTTCTCTCAAGATAGTTCAAGAAGTTCTTGAACAAGAAGAAATAGTGGAGAGGGAAAGATTCCTCGTTCAGATGATCACACCATGATGGTGATTGTCACAAGAAAGGCTCAAGTAGCCAAGACAGGTATCACTCTAAACAGAAACAAACATATTTCTTCTGACATTATTTATTATTGCTGCAATAAGCCGGGACACATCATAACTGATTGCCCTCACAAGAAGAAGGAGGGTGGAAGAAGAGAGGAGAAGAAGCCTTCTTATAAAAAGAAGAAGACTGAAAGAAGCTTGGTTGCCAAGAAGGCCAAGACACTCAGTGACACAGACTCATCTGAGTCTAGTGATGATGAGGAAGTCTACTTTGGGCTCAAGGCACATACAGATGAAGAAGAAGAACCCTAGTTCACTGGGAAGGAAAACTCTCAAACCCCTCTCTTAGAATCAAATTCTTCTGACCATGATCTTGAGGACTGTTCGTCTGATGATGAATCTGAACTCATGACTCAATACAAAGCCTTGATTAAGGGTTACGACAAATGTCGAAGAGTCCCAAGAGTTCAAGCTATGGAGATTAAATCTCTTAAGGCTGAGGAGAACACACATAGGGAGGAAGTCTTGATGATCGACTCACTCAGGAAGGAATTCCATGATGTGATGGAAGAGTACAATAAAGCTCTTGAGCACCTGAACCTGATGGAGAAGATCATTCAAAAGTTGAAAGAATAACTTGCGGCTGAAAAGAAACTTGTTGAAAGTTTCTCCAAGCCCAAGGCAGACCTTCCACTTGTGGCTGAATTCTCTGCTCAGGGTAAATGAGCTAGATTAGGCCATGTGGCTGACCCTAGTAAATCTTCTAGGAGAAATAAAGCCTAAAGGAGAAATAAGGCTTCCAAGAAGTCTCTAGCTAAGGAGAAGGGAAAATCTCCTCAAGACCAAACTTCATTTAAAAAGGTTATCCTTCCAACAAACGAGTTTGATCTTGATTCATCCTACTGTCACTTTGCTAGGCCTACTTATGTAGAGCCCAAATATCGGTACCAAGGATGGACCCGTCCCCGGAACTTTGGTGAAAGTGTCTTCAAGGCACCTTGTGAGGAGATCACTCTTCAGAGCTACGACCCTTGTAGTCATGGTCATAACATCAAGAAAGCTCCAAGAGTTAAACATGTTGTGGAAAATCCTCTCAAGGATAAGAAGTCATGTGAGTGCCATTACCACGAAGCTTCTACCTCCAAGTCTGCTGCCCCTACTAGAACACACTCTAAAAAAGTCAAGCCGGAGAACTTTAGGAAAAGATACAACAGGTTTGACTGTTGGTGTTGTGGAAAAATTGGTCACATTGCCATTGATTGCTAGTTTAATCCCAGATATTATGAAACTCCTCAAGTTAATAATGTGAGAAAGACCACTCACATTGTTAACATACATAGCAGGAGTATGCTAACTAGAGACCAAGGACCCAAACAAGTTTGGATTCCTAAGGCAACCTCCTTCTACTTTTGCAGGAATGTCCAAAGGCCAGCAAAAATCCTATCTGGTATTTGGACAGTTGATGCTCTCGACATATGACTGGGAACAGAAGCCTACTCTAGAATTATTCTCCAGTCATGAATGGGACAAAGGTCATCTTTGGACGTTCTGACAGAGGGATTACAAAAGGCTATAATATGATTAAAAATGGTAGTGTATCCTTCTCAGATGTTGCTTATGTTGAAGTTATGGAACATAATCTTATAAGCATAAGCCAGCTCTGCGAAAAAAGATACATAGTAGAATTTCATGCAGACAAGTGTTTGATAAAATCGGTCGATAACTTAGAGACGATTCTATCAGGCACTCGTAGTAGAAATATATTTTGTTGAGATTTTATTTGCATAGAGGTTAGCACATATAAATTACAAAATTATTAATGAATTATTTTCTCTTAATTTAGTACGTGATGCACTCAACATTAAGTGCATTAAAAATAAACCTTGTCACGCATGTGTAAAAGGCAAGCAAACAAGGGCTACTTTTAAAAGAATTATTAGTAAAGATTCTAATAGGTGTTTACACCTACTTCATATGAACTTGTTCGGTAGACTGCAAATTAAAAGTGTGGGAGGTAAGGATTATACATTGGTTATTGTTGATTATTACTCTCGCTTTGCGTGGGTATTCTTTCTAAAACACAAGTTAGATACCTTTGATATCTTCACTAATTTTGTCAGGAAATTTCAGAATGAATATAGCTGCTCTGTTATCAAAATCAAAAGTGACAATGGAATAGAATTCAAGTTTAGGGCCATGACAAGAATTTTGTGAAAGTCTTGGTATCTTTCATGAGTTTTCCTATCCCCGTACTCTTCAACAGAATTGAGTTGTTGAGAGAAGGAATAGAACGCTCATAGAGGCTTGCAGAACCATGTTGAGTGATGCCTTACTATCGGAATATTTCTGGGTTGAAGCCATCAACACTACATGCCACATGCAAAATCGAGCACTCATAAACAAGAACCATAATAAGATACCTTATGAACTACTAAAGGGTAGGAAACCGACTATTTCATATTTTAAAATCTTTGGTAGTAAATGCTTCGTACTTAATAATGGGAAGTATCACATGACTAAATTTAGTGAAAATAGTTTTGAAGGTATTTTCATAGGTTATAGTAGTCATAGTAAGACATATAGGATTTTTGATAAGAAAACCCTTATTGTAGAAGAATCTATCAATTTTGTATTTGATGAGATGAGCTTGCTACAAGGCAGTTCTTCTAGTGTGTTTATTGAAGATGCAGGTTCAAGACTGAAGGAATTAAGCTTAGATGAGGTGAGTGAAGAAAAAGCTTAAAAGTTCATCAATATCACCACTCCAACCCCAATTAGAGAAGATGATTATAATGATGAAGATATCATTCAAGCTGATGAAGTCACTCCAATGATAGAGGAAGCTCCAGATGCAAGAACCCTATAGCTCAGACACTTGAAGGATCACCCAATTGATCAAATCATAAGAAATCCCTGGGATGGTGTCAGAACTCGTAGAGGTACAACTAATGAAAATCTATATTTACGTTTCCTCTCGCAGGTTGAACCAAAGAAGTTTGAGGAAGCAAACTCAGATGCATCTTGGATAATGGCAATGGAAGAATAATTGAATGAATTCAAGCGTTGCCAAGTCCGGAAGCTTGTTCCAAGACCCAAGGGTAAGAACGTTATCAGAACAAAGTGGGTCTACAGGAATAAGATGGACGAAGATGAAACAATTATAAAGAATAAGGCCAGACACGTCGCCAAGGGATACTTATAAGAAGAAGGAATTGACTTCGATCAAACGTATGCTCCAGTGGTAAGGCTGGAAGCAATCATGTTGTTCCTAGCATATGCAGCACTCAAGGGATTCATTGTCTATCAGATGGACGTGAAGTTGGCCTTCTTTAATGGTGACATAAAGGAAGAGGTGTATATGGAATAACCTCCAGGTTTCATTGATTCTAACCATCCTGAGCTTGTTTATCTTTTATTTAAAGCTTTATATGGTTTGAAACAAGCTCCTCGAGCTTGTTATGAGATGCTGTCTAGCTTTCTTCTTGAGAACAAGTTCACAAGAGTAAAGATAGATAAGACATTATTTCTTAGGGAAACAAAAGACAAGATTTTGTTAGTGCAAATCTATGTCGATGACATCATATTTGTCTCTACTAATGACAACCTTTGCAAAAAGTTTTTCAAATTTATGCAAGAAAAGTTTGAAATGAGTAGTATGGGAGAGCTGAAGTATTTTTTAGGACTTCAGGTGAAATAATCTGAAGATGGAATTTTCATCTCTCAGACAAAATTCACCAAGTAGATAATTAAGAAATTCGGAATCGAGAACGCAACCTCTATGAGGACTCCAATGGGTTCAGCTATGTCTCTGGACAAGGATGAGAAAAGGAAACCTTTTGATGAAACCAAGCACAGAAGCCTAATTGGATCCTTTCTCTATCTTACTGCTAGTAGGCCAGTCATAATGTTTTCAAATGTGTGTGTGCTAGATGTTAAGTGAACTTTAAGGAATCTCACTACACTGCTGCAAAGAGGATTTTGAGATGCCTCAAAGGTACACCAAATCGTGGCTTATGGTACCCAAGAAGTAATGATAGCGAACTAATAGGTTTTTCAGATGCAGATTTTGCAGGAAGTAATGATGACTAGAAAAGCACTTCCGGGACTTGTCATTTCCTAGGAAGAAGTATTATCTCCTAGAGCAGCAAGAAGCAGAATTATGTCGCAATTTCAACAGCCGAGTCAGAGTATATCTCTGCATGTAGTTATTGTGCACAACTGATATGGATAAAGAACCAGTTTGAAGACTGTAATATGAAGTTCAAGAACAGTCCAATGCTTTGCGACTCCTCTAGTGCAATTATAATTGCCAACAACCCAGTCTCTTATTGCAGGAAAAAGTACATAAAGCTGAGGTACCACTTTATCAGAGAACATGTGGAGAATGGAGACATCAACCTCCATTATGTTCTAACGACAAGCAGGTTGCATACATTTTTATGAAGCCACTAGACAAGGCCAAGTTCTCGTTCTTCAAAACATAACTTGGTATGCTCAACAAAGAAGAATGATAAAAGTCTCACAATAGAGTTGAAGGATTGGGCTATACTTCAAAATTTCAAGAAAATTCTAAGTCTGGACTTCATTTCTCGAGATGGATTTTCATTACTCGAGTACTACGATTTCTACTGGAGAACTAGAGGAATACTTCTCGAGAACTAAATTGATTCTCGAGAACTTTAAGTCTGCTTCTCGAGAACTTCAGAACTGCTTCTCGAGTAATACAATTCACTACTAGAGAACTTCTTATCTTCTCTCGAGAAATTACCTACCGTTCGAGAAGTCAAATGTCGATCTTTATCTTGAAGTTCAAAATTTTGATATTTGCACCTGGGCTCTACTACCGCCATATTTTCAGGTATGTTATTTTTATTATCATGATTTAAGACTTATATAAATAGATTAAAGTCTGGAAAATCCAAAATCACAAATTTCAAAACCCTTCTCTCGAGAAAAACTCTTCGCCTTCTCTATCGCCGTCACCCTCTTGCCGCTGCTTCAGAATTTCTCTCGAAAAAAGGATTTTCGTTCATCTATCTCGATCATGGCCCCTCCATCGAAGGTTGTAATCGACAGTGAACTCATTTTTACTGGGATAGCTGATCTATCAGAAGATTTCCACAACGTTCTACTACTTTTTAAATCCACTGGACACTCATTCATTTTGGAACAACCGTGCAAAATCTTACTTCCAAATGTTGAGGAATTTTTCCAAAATGCCAAATTAAAGAGGAATAGCAAGATTCTTATGTCCAAATTTCATTGAATCAAGGTCAAGCTGACTACTCCTATAGTCTATAAGCTTCATCGGTTGCTGATTATTGACGAAGAAGATAACCTAAATGAGGCAAATTAGTGATCGTGCCTTCAGTTTCTGTGGTATATCTGCTGGTGCTTGCATCATTCGTCGCCCATATCTAAATGCAGAAAGCAAACTGCTTGTAGATATACTAGGAAAAGTTCTTCTGTGCAAAACAAGTTCAATTAGTTTCATTACAAATGATTTCTTTGATATGATGACATCAGCTATTTGTAGAAAGAAGTTTCAGTGGGGGATGATGATTTTTGATAAAATCAAGGAAAGCATTAAGCCACCAAACTATGGCAAAATAATTTATCTTATCCTTCATGAACTCAGGCCAGAAGTATTTGATCTTTCTAAAGGTACTACTATACATCATATGAAGAAAGTTTACATTTCCTCCATTAAAGGATGGGAGCTCAATTTTCAAAACCCCGCTCAAGATGCAAAAGTTCATGATTTTTATGAGGATGAGGACATGACCCCATCTTCCCCTTTACATCAAGTGACTGGAACTTCAGGTGCAGCTGCTGAGGGGGAGCCTGCTCCTATAGACCCAGAGGCAAGCCATTCTGCTCTTCCTCCAGATGTTACTTCAGATGCTGCTGTTAAGAGCACTCCTACCTAACCAGATGACTAAGGTATTCTTGATGTTGATCTACCTACTGAAGACATTCTTTCTGATGCATAAGTGCAAGAACAAGTTCTAACTACAGAAGATGTTATCAATAGAATGACTGATGCAAGAACATGTTCTAACTACATGCAGAGAAATCACCTCCTCCAGAACAATCTCTATCAGACCATCATTCTGAACCAGGATCCCCTCACCCTCAGTCTCCTACTACAGATGCCCATGTAGAGGAAACAGTTTTGATTTCTGATGAAAAGAAGCTACTCCTGAACCAGCTGAAGCTCCCCACAAGAGCCTTAACTTCTCCCTTCCTACTATCCTTGATGAGGAAGGAGATGTCTTGGTTCATACCACAGGAGGCCAAAGCTCAATGGTTATTAAAGAAATAGTTCCCTGGTTAGATCCCTTAGTAACTCATCCTCCTCTAATTCCAGCTCCAGAAACTTCTGATAATACAATTCTTGGTAAAATTGAGTTTATGTTAGCCCAACAGAGAACTTATTTTGATAATTCTCTTAAAGTTGTAACTGAGAAAGTCACTTCTCTCGAGCAAGAAATGAGCAGAGGATTTGCTGAGATTCAACACAATATTGATGAACTGGAACACCAATTCAAAATAGGTGGGAAACCTCTAGATCACATCATTACCAGCATTAGTCAGGTGATGGATCAATCAATAACTCTAGCATACAATCAAATTCAATTGGAAAAGAAGGCTCAAGAACATAATTTCAAAACATGTGAAGAGGTTGGAAAATTCAAAGAGGAAGCCATAGCCCCAATATCCATAGAAGTAAGAAAGGGGGAGAGATTAGTAAAGGAATACTTAGAAAAATCTGATGCAAGAAAGAAGATAGAATGGGAAGCAAAGTTAAAAGAAATACATTCTGAAGTTCAGAATTAGATTGATGGTGTCAAGTTTCACACTTATTACACAGCAGTTTAGATACACAACCAGATATTTCCTGATTTTCAAGTTAATCCAAATATTATTCCACATCATCTTAATCCAACTGCTATGCATCCTCCTGTCCAGCAGCCATCATTCTCTCCAAGACCTGAAGGTTCTGATGCTCCTCCTCCAGAAAGCTGTGCTCAAGTATGGGAATTTGAATAGACTGATGTACCTTCTCAAGCACCTCCTGATGTGCAAATCCCTAAGATTGAAAGTATGGTTATGGTGCCTCTGCTAGCAGGACACTCCTAATCCTAAAGTAGAAAGAAGAAGAGCTCAAGAGCTTGCTAAAATATAGAGACCAACTTCAAAATCTTTAATTCATGATACTCTCAAACTTGTGATTGATTTTAATGAGAATAAACATGATCATTATAACTCCCATGAATGGGACTTGTATGAGAAATCTATCACCAAGAGAAGAATTTATGACAAAGGGTATGGAAAGTGCAATCCTAAGGCTCCTCCCAAGCCTCCAAAGTACTTTCCTAAACCTTACTGCAACTACAAGAGATAACAAGAGAAGAAGGAGAAACAACAACATCAACAATGTAAGCAGTAATATAAGACTGTCAAAGAGTTTATATATGAGATTTTGTGGATTTGGACTTTTCATGGACAAAATCTATAAATATAAATCTTTTAATTTTGATGATCTGATTTTTCATTGCTTAGCCTTTTTCATTATTACTTTGTTTACTAGTTAGTTTGTTTTGTTTATCTTGATGTAATTCTCCTTAGTGTAGAGGGTTCTGACTTCTACAAATTTGGGGAGATTGTTGGGTATTGTATCTACAATAACCTAGATTTGTATGAAGTCACCCTTGAATTAAGATGAATTAAGTTTGTATTTGATGCTCTTTTCAAGTTGAGTGCTTGCAGGTTATAATTTCCAAGTGTGTTCCAATGCCAGTCTAAAATGAGTCACCAAACATAGGACCATACAATGTAATCCCTCATTATATGATCCATGGTGTTGACTCATGTATAGCCTCTCTATTGGGACACACTTCATTCTCAAGTACTAAAATTATAGGAGAAAGAATAGTTGCTAAAATTCCTTGAAGAAAGAAAATTTTCAGAAATTCAAAAATTTTCTAAGTCCATTACTCGAGAAGGGCTCTTTGTACTCGAGTAGTGTTAGAATGATTTCTCAAGTCTTCTATGTATAGTTTTCGAGTAGTTGAAATTTTTCTCGAGAAGTCCTTGTCTAATACTCGAGAAAGCCCTGGAATACTTGAGTACTACTTACCTTATTCTCGAGTTTACTGAAAAATCATTTCAGAATTTTCTAAGTGTTGTACTCGAGTAACATAAGCCATTACTCGAGAAGGCCAAGCCCTGTCTCGAGAAAGCAGAAGACCAGTACTCGAGTATTCAGAAGTTATGTTTCGAGAAGTCTGCTTGTTCTCGAGAAGTGAAGTTAGTTCTTGAGAAGTCATTATATAGTTCTCGAGTAATAGAAGCTATTTCTCGAGAAGCTAGAAATAATTTCCCATGGACTTGGTCTCAAGAACCATACGTCCTATTTTCGAGAAATAGATATTTGTTCTCGAGTAGTCTATTACTCACTCGAGAAATGCAGTAAATTTTCCTGAATTTTTGTTAAGTCCAGACAGAAATGTTTTCAAATCTAATCTCGATTCTTATTGGTCCACGTGTGTAGTAATTTATGATTATGACTGTTAGGCTTAACCTATAAAAGTTCTTATCAATAGACTAACCGTGACACATGAAATCAAGAATTCTGAATTGTACTATTCATTCTAAATAGGGAAAGCCGCCGCTCTTCATCAATATTCTCGCTGTTGCTTTTCTATGATTAAAGTGATTCATAGCAAGAAGAGATCAACAGATCAAGGCGTTCAATTTCTATAGATCCATCTCTTGATCGTGCTGATCCCAAGTTTTTAGATCCAGATATTTCGGCTTGTCTTCTTCAATCCATTTCTAGCAAAGATTCAAAGTTCAAGTAAGAAGAAAGGCTGAAGATTAAGATCTGAGATAATTTTGTTTGTATATTTTGTTTACAACATCTTTAATCTTATAGGAGATTCTTCTCCGAGTTGTAGGAGCCTTGCTCTCCGAGATTTTTGTAGGAGTGTTTTGACTCCAAGTTGCTGGGGCGTTGCTCCAAGTTATAGGATTGGTTTTTAATCCTAGATAATAGTAAAGTAGTCGAGTCTAGCGTGTTGCTAGATCGGTGAGGTAGAGAGTGGACGTACCCAAGGTTGGGGAACCACTATAAATTTTATGTTCTCTATGGCTTGTTTGTTTATTTTCTTCGCTCCGTTCTTTCAAGTTTTTATTCCTCAAAAAGACGCAGACCTCACCTATTCACCCCCTCTAGGTTATTTAGGTAGAAAACTAAAAACATCAAATTGAAAGAGAGATTTAAATAAAATCAGCGGTATAAAGAATTAAGTCTTGAATTATGAAAATGATTTAAATAGAAGAAATTTTTTGGCCAAAAAGACTTTTTGATGTAACCAAATAGCAAGCAAAAATTATAATCATTAGTTAATAGAAATTGATTGGAATTATTGAAACTTTAGCTTATAAGAATTTAAAGGAAGTAATGCAATTTAAAAATTATGCTCTCAAAAAGATTTTTTTATTAAGTCTAGAATCATCGAATATGGCTAAGGGGGTTGTTTTGGTTTATGAAGAGGTCTTTGGTTTAGAGGTGAGTTTTTTTTCTCAAATCTCTAATGAATTTTTCTTTGTAGGTGGATGTTTAGGAAAATGAATTTCTTATTTTCCATGACATGTAATATTTTGGAACAACTTCATATTAACACAATGTATGTGTATAAGGGTAATGAATTTTATCCACTTACTCTGTACCATATAATCTTTTTTAAAAATATTGGATGCCTATGTTTTCGAAACAAAATCTTATTCCAATTGACATAGGTTCTTTTAAGAATAAAAATTTAATTATGCCAAGTAAGACATGATAAATATGAGGAGATAGTTTTTTTTCAGAAAGAAAACTAGATTTAAATTAAAACTTTTTAGAGCAAACTTTAATAAATTGAACGTTCCTTTGTTTCTAAAAGTTTGAAATAAATATAATTGAAGTCTAAGGTTGTTATTTCAAATATAATACGCGTGCCTCTATTTTAGATATATTAGAAGTAGTGCTGCAAAAAGTCCCCTACCTTAAATAAAGATACATTACAAATTTTTTAAAACATAACCCCGGATATTTAAATCTATCAATCTCCAATTAATAAATGATTAGTAAATAGAAAATTAATTAAATTCGATTATAAATAAACTCGAAACTAGATTTTATGAGAGCAAAAAGGTTAAGAATGGTATATTTGATTTTATTTGTTTCATAATATTTTTTTTGGAATTTTTTTTGTTTAATTCTTTAATATATACATACTAAAGAAAAAAATGCGAAAAGACTTTTTTGGAAATTTTTGAGTTTTCTAAAATTTTTTTGGTGTTTTATAATTTTTATCCTATTATTTACAAGAAAGGAAAGAGAAAGGGAAGTTATTTACAAAGATGAGAGAGGGGAAAGATAAAAGAATATTTACAAAATTGTTTTATTTAAATATTTATGAAATAAAAATATTTTTGGAATTTTTTGTTTAATAATTTTTTTGATTTATTAAATTTTTTTGATGATTAAACAAATTTTTTTTTGGATTTTTAATTTTTTGTATATATATTTTTTATTTTTTATTTAGTGCAGAAAATAGAAGTACAATAAAGGAAAACTTGAAAACACCCTCATACTTAACTATAACATTGTCCCCAATGTTGCAAGATAAGTATGAGGAACAAAAAGAAATGAAATTACACTATGTACAAAAATAAAAAGGGAGGTAAAAACTTCCTTGGAACGTGTTCAGGGAGGCCCATTTAGAAACCATGCGTTATTAAGAATAAATAACAAAGACAAAATAAAGAAAGAGCAAAAAAGATAAACTTGGGATGTCTTCCAGGAGTGCTTTGTTTATAGTCGTGTAGTTGACTATATTGGCAGGGTTATATTTCAAGGAGGGTTATGGTTTCATTTATACGGCCCAAACGATCACCCGGTATATGTAATTTTAAACGATGACTGTTTACTTTAAAAGAGCCTCTTTCCAGGTGGGAGACGAGTACAGTCCCATATGGCCAAACCTCTTCAACTTTAAAGTGGTCGGACAAGTGGGGTTTTAATTTACCTTGAAAAAGTATAAGATGCGAATTATAAAGCAGGACAAGATCGCCCGGAGAATTTTTTTTTGGAGTTTGATTTTTCTATTGTGATAGAACTTAAAATGCTCCTTATAGAATTTATTGCTCTCATAAGCGTTCACAAGCCATTCATCGAGTTCGTTTAGTTGCAATTTTTTATTTTGGGAGGCTAAGTTAGTGTTGAGATTTACGAGTTTTAAAGCCCAAAGCGCACTATGTTCTAGTTCTAGCGGGAGATGACACACTTTGCTATAGACTAATCGATACGACTTACAACCAATTTCAATTTTCTATGCCGTACGATACGCCCATAAAGCGTCGTCAAGTTTGATGGACCAATCTTTCCTATTAATTGAAATGGTTTTTTTTAATATTCGTTTTATCTCTCGATTTACTACCTCAACTTGGCCACTTGTTTGCGGGTGGTAGGTGGTGGCAAGTTCATGTGTAACTCAATATTTATCTAACATCTTAATCATTTGGGCATTATATAAATGTGTTCCCCTATCGCTCACAATAGCGTGTGGAGTGCTGAAGCAAGAAAATAATTTTTAAATAAAGTTAACGACGACTCACCCATCATTGGTGGGGAGAGCTTGCACTTTTGCCCACCTCGATAAGTAGTTGACCGCCACTCGAATGTAATTATTTTTAAAAGACGGAGGTATGGGGGCAAACAAAATCGATGCCCCACAAATCAAAGGCTTCACACTCTAAAAATAAATTTTGGGGCATTTTGTCTCGACGAGAGATGTTCCCTGACTCCTGGCAACTATCGCAGGAGCGCACAAAAGTATATGCGTCTTTGAAGAGAGTGGGCCAAAAGAAGCCCGCCTCCAACACCTTCCACGTAGTCCGGTTAGCTTGATAATGGCCACCGGACGGCCCCTCGTGGTAGTGCCTTAGTATTTGCATGCACTCCACACCCGCGACGCATCTTCACACCACTTGATCCGCGCAGATACAAAAAAGAAAAGGGTTCTCCCAAAAGAAAATTTTTAAGTCAGTAATGAATTTCTTCTTTTTCGACTCGAAAAGTCTTTTGGGAGCACCCGTGCAACTAAATAGAAGGCGAAATCTGCGAACCAAGATGTGGAAGACAAATTTGCATTTATGGCTAGGAGGCATTCCTCGGGGAATCTATCATTTATTTCAAATTCGATGAACGCTTTTGAACCCAGATTTTCTAAGCAAGAGAGGTGGTCAATCGTGAAAGTGAGGGATAGATCTTGTTTTTACTCTAGAGGGGGGGGGGGGTTGAATAGAGTATAAAAAATTTATTAGGTTATTTTTATAGCAGATTAAAATAGGTGATATATATATAAGTAAAAAAAAAAAAAATCACAGCACACAAACAAAAAATAAAGGTAAACTAGACGACACAAGGAATTTATAGTGGTTCTCCAATAAACCTGGGTACATCCACTCTTCTACCACCCTGGTAGGAATCCACTACAGATTTTTGATCAGGTGCCCTGCCAACATAGGTTTTTGCTCAGGTGATCTGTCACCACAAGATCAATTTTCTAAGGGAGATAAAGCAACCCTTTGAGCTTTTGATCAGGTGCCCAAAAATCAAACTAAGTTTTTTATTAGGAGACTTAATAACTAAAAAGGCTAACATTTGAAGGGAGTTAAAACCCTGTACACAGTTGAATGAAATAAACAAAAAGGTTGAAGATGTTCTTCTTTATCAATAATCTGAGAGAAGACTAGTGTATTTGATGCTGTCAATGCTCCCCTTGAGTTATAGAAATCTGATCATGAGTGGAAGCTTTGCTTCAGGGTGTAGGCCTTCAAAGATGAAAACTTCTACTTCTAGTGAATGATTCTGAGAGATTGAACTTTTTGTCTCAGATGAATATATGTTGCTGGAAGAAAAGCTTGAAGAAGAAGAATAATGAATAAGTTGTTTTTGTCTTTGTCTCTTATTCTCAATTTTGCAGATGTTCTCTTTTTCTTCTCCTGTGCTTGAATACCAACAATATTATGTGTATTTTTTTCAATCTTCTAAAATTTTTCTTTATATAATGATTGCTGGCTCAAGCACATTTGAATTTGAAATTCCTTAAAATCTTCTGCATCATTTCTGGGATCTTGAACGACTGATTTTTGTCTTCAATATATTTCTCTAACTGTCCCAGTAAGTATGGTAGAGTAATAACTCTATGAAAACCATAATTAATGCTACCAGGAAACGGCTATATTCTTAAGAATATTGAGCATTAATTATCAGAGTATTACTAACTTAAAATAATAGAATTTGAAATTAGACTAATGGTTGAACTGAGAAAACTACAAAGAAGAATAGTCGAGCAGAACCTGGAAAGAGTTAGTCGAACTCAGCAAAGATTTCATTGACCTGAGCTCCAAGTTCGTCGAGCTAAGAATTCTCTTTTGTCAAGCTGAGCTCCAAGATCATCGAGCTTAAAATATACTTGCCAATCTGAGCTCCAAGTTCATCGAACTGAGAAGGCACTTCATCGAGCTGAGATTCTGATATAAGCTCAAAGTTTGTTGATCTCAGCTGGACTTTCGTTGAGCTCAACTCAGAGAAGGAACTTTGAGTTCGCCGATCTGAGATCAAAGTTCGTCGAGCTGATTTAAGCTATCGTTGAACACCTTTTCTGCAATCTTTAAACTGTCTTGTCTCTAAAGTCTTGTGTCTCTGAACTCTTCTGAAGGTAGGTTTCAATAATCTAATCTAATGTGACTGACCTTAACCCTGGACTAAAAAATGACCATAGGCTATACATGTTGGGTCAAAAATACTAATAGTGAACCTAGCCCAAATCTCAAGTAGGGTTCCAACAATCTCCCTCTATTTGGGTGAGGTCTATACACAATAAAATAAAGAAAATCACAAAGTAAAAAAAATATCTGACAGAATATTAAATCATTCAACAGATATGAACAAATGTGCCTTGTGAATATATACAACAATAATAAAGTTCAAAATGCAAAATCAGAAGATTAAGAATTTTCCTTTGAAGCATTTGAAGAGGGAGAAGGTTTTGAGAAGACCATTTTTCTCTTAGGACACAATGTTTCTCTTTGAGCCACCTTCTTGTCTTCAGCACCAAGAATCTTGACTGATGCAGCTCTAGGCACTACAGCCTCTTGATGAAGACTCATATAAGTATCAACATTAAAGAGATTTTTCTTTTCATACCTTTCTATCTCTTTCTTCCTGTAGGAAGACATGGTTGAATATTGAGAAGTATCATTTCCTTCTTACCTAGATTTTTTGATCTGTGAAAGTGATATAATCTCCTTGAATCTTGCCATTCTAAAATTAGGATCCATTTCTGGATCACATACCTAAGACAGTGGCTTTTCTGAACTTACTTTGTCTTGCTGATTTCTTTCAGATGTCTCTTGTTGACTGCTTTGCTTCTTATGCTATTATTGTTTGCTTCTTTGGGAGCTGTGCTGCTGTCTACTGCTACTCTAAGATGGTCTGAAATGATAAGAAGTTTAAGATATTTGAACTTGAGAAACATTTTCTGCTGATCCTACAACAGGAAAAGGAGGAGGACCTCTCCTAAATTTTGGTGGTGGAGAGAATCTCTTACTCTTCTTCCATGATTTCATCTCATTCTTTGAATACCTCATCCAGTGAGGAGTGTCTTGAGTGAGAGTAATGTTCTTCATAATGTAGTAAGGGGTGTCAGCAGTAGGGTTTGGTTTTGTGTAGCCTTTGCTTGAGCCTTCTTCTTTGCTTTTCTCTTCTTAGAACCAAAGTTTTATGAATCATCAGAATCAACATCATCATCTGAATCACTAGCATGATTATCATATAACTCTTCAATTTGCTTAATTAAATCAGCTTGATTTACAGTTTGAACTTCTGGCTCTTTAGATGCAATATCTGTAATATCTTGAGCCTAAGCAATGTCACTTTCTGGTTCCATGTCTTGAAACATAATCTCATCAAGATCTGGCATAGGGGACTCAGCCCAGCCAAAAGTTGGAGGTGAGATAGCCTTTGGCTCGTTAACAGAAATGCTGGAAGAAATAATACAGAAACTATTTCTAATTTCTTCTAACACTAAAGGTTCTATTGGAGAAGAATAGCATACTATTTCTTTAGAATCATTTGAAACTTTATCAACTGGAACTGGTGATTTTGAGCAATAAACTAAATCAAAAGAATGAAGTAATGTTGGAAGGTCTATTGTAGGATTAATGAAGAAATCACCAACAGTGATAATTGTTGTATCAACTTACTCTTTTTCTAAACAAGTCATTTTAGTATCATCACCAAGAATTTCAACTATTTCAACTGCTGGAATATCTACTACTGCTATTAGAGGAGCTTCTTCATTGGACATTTCCACCTGCATGGTTTCAGAAAGACAAGAACCCAGGCCCCTAGAAGACGGGACGGAAGAGGAAGCAAGCTGAGTAGTTAGAATGGAGATGGAGGTAGTAAGAGGAGTAACAACCTCATCTATTAGCTTCTTAAGAGAGGGAGTGATGAATTTGAGAAGATCATTTGTAATGTCAAAGAAATTTAAATAAAGTGGTTCAGGAGTAGAAGGGGTATAGGTGGATTGGTGACCATAGTTAGAACAGATAGAAATGGATTGAGGTAGGTCAAATTGTAAGAATGTTGGGAATGTTGATGCAATATTGGATGGAGGGATTGCATCAGAAAGTTCATCCTAAAGAGGTGACTGTTGTGGATAGGGTTGAGGAGATGGATATGAAAATAGATTGAAGGTAGGGAATGATATTGGTTGATCTGGAAGAGTAGAGATGGATGGAATATCATCAACTGAGATGGTTGAGGTGATTGAGGAGGTGAAAATGGTGTATCCTCAGAAATATGAATTGGTGATTGTGGTGGAGATGGTGGTTGAGATGGTGAAACAGGAGGAATGGAGGTAGAAGGTGTGTCTTCAATGAATTTGGATGGTTTTTGAAGTGGAGGAGATGGTATATGAACAGGAGAGGGAGGGGCAGGAGCTTCTTCAGGGGTTGAGAAAGTGGTTGTTTTAGCCCTGGTGTCATATGAAGCTATCCTGCAAGAGGAAAACCTGGAGAGCTCTTAGATTACCGTCTCCCATCTGCCAAATAAGGGCAGAGGTAAGACACTTAGAGGCATTGATAAAGATTGTCTGAGAGACCAATAGTTCTGGCACCTTTGCCTACAAGAAAATGCCTAGAACTCTTCCAAAACACACATCCTTTTTACTGATTTTCTTTTTAATCAAATCAAGCAAAATACTACCCCTGTTTACTGATTTTTGATTTACCAAAGCACTCATCAAATTAAATTAATGCCTGGTAATGTGTTCATGGGCAGAGTGCTTTCCCAAGATGACCTTTCTAACCACATCCGCTAAGAACTTGTATTCAACATTCAAGTTCTTTTTCAGCAATATATTAGGGTTTCCCTAAGAGTGACCCATGATAACTAGCATATCCTCAAACTCATTGCTAGATAGTTCAAAATCATCTTCTCCATTTATAAAACCGAAAACTTCTGTAAGAATATCGGGGGTAAGAAAAACCTGATAACCAGAATTTGATCCAGAGATGGAGGTTGGTCCTGGAAATTTTGCTGTGAAAACCCATTCTTTAATTTCCTGCACTAGGAGTTTGATCCTGAAGGTCATAAACTTTCTCAACTGATTAGCCTCAAATAACTGAAGGAAGTCTTTGAATATTTGATCAGAATGGTTGAAAGAGTCGATGTCAATATCGAATCCGGCATCAAACTTCATTCTAGAGAGAGTCGCCGCCGAAATCATCATTCCTGCAAAAACTAAAGAACAAGTGCAAGAGAACAGTAAAGAATGGGATGGAGTTCTATGAAAGCCTAATTATAGGTTTCCATAAGATGAAACGACGAACTCCGTCCGACGCAAAAGAAAAGCTTCGAACTCAAGTTGACGAAAAAATTTCATGAAGAAATAAAAACGTCGATCTCAGTTTGAAGGGGGGGAAATCAGTTAATCGATCTCCGGTCGACAAAATAATTTCTGAAGCAAAATCATCGATCTCCATTCGACCAAACTACTTCACAACGAGATTTCTTCTATCTCCATTCGACGAAAAATCTCAAGAAGATTTCACCGATCGTCGATCTCTGTTCGATGAAAAGTGACCAATTCTTCGACCTCAGACAAAAATCAAATTAAGCCTTCTCCATTAATAATACCTAGCTGATTTAGGAAGAACAGATGTTTCTTCTCATCCAATGGTTTAATGAAGATGTCTGTTCTTTGTAAATCAGTAGAGATAAAGACAAGGTTAATTTTATTTTTGTCCACACAATCTCTAATGAAATGATGTCTAATCTCTATAAGCATAGTTATACTATGAAGCACTGGATTTTGTGTAATTGAAATAACATTGTTATTATTACAAAAGATAGTTGAATTTTTTAAGTTGAGACCATAATCCAGTACTGATTTTGAATCCACAATATCTGTGAGAAGCAACTACCAACTGCCATATATTCAGCTTTAATTATTGATGTTGACACAGATGTTTGCTTTTTGCAAAACCAGGACACAAGCCTATCACCAAGGAACTGACAAGTTCCTGATGTGCTTTTCCTGTCAACTCTATATCCAACATAGTAAGAATCTGAGAATCCAATTAAGTAAAATTCTGACTCTGTTGGATACCAAAGTCCTAGATTAGGACAACCTTTTATATATCTTAAAACCCTTTTTAATAAAATTAGGTGAGATTATTTAGGATTTACTTGAAACCTAGCACAAATATATGTAGCAAATATGATATTAGGCCTACTTTTTGTAAGATACAATAAGGACCCAACAATAGCCCTATATGTTTTCTGATCAACTGGCTTGCCCTGTTCATCAGAATAAACTATAACATTGGTTTGCATGGGTGTTTTTATGGCGTGAGCATCAAACATCCCAAATCTTTTTATAAGCTCCTTAGCATATTTAGATTGGGATATGAAAAGGCCTTTAGGGGATTGCTTCACTTGGATACCAAGGAAGTAGGATAGTTCACCCATGCTACTTATTTCAAACTTTAAATGCATCAGGTCAGAAAACCTTTTGTAAAGTTTGAAATCAGAAGGGCCAAATATTATATCATCTGCATAAATTTGAACTAGTAAAATTTTATCCTTATGATTCTTGATAAATAAAGTCCTATCTACCATGCCTCTAATGAACTTATGTTCTAAAAGAAAGATAGCTAAAGTTTCATACCAAGCTCTTGGAGCTTGCTTTAAACCATAGAGAGCTTTGATGCGTGGGATTACGGCAAGCGCACCGGTCGCATAAGTAATAAAGTTTGGGAATAAATCCCGAGTGTCGGTCTCTTGAGGAACACAGTAAGGGATGAGTTAATGTCGAGGCGGACTTGAGATTGAAGTCCTCGGGTCGGATCTAAAAAGGGGGGTTTAGATGGTGGCGGAAACAGAAAGTAAAATCTAGAAGCTACTCCTATGCAACGCCGCTATGCGATGCTTCGCCAGGCGGGATGGAAGACTAGTCGGGCCGCTGTGCACCGAATCGCTTGGCGGATGGAAGAGTAGGCTAGCGGATGAGGTGGTTAGAATGGCGGAATGAGGGTCGTAAGCACCTCTTCGCAACGCACGCCACTAGCAATTGCTAGTGCGGCAAGGGCGGATGGATGGAGGATGGAATATAGCGCACCTCAAGCAATAATAACAAAATCACAATAACTCACATAGACATGAATAAGTGAAAATGCTAATCAATAAAAGTACTTCATCAATACAAAGAGTTAAGCTAAGCTATCAAATACAAGAGGAAGAGGTGTGCGAATCGACCGAATCCGAAGCCTTGTTGAGGGTTCACGGTTGGAATCCCGGGTTGTCAATCCGAGTCCAAGCTCGGTCCTCAACTGCGTCCGGGGTAGAGGAGGCTGTCACTCACTCCCAATGGACCCGTCTTCTTCGTTGAAATGACCCGTAGATTGCGGCTCCAGCTCCTCCTAACTTGATGGAGAAAGCTAGGTCAAAACTCCGCTTGAAGCTCTAGGATGAAGGAGGAGGCCGAGAGGAAGCTCCGGCGTTGATTTGGCGTTGAAAGCTTGCCCGGAGCACCTCCCTAAGGTGGAGGATGATGGAGGGCGGCGAAACCCTTCGTCGGGGACGAAGAACGGCGGAAAATCGCGAGAGATTGATCGATCTAAATTAGGGCGGACCTGCGCTATTTATAGAAAACAGATTTAAACAGCGCGCACGATCACAGGCGCACGACCAGTGGTCGTGCGCGGTATGGCCTGTGATCGTGCGATATGGAGGCAGAAAAGTGGGAAAAGAAAGTGTGACTGCGCACGACCGGCAACGCACGAGCAGTGATCGTGCGCGGTATGGCTGGTGATCGTGCGATATGCCGGGACAGAACTTTCACAGGAGAGGTCATGGCTGCGCACGACCGATGATCGTGCGCCAAAGAGGTCGATGGTCGTGCGTGGGTAAAAACGCACGACCATTGACTCCTTTGCCAAAAATGGTGAAAGTCCGATGCCGGACGCCCACACGATCCCAGAACCTGCAGGAAAACTGGACGGGATGTCGATCATGGCAGTCACAGACATAAATATAATGCACAGCAAAATGGAAACACACACACGCACAAAAATAGGCTAAAAGAGTGCACAAGACGTGTAAAACCGTAGCGAACCAAAAGGAGTGCAAATGACGCTAAACGGCGTGCAAAGACAAGAAAATAAGCCTAGATGAGTCCGAAAATAGGTATATAAAGAGGACTCATCACACCCCCAGACTTAACCATTTGCGCGTCCCGAGCAAACAAAACCTAAGCAGACGGGGAAAATGAACTAGCTAACAAAGAAATTGCAAAACAGAGTACCATGCGAAGTCGCATGCTCGCGTGCATAAAAATACAGTAGAGGAAATTTTTAAGTATACAAAATATTTTATATTTTTCACAATGCGTAGCAAAAATTTATTATTACTCAAAAGTGGAATCACGGTGAATCATCCGGTCCTACGCAGGAAGAAAGTAGACAGGCCACTAAGGTGAGCATTGCCGAAGACCGGGGCTCAAGATTACCCCCAAAGGAATCCACCAATGTCGGAAACCATAAGCTTGCCCGTTCGCACTCTCTCCACGGCACTAGTCAACTCAAGCGCAAGTCCGTAGGACTTCGGGTAATAATGGGGCTTGGGTTACGGTGAGGAAAACAAGGATAAACATGAAGGGTATGCACCTAACCCAAATGAGCTAACGTACAAAACTTGCACCCGCTGCCCACAAAATAAACATGGGTGCACCACACCCCCAGACTTAACTTTTGCAACATGGGTGTGTGCACCGCCTACTCCAAATCCAGATCTTCTCAAATAAATATTTCAATTCAACTTTTACTTTTCACTTTTCTTTTTCACATATTTTTTTTCTTTTCTTTTCAAATCATTTTCTTTATTTTCACAATCTCAGCAGATATAAATCTTGGAGCACATCCACATATTCACAAATAATAACACCACATCACATCCCAACATGAAAATATAAAACACTAAGCTCGACTTGGGTGTGCGACTAGGATCGGCTATGAGGCTTTGGCGAATATAGTGGAGCTGAATCAAAAGGAAGGGTAGGCACAAAGGGGCTAGCACGGGCGATGTTAGGAATGGGTACAAAGCTCAACCGGGCCAAAAGGTGGCCTACATCATGCTCACGCTAGACTAACCATGTACCAATGCTTCAAGAATAGCTTGGGGCAAGTTCTTAGCAACCGAGAAAGATAATCCTTCCTCCCGACTCAAGCAATACGAGTCTAGTGGCGGCTACACACATTCCTACGCTACCGTTTGATTCACACCGGATTCACCAACTTTTGAGTAGAATAAAAAGAATTTACGCAGATAGAAAAATATAAAGCTATAAGCATACAGAAAAATTAAATCTACTCAAATTTCTACACGAGACGAGAGCAGTTGACTAGAAACACAGCAAGGCCAACATTTTACTCCGTCGCACAATCCTAAAATAGCACAGAAATTTTCCAAATCTAACAAAGATACAAGTTCAACTCGTGGCACGCTAACAGTTAAGCTCGCGCTCATGCGGGTGCAGTGGTGTGCGATGCAATGAACATAAACAAAATACAACTACAAAAGCTTCTAGTATGCGCATGAAAGGTGCGCGTGCAAAAGGTAAACATGCTCTCCCCCAGACTTAAACTAAACTACACAGCAAATGATATAGAAATTAAAATCAGAATGAGCTAAGGGAAGAGGTTACCCAATGCTCAGCTAGTGAGCATACCAGAAGACGCGTGAAAACTAGAAGCAGGCCCGCCATACGAAGAATCACAACCCCGCCAATGTGTAGCTTCCATGAATACCTGCAGGGGTGAGCTCCGCAAAAACAAAAGAAAAATATACAAAAAGAAAATACTAAACTAAACTGACATAAAAAATAAAAATGCAGAAAATGAAAGATAAGTACTGGGGTTATTGTCATCCCAGCACGACTTATTAAATTCTATACAACTCTAGCTAATGGGCCTATGAAAAGAAAAGTGCACAGGCAACTGTCCTAATATTCGTGTCGGTAACGGGTACCGATACGGCGATAGCACAGTTACCCCTCTACCTAGATAATAATACCTGCGACGCACAGGTAGAGGAAACAGGAAATAAGATGAGGAGGCGACCTGGTCCTCGCTCATCTCATCACAAAAAGAATCCTTGCCGAGCAAGGGGTCATCCCACACAGGTTCGTAGGAAGCGACGGCAGCGGCAAAAATGCCAGGCGCATCGACAACCTCACATACCCGTGGAGATTCCACCTGCACAGGCTCAGATAAAGAAGGGGGATCAAGTAATAAAAGAGAAGAAGGACAAAAAGAATCAGAAATCGGGGGAGTGATCCCGGTATCACCCCCAGCAGGATCCAAACAATGATCATCGTCAGTGTCATATGAGTCGTATTGGGGAGAATCCGAGAACTCGAAGTCCGCGGTGGAAAGGGGGATCGCCTCGTCAGATAGGGGGGTGCAAACCTCCTCATCCGAAAGGTAATACTCCTCGTCCCACCGGGGTGCGTCATAGTGGTCCGAAGATCCACATTCTCCATCGGAGATAGCAGAATCGTCATCCCACTTCGGCGCAACCTCGGGCACCGAATCATCCACACTAACGGCCTCATCAGCCGACTCACAAGAAAAAGGAGTAGAAAACTCCGGCAAAAATTGCGGAGGGGCAAGGCTGCTCTCAAAATCAGGCATAGAATACGCAGGCCCCATCGCAACATCATCCGCAGATGCCACCCCGTCGACGACCGGAACACTCTCATCGTCCCATACAGGATCGTCCATGAGTTCCCGATCCACTCCTTGCAGGCTAACATCCGAGTGAGAATGATCACTCAAAGGAAGCTCGTAAAAAGGGGTTGAGGAACCCATGAAGGAACTATATGCGGCGAGAGATTCTTCCGTAATCTCAACGGGCAAAGATCGAGCAAGGTGCGCCATGTCAGTGTATGGGCCAGGCAACACCCTAGTAGGCCTATCCATAGTAGTCTCCCGCGAACAAGGGACTGCTACGGATGCGTCCACAGAGGTAGAAGGCTTGCACAAGCGAGGGCAATCCATCAACATATGGCCCACACCTTGACATAGAATACACCGAAAACAGTGCTCGGCATTAGAAACAGCCATGGCATCGATGCATCTCCGCAAAGCGTCAATAATACGGCACTCGGCAGCAGAATCCATCGCGGACAAAAATATTTACCGGAAATTACTACACACAAGAATAAAATAACTAGGATCTGCAATATTACAAAAAAAAGGAAAACAAGGAAGGGACAAGAAAAATAAAGTAAACAATTTCAAAAACTAAAATAAAGATAAAACAGGGTATGAACAAATGGACAAGGGCGACTATCTCGCATCTACCTCTTCAAAAAACTCAAACGACTGTGTTCCCCGGCAACGGCGCCAAAAACTTGATGCGTGGGATTACGGCAAGCGCACCGGTCGCATAAGTAATAAAGTTTGGGAATAAATCCCCGAGTGTCGGTCTCTTGAGGAACACAGTAAGGGATGAGTTAATGTCGAGGCGGACTTGAGATTGAAGTCCTCGGGTCGGATCTAAAAAGGGGGGTTTAGATGGTGGCGGAAACAGAAAGTAAAATCTAGAAGCTACTCCTATGCAACGCCGCTATGCGATGCTTCGCCAGGCGGGATGGAAGACTAGTCGGGCCGCTGTGCACCGAATCGCTTGGCGGATGGAAGAGTAGGCTAGCGGATGAGGTGGTTAGAATGGCGGAATGAGGGTCGTAAGCACCTCTTCGCAACGCACGCCACTAGCAATTGCTAGTGCGGCAAGGGCGGATGGATGGAGGATGGAATATAGCGCACCTCAAGCAATAATAACAAAATCACAATAACTCACATAGACATGAATAAGTGAAAATGCTAATCAATAAAAGTACTTCATCAATACAAAGAGTTAAGCTAAGCTATCAAATACAAGAGGAAGAGGTGTGCGAATCGACCGAATCCGAAGCCTTGTTGAGGGTTCACGGTTGGAATCCCGGGTTGTCAATCCGAGTCCAAGCTCGGTCCTCAACTGCGTCCGGGGTAGAGGAGGCTGTCACTCACTCCCAATGGACCCGTCTTCTTCGTTGAAATGACCCGTAGATTGCGGCTCCAGCTCCTCCTAACTTGATGGAGAAAGCTAGGTCAAAACTCCGCTTGAAGCTCTAGGATGAAGGAGGAGGCCGAGAGGAAGCTCCGGCATTGATTTGGCGTTGAAAGCTTGCCCGGAGCACCTCCCTAAGGTGGAGGATGATGGAGGGCGGCGAAACCCTTCGTCGGGGACGAAGAACGGCGGAAAATCGCGAGAGATTGATCGATCTAAATTAGGGCGGACCTGCGCTATTTATAGAAAACAGATTTAAACAGCGCGCACGATCACAGGCGCACGACCAGTGGTCGTGCGCGGTATGGCCTGTGATCGTGCGATATGGAGGCAGAAAAGTGGGAAAAGAAAGTGTGACTGCGCACGACCGGCAACGCACGAGCAGTGATCGTGCGCGGTATGGCTGGTGATCGTGCGATATGCCGGGACAGAACTTTCACAGGAGAGGTCATGGCTGCGCACGACCGATGATCGTGCGCCAAAGAGGTCGATGGTCGTGCGTGGGTAAAAACGCACGACCATTGACTCCTTTGCCAAAAATGGTGAAAGTCCGATGCCGGACGCCCACACGATCCCAGAACCTGCAGGAAAACTGGACGGGATGTCGATCATGGCAGTCACAGACATAAATATAATGCACAGCAAAATGGAAACACACACACGCACAAAAATAGGCTAAAAGAGTGCACAAGACGTGTAAAACCGTAGCGAACCAAAAGGAGTGCAAATGACGCTAAACGGCGTGCAAAGACAAGAAAATAAGCCTAGATGAGTCCGAAAATAGGTATATAAAGAGGACTCATCAAGCTTTATGCAACTTAAAAACATAAGAGGGATGAGTTGAAGAGATAAAACCTGGTGGTTGTTCAACATACACTTTCTCTTTGAGTTCTATATTGAGAAATGCACTCTTGACATCCATTTGAAAAATTTTGAATTTCTGATATGCTGCATAGGCAAGAAATATTCTTTTTTCCTCTAGCATTGCAATAGGAGCAAAGGTATTGTCATAATCAATGTCTTCCTTCTGAGAATAACCTCGAGCTACCAACCTTGCTTTGTTCCTTATAATCAATCCTTGTGTATCCAGCTTGTTCCTGAATACCCATTTAGTTCCAATGACTGGGTAGTCTTTGGGCCTTGGAACTAAATCCCAAACTCTACATCTTTCAAATTGATTAAGTTCCTCTTGCATTGAAATAATCTAGTGGGGATCTTGCTCTGCATCTTTTATGGATTGAGGTTCAATATGAGAAAGAAAGCAAGCATGCATAAAATCTTTGTTGAGTTGATGCCTTGTTTGCACACCAACTGATATGTCTCCAATCATTTGAGATATTGGATTATCTCTAAGTGTGACAAAATTAGTGGGTAGAGTTGGTACATCAGCCGCTAGTGGAATTAATTCCTCTTATGGAATTACATCTGCTGTTGTGGGTTCAATTGCTTCAATAATTTCTTCTTCACTGTCTTCATCAATCCGTGGAGAAGGATTCAATGTAACGTCTTGGGTAAGGTTTAAATACACCAACTTCTCACACAAATATGGTACCTGCAAAGAGTCTATGGTAGAAAAATCCTGATAACCTTCATCACAAAGTTGGCTGATAGAGATGAGGTTGTGCTTCAGACCATTCACATAAGCAACTTTCTTGAATCTCACTGCTCCAACCTTGACATTTCCATAGCCTTCTGTTTGTACATAGTTGGAGTTAGCAAAGATAACTTTTGGTCCAAGATTTGCCTTGAAGTCACTTAGGTTGGCCTTTGAACCTATCATATGTTTTTAACAACCACTATCCAGGTACCACTGTTCCTTAGTGGTAGGATAGTTCTTTACCTGTAGAAAACCAGATTAGTTGTTCTTGACCCAAGTAACCTTGGATCCTTGATTTCTTTCAAATTTATAGATTGAAATGTAAGAGAATTCTAACTGATCCTTATAACCTAATGGGTGATATCTACTAGGAGGAATTATCCATTGAGTAAAAGGATTAACAAGTTTTGGTTTTTTATTATTAGTTTAATAAAAATTAAAATTTCTGTTCTGAAAATTTGTGTTTGACGAATTTAGTTGAGTTTGTCGATCTGAGTTCGACGAAAAGTAGTGATTATGTCGATCTCGGTTCATAGAATGATAATACTCATTTTCTGCATTCCACAATCGCCGATCTCTGTTCGACGAAACATGTTGATTTCATCGAGCACCCTTTATTGAGTAATCATACCTAAATTCTTGGTTCAAAGTTCATCGGTCGCCGTTCGACACATAATACTGATTTCGTCGATCTGAGTTCGACGAATTTGGTTGAACATTATTTCTATGAGATTTTTTATTTTTATTTGATTTATTTTTATTTAAAACCTCTATTACATCATTAGTATCTTTGTATGTGATTTGTAAAACTTCCTTTTCTTTTCCTTTAGCAGAGATGAATTTTATGGGGGTTGATAAAATATTTTTCTGATGAATAGGAGGCTGACTTGATGAAGAACCCAAGCCCAGTTTGCTATTGAATCTAGCATTCACTATGCTTGTGATGTCCATCAATTTGATACTTCTCCCATTAAGGGATTCTTCAAATATTTTAGCCTCATTTAACTTAGTTTATAAGGAAATTATTTGATTATTAGCAGTTTGTAAATCTTCTTTAACTTTTAAGTTTTCAGAAGAAATATTTTCAAATTCAATTAGTTTCCCTCTAAGGAGTTTTATTTACTTCTAAGATTTAATTAGACCATTGCATAATAAATTAAATTCAGTTTTAAATTGATTTGAAGTAAAATCAAAAGAAGAGATTACCTGATCTTCTTTTGATACAAAATCATCTTCTGAGTTGTCTGCTTCTGTATTTGTAGCCTCAGAATTACTGTAAGAGGCATTGATTACCATCAACCATATTTCTCTGGCTTTGGCCACTTCTTCATCCTCACTGGAGCTGGATGAAGATTCTGATTCTTAATCACTCCAGGTTTCAGCAACAAATCCTCTCTCCTTCTTTTTGTATTTGCTGGAGCATGGCTTGCTGGAGTGTTTCTTGGAGTCTTTCTCCTTTCTATTATCTTTCTTCTGGTTCTCTTGACATTCTGATAGTATGTGTTAGGTTTCCTGCATCCATAGCAAACGATCTCTTCAGTTGGTGTTTTATAATGCCTTGGCTTATCATCTTTTCTTGAAGATCTTCAATATATTTCCCTAACTATCCCAGTAAGTATGGTAGAGTAATAACTCTGTGAAAACCATAATTAATGCTGCCAGAAAACGGCTATATTTTTGAGAATATTGACCATTAATTATCAGAGTATTACTGACTTAAAATAATAGAATTTGAAATCAGACCGATGGTCGAACTGAGAAAACTGCAGAGAAGAATAGTCAAGCAGAACCTGGAAAGAGTTAGTCGAACTCATCAAAGATTTTGTCGACCTTAGCTTCAAGTTCGTCGAGCTAAGAATTCTCTTTCGTCGAGCTGAGCTCTAAGATCGTCGAGCTGAACATATACTTGCCAATCTGAGCTCTAAGTTCGTCGAAATGAGAAGGCACTTTATCGAGAAGAGATTCTGATAAAAGATCCCAGTTCGTCAATCTCAGCTGGACTTTTGTCGAGCTCAACTCAGAGAAGGAACTCTGAGTTCATCGATCTGAGATCGACGATCATCGAGATGAGTTCAGCTACCTTTGAACACCTTTCTGCAATCTTTAAACTATCTTGTCTCTAAAGTCTTTGGTCTCTAAAGTCTTTTGAAGGTAGGTTTCAATAAT
The DNA here is from genome assembly GCA_039513925.1 of Platanthera zijinensis. Lineage (NCBI taxonomy): Eukaryota > Viridiplantae > Streptophyta > Magnoliopsida > Asparagales > Orchidaceae > Platanthera > Platanthera zijinensis. The sequence goes on along the minus strand of CM077097.1, from coordinate 13,532,082 downwards.
CTAACTTAATGTGACAGACCTTAACCCTGGAACTAACAAATGACCCTAGTCTATACATGTTGGGTCAATAATTCTAATAGTGAACCTAGCCCAAATCTTAAGTACGGTTCCAACAGGTCGCCAAATATTTTGCGCCTTTCTTATCCCGGATCTCAAAATCAAACTCTTGTAGGAGGAGAACCTATCAAATTAGGCAGGGTTTGGCGTAAGTTTTAGGTAATAAATGTTTTAAGGTGGAGTGGTCGGTAAAAACGATAACTTTAGATAGTGTTATATACAAGCGAAATTTATCGAATGCAAAAATGATGGCTAAGAGTTCCTTTTTCGTTATCGTGTAATTTCCTTGTGCGGAAGTGAGCGTCTTGATAGCATAATAAAGTGGATGAAAGTATTTGTTTATGCGATGTCCAAGAATGACACCTATGACATTATCACTAGCGTCGTATGTTAACCCAGAAATCAGCAATCCTCTCAAAGGTGGCAAGCTTGTAAGCCGCGGACTGCTCCGTCTCATCCGGAGGGTTCGTGGCCTATTTTCAGGCTAACTATGCGGAAAGACTTCTCTATCCGCGCCGCTAGGATAGCCGCCCGGTACTCGCCAGCTCTGCGATAGCGCGGACTACTTCCCAGTCCGCACCATCAGTTCGCGCGGTTAGCCGGGCAGGTAGCGGTCTTTTCTCCAGCCCGCCACCAGTTTGCAGACTCTCCTTCATGTCACCGCAAGTAAGAACTTGCCTAGACACTTCTTCAGTCCGCCTGCGAATGGCGGAATCGCATCCCAGTCCGCAATAACCTTGACCGCTTTGAAGTGGACCGCCTAAGCATTGGGCGGACTTCACCTTAGTCCACTAGTAGTAGGCAGACTCAATCCTAGCTCGCCCAAAGGTGTCGGACTTGGCCTCAATCCGCCTAAGGGAGGTGGAATTGCTCTGCCCTCCAGCACTCTTCATCAGTCCACACAGCACAGAGAGAACTTAACACCAGCCCGCCAGTAGGTGGCAGACTCGTCTCATCTAGCAGTAGAGGCAAACTCCCTGCCCACCATGTACTAGGTGAACTCTTTACGCAGTCTACCAGAAGCACTTCGGCTTTCTAGCATCAGCTTCTCCCAGAAGTAAGCAAGCTCCTTTTCAGTCCGCAGCATGTCGCAGACTTGATCGCAGCTCGCCCATATTTTCGCGGTGATGTCATCAAGCCAAGTTCTGGAAGATTCTTCCTCAATCCTATAAATAGACCCCCATACCTCTCATTTAGGGGAGGATGACCCTCGAGGACTAACCAATGTAGCAGACCCTACAGATACAATGTTTTGTCCGCAAGCACTGTTCGTAAACTGATCGCCTGTCCGTGCGACCTCCGTGGCTAACCCTTGTAACCTTGTTCCCAGTTGGCTGCATCGAACTTTGCGGTCTTTCCTGCCTGATCGCGCAGTCCGCTCAACCAAGTGTAGCGAACTCCTTGATCAGCAGTCCGCGCGGTCTTTCGACCTATTTGGTCAAACCATGCGGCCTCTGGTTGTCTTCCCTCTTCTAGCCACCAGCTTCACCTTGTACCCTTGATATTTTCCCATGTAAAGGAGCAAACTCAATCTGTAATATTGATTCATAATCAAAGGAAAGCCCATTGCAGGAGTGGCATTTATGCCGCGATGGGTGAACTCTGTTGTTGTCACTACAAGCAGCCTCTCTTCTCCCCTTCACCCTTCTCTCGGCCTCTACTGCTAATCCCAAAATGTTAAAGTAACCGGCTGATCGGCAGTTCCTCATCAACCTCCCACTATCCCCGCAACCCAGATCGAGCGTGCTCCACTCTCGAGCGTGCAGAGGCATTTTCTGCAGCCTCGTTTCTTCCCTTATCTTTCCACCGAGATCGAACCGTTATCTGGTGGTGCCATTTCCCGCATCAACATTTAACAAGCGACCTTTTGCTTTTAAACAGACGGTGAAAACCAACGGTTATCCATGACAGATCATCAACATGCCGAGAACCTTGCTCCTTCAAGTCCTGGTGAAGATCCTCTCTGGGAAGCCTTGGAGCAATCGTGTCAGGAAACTGCCAAGTAGTTCCAGGCAATCAACCATGCTCTAGCTGCTATCACGTATCGATTAGAGGTGCAATCCATAGCAGCACCAGTTCCTCCAATTAATCCAATACCAGCATTGGAGAATCAGAAAACTTATCCTCCGGTCTATCCGCAAGTCTATTCTCCTGTTTTTCAAACAACCTATCCACCCGGGCAGGCATCAACTCCTTTGCGATCTCAAAATCACGAGTTCATAGCTCGTCAAAACTTCTTCCGGAAAGCTGCCCGAGGAAGTCCAACAAGATTTTTGAATTTTCAGGGAAGTCATCCAAACCCTTCAGCTCCCGTAGTTGCTCCTCCCAAAGCAGCTTTTCCTTTCTATCGTCTTACTCATTTTTCAACTGCAGCTTATCCTCCATTTTTTCCTTTTCCTTATGTAATAGGAGAATAGGGAGAGCCATCGATATTTATAGATAGTATCTGGCAAGAAATAACTCTAGCTCACTTCAGAGAGCCGCGATTACCAACTTATATTGGGGAGTCCGACCCAGTTGCACACTTACAAGATTTTGAGTCAGCCTTTTCCCTCAAGACTCTTACCGATACTACCAGATGCAAGCTCTTCGTAACGTCCTTTGATGGAAAAGAAGTGAGGAGTTCTATGGACTTTACCCTAAGTGTAACACCTCTACCCGTCAAGAAGAATATAATAGAGGGTCCGGCCGGGGCCCACACCATATTCCACGAGCAGGTGGAGACGCTACGAACTAATATCATAACCAACGCATCCTAACACAGAGCATTCTAGCGGAAGTTTCACGGTTGAATCTTTGAACTCAAGATAAAGAACACTGTCCACTAATACATAATAATGTATACAAACATCAAAAGAGTCTGGCCTTAAGGCCTTACAACAATTTCTCTTAAAAAGAGTGTGGATTACAGACATCGGCACGCAGGCCGGCCACACATGAACAAAAGAAACAAAACAATGCCTTCGAGGCAGCAGCGCAGCTTGGGCTTCAACCCGCTAAGTCCCGCTCGGACCAGCACCTCTAGTACCTGTAAGAACAAATCCACCAAGCGGTGGCAAACAGGGCAACGGTCAGCATTCAGCTGACCAATTATAACGACCCTGCCCTGGCACGGGGCAGCGAAATTCCATCCCTGCATAGCAATCGTCCAATATGATATATAGCAATTCAAGCAAGACGTGCACGACCGCACAGTCACATATCACAAACGCCGGCACGATGGCCCGACGTCCCGTTCTCTCATGGCACTCTCGGGTGCACCGGAAACACCGGATCTCACCATTGAGCATTTAGTCCGGCACGCAGGCCCAAGACTCTCATTATGCCGCTGACGAAAGCCCAATGCCTTGGTGCTCTCATGTCCAGCCTACATAACACAGGTACAGATCAGCCACCCCCGTTGCTCAAATCGCCTTGCCCAACCAAGTACATCGTACCTGAGGCCACATTTAAAGGAGCGGGTCGGTTTCACCTTGCCTGTTCGGCACGAAGCCTTTTTATACAGTTGCAGCCCAACGCTCAACCGCACATAAAGTGGCAACTCACGGCCACAAGAGTTGCACCCAACTCTCACAATTTCCTGGACTCCTCCAGTACTTTATCCATCATGCATACAAGCAATAATCACGGAGTCTTCTCCGATATGCAAACAAGCATCACCAATCCAGACCAATATGTCCAGATGGGCTTCACACAGCATGCCTAGATCCGTACTCCAATTCCGGACTCTAACAAGGGGGACTTCACATATCTACCCCAAGGGACGCCACAACCCACCGCACACTCGCGGGGAAGGGTTTTCCCTATGCAATGCAGGAATGAAGGACATCACATGTCCGAGAAGGAAATCGTTCCCCTAGGAACTCGTTTCGGAGCCATGGAGAGAAATTTGAGACGGATGAAAGCCTTCGCAGCAGCGTTGCCTTCGCAAATCCGAACTCGGCATGAGATTTGGACCACCGTAGCACCACCGGCAGTCGGATTCCACTTCTTCTTCCTCACCTTGCTCTCACCTCTCTCTTAAATTTAGAAAGAGAGTACGAACTCAAAATGAGCTTAGCCTTCTCCTTTCCCGGCCTTATCAGACCAGGAATGAGCCCCAGCCACAGGATCTTCTTTAAGGAAAATGAACGTCCAAGATCTGCCTGAAAAACTATAATTTTTGGCCGACACGGCCTGTGACACGCCCGTGTCACAGGCCGTGTACCCTTAAGCGGCACACGTACCGACTGAAAACTACCAGAACACAGGCATCGACACGCCCGTGTCGAACCTGACAGGCCCGTGTCAGTCATGTGACACGCCCGTTTCACCCCTGTTACACGGTACTCAACGAGCTCTAAAACCAACAGAGCAGTACACGGGTAGGCACACGCCCTCGGACACGCCTGTGTCAAATCTGACACGGCCGTGTTCAAGGCTTGGTTCCGGGCCGTGTACATTTCTGACTCAAACCGGCCATTCTTGAGTGACACGCCCTGGGACACGCCCGTGTCCCAGGACGTGTACCCCCTACACGCCCTGGGACACGCCCGTGTCCCAGGCCGTGTCAAGCAGCCTGCACCTCAAATCCAGTTTTGAGATTTTTGGGGTGTTACACTAAGTCCGTCGCTTCCTTTTTTGATCTGTGAAGAGAGCTTCTACTCAGGTTTTCTACTTCCACCAAAAGGAAGAGCGGGCCAGAATTCCTATTTGATATCAGGAAGCAAGAAAATGAGACTTGGGCTAATTTTTTCTATCATTTTCAAAGAGAGTTTCTTGACATTGATAACGTCAATCCAGAGATGTACCAAGTCGCCCTGATAATTGGTTTAAGAGAAGGAACACTAAAGTTCGAAGGTAATGTCCGAGTGCCTAAAAAATAACACAACAGCGAGCAAAGAGTCTAACATTCTATAATAATCCACCGTGGGAGTCAAACCTGACACGAAACCACGAAACAAACAGTTTATCTGAACTAAAAAGAAGAACCACAAGACTACCTCACAGATGTGAGGGAAGAACCACTGATACTACCGCAGAATTCCTGAAGACACCAGCTTGAATTACTCAGACTGCCATTACTCCGAGCCTGAGGCATTCAAAAGAAAAGAATGCCTCGGTAAGAAGGTACAAGTGGTAACAAGAATTAAAATCAAGTAGTTAAGCAAGTTAAGAGGGGTACCAACCCAAATTGAAAGTATCTATCAAACCAGAACATGAACATCTTGAAAGTCTTTAGTTTCAAGAGTAACTAACACATAGAGGGGGGGGGGTGAATAGGTTTTAGGTCTTTTGTAGTTTCTCCTTACTTAGGTGTGTTGTGAGTTAGATTAAGTTAGATTTCAAGATCACATAACAAGAACACAAAAGATTTATAGTGGTTCACCAGATTATGTCTACATCCACTATCCCTCCCACCGTTCTAACAGCTTGTTAGACAAGGCCATTTCTACAAACTCGGCGCCAAAGAGCTTACAACACAGATCCCTCAGGATCTCTCAGTCTCCTCCAGGACCTACCTCAGGCCCAAAGTCTTACCACTCAAAGCCACCTAATATCCTATAACTCAGTGATCTACAGACGACCTACCTCAGACTTATCTCTAAGTCCTACAACTCAGGCTAGGAGGATAGCCCTACCACTCAGAGAGAATGACTCTCCTACCTCAGGCCAACTATAACACCTCCCCTATATTGACCATATAAAATGGGTCTGATCAGGTCCCCATAATAGATAGATGTCATAGCTTTAACATTATAATGTGATATAAAAGAGTAACACATCTCATAACTCAGAACACCAACAGCGGAAACCCACAAACACTAGAAGTTATCCACTATCACAGGAGTATCAAAACAGCCTTAAGTCCTTACAAAAATCATGAATCCAAAAATTGAAATGACAAGAAACAAAGCAACGTGCTTTTGCACTCCTAGGCTACCTTAGCATGTAAGCTGGATTATAGTTCATGAAGCAAAGCATTCAACAAAACATAAGTTAATAAAAGAGAATCCACTTCATGTGGCTTAGGCATTTTTAGCGAATGAACTTGCTCCTGCTTGCGATACTTGCCTTGAAAATTTGTTGTAACGTGGGTCATCAAAGGCTAATCTCAACTGTGTAACCAACACATCTCCTCCCGACTGTCCCTAGTAGACGCTGGGGCACTTCATCACCTTATAGGTGAGCACTTCATATGCAAATGTATATAAACATATAGAGTAAATAAATAGGTTAGGATGTCCCATACATCAAACACGTTTCTAGGTTGAGTAGTTGATGAGTCCAGTTATATACATATTTTTGGACTCATCTGGGCTAGTTTTCTCGTTGTTGCACTAAACTTTAGAGCCATATTTTTTCATATTTGTTATTATGTGCATTCCATGATAAGTGCACTTTTGGCCCGCTTTCAGTGTGATTTCATAGTCATTATTCTTTTGCCCTACTTGATGTTTTGTAGTGTATGGAGACTGTGGTACGCCCGTCTCGGTGGCCCTGTTATTATTGTTGCAGGTATAAAGATGGTGAGCGTGTTTCAGATTGTTTTGGAAATTTTTTAGCCTAAAGGCCAATGGTCGTGTGTTTTTACATGCGCACGGTCTGTAGACTCCATAGTGCATGAATACTAGTCATGTGCGGTCTGTTCATCGAATACCCAAAAAATCTAGGAACATTACGTACAATCATTGTACTTATAGCACAAGACCAGTGGTCGTGAGCCACTGATCGTGCGCACTAATCTCCACTTTTCCAAGTTCTATCTGTGGCAATCGCACGACAATTGGACATAGTGCGCATGACCACCAGTCGTGCGCCATTTCTCGTGTGCGTTACCCCAGTTTTTCTTGAGTTCTATCTTTGCTAATCACACAATCATGGGATCCAGTGCGCACGACCACCGGTCCTGCGCCACTGATCATGAGCTTATATATTATTTTTTCTATCTGCTACAGGGTTCTCTGGAGAAGAGCACACGATCATGAACCGTCAGTGCGCACGGCCACTGGTCGTGCGCCACTGATCATGCACTATAATTTTCTGCTGCTGCATTTAAGCACGTGCTCCGCAATTTAGGTCAACACCTTTCATTTTTCCACCCCACTACTGCGGGCGAAGTGCTGATTTTCCACCCCCATAAGTCCTCCACTCATCTCCATCAACCGAGAAGCTTCCTCCAGCAATCCGAAGCGATTTTCAACTCTTCAGAGAGTTTCCGGCCACCAGCAGCTTGCAAGAAGACTCTTCATTACAACTCATTTGGGGAAACAGGAGAAGAGATTGAAGGAAAGGTAAGAAGACGGAGGGAAAAAAGTGGATTGACGACCCATTTACCTCCGGAAGCAACAACCGGTCTGAGTCAAGAAGTGGACTGACAAACCACCGCTCCGGCCAAGAACCACGACTAGGATTTCCTCCTATTTGTTTATTCTACCCCTCTTCTCATTGTGAAGTGTATTCTTAAGCCTTTAATAAAATTAAACTTACTTTATTTGTCTATGAATGAAGTTTGTTTTGCCTAGTAGCATTCTTGGTTTAGCTGTGTTGCACTCGCCTCCATCCATATCCATCCACTCGAGCACTTGAGGCACACTAGCAAAGGCTAGTGTTGGTTGTTGAAGATGTGATTGCGATCCTCACTTTCCGCACTTGTGATCATTCCATCCACTTGATCTCCATCCATCTGCCCAATGAAGCACGTCATAGTGTCCTACACAAATTCCATCCACAAGCGAAGCGGTGCTTGCGACCCGCATTAGTTTTCTTTTTGTTTTGATAGCATTAGGAATCAAAAACCAACCTCCCTTGTTGTTTCGTATTACTCTTAGTAACGATCATTCTATGACGCTATCACAATACCCATCTTGCATTACCTCGAGATCGATATTCGGGGAAGCTATTCCAAAATTTATTACTTGACAGCGACCGGTGTACTTTCCGACGCATCAAGTTTTTTGCGCTGTTGTCGGGGAGTGCAGGCGTAAGTGATCTGGGTTATCGAAGGTGGTTACTCAAGAGGTATTGTTTTTAATTTTTTGTTATCTTTGGTGTATGTAGAGGAAAGGATCAGGAGAGTTGCTTGCCTATGATCCTGAAATAGAGAGGACCGCTCGAGCACGAAGGCGTATCGCAAATGGTCCGCTAGAGATGGACCACAATCTAATTACGCTGGGAGTCAATGGAAGAGTAGAATAGCCCATCTTAGGGCCAAATGCTGATGCGAACATTGGAAACCTGCAAGGACAGCCGATGCATAGGGCTGGTCCGAGAGGGAATGGAGCTGCTGCTGAAGGGCAACATGTTTATGAGAATGATGTAAATAGGTCGAGACCTCGCACGATGAGAGACTACACTACCCCTACTGCTGGAAGTGTTTGCCCTTGCTACGGACCGGCCATTATAAACACGCATTTCGAGATAAAGCCTGCCATTCTGAACATGATCCGAAATAATACGCAATATTCAGGCCTGCCGTGCAAGGATCCGCAGCTCCTTCTAGAGGAGTTCTAAAAAATTTGTGGCACCTTCCGCTATGCCGGAATTACTGATGATGTAGTAAAGCTGAGGTTGTTCCAATTTTCGCTCAGGGACAAGGCCAAAACCTGGCTCCATACCATTGTGCCCGGGACAGCTACTACTTGGGAGGCTCTTTCCTCTAAGTTTTTAGCTAAATTCCACCCGGTGGATAAAATTGTGAATACCCAGAGGGAATTAGCTACCTTACGGCAACTAGATCGGGAAACTTTATCCGAAACATGGGAGAGGTTTGCTGACCTATAGCGTCGATGCCCCCAGCACGGCTGTGAGCCGTGGAATTTAGTCGAATTATTCTATTTTGTTATTGAGCCAAATTACTGGGCTATGATCGATGCGGCAGCTAGTGGCATTATAATGAACCTATTTCCTGATGAGGCGTTAAGGCTTCTTCGTGGTATCGCCTCCCATAGAACCTACTAGACTGCTAGAATAAATACCCCTAGAGAGGAGAGAAATCTGTTTGAAGTGAATGCGTTGGTCCAACAAGCTGAGGGGAGCTATCCTACGATGGATGGAAGGATGATGCTGACTAGATCGACCCCTCCTCCAGCTTGGCTTTTGGAGATTTCATTCCAGGGTTATGGAAACCCCGACCATCATGCATATGAGTGCCCTGTTGGAGAAACATTTGCTAATCCGTTAGGTATAACTTCTAACGAGAGCGTTAATTTTATAAACAATCAGAACCATGCCGCTCCCTATAATAATGCGTATAACCACAACGCGAGAAATCATCCTAATTTCTCGTGAATAAAAATGCTCCCGGTCAAAGGTTGCAGGGAGGCCAGTGAAAGGAGGGTGTTAAATCTGATTACTCTAGAGGGGGGGGGGGGGGAATAGAGTATAAAAACTTTGGCTCTTTTTTTAGATTATATTATAGTAAATATAGTGATACCATATATTAGTTAAAGAATAAGAAAACTAAGCTAACAATTCCAACAATCACAAGCACAATAAAAACAAATGAAAAGGAGCAAACAGACGACACAAGAAGTTTATAGTGGTTCCCCTAAACTTGGGTACATCCACTCTTCTACCACCCTTGGTAGGAATCCACTAGCAGGTTTTGATCAGGTGACTGCCACAACAAGATCTTGTTCAGGTAGATAAGCAAACCCTTCAGGCTTTTGATCAGGTTCCCAAAAACCAACTTCAACTCTTTTGGAGGGAGACTTGTCAACCAAACTAACTTTTGATGGGAGCTATAACCCTGTACAATGGGATGGAAGATGTTAATGGAAGTCTTCTCTTTTCTGAATACAACTGAGAAGACTATGTGGATTCTTGTATTGTCAAAGCTCCCCCTGAGAAGTAGAATGCTTCAGGAAGAAAAGAGCTTTGCTAAAGGGTGAGTAGGTCTTCAGCTCTATTCTGCTAAGGTCCAAGAAATCCAGTAACAGATGTTGAATAGAATTTCTCTGAGGATTTTTTGAACAGAAGTATAAGAAGACTCTTGATCTTGATGATTTGTTCTTCTTCAAACTACAGTGTTGGCAGAGAATGAAAAAGCGTTGAGAGTGTCGAGTGCTCGTTCAGTATTTTTTCAACAGTGCTTCTCGATTTATTTTTTCTGTATCTCTGACTGTCTTGCTGTCTTTCTCGAAAAGGAAGGAATCACTTTTATTCCACTGCTGAAAAATTCTCCTTGAATTTTTGAATTCTTTCCATAAATGCTGGCTGCTGTGGGGAATAGAAAGCGGCTGGAATAATAGCATTAATGAGTTTCCCAACTGTTCTTGATAGAATAAGCAAATATTTATTCTAATGAATACCACATTTAATGCAGCCAAGTAATGGATATATTCAGAATAATATTTGCATTAAATGCTCAGAATAATACTGCTAATAAGGAACAAAAGAGGAAAGGACTCATTCTGGAACTACACAGAAAACTTCAAACGCAGAAAAGAATTCATCGACCTGAGATCAAGGATCGTTAACCAGGGAATTGAAGTTCGTCGACCTGAGCTCTGCGATCTTCTGACTTAGAATAACTTTCCAAATCTACACTCTGAGTTCGTCGAGTTGAGAAACTGACAAAAGAAAACTAAGCATCAACCTGAGCTCTGAGAACGTCAAGCTTTGCTCAGAGAATTTACTCTGAGTTCTTCGATCTGAGATCGACGATCGTTGTAACATCCCATTTCCGGCTAGACCCCTAGGAGTAGGATGGTCGAGTCAGAACCCCAGGGAGCACAAAAAGTGAAAATAAATCGACCGAGTTTTCGGATCAAGGGTTGGCCACGCCCGTGACCGACCCGTCACGCCCGTGACCTGGGCGTGACTACTTCGACGATCGTCGATCTCCACGAGACGATCGTCAAATGTGCTGTCTGGGCATGTCACGCCCGTGACCAAGATGTCACGCCCGTGACTATGGGCGTGACCCCATCGACGAGTGTCGATCGCCGTGAGACGATCGTCGAGCTTGCGGCCCGGGCATGTCACGCCCGTGACATGAGTGTCACGCCCGTGACCTAGGGCGTGACCAGCCTTCGACGATCGTCGACCTCAATTCGACGATCGTCGACCTCGAAATTTGCCGTTTGGGCATGTCACGCCCGTGACCTATAGGTCACGCCCGTGACCTAGGGCGTGACCAGCCTTCGACGATCGTCGATCTCAATTCGACGATCGTCGACCCACAATCTGCCGTTTGGGTCTGTCACGCCCGTGACCCGAGGTGTCACGCACGTGACCTTCCATCGACGATCGTCGATCTCAGTTCGACGATCGTCGAACCCAGAATGGGCTACCCGGGCCTGTCACGCCCATGACTTATGTGTCACGCCCGTGACATTGACCGAAACGACGGGTCAGGCCCGAAATAATTCTAACACGCGTGGAAATAAATGCTGGTTTGGGAAGTTACACCAGGAGTAACTTCCGGCCATTTTCCTTCTATAATTATATAATAAATAAGGAAAAGGTGGTCCAATAGAAAATCGCCAGCTGGACACACCTGTTCAGTTTTCGCCGTTTCTTATCCCTTCTCTGTAACCGAAACGTTGAAAGGGAGGAGCCTTCATGACCATTAAGGTTTAAACTATTCACCTTCCCGCTTTTCTGACTTATAAAAGCCCACCTGGACAAGAGGAGAAGGTTACACGCTCAAGTAATCAGAACAGACCTTTGTTCTTGCTGTAGGAGGAGTTCAGCAAACGCCACCACCGCGCCATGGCACCCCGACATTCTTCTCGCCTTCAAACCGCGAACAAGGTCCTCCTCTACTCCTTCTCTTTCATGGGTAGATCTTAGGATTCTTAGAAAGGAGGTTCGCGCTCAACGGAGCCGGATCCATCTCTCGTTTTCATGGAAAAACCATGAAAAAGGTATTTTGAGTTCGCCGGAAACCGCCACCTCCGGCGGCCAAACCACCGCCGACCGCTAGCCATCGCCTCAACGGAGGTGGTGGTGGTGGTGGCTGGCCAGGGAAGTGACCGGACGGCCGGCAACGGATCACGGAAACGTTACAGGAAAAAATGGCTTCCTGGTTCTAGTTTCGGGTTCTGTAGAAGATGAACAGTAAATCGTTTTATACTTATAAATTATGTAAATAATTTTATAAGGAGAAATATACTCGGTTTAGTATATTTTAAGGCTGCAAAATGAGGCACTTAGAGGCCGAATTAGGAAATATGACCAGACACAAAAGTTGTAGCCCTCGGGGTCTACTTTAATTTAAAATTGATTTTATTCAATTTGGGTGAGTGGTTTGAACACAGCACTCATTTTGGTGGGATCAAGACCTAGGTTAACCAGAAATTAAAATGGTTGCCCACGGTTCATAACATGTCCAAATGACTTGAAATTTGGACTGGAGGTCTATAATATGTATATCGAGAGGCTGTCCAAAAATGAGAATTTTTGGAGAACTTTTGCCTAAAGTTTTTGTAAAAATTTAATAAACAATATAAAATTAATTAGGAGATGAAATTAAGCCCAAACTCCCCCAAATTTTGGGTGGTGGTCCCTGGCATCAATATTAAGATCTGTACAAAATTTCAACTCGATTGGTTGAGTTTTGAATAGGGAATTATCAAGTCCTAGATAGGTCTTGGTGAGGGGTACTTTGGGGAAAAGTACGATTGGAGATGGAGTGGACAAATCTCCTCAAAAGAGGCTGAAGTTGTTGGCCACTGATTTGTTGAGTCTATGTCTACCCTCTTGGATAACATGGTGTGGCTTAGGGTGGATTTTACCCTAAGAGATTGGCTCAACTCCAACGGGTGCGAGTTTGAGGTTTGTGAAGGACATAGGAGCAAAAGCTCTTGTATGCCCTTGAAATTTGGAGGAGAGGGGGAGAATATGATGAAAACCCTCTGGTTGAAATAGTGAAGGAATTGGAGGTAGTTAGGTACCTCGAAAGTTGAGATTTTGGAATAGGATAAACATGTAATTTCATTATTTTAAGCACTAAATCTAATCCAAAAATTATGAAACTCGGGAGGAGGGAGTTTTAGGATGTATTCGACTTATGGTAATTTTTCTGGAATTTTATGATTAATATATATTATACTTCATGTGTTAAAGAATTATTAGCCCAATTTGTTGTTTCAATTATTTGGAGGCTTTACATTAATTATAATCAGTTAAAATTCAGGATTTAGATCTTGACTAGTAGAACATTGATCCCTGAATTTTTATAGAATTTTATGTTGAGTAAATCTAGTACTTTATTCACAAATGATAGAAAGGGCTTTTATGTTCAAAAATTGATTATGGATAAAATACTTGCTGGAAAATTATGAAACTTTGCCAGTGCTACTTTTAGGCCTTTATCTGCATGTCATAATTTATTTATAATTTTTGAAAGAATATTTTCTGTACTTGATTCATAAACTATAGAAATTAGAGATTATTTCCAAATAGTTTTTCAGGTCATTTTGATGATAGAAAATTATGATACTTAGGATTTAGCCTTCTGAGATAGCCTACTAATTATCATAAATTTGCTGGACATCTTGCATGAATAATTAGGATAGTTCATGTTCAAACCGGTGGCCCTTGAGATTTTCGAGGAATTTAATTAAATGCCAAATAAATTAGGAAAATTTCCATTTTCTGGATTTAGGTTATTTATACCAAGATAAGTCTCCAGTAAATAGTTTAGGGCATTTGGATGAGTAATGGATCATTGCATAACCGGTTCGACATGTAGCCTAGGTCGGTCTGCATATAGCAGGTTGTGAGATGCAATAGGACACGATCTGAGAAAGTCTTTGAGGTTTAAACATTTTGTCTGGGTGAACAATTGTGGAAGAAATTACAATAGGAAGATATAAAGAGTAGTGAGTAGTGGTGATAGCTAGAGTTAAGAGGTGCTCGGGTTCGACGAAAGATCGTCTTCCCCGAGGAGTGGAAGGTTTAAAATCACCCTAGGATAGTCTAATGTAATACGAGAAGGAAATCGGGTAAAAGGGTAGACAACCAATAATAATAAGTGCCTTGCGAAAGGGAACTTCGGGCCGTAATGCACCGTCTTGGTTCCTAGTGCCCCTTGAGAGCCCTTCACGGGGTATACCGGGGGCAGTCCAGGGCTAACATAAACTGTAATAATAAACCGACAAGAGTAACTTAGTAACTAGGGTTGCACTCTTCACAAACACTGTTGGCACAGGAAGAATGATGGGAGCTTCGGCTCGGTTGGTTTGGAGACGGACGGATGGTCCGGGGAGCTTCGGCTCGGTTGGTTTGGAGACGGACGTTTTGGTCCGGGAGCTTCGGCTCGGTTTTTATGTGTTTACGATAAACTTGCATGTGCATAAAATAGGAAAAGTTAAGGTGGTGGGTCTTTCGATATCGGGGAGTTCGATTGCACCGACACCGATATCGTTGACTCGGCGGGGTGATTAGCACTTCGCCAGAAGAAGTCCGGTGCGCCAGCCGGCAAGAGTACGCAGGCGTCCGCTTAGTGCACCAAGCGTTGAGGCGTACGATAGGTCAGACCAGTGGTGCTTTTACTGGTTTTGGAGGTGGGCGAGGCCCAACCCACCGCTTCTGTTTGCCACTACGGAGGTATCCTGGGAGGTAACGGCTCCGAAAGGGGGAACTAAAGGTCTGTGTGCACAGAGTCGGGTGTGTGAGTTGCACTTGCATGTTTCATCATACCCACTAGCATGTCATAGCATAATCGATTCATTTAACCCTGACACCTAAAGTATAAGTGGTATGGGACGCTTATACATTAGGACCTGCAAAACGACCCCTTGGTATATAAGCTTGTGTGGGCAAGTTTATAAATCAAAGGTTATTTTCAACATATAATAACCCCTGCTGTTTGATAACCGACACCCCAAGGTATAAGTGGTATGGGACACTTATATGATGGGAGCCTTGCAAAAGATCCCTTTGCTTATGTGTTCTCGCATAAGTGAAGGTTTAAATTGATTTAATTCCTTTTCTTACTGCTAGACCTATTATAACAATTTATTAACTGCTCACCTAACACAACTTGCTAGAATTAGTTTCCGCTGCCATCTGTTTTCATGTTTAATCTCCACCTTCATGTCCTTCCCTTTCTTCCTCTCCGCTCGGTACCTAGAAGCCATGGGGGAAGGGGTAGGGGATGATAGGGCTTAGTCTTTATGACTAACAGTTTTCGAACCGCATCATTTAGGGGATCGTGGAGCCCAGCATGGAGGAGCAGCCCCAGAGATCGGTGCGCCTAGAGATGGGGCAGTCTAGCTCCGGAGTTCACACAGCCGGGACCGTGAGTCTCGACCTTGAGTAGTTTACTGTTTCGCTTCCGCATGAGAGACTTGTAGTGAGGACATTTTGTACCGGGCATAAGCCCGTATTTATAGTACTCTGATGTTTCTATGGACACTCCCTTCGTGGAGTTTTATTATATATATGTGATTTTTATTATTGTGGACTGCATTGCTCTTACTTCAATAATTGTGCTACTTTCTGTGATCGAAATTGGCCGGCAGAATCGGCGCCTTGTGGTGATGACCCTTCGGGACGTGAAGGAGTCACCGCAAAGCGGCGGTTCTGGGCCTAAGACCCCGGGTTTGAAAAAGAGAAAAAAAAAGGGGGTCTTACAATCGTTGAGCTGAGTTCGAAGAATTTCGAACTGATCACTGTCTTCTGAAAGCTGATAAATCTGATTATCTAAAGTCCACTTCTGGCTTGTCCAAAGATGTAGCACTAATCTGGACTTAGCCTAAACTGTAGGACAACTACACATGACCCTAGCTATACAATGTTGGGTCATACTCAGCCTAAGTTAGTGAACCTAGCCCAAATCCAACTAGGGATCCAACAATCTCCACCTATTTGGGTGAGGTCACTAACGCAAAAACAAAACAATTATAAAGAAGAAGAAAATATATCTGACAAGAAAAATATTCACCAAATATTTACAGAGTTTTGCTTCCTAATAAACTAAGAGAATATAGTTCAAAATACAACTAGAAAATAACAGAAAGGAAACTCATTTCTTCTTCTAGGCTTTGTCTTTGTCTGAATCTTCAGAAGGTTGTCTGAATTTGATTACTCTGTTAGGATTGGCAGCTTCTTTCCTTGACATATACATGTTAGATGCTCCAATCATAGTTTTAGATGAGGTTCTGGGTACAACAGCCTCTGGATGCAGTTTCATATAATAATCAACATTGAAAAATTTATTAGCCTTAGCATACCTGAACAATTCTTATTTTCTGTAGGTTGATATAGTTAAGAATTGAGAAATATCTTTGCCTTCAGTTTTTGCTTTGCGAATCTGAGAAAGTCCTATAAGCTCTTGGAATCTAGCCATCTTGGCAGAAGTCTCCTATTCTGGATCAACAAAAGGAATTGGAGGAGACTCTGGCCTTTTTGAACTATAATCCTGCATTGGTTCTTCAGTAAGAACTTTCTTTGAAGAATCTGAAGGTCAATTGCTTGAAGAAGACTGTTGATAGCTTTGTCTTGGTTGTCTCTAATAAGTTTTTATCATAGAAGCAGATTTCTGAGATAAGTTGCCTGAGGAACATGAAGAGGGAGGAGGAGGGTCTTTCCTGACTTGTCTTGGAGGAGACCTATACCTTCTCTTCTTCTTTCTTGCTTTCTGCTCATTCTTAGACAACCACATAAAACTTGGCATACAAGGGTAGGGAGTAATCTTTTATAATATATAGTATGGAGTGTTATTTCTTGGATTTGGCTTTTGAACTACCTTAGGAGGGGCTTTCCTTTCCTTAGACATTTTCTTTCTACTGTCATCAGAATCTGAGTCATCAGATTGATCATCATCACAAGATCCTTAAGGATTATCATACATATCATCAATCTCAGCAATGACTTCTTTTGGAACATGCTTTCCAGCTAGAGGTGGGGCAACTAGAGGAGGAACTGCTGGAGGTGTAATGATTTCAGCAGGGACTTTTTCAGTTTCCAGATCCATATCCTGGATAAGCTCAGCCTCTGGAACTAAGATGAGTTCAGCCTCAGGAGTTTCAAAACTTTTTTGTAAATGCTGTAAGGTCTCTTAACTGATCGGAGCTAAGTAGCAAACAATATCTGTAAACCAATGAAAAGATATAAAAAGAAGACAATTTCTGTACAAAAGATCAAAAGATCTTAGAACTGAATTTAGGTAAAAATCTGGAGCAATGAGGCAATCTCTATAAAGAATTTCAAAAGGATTACTCTCAAAGTCAGTATCCAAAAACTCAACAAGATTTGTATCAATAAATTCAGTATCAATAATGTCAGCTTCTGCTATAAATTCTATATCTGCTACTATATCTGCTACTATATCTGCTACTACTGCTTGAGCAACATCTTCAATGAGTATCTCCCCCTGCCTGGTTTTAGTGGCTACTGGAGCTAAGTCCCTGACAGAAGAGGATGGAATAGAGAAGGCAGAAAGCTGAGTAGCAAGGGTAGAGATAGACATAGCAAGAGGTGAAATAGCCTCAACTATCAGCTGTTTGAGAAGGGGTGTGATGGATCCTAAGATGACAGAGATGGAGGGAGAAGATGAATCTAAGAATTCTGTAGGGGTTTGGGTAGAGATAGATAGAATGATGATGGAAGAGGATGAGGGATGACAATCTAACATTGGTTCATCTGAAGAATTTCTTGGGGATGAAAGAAGGTTGAAAGAGGGCAGAAAAGTGAGATTTTGAAGATGAGATGGAAGGGGGGATAGAGGTGGAGTTGTAGAATCTGGAGATTGAGATTGTTCTACAAGTTGTTGTTGTTGTTGCACTGGGGATGAAATGATGGGGGATAGAGGAGGTGTTGGTTGATGAACTGGAGAAGCAGGGTGGATGGGGGAAGCAAGAGGTATAGGTAGAGAAGCTGGAGCTGAGGAAATTTGTTGGAGTGATGATGAAAGAGTTTGGTCAAGAGGGGGAATGGAACTTTCTTCTGCAGGGTGGGGAGTGGCTGGTACATCCCTAGTACTCTCATAGATTTTTGAGGAGGAAGCCCTGGATGGCTTTGGGATATTCCTCTACCACATGCCGAACAAGATGCAGGTCAGCCTCTTGAAGGCATTGATGAATATGGTCGGGGCGATTCAACGGCCTTGGCATGAAGGAAGATTCCAAGAATCCTTCCAAAGCAAACTTCTTTCTTGTTGTTCTTCTTACTAATTAGATTGAACAAACATTTGGCCAAATTAATATCCTTTTGATTTACCACATCACTCATCACTAAGAACTACTGCCTAGTAATGTGATCATGGGCTGTATGCTTGCCCAACAACAACTTACCGACTACATATGTAAGAAATTTATACCCAGCAGATAGGTTCTTCTTAGCCAATTTATTTGGGTTGTCTCCACAATAACCCATCAAAGTCAACATTTCCTCATATTTAGAAGATTCAAGTTCAATATCTTCTTCACCGTTAACTAGTCCAAAGATTTCAGAAAGAGTATCTGGGGTTAAGAAAATAGCGTTACTCGATATAGATCCAACCATCGTGTCTGCATCTTGAGTAGATGAAGTATAAACCCATTCTCTTATTTCAGAACCAGTAATATTCATTCTGGTTTACATTATAGTCTTCAAATTGAGTTCCTCGAATAACTGTAGAATATCTTTTAAGATCTGGTCTGATTGTTGAAAAGAATCTAAATAGATGTCGAAACCCATATCGAACTTCATGCCTGAAAGAGCTCCTGCTGGAATCGCCATTAGTTGCCTGTAACACGAAAGCAAAAAGATCAAGTGCTGGGGAACAGAAAGCACGTGATGGAGGTCGAAGAAAACCTATTTATAAGTTTTTTCAGAATATGAACCGACAAACTCCGTCCTGCGAAATAAGAGAAATCTTCGATCTGAGGTCGACAAAATGTTTTATAGTCAAAAGAATTCGTCGATCTCAGTCAGAAGAGGGGAAAACTTTTCATCATACTCAGGTCGATGAAAACTTTTCTGAAGCCAGATCGTCGATCTCAGGTCGACGAAAAATGACTTCCACAGAGAGTTCATCGATCTCAGGAAGACGAAATAACTCAAGAACTTCCCTTAGTTCGTCGATCTCAATTCGACCAATTTTGGAAAGTTCTTCGACCACAAGACATAAAATTAAATTAAAGTATCACCATTCATCATGCCTAGCTAATTCATAAAGTATAGATGTTTCTTCTCTTCCAAAGATTTGGTGAAGATGTCTGCCCTTTGCAAATCAGTGGGAATGAAAGTAACATTAATTTTCTTCTTGTCCACACATTCTCTAATGAAATGATGTCTAACATCTATATGCTTGGTTCTAGAATTATGCACTGGATTTTGTGCTATAGATATAGCACCGGTACTGTCACAAAATAGAGTTGAAATATGTAAGTTGTAACCATAATCTAGGAGTTGATTTTGTATCCATAGCATCTATGAGCAGCAACTGCCAGTTGCTATATATTTAGCTTCTGCAGTTGATGTAGACACAGATGTCTGCTTTTTACAAAACTAGGAGACAAGTCTAGCACCAAGAAACTGGCATGTGTCTGAAGTGCTTTTCCTGTCCACTCTACATCCAGCAAAGTCAGCATCTGAGTATCCAGTTAACTTAAATTCTGATTCAGTTGGATACCAGATTCCTAGATCTGGGCAACTCTTTATATATCTTAAAATCCTTTTTAATAAAATTAGGTGAGATTCTTTAGGGTTCACCTGGAACTTAGTACAAAGACATATAACAAACATTATATCAGGCCTACTTGCTGTGAGATATAGAAGGGACCCAACAATGGCCCTATACAATTTCTGATCAACAGGTTTCCCTTGTTCATCAAAATCAATCACAATATTTATAGCCATAGGTTTTTTCTTAGTTGAGGCATCAGCCATCCCAAACCTTTTAATCAGCTCTTTAGCATATTTGGATTGAGATAAGAAAATGCCAGGAGTCTGCTTTACTTGGAGGCCAAGGAAGTAGGAGAGCACAACCATGCTACTCATCTCTAACTTGGAATGCATAAGGTTAGAAAACCTTTTACATAGTTTGGGATCTGTAGATCCAAATATTATGTCATCTACATATATTTGTACTAAAAGAATTTTATCATTATGATTCTTGAAAAACAAAGTCCTATCTACCATGCCTCTAGAAAACTTATGCTCTAAAAGAAAGCTAGCTAAGGTTTCATACCAAGCTCTTGGATCTTGCTTTAGACCATAGAGAGCTTTATGCAATCTAAATCATAAGAGGGATAAGATGAAGAGATAAAACCTGGAGGTTGTTCAACATAAAACTCTTCTTTTAGTTCTCCATTCAGAAATGCACTTTTTACATCCATCTGGTAGACTTTGAATTTCTTAAAAGTAGCATAAGCAAGGAAAATCCTTATTGCCTCTAGCCTAGCAACATGTGAAAAGGTTTGATCATAATCAATCCCTTCATCTTGCCTATAGCCTTGAGCAACAAGCCTAGCCTTATTCCTTACAATCATACATTGAGCATCAAGCTTGTTCCTGAAAACCCACTTGGTTCCAATTACTGGATAGCCTTTAGGCCTTGGATCCAATTCCCCAACTCTACATCTCTCAAACTAATTGAGTTCCTCTTGCATTACAATAATCCAGTGGGGATCTTGCTCTGCATTAGTTATGGATTGAGGATCAACCTGAGAGAGAAAACAGGCATGCATCATATCATGGTTGAGTTGATGCCTTGTCTGTAAACCTATTGATATGTCTCCAATCACTTTAGATCTAGGGTGATCCCTTAGTGTGACAAGATCAAATGGTGGAGTTGGTTCAACAATAGCATTTGGAATGAATTCCTCTTGTGGAATTACATCTGCTATTGGAGGAAGTTCAACTGCTTCCACAATTTCTTCTTCACTTTCTTCATCATATTATGGAGGAGGATGTGATATAACCTTTGGTGTAAGGTTTAGTTCATCCATTTTCTCACACAAGTGAGATACCTGCAATTGCTCATTGGTAGAAATTTCTTTCTCCTTGCAATATATATTAGCTTCATCAAATGTTAATTGCACAAATTCCTAAATTTTTAAAGATGATTTATTAAACACCCTATAAGCTTTATTGATTTTGGAATATCCTAAAAAAATTCCCATTTCAGCCTTTGCTTTAAATTTTCTAATATATTTCTTGTCATTGTTATGAATATAACATATACAACCAAATACTTTAAAATATGTGACTTTAGGTTTCTTCCCTTTTAGTAACTCATAAGGAGTCTTATTCTAAAGTTTGTGTACAAGACTTCTATTCAGTACATAATTTGCTGTGCTTGCAGCCTCTGCCCAAAAGGATAGGGGAAAATAAACATCTGTAAGTAATGATCCTGCAGATTCAATTAGTGTTCTATTCTTCCTTTCAGCAACCCCATTTTGTTGAGGTGTTCTAGAAGCTGAGAAGCAATGTCTGATACCTTCTTTCCAACAGAAATCTTGCATAAGAAGAGACATAAACTCAGTACCATGATCACTTCTGATCAATACAACTGGAGCAGAGTACTCAATCTGTATGTTCTTGAGAAAATCTGTAAGAACCTTGAAAGTATCTGACTTAGATCTCAGAAAGAATACCCAAGTGAATCTAGAAAAGTCATCTATAATCACTAAAGTATAAGATTTCCCTCCTAAGCTTCGTACTGCTTTAGGGCCAAAAAGGTCCATATATAGTAAGTACAATATCCTAGGTGAGTCACTTTTGTTTAATGATTTAAAACTAGATTTAGTTTGCTTGTCTAACTGACAAGCCCCGTAGAGACAATCCTTCTTATAGGGGTTGTAACATCCCATTTCCAGCTAGACCCCTGGAGGTGGTATTGTCATAACAGAACCTTAGGAAACCCAGGAATTGAAGATTATCGACAAAAATTTCGAGTCAAGGGGTGGTCACGGCCGTGACCGACCAGTCACGCCCGTGACCTAGGGCGTGACCCCTACGACGATCGTCGACCTCAGGAAGACGATCGTCGAGCTCAGAAATGTCATCATGGGCCTGACACGCCCGTGACCGGTCCGTCACGCCCGTGACCTTGGAATGGCATTGAGTGAGCTAAGCTCACTCAACGCCGTAGGCTGAATGGCGTTAAGTGAGCTTAGCTCACTCAAAGCCATAAGCTGGATAGCGTTGAGTGAGCTTAGCTCACTCAAAGCCATAAGCGGGATGGCGTTGAGTGAGCTTAACTTACTCAAAGCCATAATCGGGATGGCATTGAGTGAGCTTAGCTCACTCAAATCCATAAGCGAAATGGCATATAGTGAGCTTAGCTCACTCAAAGCCATAAGCAGGATGGCGTTGAGTGAGCTTAGCTCACTCAAAGCCATAATCGGGATGGCGTTGAGTGACCTTAGCTCACTCAAAACCATAATCGGGATGGCGTTGAGTGAGATTACCTCACTCAAATCCATAAGCGGGATGGCATTGAGTGAGCTTAGCTCACTCAAAGCCATAAGCGGGATGGCGTTGAGTGACCTTAGCTCACTCAAAGCCATAATCGGGATGGCGTTGAGTGAGCTTAGCTCACTCAAAGCCATATGCTGGATGGCGTTGAGTTACCTTAGCTCACTCAAAGCCATAAGCGGGATGGCATTGAGTGAGCTTAGCTCACTCAAAGACATAATCGGGATGGCGTTGAGTGAGCTTACCTCACTCAAAGCCATAAGTGGGATGGCGTTGAGTGAGCTTAGCTCACTCAAAGCCATATTCGGGATGGCGTTGAGTGAGCTTAGCTCACTCAAAGCCATAAGCAGGATGGCGTTGAGTGAGCTAAGCTCACTCAAAGCCATAAGCGGGATGGCGTTGAGTGAGCTTAGCTCACTCAAAGCCATAAGCTGGATGGCATTGAGTGAGCTTACCTCACTCAACGCCATAGTCTGGAATGGCGTTGAGTGAGCAGAGCTCACTCAACGCCGTGGCCTGATGGCGTTGAGTGAGCTGAGCTCACTCAATGCCATTATACTTAGACTTTTTTCTGGAATTTTTACTTCTAGCTGGGTGCTGGTTTAGCTGAACCGGGCCGGTTCAGGAGTGAGCCGTCTTCTCTAATAAGACCTGATAAGTTTCTTTTGATTTAAGTTGACCAGTCATGCTGCGCCACGTGGACCGCCGGTTTTGCAAAAGGACGGTTGCGGCCATGGCCGAAAGCTTGAAGTCACGGCCATCAATGGCATATGATGCCATGACTCTTTCCCTTCCCTTAAAACTGCTGGATTCAACTCCCCTCAGGGAGAGGAGGAGTTTCCAGCCCTCCTCCAGCTGTCATATGGCCGATTCAGCCCCCCTCCATCATGGCCGAGCCAAGCTTTTATGGGCCATTAATGGCCACCAGCTTTTGGCCGATCCCCTTCCCTACCCAAGCTTTTAAACATCTTCAGAGGCCCAAGGGGAGTTTTTTCCCAGTGTTACCTGAAGTTTTCGAGCCTCCCCTTGCTGTGGAAGAATTTCCGGCGACGCTGCCACCGCGCAAATGGCTTCCCGACGGTCTGCACGCCTCCAGCCCACGAACAAGGTCCTCCTCTACTCCTTCTTCTATGGGTAGATCTTAAAAATTACTTAGGAGAGATGTCGAGCTCAAAGGAGCAAGATTGAGTGAGCTTTTCCATGTTTTTCAAAAATTTCATGGTGGCGGGTTCACCGGAAACCGCCTCTCCGGAGGTCGTGCCGCCGCCCGACGGTAGACCTCACCTCAACAGAGGAGGTGGTGGTGGCCGGCCAGGGAGATGGCTGGGTGGTCAGGAAATGGCTTTAGAAAAGCTACAGGTTTCAAGCTTTTTTTTTTAGGTTGCTGGTTCGGGCTAAAGAAGAAGATGAACAGTAGCATTTTATTATATTATATATTGTATAATTAGGAATTAATTCCTTTTACTATGCACTAGGTTTAAACTGAAAATTATTGCCCGTATGGGTGAAAAATAAAAAGTGGTCAACATAGAAAATGTAGCCCTTGAAGTCTAGTTTAATTCAGAATTTATTTCACTCGATTTGGAGTTCTGGTTAGACCACAGCACACTTTTTGGTGAGGTCTATCCATAGGGCTGTCTTGACCTTAGAAAAATTCCCCACTCCAATCCAGTCATCAAAATGACTTGAAATTTGGGGTGTGGCCTAATCTTACCTATATCTAGGCTATCCAAAAATTAGGATTTTTGGAAAATGTTTTTCTATAGTTTTTAGAAAAATTCAATAATCCTAGCATAATTTAATTAGATAGATAAATGACTTCCAAACCCTCCCAAATTTTGGTGAGTGGTCCCTGGGTTTATCATAAGGTTCTGTTAAAAATTTCATCTCATTTGGAGATGTTTTGATTAAGTTTTTATCCAACCCTAGGTTTGTCCTTATAGGATAATTTAGGATCAAACACCCCCTTGGTATTTGGGTGGTCATATCACCTCAACAGAGGCTAATATTTTGGTCACTGGCTTTTCAAGGCATGACACACCCTCCAAGGGAGTTTGGAGAGACTTGTGTAGGGTGGCCCTAAAACCCTAGGGTAGGTCCCGTAATGGGGACTTGGTGAGTTTTGAAGGTCATTGGGTCAAATGACCTTGGACTGACTTGCAATTTGGTGGAGAGGACCAAAGGGCCATGAAAGTTTTCTGGACAAAATTTTAGGGTATTTGGAGACAGCTAGGCCACCTAAAATCCTAACCCTAGTTTAGGTCACCAACCTTAATTTGAATTATTAAGCTATCAACTGAACTTCAAATCAAGTAAAATTAGAGTAGGGTGATTTTCTAATCTATATGGCCATGTTATAATTTTGTTGAGATTTTTGGGTTAATTTATACAGTACTTCATTTACAACCCTAGTTGTGCCCAAGATATTTATTTTGATGATTCTAGAATTTCTGTTCACTGGAATGTTATGAAATCTTGTCTTAGGGCATCTTATAGCATGTTATACCTGCTGTATTTTTCTTGGAAATTTTATATGATTATTTTTGGTACTTACTTCTTTAACGTACTAATTGTGATATGTAGTCAAAAAATACATTTAATGTCCAGTTACTAATTGGAAAATTATGAAATTTGGTCAGTGGATGTTTAAAGCCATGTTAGTCACCCTGTAATTTTATCTAGAATTTTAGATGATTATAAATAGTACTTCCTTCTCTAAGATAGGAAAATTGGTGTTTTACATTAAAATATATTCAGAGCCCAAATGTTAGATAAAAATTATGGGACTTGGTTTCTGATGGTTTTAGGTCACCATAAAGCTTCTATAATTTTCTTGGGATTTTTAAATACATATCTACAGTACATCCTTCATAATATGGTAGAAATTGTCTAAAACGGTAAATTAGGAAATATAGTCCTAAACACCTCAGGATTTTTTCAAAACATGGAATTGCTGTTTAAATCTCTCATACGATTTTTACTAATTTTATGATGATTTATTGTTGGCTCAATAGTGCACTTCATGTTCATACTAGGGCATTTGGAATCTTAGAATAAATAAATTAAATGCCCGATAAATAAGAAAATTTGGAAATCTTGGTCTTAGCTATATTATGTCAAGATAGACCTCCAGTAAATACTATATGAGATTTGGAAGACAATTTGGAGTACCTCCCCTTGTATACCTCATATAGCTTAGGATGGTCTGCATATAGTAAAACCACAAAAACTGAACTAGAGTGGGTAATGATCTTGGGGAGATGGAATTTTGGTAGCTTGCTGGTTTGAATAGGGTGAGTTAAATTAAGTTCATTATTAAAAGTCAGGATAAGTAGAGTGTGAGACTGGTTAAGGATAAGGGCGTTCGGGAACGACGAAAGATCGTCCACCCGAGTAGTAGTGGAAGAGTCTTAATACGCTAGGGCCAGATCTAAAGTAACTAAAAAGTGGATCGTGTAATGGGTATCAACCAATAACAATAAGTTCCTTGCGAAAGGGAACGGTGGGCTTCAGCTACCATCATAGTTCCTAGTGCCCTTTGAGAGCCCTTCACGGGGAATACCGGGGGCAGTCCTGGGCTAACGTAAACTGTAGAATTAATAATCTAAAGAGCAACTAGTATAATTAGGGTTGCACACACATACACCCCGATAGCTAGGAAGGTAGAATAATTGGTTTGGTTGCCATTCAGACGGTAGCTCTGAAGGTAGATGCACGGACGGGACAGTCCGGGGAGCCGAGGGCTCGAGGGTTGGAGTACAGAATAAAGGTGGTGGGTCTTCGATATCTGATTGTCGTTCACACCAGCATCGGTACGTTGACTCGGAGGTGTGGGACACTTAGCCAAAGAAAGTCTGGTGGGTATAGCCAGCAGTTGTACGCGGATACTCTAGGTTGTGTTCTTCTAGGGGCGTACGGAAGGGCTAGGCCGGTAGTGTTGATACCCGCCTAGGAGTGGGGGGGCCCAACCCACTGTCTCCGTTTGCCACTACGGAGGTTCCTGGGAGTGAAGCTAGCTGCCCGAACAGGGGGAACTAAAGGTCTGTGCCCATAGAGTCGTGTGCGTGTGTTGCACTTGCATGAATCATGGCATAGCATATCACTACACTCATATTTGCATACAACCGACACCCCAACGTATAAATCGGTATGGGACTTTTTATTCGATGGGTGCCTTGCAGAAGACCCCTTAACTTATAAGTTTGTATGGGCATTCATATAAGTTAAGGTTAACTACTTACTTACTTGTTTACTTACTGTTCTCAAGCTGCCCTTTTTATACAATTGCTACTTACTACTTCTATTCTTTACCACTTACTACCATAGAATTGCTAGTTGTTCCTTGTTCTTGATAGTTGTTAGAATAACTCCCCTGTCATCTGCTTGATTATTCTCCACCTTTGTAGCTTTCCTTTCCTCCTCTCTGCTCGGTGCTTAGGAGCCGTGGGGGGATGGGTAGGGGATGATAAGGCTTAGTCTTTATGACTAATGGTTTTCGAACCACAATATTACAGGAGCTCCGGATGGGAGACAGGGACAGCAGTCCAGGGACCAGCACTAGCGGAGTACGGTGCGCATGGAGGTGGGTCAGTCTAGCACCTATGCACCTGCGACCAGCTCCGTGAGTGATTAGTACCTTTATAGTTCTGCGATGAGTGATTTGTAGTGAGGACTCTGATGTACCAGGCTCGAGCCCGTTTATCTATATTTCATCTGAACCGTATCTTGCAGTACTTCTATTATCTATTTCCTGTTATTATCTACTAATGGACTGGATGTGATTTCACTTTTATACATACTTCTGTGGACTTGTTTACATTTATGTATAATTACTTCTCTCTTTTGTGATCGAAAAAGGCCGGCAGAATTGGCGTTTTGTAGTGGCGGCCTTCCCGTGAGTCAGTGCCACCACAAAGCGGCAGTTCTGGGCTAAGACCCCGGTGTTTAAAAAGAAAAAAAGGGGGTCTTACAGGGGTAAGAAGGCAATCCTCTACCAAGGTTGTCTTTAGAAAGCCTAGCTATTTTTATCAAATTTACATGACCTAATCTTTTATACCACAAATCATTTTGATTGCTAACAAGATTAAATAAACAAATTTCTGAACTGGCAGATTTAAAGTTTACTAAGTATATGTTACCTTGTCTAATTCCAGTTAAAACAGTTTGATTGTTTGCAGAAATAATACATTGAGATTCAGAAAAGCAAACCTGATAACCTGAATCACATAACTGACTTATGGATAAGAGGTTATGCTTGAAACCATTAACATATACCACCTTTTTGAAAGTGACATCTCCACTTTTGAAGTCTCCATAGCCTTCAGTCTGTCCAAAACTATGATCTCCAAAGATGACTCTTTGGCCAAGTTTATCCATGAAGTTGATGAGGCTGTCCTTGCATCCAGTCATGTGCTTAGAGCACCCACTATCCAGATACCACTTATTTTGAGTGATAGGATAGGTCTTTACCTTCAATGAAACAAATTAAAAGTTCTTGACCCAGGTAACCTTAGGTCCTTGTTTCTTCTCAAATGAAAAACTGGATATAAATGAACATTCAGGTTGGCTCTTATAACCTAAGGGGTGAAATCTTCTAGGAGGAATTATCCATTGGGTGAATGGGTTGATGTTCTCCCTATATTGGTTAGGTTTAATGTTACAATTTCTGTTGGAATTTAAGTTTCTGTAATTATGATCTGGGATCAACTAAATCTGGTGAGTTCGTCGACCTGAGCTCGACGAATTGGAATGAGATCTACGATCTCTGCTCGAAGAAGGAAAGTATTCATTCTCAGGGCACCAATATTGTCGATCTTTGGTCGACGAACCATACTTGTTTCGTCGATAGTAGATTGAAGAATTCTTATTATTATGGTTTGTGTTCCGAGTTCGTTGTTCTGAGGTCGATGAACTGTTTACGTTTTGTCGATCTGAGTTCGACGAAAACTGCTGAACATTATTATATCTACTATTTTTCTTGTTCTTAGATTTTTGTTTTAATTCCATTTGCTTTAGAACTTCATTAACTTTATTAACCTGTTTAGTGTTCTTCTTGCCTTTATCTGAAATGAAGTTTACAGGTTTTGATAGATTGTTCTTCTGGATTAGAGGTGGTTCACTAAATGAGGCACCTAATCCTAGTTTATAGTTATTAGTCCTAGAATTTAAGGTACTAGTTATATCGAGTAATTTCATGCTCCTTCCATTTAGAGATTCCTCTAGTTTCTTGGCCTTACTTAGTTCAATTTTCAGAAAAACTATTTGTTTATTAGCTGAATTTAGTTCAATTGACAATTTAGCATTTTCAGCAAGATATTTATCTTGATCAGTTAATTTCTCTCTAAGAAGTTTGATATCCTTCTCAGAGCTTATTAAGTCTAAGCAAAGATTTTTAAATTAAGATTTAAATTCTTCTGATTCAAAATCATAGGAAGCAATTACCTGGTCTTTAGTAGACATTGATTCTTCATTATCTGAATCTTCAGCATCTGATTTACTGCTGCAGGCATCAATTGCCATTAGCAATACTTCTTTTGCCTTTTGTTCTTCTTCATCATCACTGGAGATGGAAGAGGATGACTCTTCTTCTGTATCACTCTAGGTCTCAGCAATAAAATCCTTTTCTTTCCTCTTATGCTTGCTTGAGGAGGGTTTGCTGTGATGAGTTCTTCTTGACTCTTTTTCACTTCTCTTATCTTTCTTCTGAGCTTCTAGACACTCAGAGATGTAGTGTCCTGGTTTCCTGCAACCAAAACAAACAATTTCCTTAGAAGGTGTTTGGTCATACCTTGGTTTGTCATCCCTTCTAGATGACTTCCTTCTTAAGTCCTTCTTTGCCATTTTGAAAAAAGCTTTTGGCAAATAAACTCATCAGTTCTTCATTTACTAGAGTCTCTTCAAAGTCCTCAGCAGCCTTGAAAGCAATGTTATGCTCCTTTCTGGTAGGTGTTGGAGTCTTTATTTCAGCTGCTACTTCTCTGGTCTTCATTAGTTGCTCATATGATTTGAGCTTTCCAAGGAGAGACTCAGTTTATATTTCTGTCATGCTTCTAGCTTCTTTAATAGGACAGATCCTTGAATCCCATGTGCTGGGGAAGCACATAAGGATCTTGTCATTCACTTCAGTCAGAGTAATTTCCTTGTCTAAGGTCCTTAGCTCATTGATGATTGAGCTTAGCCTATTGTACATATCACTGACTGACTCAACTTCTTCCTTCTTGAAGTTTTCAAACTGAGAGATAAGATTGGATCTTCTATCCTTTCTCTCATCAGCAGATCCAGCCACCATCTAGGTTTGGGAATCCCAGATGGCTTTGGCGAAGTGCACTCAGCCACTTTCTAAAAAATATCATCAGACATAGTCTTAGTTAAAATGTTCATAGCTCTTGCATCTGCAATCTTGACTTTCTTCTGTGCATCTGTCCACTCAGGTGGTGGAACAACATGAGTTCTTGAAGTAGAAATTGAAGTAGTTGCTACAGTAGGAGGTCCTGTCAAGATAAAGTTAAATATATCCTCATCAATAGAATTCATATAGAACTTAATTCTTGCCTTTCAGATGGCAAACTTATTTAGGTTACATACTGGAGGTCTGGTGCTTGCAAAATCCTTGTTTTGTGCCATTGTGATAGAGAATAGTTGGGAAGAGAAAAATATGATCTAATTAGATCTTGGTTCAAGTGTTAACTTGTACAACAAAAAAAACAACCTATGATACCAATTGAAAGGGGGTGTTAGATCTGATTACTTAAGAGGGGGGGGGGGGGGAATAGAGTATAAAAACTTTGGCTCTTTTTCAAGATTATATCAGAGTAAATATAGTAATACCATATATTAGTTAAAGAAAAATAAAACTAAGCTAACAATTCCAGCAATCACAAGCACAATAAAAACAAATGAAAAGGAGCAACCATACGACACAAGAAGTTTATAGTGGTTACCCTAAACTTGGGTACATCCACTCTTCTACCACCAATGGTAGGAATCCACTAGCAGGTTTTGATCAGGTGACTACCACCACAAGATCTGGTTTAGGTAGATCAGGAAAACCTTTAGGCTTTTGATCAGGTGCCCAAAAACCAACTTCAAGTCTTTTGGTGGGAGACTTGTCAACAAAACTAACATTTTAACGGAGCTATAACCCTGTACAATGGGATGGAAGATGTTGATGGAAGTCTTCTCTTTTCTCAATACAACTAAGAAGACGGTGTGGATTCTTGTGTTGTCAAAGCTACCCCTGAGAAGTAGAATGCTTCAGGAAGAAAAGAGCTTTGCTAAAGAGTGAGTAGGTCTTCAGCTTGATTCTGCCAAGGTCCAGGAAATCCAGTAACAGATGTTGAATAGAATGCCTCTGAGGATTTCTGGAACAGAAGTTGAAGAAGACTCTTGATCTTGATGATTTGTTCTTCTTCAAACTATAATGTTGGCAGAGAATGAAAAAGCGTTGAGAGTGTCGAGTGCTCGTTCAGTATTTTATCATCAGTGCTTCTTGATTCCTTTTTTTCTATATCTATGACTATCTTGATGTCTTTCTCGAAAAGGAGAGAATCACGTTTATTCCACTGCTGAAAAATTCTCCTTGAATTTTTGAATTCTTTCCATAAATGCTGGTTGTTGTGGGGAATAAAAGCGGCTGGAATAATAACATTAATGAGTTTCCCAACTGTTCTTGATAGAATAAGCAAATATTTATTATAATGAATACCACATTTAATACAGCCAAATAAAGGCTATATTAAGAAGAATATTTGCATTAAATGCTCAGAATAATACTGCTAATAAGGAACAAAAGAGGGAAGGGCTCATTCTGGAAGTACAAAGAAAACTTCAAACGCAGAACAGAATTCGTCGACCTGAGATCAAAGATCGTTGACCAGGGTATTCAAATTCATCGACCTGGGCTCTGCGATCTACTAACTGAGAATAACTTTCCAAATCTACACTCTGAGTTCGTCAAGCTGAGAAACTGACAGAAGAAAACTAAGCGTCTACCTGAGCTCTGAGAATGTCGAGCTCAGCTCAGAGAATTAACTCTGAGTTCGTTGATCTGAGATCGACGATCATCGAGTTGAGTTTGAAGAATTTCAAACTGATCAGTGTCTTCTGAAATTTGTTAAATCTAATTCTTTGAAGTCCACTTCTGGCTTGTCCAAGGAGGTAGCACTAATCAGGACTTAGCCTAAACTCTAGGACTACTACACATGACCCTAGCTACACAATGTTGAGTCATACTCAGCCTAAGTTAGTGAACGTAGCCCAAATCCAACTAGGGATACAACATCCAACATCAATTTGATACACAAGCCTCTAAAATCCAGCCGCGACCGCTGCATCTGGGTTATAATCAGAACACGAAAGGGACGCGTAAGAGTGCGTTGGAGGAAATGATGGAAAAACTTGTGGATATGGCTCAATCTAATATGGCCACTTAAACCACTTCCATGAGGAACTTGGAGACTCAACTGAGGTAACTGGCCAAAGTGCTCTCAGAGCATACTCGCGGTACCCTCCCAAGAGACACAGAGAAAAATCCCCGTGAGTAAGGGAAGAGTGTTGAAGAGGAGTATGAGTGCAATATAAATGAAGTGGTCGTGAGCTGTGAGATTAATGCAGTGGAGACGGTAGCTTTATGTGATTCCGGATCATCGTGCAACATTCTTTCTTTGCAAGATGTTGAGAAACTGAATTTAAATATTGAATCAAATATCAGAAAGTCACTAGTGCTAGCTGATGGGTCGGTAGTAAAGACTGACGGGGAAATTAAGGAGGTGGAAGTGAAACTCAATGGGGCAATTGTAGTTACTGACTTCCAGGTTTTGGGACCCATGGGAAATGCATCAAAACCCATCTTGGGGGTCCCATTCCTAAAAGTTAGTGAGGCTACATTACAATTTAATGCTAGCGGCATCACCTTGGCTCCTAAGGTTGATTGGCCTTCATCACCGTCCCTTCACCCTATTCCTCCGATTGAACCCAAAAAAATGCCGGAGTTGAAAGTTTTGTTATCTGATGATTTATCTAGTGCTGCTGAGACAAGTGTTCTACCGATTGATAAAGGTAAGGTTAAGAAAGTGGCTTGTTTGAGCCTTGTTTACCTTATCCTAAATGCTTATAATTTCAAGCCAAGTTTTGCCTACCCCTCTTTTGATTCAGCTTCACCTCCATTCACCAAAGCCTAGAGCCAATCCCCCTATCGCAACAAAATCCATGAGTTGTAGTAAATTTAATATTTTGATGAGGTGTGATCTGTGGAATTCAAGTGATGTGGTGGAATGAATTCATGAAATTTTTACTTGCTAAGATAGGGGATTGTAAAAAGAAAAAAAAAAGAAAAAAGGAAAGAATGTAAAAAGAATTTTTTTTAGAGAATTACAATGAGAAAGGCAATCCCAAACATATTTATCTTGATATTAGTTGGGTTAGGCCATGTACACACCCGGTTTTCAAGCTAAGTCTGGGGGTGTGTCACACGTGCAATTCTGAGGGGCTTTTTTTGTTTAGCTTGTTGTTTGCTCGCTTTGGTTACGTATCGCCTCCATGTTTATCTTTGAATTCCAAACCTTATCTTAAGCCCATGATTCTACTAAAGTCCTACGAATTCACGCTTGAGTGGAACTAGCATTATGGAGAGAATATGAATGGGAAAGCATATGGTCATCGACATTGGTGGATTCCTTTGGAGGTGATCCTGACCCGAGTCTTTGGGAAAGCTCACCTTAGTGACGTGCCAACTTCTTCCTACATATGACTAAACGATTCTCTAGAATTCTAATTTTGAGTAGATACAATATTTATTTTCAACTGTCGAAAAGTATAAATTCTGTAGTTGATAATACGTTTTGTAGCCTAAACTATTATCGTATTTTCTATTTTATAGTGAACAAATCATGTCTATTATTAGTTTATTTTTTATCCTTTTTATGTCAATATTATTGCCACTAACATTTTCTTGTCCTTTTGCAGGTTTTCAGGAAATTTGTCAAAATGACCTGACACGCCCCCCTGTCACGCCCTACCTGGGCGTGACTAGGGCATGTCACCGATCCACAGGACTCTTGCTGGAAGGACAGGAAAACGGTCAAAACCGCTGTCACGCCCCCTGACACGCCCTCCCTGGGCGTGTCACCAGGCGTGACTATGAGCGTGTGCCCTCTGCCGCAAAGCCTGCCGCGCATTAATGCCATTTCTCCACAGCACGAAAACAGTACTGTCACGCCCCCCCCACCCCCCCCCCGTGCCCGGGCGTGACCTGGGGCATGACATCAACTTTTCGACGATGACGGATTTTCGACCAATGATTTGGACATGAGTGCCTGTCACGCCCCCCTACACGGGCGTGACCTAGGCGTGACCAACGACGTACCGAAGCAATCATCCCTCCCGCCAGAATCCAGAGCCGAGGTCAACATAGTACTATCACGCCCCGGACACGCCCCCCTAGGGTGTGTCGGAGGGTGTGACCAACCCGAGAAAAATTCTATAAATTGGAGACCCCCTCTCCATTTCAGCAAGCTTTGGTTGAGAGGGGGAGGTGGTGCCCCTTTGGTTCTTGAGTTTTTTTATGCTTTTCTCTCTCTCTCTTCCTTTGTATTTTGCTTAACCATGGTTTATATTTAGTTGCCTTAGCTTTCCTTGTATTTTGCTCTTGCATAGTGCTACTTGTAGGGCTAGAATAGGATTCAATTTCATGCACTTGTAATTTTAATTTCAATTAGTCTAAATTGCCCTTTTCATTAATAGATATTGTTCTTTGTTTAGCTTGTGTTTTTTTTATGCTTTACTACTCATCCCCCCTCCTCACTCCATTATGATTAACTAGTCCTCCTTGTACTCGATCTTGATGATCCGAGGTTAGAGCGATTAAGTTATGATGTTTTAATTAATCTTTTCTTTTTTGGTTAGGGCCTTGAATTACTCTTGATTAATCACGGGGTTGGAGGTATATTATCGATATATACTCTCCGCCTTTGCTTTCATTCTGGGCTAGCCGAGAGGCCGAAAGAATGAAGTGAGCATTCAAGAGTAAAGGGAGTTGTACGCACCCCTCGAAAGATGCAGACGTCCAATCTCCCGGATTGGAGTAAAATCCAATAGTGGGGTTCACCGCGTAAAGCGAGATTTAGGCCTCCGATTTAGACGAGAGTCGGTCGGACCTTCCTAAACTCAGTTGGGCACGACTTCGAGAGAAGCGTGTTCAAGCTTTAGGAACCTCCACGGTAAAGGACCTTTATCCTTTTAAGTTCAGATTTTTATCGCATTTTCTTAATCGTCTTTAGCCAAGGTGAATCTTGATCGAGTGCATTTCATTTCATATTTTCTACCTTTCGTAGTAATCACCTATCTTGTGCTCTTTAATTAACTGCAGTAGTTTTCCTTTTCTAGCATAGTTCTTTGCTTAATAGCTTTACTTAATTGCGGTAGTTCTCTTTCTAGTATAGCATTACTTCCTTCCTTGCAATTAGTTTTTCTCTAAACCCTAGTTTTTCCGTCGATAAGATAATAGCGTTCGTGTGAGTAAGCATAGCCAACAGTTCCGGGTTTCATACGATACTTGTGTCCCCTTGCTACAATTCGATAGGTATACTTGCCTCATCGGGTTGCTAGTTCGGTTGCGTTTATTTTCTTTGAACCCTAGCGCGCAACAAGTTTTTGGCACCGTTGCCGGGACCCAACTTCCGTTGATATTTTGAAAACACGAACCTATTAATTTTATCTCTTCTCTTTCTCATCCTCTTTCTTTAAATTTTAAAAAATCAAAAAAATTTTATCACCGCTCTTAATAGTAACCAACCTCACAATTTTTCTACGCCACCTAATTCTCTCAAAAAGGGCAAAGGGCTTTAAGCGCCACTGTCTTGTCTAGTACCTTGCGAACCTTCACAGGGTAGTCCTTGGGAAGTTCGGGAGTTAATCTATAAAAAAAATCTATTTCAAAAAGAAAAAAAATTCTAATCTTTTTTCTAGTTTATCCTTTTTCTCGTCCTCTTCTTCTTTTCTGTTCTTTTAGTGCATGACCCGCAGGAGTCCGTCGATTATTTTGGACTTGGACCACGAAATTGAGCGTACTCTTCGGAGAAGATCGCGATTTCAAGGTCCTACTATCCAAGTGCCGGTTGAGGACTCCGAGTCATTTGCTACTTTAAGAATGGAAGAACCCAACGTAGATGAGGTCGTGCAAAGGACTATGTCCTATTATGCACGAACGAACCTCGAGGGAATAGAATCAAGTATAGTCCGCCCTGCTATAGCAAATAATAACTTCGAACTAAAGCCTAGCATAATTCAAATGGTGCAGCAATATGTGCAATTTGACGAACTTCAAGATGAAGATCCGAACGCACATATAGCTAGCTTTCTTGAAATTTGCTACACCTTCAAGATAAATGGTGTCACAAATGATGCGATCAGGCTGAGACTTTTCCCCTTCTCTCTAAGAACTAAAGCTAAGCAGTGGCTGAACACACTTCCTAAAAATAGTATAACCACTTGGAATGAATTAACTAAAAAAATTTTGGCGAAGTATTTTCCGCCAGCAAAAACTGCAAAACTTAGGAACGATATCTCTGCCTTTGGACAAATAGACTCTGAAACCCTATATGAAACCTGGGAGAGATTTAAAGAATTATTAAGACGATTCCCACATCACGCGCTGCCTGTATGGTTACAAGTGCAGACGTTCTATAACGGGCTAAATCAAAATACAAAGCAAATGATAGACGCAGCCTCTGGAGGTACTTTAAATCATAAGACCCCGGAAGCAGCTCTTGATCTTTTCGAGGACATGGCCATGAACACTTATCAGTGGAATGTGCCTAGGTACCGCCCGCAAGCCTGCAGGTATCTATGAAGTGGACAACGTCTCCCAACTCGCTCTGCAAGTAGAAATCCTAAGCAAAAAAATCGCGGAGATGACTGCTTCCTCCGCCCCTCAGGTATGGGAATCTGCAACCCCTACTCAAGAACATTTAGATTATGTTAATAATATGACTAGAACAGCTTTTAATAATTTTTCTGCTGCGAATTTTCATCCGCCTAGTTTTAATTTTCCGAATAGTTATAACCCCGCTTTAAGAAATCACCCAAACTTTTCATGGAGTAATCCATCGAATACGATGCGCCCACCCCCACAAAATGATTTTTCTGCACTACCACCACCACCACCTCTTAAAAAATTACCCAAAACCTCCAAGCTTGGAGGAATTACTTTCTAAATATATCACCACAAATGACGCCACTATAAGAACTTAAACCGGAAGCGTAAAAAGTCTAGAAAATCAGGTAGGACAGCTCGCGAAAATAATTTCTGAGCGACCCGAAGGGTCTCTTCCTTCAAATACCGAACCCAACCCGAGAGAGCAAGCGAAAGCTATAACACTTCGGAGTGGGAAGCAAGTCTCCGGTATGGTAAGTGAAGAGCCCGAGGCAAGCTCCGCTCTCGCCTCTAAAAATCAAAGCTCGCTCCCGTTTTTAAAAATTCCACCCTCGGCTGAAGAAGTTATCACCCTATTTTAGAAAATAATCTCACTCCACCACCCATCTTCAAAAATAATTCAACTCCTCCATACCCCTCTGAACTTAATAGACAACGTCAAGATGATCAGTACTCCGCTTCTTAGAAATCTTCAAACAAATCCACATTAACCTTCCCTTCCACGAGGCTATTTCGCAGATGCCGAAATACGCCAAATATCTTAAAGACCTCCTCACAAACAAGAATAAGTTAGAGAATCTTTCGCACGTCACGCTAAATGCCGAGTGCTCCGCCGTTTTAACAAACGGTTTGCCGAAAAAAATCAGTGACCCGGGTAGTTTCTCTATCCCGTGTGTCTTCGGTGATCTTTTGTTAAACACGCGTTAGCCGACTTAGGCGCTAGTATAAACCTTATGCCCTTTTCGTTGTTCAAAAATTTAGGGATTGGTAGCCTTAACCCCACGCGTATGAGTATCCAGCTAGCCGATAGATCCGTCAAGTACCCGTTAGGAATAGTGGAGGACGTTCTAGTGAAAGTCGACAAGTTCATCTTCCCGGTGGACTTTGTCATTTTGGACATCGAAGAAGACGCCGAGGTTCCCCTGATCCTTGGCCGACCCTTCCTTGCCACCTCCCGAGCCATCATTGATGTAAGCAATGGTAAGCTCTTTCTTCGAGTAGGCGACGACGAAGTCACATTTTCTATCACCCCTTCGATGAAGAACACCTTAGCAAACGATGACTCATGCTTTTTTGTAGATGCCGTGAGTGATGATTCTTCCTACTGCCTCTCCGACTTTGAAAAAGAATTTTCTACTTTTTGCTCCTCTTCTCTTACAACTGAATCACTGTAAGGAAGTGATGAATCTTCTTATTGTCTTTCTGAGTTTGAAAAAGAATTTTCTGATTTTTGTTCTTCATCTTTTCTTCCCACTGAATCGCTACAAGAAGCTGTCTTAGCTGCTAGCCCCACCCCTTATTACGTTCCTTATAAAAAAGTTTATGAAGATATTATTTTTGAAAAAGAAAGAATCTCAAAATCCTCTTATGAAGAACCCCCTACCCTAGAATTTAAAGAACTTCCGGAACACCTTAAGTATGCTTTCTTAGAAAAAGATTCCAAGTTACCAGTTATCGTTTCGGCCTACCTCACGGATACGTAAAATGATAATCTTCTTCTAGTTCTACGTAAGCATTGCCGGGCTATTGCTTGGAAAATTTCTAATATCAAGGGCATAAGCCCATCTTTCTGTACCCATAAAATTTTAATGGAAGATAATTCGCGTAACTCTATCCAACCTCAGCGCCGCATAAACCCGAATATGAAATAAGTAGTTAAGGGCGAGGTTATGAAACTATTAGACGCAGGAATTATCTACCCTATATCAGACAGTAAGTGGGTTAGCCCCGTTCAGGTAGTTCCAAAGAAGGGAGGGATAACCGTAGTTAGTAATGAGAATAATATATTAATCCCGACACGGACTATGATGGGTTGGCGTATGTGCATAGATTAGCGTAAGTTAAATGACGCCACCCGTAAGGACCACTTTCCTTTACTGTTTATCGACTAGATTTTAGAACGTCTCTCCGGCCATAGCTTTTATTGTTTTCTCGATGGCCTCTCGGGGTACTTTCAAATACCCATCTCTCCCGAGGACCAAGAGAAAACTACGTTTACTTGTCCCTTCGGCACCTTCGCATACCGAAGAATGCCGTTTGGATTATGCAATGCGCCAGCTACATTCCAGCGATGTATGCTCGCAATATTTGACAAGTACGTAGAAAGGATTATGGAGGTATTCATGGACGATTTCTCCGTGTTCGGCGATTCCTTCGATAGATGTTTAGAAAACCTCGAAAAAGTCTTAGAACGATGCGAAGAAACTAACCTTGCCCTAAATTGGGAAAATGCCATTTTATGGTGAGGGAAGGGTTAGTTTTGGGTCATAAAATTTCTGCTAAAGGTATTGAGGTAGACGTTGCCAAGATAGAAGTTATTGAGAAGTTGCCGCCGCCTACAAACAGAAAAGCTATAAGAAGTTTCCTAGGCCACGCTGGTTTTTATCGTCGTTTTATAAAGGACTTCTCCAAGATCACAAAGCCCCTCACCCATCTCTTAGAAAAAGACGCTCCATTCATTTTTGATGACTCTTGTATTTCTGCCTTTGAATCAATTAAAGAAAAGTTAATTAACTCACCGATTATGATAGCTCCGGTGTGGGACCTTCCTTTCGAGATTATGTGCGATGTGAGTAGTTTTGCGGTGGGGGCCGTATTAGGTCAACGCATATCTAAAAACTTCCACCCCATCTATTATGCTAGTAAAACCCTCACATCTGCACAAGAAAATTACACCACTACCGAGAAGGAGCTCTTAGCTGTAGTATTTGCGTTTGATAAATTTCGCCCTTACATTATACTTTCAAAATAATTGTTTTTACGGACCACTCGGCCCTCAAGTACCTTCTTGCCAAAACGGATGCCAAGCCTCGCTTGATTCGCTGGGTCTTACTCCTGCATGAGTTTGACTTAGAGATCCGTGATAAGCGAGGAGCCGAGAACTTGGCCGCTGACCATCTATCCAGATTAGATAACCCCTTTATAGAAAAATTAAATGAAAAATCTTTTAATGACTATTTTCCTGATGAGAAGCTGCTTTTAGTTAATACATCTACTTCTCCTTGGTTCGCGCACATCGCCAACTATCTAGTGGCCCAGGTGCTCCCAAAAGAGTTCTCCTCTCAGCAAAAGAAGAAATTCTTTTCTGAGCTGAAGAACTACTTTTGGGAAGACCCGCATCTTTTCAAAATTTGTGCGGATCAAGTGATAAGGAGATGTTTTTCTTTTGATGAAGGAATTCATATTCTAAAACATTTGCATGAAGGTCCGACAGGTGGGCACTATCAAGCTGCTCGCGCACAAGGTGCTTTGCGCGGGTTTTTACTGGCCTAGCCTGTTTAAAGACGCGCAAGCCTTTGTGAGCAGGTGTGATAGTTGCCAACGGTTGGGCAATATTTCTAATAAAAATGAAATGCCGCAAAATTATTTCTTAGAGTGCGAAATTTTCGACCTCTGGGGAATTGATTTTGTTGGCCCCCTTCCTTCTAGCTTCGGAAACCAATATATTTTAGTTGCTGTTGATTATGTTTCACGATGGGCTGAGGCCCAAGCTCTTCCTACGAACGACTCCAAGTTGTAGTCACATTTTTTAAAAAATTATTTTCTAGATTCGGCACGCCTCGCGCAATCGTTAGCGATAGGGGTTCCCATTTCTGTAACGCGTAATTTTCAAAAATTCTTACCAAATACGGCGTTACGCATAAACTTTCCACTGCCTACCACCCCAAAACTAACGGACAAGTCGAAGTAGTTAATAGATAAATAAAAAGAATATTAGAAAAGACTGTTTCAACTTCTAGAAAAGACTGGTCAGCCAAACTTGACGATGCTCTATGGGCCTACCGAACAGTGTACAAAACCGCCCTTGGATGTACGCCATATCAGCTGGTCTATGGAAAATCGTGCCATCTGCCCGTAGAGTTAGGAAACCGCGCCTTTTGGGCCTTAAAAGTTTTAAACTTCGATCCCCACTCAGTTGGTGACCTTCGAAAATTTCAACTAAATGAACTCGATGAGTGGCGCTCTTATGCTTATGAAAATAATAAACTTTATAAAGAGCGGACGAAGCATTTACACGATAAACACTTAAGGCACCTAAAAACTTTAAGCCGGGCAACCAAGTACTTTTATATAATTCTCGTTTACGTTTATTTCCGGGCAAATTAAAATCTCGCTGGTCTGGCCCGTTTTCTATTTTAGAAGTATTTCCTTATGGAACTATTTTAATATCTCACCCTGATAAGGGTAATTTCAAAGTGAATGGTCAGCGTCTTAAACTCTACTTTTCTGGTGATGATGATGTCAGTCCAAACATTATTAAGTTTCTGCTTCACGAACTTTAACTTTGAACTCTTAATTTTTGTTAAAAAACAATTTTATTTCTGGACAACAATATTTTTGGACAATATTATTCTTTTGATGCGTCGAGCTCAACGACGCTTTAACCAAAGGGCGCTCTTGGGAGGCAACCCAAGTTTTCTTTTTCTGTTTTCTTTATTTTACAATTTTTGCCTCGGACGGCTCCGATAAGCTGAAGCTTCTGCGATCGCCTGCTCCAACATTGCTGAATCCATCACGAAGTCCAAAGAAGACATTCGGAGGAGCGGCATCACTCAGCTTTCGCAGCAAATAAATCCGGGGAAGTACCTGTATTTCAATTCTGTACTTTATTTTTCTCTCCTTCTCCAATCCCCTTCTTTAGACATTGAGGGCAATGTCTGTTTTAAGCTTGGGGGAGGACTTCCTCCTTCACTTTTGCTTAGTGTAAATATTTTTCTTTTTGTATATATTTTAAATATTTCCAAAATAAATAAAAAATGAATATCTTAAAATTCCAAAAGAGAAAAAAAAATTTTCCAAAATCCAAAAAAAAAGAGAATATTTCTCAAAATTAAAAAAATATATGTGTTTTTGAATAGTTTAGACATTTTGGTATTTCAATAGTACCCCTAGTTTTTGTTTTTGTTTTACTCAAAATCTCCTATAAACAACTTAGTTAATTATAATATTTCTAATCGTCCTTTTTAATTATGTTTCATAAGTAAAATGTTGGTCATGCTGTGTTTCTAATTCACGGTAGCATGTTAAGGTGAAATATTTTTCTAAAACTCGCATTTCTATTATGGTTTTTTGTTTTTTATTTCCTTTACTTTCCCAAAAATTCATCATCCACTATTTTCTTTTTCGTTTTTGAATAATTTTTGTAAAGTCAACTTTTGAATAACGTAGTAGATGTGAACGATCCAAGTCACCTATTATTTCTATTTTCAAGTTAATTTCATCAATCTTCCTTTATTATCTAGGACTCGCTTTTTGAAAATTTTCAAACCTTTGTTTTAAATAAATTCAAAAGCGTGAAAATGATTTAGGCCGTTTTTGTTTTCGTTTGAGCTTTCCTGCCAACCTAAAAACTTTTACCGCTAGTTAGCCATTTTTGAGCCTTTTTCCGATTTCATTTGATAGCTCCTTCCTTCATTTCAGTTTCACCAAAGCCAAAATTTCCAACCTATCGAATCGCACTAGCCTTTTTGAGTTTCATAAATTATTTTCACGATTTTGATAGGGTATTTTGTGATTTTTGTGGGAGAAAGGTTTTCGAAAAAAAAGAAGTATGTTCAAAAGTGATGTTTATTTTTGTTTGGCCAATTCAAAAAGGAAAATAAAAATATTTATGGCCTTTGTTTTGAAAAAGAAAAAAAAATGAAAAAAAAAGAAGAAAAAGAAAAAAATGTGTATATATTTTTTTATGAAAGTTTTTGAAACTCTTTGCTTTGGTTTAGTGTGATTTTAAAACCTTCACGTTTATCTTTGAATTCCACTCCTAATCATATTCCTAAACCAAACATTTCTGTCCTATTTAAGTCCTTTTGATTCACGCTTTTTGATTTTTATTTAACAACTAAGAAAAGAAAAAAAAAAGTAAATCAGTTTTAGTTTTGGATTTAAACCTAGATTTTTGTTAATTAAATTGATATAATTATAATACGTTGCTTGGATCAAGTAACAACTCAATGCGTGTTTTTCATTTTCGTTGCTTTGCTTAAGTCTATTTAAAAAAATCTCGTTAAAATTTTGGATGAATTGTTTTTATTGAGTAAAGTTTATAAAAGTTTTACCATACCTAAATAATTGTTTTAAACTTACATTTCACCTTTTCCCTACTTAGAATTTCGCATAGTACTTGTGTAGGCATAATTAGAACTTTTTGATTAGTCCTTTTTATAAATATCTAGTTTTTATATTTTTGCTTGGGGACAAGCAAAGCTTAAGCTTGGTGGAATTTGATAATATGTTTTGTAGCCTAAACTATTATCGTATTTTCTATTTTATAGTGTACAAATCATGTCTATTATTAGTTTATTTTTATCCTTTTTATTTAAATATTATTGCCACTAACATTTTCTTGTCCTTTTGCAGGTTTTCAGGAAATTTGTCAAAAATGACCTGACACGCCCCCCTGTCACGCCCTCCCTGGGCGTGACCTAGGGCGTGTCACCTGATCCACAGGACTCCTGCTAGAAGGGACAGGAAAACAGTCAAAACCGCTGTCACGCCCCCTTGACATGCCCTCCCTGGGCGTGTCACCAGGCGTGACTATGGGCGTGTCGCCCTCTACCGCAAAGCCTCCCGCCGCATTAAATGCCGTTTCTCCACAGCACGAAAACAGTACTGTCACGCCCCCCGTCACGGGCGTGACCTGGGGCGTGACATCAACTTTTCGACGACTGACGGATTTCCGACCAATGATTTGGACATGACGTGCCTGTCACGCCCCCCCTACACGGGCGTGA
Organism: Platanthera zijinensis; assembly: GCA_039513925.1. Classification (NCBI taxonomy): domain Eukaryota; kingdom Viridiplantae; phylum Streptophyta; class Magnoliopsida; order Asparagales; family Orchidaceae; genus Platanthera; species Platanthera zijinensis. The sequence continues at coordinate 13,488,807 of CM077097.1, read as the reverse complement.
CCTAGGGCGTGACCACCGACGTACCGAAGCAATCATCCCTCCCGCCAGAATCCAGAGCCCGAGGTCAATATAGTACTGTCACGCCCCCTGACACGCCCCCCCTAGGGCGCGTCGGAGGGCATGACCAACCCGAGAAAAATTCTATAAATTGAGACCCCCCTCTCCATTTCAGCAAGCTTTGGTTGAGAGGGGGAGGTGGTGCCCCTTTGGTTCTTGAGTTTTTTTATGCTTTTCTCTCTCTCTCTCTCTCTCTCTTCCTTTGTAATTTTTACTTAACCATGGTTTAATATTTAGTTGCCTTAGCTTTCCTTGTAATTTTGCTCTTGCTTAGTGCTACTTTAGGGCTAGAATAGGATTTCAATTTCATGCACTTGTAATTTTAATTTCAATTAGTGTAAATTGCCCCTTTTCATTAATAGAATTGTTCTTTGTTTAGCTTGTGTTTTTTTTATGCTTTACAACTCATCCCCCCCTCCTCCACTCCATTATGATTAACTAATCCTCCTTGTACTCGATCTTGATGATCAGAGGTTAGAGCGATTAAGTTATGATGTTTTAATTAATCTTTTCTTTTTAGGTTAGGGCCTTGAATTACTCTTGATTAATCACGGGTTGGAGGTATATTATCGATATATACTCTCCGCCTTTGCTTTAATTCTGGGCTAGCCGAGAGGCCGAAAGAATGAAGTGAGCATTCAAGAGTAAAGTGAGTTGTACACACCCCTTGAAAGAGGCAGACGTCCAAATCTCCAGGATTGGAGTAAAATCCAATAGTGGGGTTCACCGCGTAAAGCGAGCTTTACGCCTCCGATTTAGACGAGAGTCGGTCGGACCTTCCTAAACTCAGTTGGGCACGACTTCGAGAGAAGCGTGTTCAAGCATTAGGAACCTCCACGGTCAAGGACCTTTATCCTTTTAAGTTCAGATTTTTATCGCATTTTCTTAATCGTCTTTAGCCGAGGTGAATCTTGATCGAGTGCATTTCCATTTCATATTTTCTACCTTTCGTAGTAATCACCTATCTTGTGCTCTTTAATTAACTGTAGTAGTTTCCTTTCTAGCATAGTTCTTTGCTTAATAGCTTTACTTAATTGCGGTAGTTCTCTTTCTAGTATAGCGTTACTTCCTTCCTTGCAATTAGTTTTTCTCTAAACCCTAGTTTTTCCGTCGATAAGATAATAACGTTCGTGTGAGTAAGGATAGCCAACAGTTCCCGGATTTCAATACGACACTTGTGTTCCCTTGCTACAATTCGATAGGTATACTTGCCTCATCGGGTTGCTAGTTCGGTTGCATTTATTTTCTTTGAACCCTAGCGCGCAACAGTAGTATAGTTAAAAAGTTCATCAATTATATTTTCTATGCCCATGATATATTTGACTTCTCTCAATACTATATCCGGAAATTACTAAGCCAACTAACTATTTTCTAGTCCACGGAGTGATGATTTGCTAAGGACGAGCAAATGTTGAAGTCTAGGGGTGTGATGAGTCCAAGTTATATACATATATTTGGACTCATCTGGGCTAGTTTTCTCGTTGTTGCACTTTACTTTAGAGCCATATTCTTTATATTTGTTATTATGTCCATTCCATGATAAGTGCACTTTTGGTCCGCTTTCAGTGTGATTTCATAGTCATTATACTTTTGCCCTACTTGATGTTTTGATATGTATGGAGACTATGGTATGCCTGTCTCGGTGGCTCTGCTGTTATTGCAGTAGGTACAATGGTGGTGAGCGTGTTCCGGATTGTTTTGGAAAGTTTTTATCCTAAGGGCCACTAGTCGTGCATTTTTACACGCGCACGGTCAGAGGACTCCTTAGCGCATTACAACTGGTTATGCACGGTCTATTCATCAAATTCCCAAAAAGTCCAAGAACATTGCGCACGATCATTGGACATATAGCGCACAACCACTGGTCGTGATCCACTTATCATGCACACTATTCTCCACTTTTCCAAGTTCTGTCTGGTGCAATCGCACGACCATTGTACATAATGCGCATGACCACCAGTTGTGCACCACTGCCCGTGCGCATTACCCAAATTTTTCTTGAGTTCTATCTTTGCTAATCACACGATCATGAGATCCAGTGTGCACGACCACCAGTCGTGCGCCACTGATCGTGTGCATATAAATTATTTTTTCTGTCTGTTGCAGGTTTATCTAGAGCAGAGCGCACGATCATCAACTGTCAGTGCGCACGACCACTGGTCGTGCGCCACTGATCGTGCGCTCTGATTTTTTGTTGTTGTATTTAAGCTCGTGCTCCGCAATTTAGGTCAACGCCTTTAATTTTTCCACCCTGCTGCTGCACGCGAAGCGCCGATTTTCCACCCCCACAGGTCCTCCACTCATCTCCATCCTCCGGGAAGCTTTCTACGGCGATCCGAAGCCATTTTCAACTATTCAGAGAGTTTCCGACCACCACCAGCTTGCAAGAAGACTCTTTGGTACAACTCATTTGGTCAAACAGGAGAAGAGATTGAAGGAAAGGGAAGAAGACAGAGGGAAATAAGTGGATTGACGACCCATTTACCTCCAGAAACAACGAACGGTCCGAGTCGAGATGTGGACTGACAAACCACCACTTCGACAAATAACCACGGCTAGGCTTCGATTTATTCTACCACTCTTCTCATTGTGAAGTGTATTCTTAAGCATGTAATGAACTTAAACTTACTTTATTTGTCTATGAATGATGTTTTTTTTTGCCTAGTTGCAATCTTGGTGCAGCTATATTGCACTCGCCTCCCTCCACATCCATCCACTCGATCACTAGAACCACACTAGCAAAGGCTAGTGTTGGTTGTTTAAGAGCTGATTGTGACCCTCATTTTCCACACTTGTGATCATTCCATCCGTTTGATCTCTGTCCATCCACCCAACGAAGCACGACATATCGGCCTGCACAAATTCCATCCACAAGCAAAGCGGTGCTTACGACCCACATTAGTTTTATTTTTGTTTTGATAGCATTAGGAATCAAAAACCGACCGCCTTTTTGTTTTGTATTACTTTTAGTAACGATCTTTCTATGACGCTATCACGATACCCATCCTGCATTTCCTTGAGATTGACATTAGGGGAAGCTATTCCCAAATTATATTACTTGACAGCGACCGGTGCACTTACCGACGCATCAGTAGTTAATTAAAAGGGACCTACAATGCAGCATGTATGCAAACCTGGGTTTCAACAAAGGCACCTATAGCACATGAATATAATACATCATCATGCATCATCACATTATATCATATGGGTACTTCCATTTCCCCTAATGACATTCAAGCCGCGACGCTGAACTCTTGCTCAGGCCCTACCTGCTCGTGGGTCTCAAAGCCCAGGATTGCCTGCAAGCTATGACATCTCACGTCAGGATTCCATCTCACAAACAACAAACTGATGCTAAGAACCCTTGCTTGACCCTACCCACTAGTGGGCTTCATCTCCCGGGCATGTCCAAAGCTTGGTGTTCTCATAAGTTTCACAAAATGAGACTTATCTCACCGGGACACTCTCCACACATGACTTGCACGTCATTGGCCAGCCAGCCTACCATAGACACAAGCCACACCTTTTCACATCAATCAACAAACATAGCCTTTTCCGCCCTAATCCACCATTCGTTCTCGCTCGAAATAAAGGGAGAACAAACATCACAAATGGCTTCTTGCCACAAATGGATTTCTAGAAAAATCCTTCAGTCTCGTTTTGCAACATCACCGAGTCAGACTAATGGTCGCGACTACAGCTTCACCCATAATACCCAATCTACTAGCGAAGCGGATTTCTAATGCAACATCATGCCGGGGACGGACACAATCGACTCGGTGGATCCTCTTAAACCAAGACAACCCAAACCCCTCTCATTTGACAGATCCGATGCCAAAATGCTTGAAAGAAAGCAAGAATAAAATGGATGCTATACACTCATCCTAAATATTGAGAGTACAAATGTCATTACCTTATGAATCCTCTTCCTAGCAATGGAGATCTTTCTTTGCACAGATGATAATGTGTGCCTTTAAGTCCTCTCTAAGGATCTGGCCTCGGTTCGACGAACAGAGTTTCAGAGCTTTGCTAATGGCGGAGAAAGTCCTTCTTCTTCCTCCTCCAAATCCTCTCTCCCAAACCCTAACTCCCACTCAAAATGAGAAGAATGAGGAAAAAACCTTTCAGTCCTACTTAAGTCTCTTAGACGGAGTGTCTTAGGCCATAGGATTACATCCAAAGAAGGATTAGACCACCTAAACTCAGCCATTACGAAACTGCTCCCACATGCTATCGCCACGCTGTAGCTACCTACTACGCCGCGTTGCCTTCCTGAGCCGTCGAGCAAAATAATGCAGTGATACGATAAGCGGTAGCAATACCGCTGCGTAGTAGCTCGCTCAACACTTGAAGGCTACCGCTGAGCGGTAATTAGCTAATGTTATGTGCTACTACTCGACACACTCGACGCCTATAACTCAAGGTACTCAACGCCTACCACTCAATGCTTACACTCAATGCAAGAAGGCTACCACCGGGCGATAGCGACCTACCGCCACGTGGAAATGTCCAGAGCCTCAAGTCCATAAAACCTGGTTGTTGTAACTACTCCCCCTTAAAAGAATTTTTTCCTCGAAATTAAGCAAGCATTCATACAACAAAGCAAACATGATGCAAAGAGATCCTGAAAGTCTTCCCGCATCGCTTGCTCACGCTCCTAGGAGAATTCGTCTTGCCTGCAGTTATCCCAATGCACTTTTACTTGCTTAACCTCTTTATTCCATAACTGTCAAACTTCTGAATCCTCGATGCCGACTGGATGGATTTTCCTCCTCAAGTCCTCTTCTACAAGCACCGCCGATGACTCAACCATAATACTTATCTCCACCAAGGCTTTTCGTACAACTGAAACATGGAAGACATCGTGTAATCCACTAAGATCTGGGGTCAATGCCAACTGATATGCTGCTTATCTAATTCATTCCACAACTTTGAATGGCCCCAAAAACATCGAACTCAACTTCTTCAGTCGGCGAATCCGTGAAACACCTTTGAATAGCTTAATCTGTAGATACACCCAGTCGCCTCCTGCGAACTCCACCTTCCTATGGCACGCATTGAAATACTTTGCCTGTAGCTCCTGAGAAACCTTCATGCACTCCTGAATTGTTCGCACCATCTCGCAAGCATCGACCACCACCTATTTTCCCAAAAGTTTGGTGTCTACCGCCTCTATCCATGACATCGGTGTTCGACACTACCTTCCATACAAAGCCTCGTATGACGACATCTTGATACTTGCATGGAAATTATTTTTGTAGGAAAACTCCACCATGTAAAGGTGATCTTCCCACCTCTTACCAAAATAAAGGGTACACATTCTCAACATATCCTCCATTGTACGATTCGTCCTTTCCAATTGACCCTCGGTTTGAGGATGGAACGTCGTACTAAACTTGAGCTTTATGCCCAAACTCTTATTTACAAATCTCTAGTCTTTGGATGTGAACCGTCCATCGTGATCACTAACAATACTCTTTGAAATTCTGTGCAACCGCACAATACTACGAACATACAGTTCTACCAGCTTCTCCATGCTATCCTCCTTCCGATTTGGGATGAAGTGAGCTACTTTGGTCAAGCAATCCACGATCACCCAAATCATATTGTTACCCTTCTGTGACTGAGGTAAGCCATGCATATAACCCATGGAGATGTCATCACATTTCCACTCAGGGATTGGAAGGGGCTCCAGGAACCCGCCCGTCATTTGACACTCAGTCTTCACTAAGGCACAAGTTTAACACTGACTCACATACAAAGCTACATCCCGCTGTAATCCAGGCCACTAAAAGGATTTCTTCATATCCAAGAACATCTTTGTACTGCCCGAATTAATGGAGTACTTCATGAAATGGGCCTCAAACATTAACTCCTCACTGAGCTTGCCAAACTGTGGTACACATACCCTTACATCCTTATTTAAGATCCCACCAACCATCTCCCAGGTATTACCCTCGCCTTTTTGAGCTTCCACCACAAATGGCAGGAACTCTGCATCCACACTGGTCGCTTCCCGTATATAATAAGATAAGTCACTTTGCAACTCGATCCAATTCAACCAATCTATGCTAGACTCACCTCTTGCTACACATTCAATGTCGAGGGACTCAAAATATCACAGCAATTGCTTATCATGAGCATCAATCGAATTCCCTTGTTTAGAATACTTCCTACTCAAGGTATCGACCACCACGTTGGCCTTGCCCGACATATAACGAATCGCCATGTCGTAGTCCCTAAGGAACTCGACCCACCTACGCTGCTGCTTGTTCAAATCTTTTTTGATCTAGGAGATACTTCAGGCTTTTGTGCTCCGTAAAGATCTCTAGCTTCGCACCGTACACGTAGTGCCGCCACAACTTTAACACAAAAATTACAGCCGCCAACTCCAAGTCATGGATAGGTAAATTCCTCTCATGAGGTTTCAACTGTCTATACCCAAAGGCTATCACATTGCCATGTTGCACTGGTACGCAACCCAAACTGCAACCTGACCATCACTGCAAATATGAAATCCTTCACTCCCTTTAAGGAGACTAGGATTGGAGCCGACATCAAACTTTCCTTCAAGGCATCAAATGCTTCATTTCACTCCTGAGTCCACACAAACTTCTGGTCCTTACGAGTCAGAGTTGTGAGGGGAAGAGCTATCCACGAAATTTTTTCCACAAATCTTCTATAGTACCCGGCTAGTCCAAGGAAACTCCTGACTTCTGGCACAGTGCTCAGAACTAACTAATCCCTGAAGGCCTCAACTTTTGCTGCATCCACCGCAACCCCATCACCACTAATCACATGGACCAAAAATTCTACTGTATCCAACCAGAACTCGCACTTCGAGAACTTTGCATAAAGCTGGTTCTCTCTCAAAGTCTGCAAGACTATTCTCAAATGAGCCACATGCTCCGCCTCTAATTTCGAGTATACCAAAATATCATCGATTAAAACCACCACAAACGAGTCTAAGAACTCCCGAAACACTCGGTTCATCAAATCCATGAATACTGATAGCACATTCGTTAACTCGAATGGCATCACAGAGAGCTCGAAGTGACAATACCTCATACAAAAAGCTATCTTGGGTATGTCCTCATCTAAAAACCACAACTGATAGTACCCCGATTTAAAGTCCAACTTAGAGTACACAATTGACCCGACCAACTAGTCGAACAGGTCATCTATCAAAGGAATCAGATACTTACTCTAGACGGTTAGTTTATTCAATTCACGATAGTCTATGCGCAGCCGCATACTATCATCTTTCTTCTTTAAAAATAACACTGTCACGCTCTTAAAGTCTTTAATTCCAAGGATAGCTAAATCACCTAGAGGGGGGTGAATAAGTTTCTTAGTCTCTTATGACTATCTTTAATTTTCTTTCTTTAACTGCTTTATGACTTAATTGTTTTCTGCTTTCAAGACACACACAACCTGCAATAAAGAAACAACACTAGAAGCACACATAGAATTTATAGTCGTTATCCAGATTATGGGTACGTACACTTTCCCTCCCACCTTTCTAACAGCTTATTTAACAAGCACTTATCCAATCTCAGCTCCTAAGAGCTTACAATATGATCCCACAAGGCCACTCAGTCTCCTCCAAGACTTAAAGCTCAAGCACAAGGCCCTACAACTCAGTGATCCAAAGATACCCTACCTCAGGCCCAAAGGCCTTACACCTCAGCCTGGGAGGATACCTCAGAGAGAATGACTCTCCTATAGCTGAGGAACAAAGGCCTTACCTCAGTCTAAAGGATCCTATAACTCAGTGTAACGCCCCCGGTTTTTCTGTATTTATTTAATATACCTTTAGCATTACGTTGAAGCGTTTTCGGCTTGTGCCGTTGTTAGAGTACCTCGTTAAGTATTCTTAGTGATTGTAGCCTGTTTGCAAGGTTCCCCAGCTAGCCAGAGTCAGTTTTGGAGACTCGGCTGAGCCTCTCAAGGAATACTTGTGCTTTGGCTTCGGGAGGTGTTAGCCTGAGTGTTTGATCATTGGAGGTTGTTTTCGACTTTGCCATTGCTTTCGAAGCCTGAGTGTTTAGCTACGATGCGAGTTTGGTCGAAGTTCAAGATCGTTTATTTTTGCATCGTTTCGACGGTTGCTAGTTAGAGGGTCGTCATTTTTTTTATAAGCATATATATATATATATATTTACGCATTTTAGTTTGGTGACTTATTTAGGCGTGCCGGTGTATAAATGCTTACGTGCATGTAAGTGTGAAGCGTTATAAAAATATTTATGTGTGTGTTTATATGGGTATGTGCGGTATATAAAAATTTATAAGTGTAGATTTATATGTGTATACTATTATATGATGGTTAATGTTAATGTTAATATATAATTACGTGTTAATGTTAATTTATGCATATTAGTGTGCAATTAGTATTAGTATGCATATAAATGTTGATTTACACATATAGCGTGTTGTTATATAAGTGTATATATGCCTAATTATGTGCTGACTATATATAAGTGTGGGTTATAAAATTGGCTGCCATTATATCTTTAACTTAATTATATTAGTAGTTTGTTAAGTAGGTTATATATATGGTTTGATATTAGGTTTAGGTTGTGTCTTTCCCCAAACCCGGCGGCCCTGTTCCTACGGGAAGAACGAAGAGGCGGAATCAAGGTGAGCTCCGACCGTCCTGCCCTTGCCCCGTAAAGCTCGAAATTTTCGTTTTAGGCCGGATCCAAGCTCCTCTAGGCAAGACCTTCGTTCTGAGGTAAACTTTTTGAGAGTTCACCATCCTTTTCTCCAAGCTTAGGGCTGTGGTTTCCTTGCTAAATAGTGCCCAGATTTTTTTTCTTTCCAGGTTTCAATAGATTTGTCGCTTGCGGCCAGTCCTGTTGGGAAGAGCATTGCTGGCCGAAGTTTTCAAAAAACTAAGGCTAGTGCGCCCTTCGCCCTTGCCAAAGAAATTCAATGTAGTGCCCCTTGGTTTGCTTGATTTCAAAACTAACCCTCCTAAGCATTTGGTTACCCGAAATTTCTCTACTAATCCCCATTTCTTTGTAGTTGTGGTTTCATGGTTACGAGCTTTATATCGAGTTTATACCAAATGATTTATTAGTTTTAATATTTTATTGTGGGACTTTGAGTCATGCCCAGATCTGTTAAGGATTGTAGCTTTGTTCTTGTTCAAATCCCTTGTTTGCTAAAATTGCGACCGGAATGAGTTTAGATTTGTTGTTCTTCTTTTGGCTTTGAATCATGCCCAAACCGAGTATATAGCTTGTAGCTCGATTCTTTTTAATAGATTTGTTGTAGCTTTGGATCCTGCCCAGATCGAGTAGAACTCGAATGCTCACTTGTTAGAACCTTGTTCATTTAAAGATTTTGGTATTAATCTGCGGTTTTCCTTGAGTGTAACCCATTGTTATAGTCTTGTTATAACGGTTTCCAAGGTTTAATTATAGATTACTCCATTATCATAACCTTGTTCAGTTCAAATTTTTTTTATAGCTTGTGGTTTTTTTCCTTGGGTGTAAACCAAGACTAGCTCAATTTATTATGAAACTAATCGTATATGTTTGGAATTAAATTAACTAAACATGTCATGGTATCAAGCTAGTTGTTTATATTTTGTATCAAACTGTTATTGTAGAATTTTAAGTATTCGAGTTTAAAGATATTTCTACATTTTATAGGCGTGTTTAGTTAACCAGCGTCGTCAATTGATAGGTAGCTTAGCCTCTTAGGTGGGTTGCTCTAGATTGTTTAGGGTTCCGTGTGACTTCTTGGTGGAACATGGAGCCACCAGCAAGGGTTTTACTGAGTCACTTAGTACTGGAGTAGGATGTGGCTTTGAGGTGGGTCGGACCGGTACCGCCACCCTTGTTTTACTTCTTGTCTTGCTAAGACATTCTGGGCTGTTTGCTTGAGTTGGACGGATGCCACAACCACAGCACCTTGGAGATATTTAGGCCTGATAGACTTGGTTGGACATGTTGCCACCAGCCTAGGCTCTTGTTACTAAATTTGTCCATCTCCAGTATTAGGTGATTCTTTCCGCTCTAGCTCTATGTTAGGATGTTATTGTTTTTTTGCTAATACTTCTTGCAGAGATTCTTGAAGCTTGGCTTCATCCATGCACTTGGTGCCCCCCCTTTTTACTCAACTTTGATGAGTATTTTCTTTACCTGGTTACTTTATCCCTTACCTGCTTTATTTATTTTTAAATCTATTGTATCATTGTCCTATTGATAAATTGCTTTGCTGAGGTGTTCTTCTCTTTCTGAATACCTCAGGTACAGGTTTATAGCTGACTGTGCGGCTTGATTCTTCGTGAGATTGCTAGTGTTATAGTAGTTGCTGTGATTTTCTCTTCCTCACTCTTGGGAGGTAGTTTCTATAGACTTGTAGTACAGATATGCCTACTCACCAGTGGGTTAGTGTCAGTTGTTGACGCCCACTGGTGGTTTCTCTTTTAGATGCTTTGTACTTTGCTTATACTACTAGATTCCCTGTCTTAGAGTTTATTCAACTTGCTCTAGGGAAGATTTATGCTAGGTTGTTAATTATTTTTAAACCAAGAAACACTATTTTATTTATATCTCATGATCAGCATGTTTTATAAAACTCATACACTACTTTCCAAATAACGTAAAAAGATCATTTTCTTATATATGATATGAAACAGATCTAGGGTCTTGCATAGTATAAGTTGCCACCTTGGGACACTTATGCACTCTCTTAGGATGTCAAAGTAATGTAAATAAAGAAATTTTCCACTGCGTATAAGTATAGTTTTTAATTGTGGACTAGATGATCCACTGAGCTGAGGGATACGACCTCTAAAATATAATTTATTTTAAAATCATTAAAGCTTATGATTATTTTTATAGTCTTAGTAGTTGGTGGTTGCCCTAGCATCAACAGTTATCCCCTGCTCGACGTGGCATCACAACGCGTGTTTTCTCCTACTCTGATACTTCTTAATTTAGGAGAAAAATTCGGGTTGTTACACTCAAGCACAAGTGCCTTACAAATCAGAGAGAAAGTCTCTCCTACCTCAGGCTTAAAAGCCCTACCTCAGATCCAAACGGGATCCTATTTCAAATTTTATAAGATCTATTTTAGATCTGAGTTGTAAGACTAGATTATAAAGGCTGAGTGGTGAATCTGGTTAGATCTATATTGTAAGCCTAAGTTATAATGGCTGGGTGTAGGATCTGGTATAGATCTGAGTGGTAGGATCTGGTGTTAGATTTGTGTGTGGTAGGGTTATTTTTCTCAGCCTATGTTGTTGGGCATTTGTGTCGGTGGTAGGTGATCAGGTGATTACTGAGTGGTTGGGCTGTGATCCTGTGTTGTAAGTCTCAGTGGAGACTGAGTGATCTTGTGGGATCATATTGTAATCTCTGAGGAGCCAAGTTGTTAGAGAAGTGCCTTGTCTAACATTCTATTAGAAAGGCGGGAGGGATAGTGGAAGTACCTATACACTGGGGAACCACTATAAAACTACTGTGTCGTCTGGGTGATAATCTTGAAAGCATCAACAATCATATCATAACACACAACATACTCTGATAAAGGTCAATAGTAACTAAAAAGCTCAAGAAACCTATTCACACCCCCTCTAGGTAATTAAATACCCTTCTATTCAAAGACTTTCAAGTGGTATCAGAGGGAGGTTACTCAAGATAGGCTTAACAGTCTGATTAGATCTCAAAGGGTAGCCGAGAAAGGAAAAGTATGGATTCAAGAGAGAACCATAAGAAACTAAGTTCTATAAAGCTTTCTCTATGTAAAAAAGATAACTTTGGATCTGGAAAGAAAGGGTCAGATTATTAATGAAAGCATCAGACCCTAGGATTTATGTCACAGTATAAGAAGGACCATTCATTCCATTTAAAGTGTCTGTTCTTGATGCAAATATCAAGACTCCTAAGAGTTATGCAGAAATGTCTAAACATGAAATCATCTTGGCTGCAATGGATAAAAGGGAACAGAACATTATAGTTAGTGTCATAGATGACTCTACTTTTCAAAACCTGGTGCACTGCAAGACTCAAAAAAAATATGGGACACTCTAGTAATATACCTTGATGGTACTGAGGAAGTTAGAGATGATAGGAAGTCTATGCTCAATCAAAAGTATGAGGCTTTCAGGCAGATTAAGGAGGAGACCATAACTAGCTGCTATGAAAGGTTTTTCAGAACTGTAAATGATCTAAGGGGACCTTTGGCCGGGTCTTTAGTAACTATGAGCTGAATGATAAGTTTCTTAGGTATCTTACTAGACACTAGGACACTAAGATTTGTGCCATTAGATAAGTGGCAAAGCTGGCAGATACTCCACCATCCACTTTGTTTGGGAAGCTGCTGTCTTATGAAATGCAGCTGACTGTAAGGAAGGAGGAAGAGAAATCAATAAATCTCAGGCTAGAGAAACTACTGTGGCCTTCAAGGCTGATATCTCCAAGAGGAGCAAATAGAAGAATCATTCTCCCCCACGAAGGCTAATTGAGTCAAATAGTTCAGAACAAGGTACATCAGACGACAATATGTTTGATGAGGAATTTCCTGCATTTTCAAGGCAGTTTTTGAAGCTGATGAGGAAGAAGGGGTGGAGGAGCAGACCTTCTTCTTCCTTTCAACATTAGGAGGACTACTAAAGAAATAAGAAGAAGCCTTCCAAGGAAGGCAGTATGACTAAAAACACAGTAAACAGATTTCTAATAAGATTATCCATTTTTGCTGCAGCAAGCCAGGACATGTTGGTGAATGTCCTGTGAAGAAGAAGGAGGCTGATGAGAAAAATAATCATCATAAGAAGGGCAAGAAGGAGAAAATCTTCATTTCTACGAAAGAGAAAATCTAGAAAGATTCATCCTCTTTTGAGACAGATGAAGATGAGTAAGCTTACATTGGGCTGATGGCAAGATCTGATGAAGAATCCTGCCTGTATCAGCTTGGTCCATCTAATTTACACTCTCCATTATGCTCTTCATTTAAGTCAAGCTATAAGACTAGTCTAGGTTAAAAAGCATGTTAATCTAAGGATGAAGGTGATTCTGAATCTGAGGATGACATCAGTCAAGTGATTGATAAATATGGTGAATTTCTGGAAGCATTCAGAATGTGTAAGCTACTATCTAAAAAGCAGGCTCAAGAAATTGCATCTCTACAACTTGCTGCTTCCCAGCACTCTGAGACATCTATCATGCTGGAACAGAACTAAGGGAATTCAGTCAGTTGAATACTATTACCCTTATACAGATAAGCATCATAAAGCATAAGAATATCCTCATTAAAAATCTAAAAGAAAAGCTCCAAAGGGAAAAGAGAATCATGGCAAGTTTTTCTAAGGCTAATTCAGTGTTGCACATTATTGACTCCTTCACCTTTCAGAGAAAAAAGAGAGGAGTTGGATTGAAGGTAAACACAAGAGATGCCTCTTTCAAAGGAAAGGGAAAATCTCCCGCTAAGCCACCCATTCCTTTTAAAAAGGTAATACTGCATACTAATAGGTATGACCAGGACACCATGTATGGTCACTAGAAGGATATGAATTCTTTCTGGAAGGATACTAATATACCTTCCAATATAAGGAGAAGATGAATGGGGATGAGTTCCTTCAAGGCTGCTCATGAAGAAATACAAATGGCCCATCTTGAACCATTAGTTTTTGGTGCTCCAGCTCTAACTATTAAGAATGGGGGCAGTTGACAAACTTCAGACTCAATCAATAAAGACTCAGACTAAAAGTCAGTCTTATAGAAAGTCTGATTTGGGTGTTTTTGATGCTATCAGGAGCATGATTTCTGCAAAGAATAATGGCTGCTAATGGCACTCAAAAAAAGACAATCAAAGCTGCTAAAAGACTCTCGTTCAGTCAGATAGTTGTTGAAAGAAATATGAAGAAGTGTTGGGTATTGTATCCATAATAACCCATATTTGTGTGAAGTCACCCATTAACTAAGATAAATTAAGTTTGTATTTGATGTTATTCTGTGGTTAAGTGCCTGTAGGTCATAATTACAAAGTGTAGACCAATGTTAGTTTACAGTGAGTCATCAAACACAAGACCAAGTTCTCGATTTGGAGCTCCAATGCTCCGCCGGCGGCCGGATTCCTCCTCTTCCTTCCTCCTTGCTCCCTCCTCCATATAACTCCTTAGAAATAGAAAGCCTTAAGTGAAATGAGGAATAAATCTCCTAATCCCGAACTTAAACTAGCAGGAGATTACCTGGACCATCAGATCTTCTTTAAAGAAAACGAACGGCTCATTTTCACCCAAAATTCACTTAAATAGGCCAAACATGGCCTTGCACACGGCTGTGTTCCAGGCCATGTGCCTCGATCTAGGCACGACAGTCGTGGGCAGGAATTAATATGGGTAGAGACATGCCCGTGTCTCTACCTAACACGCCCGTGTCCGATTCGGACACGTCCGTTACACAGGGGCTTGTCACATAACTACCACGACAACCGACACGTCCCTTGGTTGACACGGGTAAGGACATGCCCGTGTCAAATGGAACACACCCGTGTCGACCAGTACACGCTCGTGTAACCCGGCCGTGCACTCCTGGCGACACAGCCATGGTTTTCAACCCGAGCAGGACAAGGGTGGTGATACAGTATTTAAAGCTCTTGTGGTCGGTATAAATATCGCCCTTTACGCCATACAAATAATGCCTCCACAGCTTTTGCGCAAAAATCACGGCCGCTAACTCCAAGTCGTGGACCGGATAATTCCTTTCGTGCACTTTCAGCTAACGCGAGCCATACGCAATAACACTACCATGCTGCAGCGGCACGCAACGCAAACCACTTCCTGATGCCTCACTGTATAACTCAAAATCTTCGGTCCCACTCGGTGAACTTAGCACTGGCATCATGGTAAACCGACTCTTCAACTCTTCGAATGCTTACGCACACTTCTGCATCCATACAAACTTCTGATATTTCCTCGTCAAAGTCGTGAGGGGGTAACTCTATCTGCGAGATGAATAGTAAATTATTGAGAAAATTTCTCTAAGTTATTTTCTCGGGAAAGTGAAAATGTTTGTCTCGAGATGCCTAAGTATAGTTCTCGAGAAATCCTTGATGTTCTCGAGATACTATAAGAATTCTCGGGAAATTGTCTGAAAGTTTTCTAAGTCTGTTTCACGAGAAATGTCATGAAGATTTCTTGAAAACCAAGTCAGTTCTCGGATAACACAATGAAGTTCTCGAGAAGTCGAATTTATTTCTCGAGAAACTTAAACTTCTTTCTCGAGAAATCCACTCCTCGAGAAATCATTTCTCAAGTTTTAGAAGTTCTGTTAAGTAAATTTCTCAAAAGCTTTGGATGTTTTCTCGAGAAACTATTTTCTTCTCAAGAAACCTGGTTCCTGCACTAGAATTCTGCCAAGTCTCTTTCTCGTGAAATAAGGTTCTTCTCAAGAAATCGATATTCCCTCTCACAGAATTTTCTTCAAGTTCTTTTCTCAAGAAGACATGCTCTTTTCTCGGGAAGTCTTCCTCTTCTCGAGAAATGTTGGTGCAGATTCCGAAGATTAAAATAGTAAGATGGAATTTCAAATTAAGTTTTAAGTTTAGAAAGTTTAATTCACGTAGATCATCACTTAATGATGTTTGACCGTTGGGTGATGTCCTATATAAAGTCACGTCAAGGATTTTGCTAACCCTAATCTTATCACTGCTAATCTTATTCGAAATCATAATCGCCGCACATTTCCAGATCGGGAAAAATCCACACGCTGACATCTTCGTTCTTTACAGAAGCTTGTTCCTCGATCCAGCGGTTCGAAAGCAGAAGAAAGATTCGACAAGATCCCTTGTTTTATATTCTTAATCTCTCATTTGATCGTGTTGGATCCAAAAAATTCAAGATCTTTTTTTTCTCAAGAATTCTTCCTCAACTTCTTCCCCAAGCTTTCAGTTTTCAAGAAGGAAGAAATCTGAAGATTTCAGATCTGAAATGAAGTTATTTTTCATTATTATCGTAAAAATTTAATTTAAATTTTGTAGGAGCTTTGTCTCCGAGCATGTAGGAATATTTATCTTCGGAGTGTAGATCCCGTTTTGGAGGATCGAGTTTGTAGGAGTGTGTTTACCCCGTGTAGTAGGAGTGTTGCTTTGAGGTGTAGGATTGTTTAATCCGAGATATAGTGAAGCAGCCATGTCAAGTAATGGTGCTAGATTGGTGAGGTGGAGAGTGGATGTACCAAAGTTTGGGAAACCACTATAATTCCTTGTGTCGTCTGGATTGTGCTTGAATATTTTATGTTAATCCCTCTAAATTTTTATTCCGCAAAAGACGCAGATCTCACCTATTCACCCCCCACTAGGTGATTTAGGTAGAAAACTAGATAATTTCAATTGGTATCAGAGGGTGGTTGTTCATTAAAAGGTTAACACCTTGAACAGATCTACTTCTAGTTATCGAAGAGATTGTCAAGCATGGACAGATCAAAGGCCCCACAAAGCTTCAGTGTGTACAAAGGCTAACTTTCCCACGTGAAAAGAGAGAATAAGATTTTTCATGGAAGTTATTGATCCCTGCATCTTCATTATAGTGGAAGAAGGCCTTCATGTTCTAATGATAGCCTCCACTATTGATCCTACAAGGAAGGTGCCAAAGAAATTGATGGATCTCGACAAAGATGAGATTGCACTTGTCTCTCCGGACAAGAAGGCAAAAAATATCATCGCAAGTGCATTCGATGACTCCATGTTGCAGAACCTTATTCACTGCCAATCTACTAAGGAAATGTGGCAATCTTTGATTGTTCTAATGGAAGGCACCGAAGAAGTAAGGGATGATAGAAGATCCCTTCTAAACCAAAAGTATGAGGCTTTCAAGAAAGGCCCTAAGGACACAATTGCTGATACATATGAAAACTTCTTCAAGATAATCAACGGCCTGAAGAGCTACGACCGGGTTTTCACAAACGGAGAACTAAATGATAAATTCCTTAGATCCTTAACTAGGGAATGGGACAATAAGATCTGTGCTATCAGGGAGTTTGGGAGACTGGCCGACACTGACCCCCAGAACCTCTTTAGCAAGCTTATGTCCTATGAGCTTCAAATCAATGCCAGAAAAGCTGAAGAAGAGGGCAGCAGATCTTCATCAAAAGAGAAGTCTATTGTACTGAAGGCAGATAGCTCAAGGAAAGCTAAGGCAACATCTCCTGCTCCCTCTCTCAAAGAAAGTGAATAAGAAGAATCAGAGCCAAGCACCTCAGGCTTAGATCTATCTGATGGAGAGTTCTATCTTACCTCCAGGCAGTTCAAGAAGTTTCTATGTAAGAAGAAACAGATAAGAGGCAATGACTCCTCTTTCAGAAGATAATAACACAGCGGTGATTATCAAAGGAGAAATCACACTTCCAATAGGTATAAATCTAAACCAAAAAAATGTTATTCTACTGACATCACGTGTTATTGTTGTAACAAGATAGGTCATGTGATCTCCGACTGCCCTCACAAGAAGGAGGGTGGAAGAAGAGAAGAACACAGTCTTCCAAGAGAAAAAAGAAGAGAAGAGCTTATGTAATGGCCCGGTTTAGACCTCAAAGGCTGTCATACCCAACCATGGGCCGCACAGCGTGTCTCGTCCCATGGCCTGCTACAGGGCTTTAGCCCAATACACCCCAATACATATCCAGCCTGAAAGTTAGGGTAAGCTCTGAAAAACTCTAGAGGGGGGGGGGTGAATAGAGTTATTGAAATCTTTTGTTTTTTACTGAAATAAAAAATCTTTTAATAAAATAGGTTACTATAATATAAGTGTCTAGGTGCACAAGTGCAGTAGAAAAACTGAGCTACACAATAAGAATATATCACAGTACAAGCATAAAGCAAAAACTACACAGCCACACAGACAACACAAGAAATTTATAGTGGTTCCCCAAACTTGGGTACATCCACTCTTCTACCACCCTTGGTAGGAATCCACTATAGGTTTTGATCAGGTGACTGCTACCAATGAGCTTTTGATCAGGTGCTCAAAAACTAATCCTCAAGTATTTTGGTTAGGAGACTTGCAACTAGGAATAATTTTGAAGGGAATTAAAACCCTATACAGAGGTGGGGATGAGAGAGTGATGGTGTTCTTCTCTTTCTCAAATACAACTGAGAGAAGACTAGAGGATTTGTGTTGTTGTCAAAGCTCCCCCTGAGATCTTGACTTGTTCAGGAGTGGAAGCTTTGCAAAAGGGTTAGTAGGTCTTTTAGCTCTTCAGAGATCCTTGACTGATTTGAATAGCTTGTCACTTGAGATCCCTGAAAGCAAAGAGAGAAAAGAAGAAGGACTCTTGATGGTGATGGTTGTTCCTTCTTCTTCTTCTCTTGAGAGCAGTAGATTTTCTGAACTGTTTTCACTGCACTTTTGATGTCTGTAAGCTTTTTCTTGTGTGTTTCTTGGTTATAACACATGAGTTTTTGTGTATCACTTTTCTTCTCTATTTTTCTTAGCTCTCAGTTACTTACTCTTTCTGAGAGATCCTCCAATGATATCTATAGCTTGGTCGAATTCAAAAATCTGCAATAAATGCTTAGCCGGAATCTCGGAAATGAAAACAGCAAGTATGCTATCATATATTCTATTCTTTGTTTGTCCCGAGATATAAGCAGTTAATTCCATGAAGGATATTTGTAATCAATGCTACCAGTAACGGCTTAATTCAGAAGATATAAGAGCATGGATTATCCAGGAAATTAACGGCTTATAGTACTATAAGACAAGGAGACATAAAAGGAAAGAATAAATGACAATATGCCTTACAGTTTTTGTCGACCAGAGAATGGCTTTTGTCGACCTGTGATTTCGTCGACCTGAGAATTGCTGTTCATCGAGCTGAGATCCAAGATCGTCGAGCTGAGTCTGTAGTCTGGACTTAGAATATTTTCTGATGTTGAGTATTGAAGTATTGATCTTGGCGTTGAGTGAGATGTCCTCTGGCTTTGAGTGTTAGATCACCATTCTGGAGTTGAGTCGTTTACGAGTGTTGAGTCATTGATTGCGTTGAGAGCGTTCAGTGAACTTTGGCTCTGAATAAATTTTGGCGTTAAGAGATCTTTGGCTTTGAGTGAACTGTGGCGCTGAGTAAATTTTGGCGCTGAGAGCTGATGTGTTAGTCGACCTGAGGAAAGAGTTCGTCGACCTGATGTTCTTAGTTCGTCGACTGAAGTTTGACAAAGGAGTTATTACTATGTTCAGAGATCGTCAAGCTGAGATCTAAGTTCGTCGAGCTCAGCTCAGAGAATTGTCTCTGGGTTAGTCGAGCTGAGCACGACGATCGTTGACCAGAGTTCGACGAACGCAGATCTCCTTTTTATTAAGCCTTGAACTTTCTAAGTCTTGAGTC
Source organism: Platanthera zijinensis (assembly GCA_039513925.1). Taxonomy (NCBI): domain Eukaryota; kingdom Viridiplantae; phylum Streptophyta; class Magnoliopsida; order Asparagales; family Orchidaceae; genus Platanthera; species Platanthera zijinensis. The sequence goes on along the minus strand of CM077097.1, from coordinate 13,469,410 downwards.
TCTGGTAGTGTTGAAGGCTTGTCCTTTCTACTGTTTGACTTTAAGAACATGGCCTAGACTCTAAAAACACATTACATTTGACCCTTCTATACAACATGGGTCACAACCTAAGAAGAGAACCTAGCCCAAATCACCTATGGGTTCCAACAATGTCCCCCTATTTGGGCGAGGTTACTTCAAATAAAAAAACATATAGATACCACAATACAAAATTAAGTAAACATAGCATAAAATTGAGATAACTAATAGAATAAATTAGCTATCAGTACCTTTATAAAGCTATGCACTCAAATTGTTTACAATAAACATAGAAACAACAAAAATAAGCAATCTAAATGTTCTTGTGATAGTCAGAAGACTTAGAAAATATGATTGTCCTATTTGGATCTTGAGCTTGTCTTATAGTCATGGTCATGTCAGCATCCCCAAGAGTCTTTTGAGAGGTGGTTCTTGGAACCACAGCTTCAAAATGTAGATTTATGTATTCATCAGCATTGAACAATTTTCCCACTTGATATCTCTCAAACTCTTTCTTCCTGTAGCCTGACATAGTTGAGAACTAAGAGGGATCTTGACCTTTTTATCTACCTTACCTGATCTAAGATAAAGCCATAAATTCTTTGAATCTAGCCATTCTTATGGTTAGACTAGTTTCAGGATCATAGGCTTGAATTTGAGGTTCTTCAGGGCTGTTAGCTTTGCCAGGAGATGGAGGAGGAGAGAATGTTGGCTGGGGAGCAGACTGCTGTTCTTTGAGTGAACTTCTGGAAGATGACTGATGTTTATGTTGGTGCTGACTACCTCTAGGAGATTGAGATAGTCTTCCTTGCCTATGATTGGTTTTGGTAAGAGTAGGCTTGGAAGAGGCACCTGAGCTTTGAGATATGGTTCCTGAGGCACCTACAGCTGGAGGAGGAGGAGGAGGTTGATCCTTTTTGAACTTCTGTGGTGGAGGAGAATACCTCGTGCTTTTCTTTATGTTCTTTTGCTCATTTTTGGATAGCCACATCAAGGCTGGCATACCCTTATGAGGAGTTACATTGTGCAGAATATAATAGGGAGTGTCATTTGTTAGATTTATTTTTGGAGCAAGAGGAGGTGGAGCTTTCCTTTTCTTTGAGACTTTCTTTTTCTTGGGTTCCTCATCAGAGTCATAATCATCCTCATCATCATCATCAGACTGTTCTTAAGAATTCTTATACAAGTCATCTATCTCTTTTATTATATCCTTGGGGATTTCTTTACATATTGGAGTTTGAACAACTTCAGTATGAGCTGCTTCAGCTTCCATAGCAATGTCCTTATTTATTATATCATCCTGATTAAGGAGGGGGCTATCATCCATGATATAGGATGGCCTAGGAGAGCTAGATATATGTTCATATAATACTTCTGGAGGAACTATCAAACTCTTATTTACAGTATCTAATACTTCTGAGCTTACAGGGGCATTGTAGCATACAATTTATCTTGATGATGGAGTGGGGAAGGAGAGGCATAAATGAATGTAAGATCCAAAGGTTTTCAGCAAAGTAGCTATATTCAATTTAGATTTTATAAAGTACACCCTTCCAGGCAGAACTTCTGGCAAGATGGTCTCTTGGGCATTGGATACTACAATATCTATACATTGATTATATGTATCTGTTACTGAGTCAGGTATCTCTGCATCATTTGTTTCCATATCATGTTCAATAAAATTGAAGAAATCTGTTTCCATGTTAATGTCTGTTCCTACTGCTACTGCTGGTTCTTCTATTTCTGATACAATTGTTGGTTCTGCTGCTGCTGCTTCATCATCAAATATCTCCCCTACCTGGTTTTAGTAGTTACTAAAGCCAGGCCCCCAGATGAAGAGAGGGTAGAGGTGAGGGCAGATATTTGAGCAGAAAGAGATGAGATGGAGGCTATAAGAGGGGAAATTATCTCTGCTATGATGGTTTGGAGGAGGGGTTTAAGGAGTTCAAATAGTGGTTGGATGATTGAGGGATCCAAAGTTATTGAGGCAGAGGTGTTGGCATAAGATGATGGAAGGTGGATAGTTATGTTTATGGTAGGTGCTGGTGGATTAGGTGGAATTGAAGTGTTTGGAGGGGAGTTATGTTGAGGAGAAGGAGTGTTTAGAGGGGATGATAACAGATTGAAAGATGGGAGATCAGCAAGATGAGATGGAAGTGGAGATTGGGGAGGTGTTGGTATTGATGTGTCATGCTGAGGGGAAGAAGGATTTGATGGTGTATGTGTAGAATGAATTGGAGATGCTTGAGGTGTTGGGGTATGTATTAGAATTGTATTGGAGGGTGGAGTTGGTTAGTCTTGAGGTTGGGATGGAACTTGAGGGGCAGGAGGGGTGGAAATAGGCCCTTCAGTGGGGTGGGGAGAGGCTGGTACAATCCTTGTATTTTCAGAAGTTTTAGAGGAGGAATTTCCCTTAGATGGCTTTGTGATAGTCCTCTCCCATCTGCCAAAGAGGGCAGATGAGAGCCTCTTAGATGCATTAATGAATGTGGTCTGAGATACCAGCAGTTCAATAGCCTTGGCTTTCACGAACAAGCCTAAGATTCTTCCATAGCAAACCTCCTTTTTGCTGTTCTTTTCCTGATTAAGTCAAACAGGATCTGTGCCCAGTTCATATTTTTCTTACTGACCAAAGCAGCCATAACTAGGAACTGTTGCCTGGATATATAGTCATGTGTTGTATGCTTAGCAAACAGCACCTTCCCAACGATATCTGCAAGAAATTTATAGGCCGGGAAGAAATTTTTCTTAAGTAATTTGTTAGGATTTTCGTCGAAGTTACCCATAACAGTCAGTATGTCCTCATATTCCTTATCATCTATTTCTAGATCATCTTCTCCAGTATTCAGATTAAAAAGTTAAGAGAGAACTGTGGGAGTAAGAGTCACCTGATTTCCGCTAATGCTCCCAGTCATTTCAGTATCAGTTGAGGATGAAGAACTAACCCATTCCTTGATTTCATTTATAGGTATCCTGATCATTTCAGTCATGAACTGCTTCAGTTTTTGTTCCTCGAATAGCTGTAGAATGTCTAGGAAAACTTGATCGGACTGTTGAAATGAGTCGAAGTCGATATCAATACCATGATCGAACTTCATGCCGGTTGATCCAGTAGCGGCCATTTACTAAGTTGAGATCGAATGAGAGAGAGTGAGCAACTGCAAGAGAAATCATAAGATCAAGTGCAGGAGGGGAAATTCTGAGAGCGCGGGATTGAGGTCGAAGAAGAAAGCCTTAATAAAGGTTTTCAAAATATGAATCGCCAATCTAGATCCGACGGAAACATCAAATTCTTCGATCTCAGGTCGACGAAAACTTCATAAAAGTTCGTCGATCTAAGGACGAAGAAAGGAAAAGATTTCATCATTTGCAGAAAAACTCTCTGAGACAGAATTCGTCGATCTTTGGTCGACGAATGAGCTGTACAAGGAGATTTTGTCGATCTTAGGTCGACAAAAATTCTCAAGAATAGTTATCAGTTCATCGATCTCAGGTCGACGAACTGAGACAATTCTTTGACTATAGACAGAGCATTAGATTAAATCCTGACCATTTATCATACCAAGCTGATTGAAGAAGAACAGATGCTAGGATGAGTGCAATTGCTTAGTGAATATATCTGCTCTTTGCAAATCAGTAGTGATAAACTCAAGTTTAATCATTTGTTTGTCAACACAATCTATAATGAAATTATGTCTTATGTCTATATGCTTAGTTCTAGAATGTAATACTAGATTTTGTGTAATGGAAATAGCACTTGTATTATCACACAGTATAGTTGAATTATTTAAGTTGACACCATAATTCAGTAGTTGGTTTTGTATCCACAAAATCTGTGAACAGCAACTGTCTACATCCATATACTCAGCTTCAGCAGTGGATGTTGAAATAGATGTTTGCTTTCTACAAAACCAAGATACAAGTCTGTCACCAAGAAACTGACAAGTTCTAGAGGTGCTTTTCCTATCTACTCTGCATCCAGCATAATCAACATCAGAGAATCCAGTTGACACAAATGCTTATTCTGTTTGATACCAGAGGCCTAGATCTGGACAACCTTTTATATATCTCAAAATACTTTTTAAGAAAATAAGGTGATATTGTTTAGGGTTCACCTGGAACCTAGCACAAAGACATGTGACAAACATAATATCTGGTCTGCTTGCTGTTAAGTACAGTAGGGATCCAACAATAGCCCTATACTTGGTCTGATCAACTAGTTTTCCAGATTCATCAACATCTACAACATCATTGGCAGTCATGGGAGTTTTCATGATAGAGGTATCATTCATCCCAAACTTCTTAATAAGCTCTTTAGCATATTTAGATTGAGAGATGAAGATTCCTTCAGGGGTTTGTTTTACTTGGAGACCAAGGAAATATGATAACTCACCCATGCTACTCATCTCAAACCTTGAGTGCATTAGATCATAAAATCTTTTGCACAGATTTGGATCAGTAGAAGCAAAGATTATGTCATCTACATATATTTGTACAAATAGAATTTTATCATGATGCAATTTGTAAAAAGGGTTTTATCAACCTTGTCTCTTGAAAAACCATGCTCTAAAAGAAAGCTGGCTAAGTTCTCATACCAAGCTCTTGGAGCTTGCTTTAAGCCATAGAGAGCCTTATGCAATTTAAAAACATAAGAGGGATGAGTTGGAGAGATAAAACCTGGTGGTTGTTCAACATACACTTCTTCTTTGAGTTCTCCATTTAAGAATACACTTTTTACATCCATTTGGTAGACTTTAAACTTATTGAATGATGCATAAGCTAAGAAGATCCTTATAGCTTCAAGTCTGGCAACTAGAGCAATGGTTTGATCATATTCAATTCCTTTATCTTGCTTGTATCCTTGAGCAACAAGCCTTGCCTTCTTCCTCACTATCACACCTTGGGCATCAAGTTTGTTTCTGAATACCCACTTAGTCCCAATTACTTGATAGCCTTTAGGCCTTGGAACTATGTCCTTAACTTTACACCTCTCAAACTTGTTGAGTTCCTCCTGCATTGCAGTAATCCAGTTTGGATCTTGCTCTGCATCAGATATGGATTGAGGCTCAATTTGAGAAAGAAAGCAGTCAAGCATCATATCAGGGTTGAGTTGATGTCTTTTCTACACTCCTGATGATATGTCTCCAATTACTTGAGATCTAGGGTGATTCCTAAGTGTGATAAGATTATTAGGAGAAGTTGGTTCAGCAACAGTTATTTGATTTAATTCCTCTTGTGGAATTATATAACCTATTGGAGGAATTTGAACTACTTCCATAGTTTCTTCTTCACTTTCATCTTCCGATATAGCTTGTGGAGAGGGATGTGATTCAACCTTTTTGGTAAGGTTTAGATCATCTAAGATCTCACACAAATTCTGTACCTGCAGATTGTTGTTGGTAGAGATATCTCTCTCCTTATAAAACATGTTAGATTCATCAAATATCACATTCATAGATTCTTCAATTTTAGTGTTGATTTATTAAACACTCTATATTCCTTGCTGACTTGGGAATATCCTAGAAAAATTCCCATTGCAGCCTTAGCTTCAAACTTTCTAAGATGTTTCTTGTCATTATTGTGAATATATCATATACATCCAAATACTTTAAAATAGGTTATTATAGGTTTCTTCCCTTTGAGTAGTTCATAGGGAGTCTTAAGCTTTAGTTTATGTATTAAACTTCTATTCAGAATATAGTTTGCTGTGCTCACTGCTTTTGCCCAGTAGGAAAGAGGCATGTAAGCATCTGCAAGCATTGTACCTACAGCTTCAATGAGTGTTCTATTCTTCCTTTAAACTACCCCATTTTGTTGAGGAGTTCTTGGAGCTGAGGAACAATGTCTAATACCTTCCTTTTTACAGAACTCTAGCATAAGAAGAGAGTCAAACTCAGTGCCATGATCACATCTGATCAATTCAACTTGAGTAGAGTACTCAATCTGTATGTTCTCGAGAAAATCTGTGAGAACTTTAAAAGTATCCGACTTAGTTCTCAAAAAGAAAACCCATATTAATCTAGAGAAGTCATCTACAATAACTAATATATAAGACTTTCTTCCTAGACTTTGTACTACAATAGGGACAAAAAGGTCCATATGAAGCAAGTACAAGATTCTCTGTGAATCACTCTTATTAATGGATTTAAAACTAGATTTAGTTTGCTTTCCTAGCTGACAAGCCCTGCAGAGGCCTTCCTTCTTGTAGGGACCAGAAGGTAAACCTCTAACAAGATTTTCTTTAGATAACCTAGCTATATTTTTATGGTTTACATGTCCTAGTCTTTTGTGCCATAAGTTAGTTTGAATGCTAACAGAATTGAATAAGCAAATTTCAGATTTAGCTGATTCAAAATTTACTAAGTAGATGTTGCCTTATCTAATTCTAGTTAAAATAGTTGTGTTGTTTAAAGAGATAAGACATAATGAGTTATTAAAGCTTACTTGATAACCTGTATCACATTAATGGCTTACTGATATCAGGTTATGCTTGAGACCATTCACATAGGTCACTTTCTTGAATATGACAGCTCCACAGTTGAAGTCACCATAGCCTTCTATCAGTCCAAAGCCTGAGTCACCAAAGATTACTTTGGGTCCAATCTTGGATTTATAGTTGATTAGACATTCTTTGCAACCTGTCATATGTTTAGAGCAACCACTGTCAAGGTACCATTTCTTTTTAGTGACAGGGTTCTGTTCTACCTGAAAAAGGGATTAGCAGTTTTTGACCCAGGTTACCTTGGGTCCTTTATGTTTGACATAATTAAAGCTTGAAATGAATGAACATTCAGGTTGATCCTTATAACCTAAAAGATGATAACTTCTTGGAGGTATGACCCACTGACTAAAGGGATTAAATTGTTTATTAGTTTTTAGGTTACTCTGATTATGAACTGAGTTGGACAAATTCGAGTATGTTCGTCGACCTGAGCTCGACGATCAGGATTGAGTTCGTTGATCTCTGCTCGAAGGATGGACATATCCATTCTTAGAGCCCCAAAAACGTCGATCTCTAATCGACGAACCATACTGGTTTCGTCGATCCCAGTTCGAAGAATAAATTACATTATTATTTGCGTTCAGAGTTCGTCGTTTAGAGTTCGACAAACCATACCCATTTCGTCATTCTGAGTTCGACGAAATTTGCTGAACATAGTTATGTTGTTTGTTTTTCTTCTTCTGATTGGTTTTCTAAAGTTCTAATTGTTTAAGAACTTCATTAACTTTCTCTTCTTGTTAAGTGTTTTTCTTTCCACTTTCAGAAATGAAGTTAATAGGTTTTGAAAGTTGATTTTTCTGAATTAGGATTTGTTCACTAGATGAGGCTCCTAATCCTAGTTTGTTATTATTAGATCTTATATTAACTGTGCTAGTTATATCTATCAGTTGTAAACTTCTCCCAATTAAGATTTCTTCTAATTCCTTAGCCTTACTTAATTCATTTTTTAGAAATACATTTTTTTGATTAGCCAGATTTAATTCTTCAGTTAATTTTTCATTTTCAGCAATGAATTTTTCTTGTTCTAACAGCTTTTCACTGAGAAGTTTTATTTCCTTCTAAGATCTTATTAGGTCTAAACATAAGAGTTTAAACTCAGATTGAAATTCTTTAGACTGAAAATCATATGAAGCAATTACCTGATCCTGTTCAGAGAGGAATTCTTCATCACTTGATTCTTTTGAATCTTATATGCTGCTTCCAGCATCAATTGCCATAAGAAACGTTTCTCTTGCCTTCTTTTCTTATTCATCATCTTCACTGGAGCTGGATGAGGATGTTTCATCTTTAGTATCACTCCAGGTTTCAGCCACAAAGCCCTTCTCCTTATTTTTATACTTGTTGGAGGAGGCTTTGCTGTGCTGAAGTCTTCTTGACTCCTTTGTTATCCTTTTGTCTTTCTTTTGAACTTCTGGACATTCTGAGATGAAATGTCCAGGTTTCCTTCATCCAAAACAGGTAACTTCTTTAGAAGGGGTCTTGTCATACCTGGGTTTATCTTCATTCCTTAAAGGCTTTCTCCTGAAGTCCTTCCTTGCCATTTTATAGAATCTCTTATCAAAGAGTATCTTAAGTTCTTCATTTGATGATAAGCTGGAAGATTCTTTTGATGCTTTGAGTGCTAAGTTTTGTTCCTTCCTGGTAGGTGTTGAAGCTTTTGGTTCAACTGCAGCTTCCCTTGACTTGATCAGTTGCTCATAGAATTTGAGCTTTCCAAGTAAAGATTCTATTGAGATTTCATCCATGCTTCTGGCTTCTCTGATGGGCAAGATTCTGGAGTCCCATATGCTAGGGAGCACATGAGGATCTTGTCATTGACCTCAGTCAGAGTGATTTATTTGTCCAATGTTCTGAGCACAATGATGATGGAGCTCAGCCTGTTGTACATTACTTCTACTGATTCTGCTTCATCTTTCTTAAAGTTCTAATATTGGGATTTGAGATTTGATCTTCTGTCCTTCCTCTCATTAGCAGAGCCTGCTACCATTTGGTTGAGGGAATCCCAAATGGCTTTGGCATATGTATATTAAGCAACCTTCTGAAATATGTCATCTGACATAGTCTAGGCCAGTATGTTCATAGCTCTGGCATCAGCAATCTTTGCCTTTTGGTGTGCATCAGCTTGATCTGGAGGAGGCACTGCACTAAGATTTGCTGTGGTTGAAGTAGAGGCCACTAGAGCTGGTGGTCCTGTCAAGATGGAATTAAAAATGTCCTCATCAATAGATTTCAAGTACAGCTTGATTCTTGCCTTCCAGATTCCAAACTTTTGCAAGTTGCAAACTGGAGGTCTGATGCTGGCATAATCCTTGTTTTGTGCCATGATTTTGTTTTGTGATATCAGACTACTAAAGCTAATTTAGAGTTTATCCTGAGGATCTTGATTAATCCAAGTGTGAGAATGTATGATGTGATTAATCACCCTCTGATACCAATTGAAAGTTAGGGTAAGCTCTGGAAAACTCTAGAGGGGGGGGGGGGTAATAGAGTTATTGAAATCTTTTGATTTTTACTGAAATAAAAAATCTTTTAATAAAATAGGTTACTATAATATAAGTATATAGGTGCACAAGTGCAGCAGATAAACTGAGCTACACAATAAGAATATATCACAGCACAAGCATAAAACAAAAACTACACAGTCACACAGACAACACAAGAAATTTATAGTGGTTCCCCAAACTTGGGTACATCCACTCTTCTATGACCCTAGGTAGGAATCCACTACAGGTTTTGATCAGCTGACTGCCACCAATGAGCATTTGATCAGGTGCTCAAAAACCAATCCTCAAGTCTTTTGGTTGGGAGACTTGCAACCAGGAATAATTTTGAAGGGAATTAAAACCCTGTATAGAGGTGGGGATAAGAGAGTGATTGTGTTCTTCTCTTTCTCAAATACAACTGAGAGAAGACTAGTGGATTTGTGTTGTTGTCAAAGCTCCCCCTGAGATCTTGACTGGTTCAGGAGTGGAAGCTTTGCAAAAGGGTGAGTAGGCCTTTTAGCTCTTCAAAGATCCTTGTCTGATTTGAATAGCTTGTCACAAGAGATCCCTGAAAGCAAAGAAGGAAAGGAAGAAGGACTCTTGATGGTGATGGTTGTTCCTTCTTCTTCTCTTGAGAGTAGTAGATTTTCTGAGAATTGTTTTCACTGCACTTTTGATGTCTGTAAGCTTTTTCCTGTGTGTTGCTTGTTGATAGCACATGAGTTTTTGTGTATCACTTTTCTTCTCTATTTTTCTTAGATCTCAGTTACTGACTCTTTTTGAGAGATCCTCCAATGATATCTGTAGCTTGGTCAAATTCAAAAATCTACAATAAATGCTTAGCCGGAATCTCGGAAATTAAAACGGTAAGTATGCTGTCATATATTTTATTCTATGTCTGTCCCGAGATATAAGTAGTTAATTCCATGAAGAATATTTATAATCAATGCTGCCATTAACGGCTCAATTTAGAAGATATAAGAGCATTGATTATCCAGGAAATTAATGACTTATAGTACTATAAGACAAGGAGACGGAAAAGGAAAGAATAAATAACTATATGCCTTACAGTTTTCGTCGACCTAAGAATGGATTTCGTCGACCTGTGATTTTGTTGACCTGAGAATGGTTGTTCGTCGAGCTGAGATCCAAGATCGTCGAGCTGAGTCTGCAGTCTGGACTTAGAATATTTTCTAATGTTGAGTATTGAAGTATTGATCTTGGTGTTGAGTGAGATGTCCTCTTGCTTTGAGTGTTAGATCACCATTCTGGAGTTGAGTCGTTTTAGAGTGTTGAGTCATTGATAGCGTTGAGAGCGTTGAGTGAACTTTGGCTCTGAATAAATTTTGGCGTTGAGAGATCTTTGGCTTTGAGTGAACTATGGCGCTGAGTAAATTTTGGCGTTGGGAGCTGAAGTGTTAGTCGACCTGAGGATAGTGTTCGTCGACCTGATGTTCTTAGTTCGTCGACTGAAGTTTGATAGAGGAGTTATTACTATGTTCAGAGATCGTTGAGCTGAGATCTAAGTTCGTCGAGCTCAGCTCAGAGAATTGTCTCTGGGTTAGTCGAGATGAGCACGACGATCGTCGACCGGAGTTCGACGAATGCAGATCTCTTTTTTATTAAGCCTTGAACTTTCTAAGTCTTTAGTCTCTGGCAGTGTTGAAGGCTTGTCCTTTCTACTATTTTACTTTAAGAACATGGCCTAGACTCTAAAAACGCATGACATTTGACCCTTCTATACAACATGTGTCACAACCTAAGTAGAGAATCTTGTCCAAATCACCTAGGGGTTCCAACACAGCCTATTTCTCAGCACGGTACGGTGTTGGCGCTATGTATTGACCCCGCAACCCTTGATAACACACTCCTCCAACAATGACAGTTGGTATCAAAGGGAGGTTGCTTGACAATTGGTCGGGCAACCTTTCTCTTGTTAGCATTAGTCGTTTAGCGTCATATCATACACACACCGATATGTCATCTATAAATCTTGGATGAAGCATGAACACTACACTCATAAGCATGAATAGAAGTATACAGGGCATATTATGTAGTATGAGATGCATAATATGTGTTTGTATATGGATCCACCATAGGTGGAAACATGTGAGGGTTATGTAGTATGGGATGCATAACCTCACCACATGAATGCCCATTAGCACATTTTCCTTTTTTTGTTGCATGCAATGTTATGTAGTATGGGATGCATAACATTACCATGCAAAGATCGCTTATGGCATGCATTAAGGCCTTTTTTATAATGCATAACACAACATACATAACATAATATTGCATAAGCACAACGTGTCAAGCTAAAGATTTGCATGATGACATATGTACACAAATGGTTTTGAGTCAAAAGAAATACAAATTCATACATTCAAGGTCTAAGCACATGAGTTAGTATGATGGTGGTGAACAATCCTAGGTTAAGCATAACATCATTATTGTAAAAATCCCATAGCAAGTTAGCAGTTGAAGTTCATATTTAAGTATGTTTGTCTATACCGGGTAGTTTTATTCTAGCACTTGGGCTATGTTTTGATTACTGCTAGTACGATTATAGGATGGTGAGGCGTCCTTCGATGAGACTGAATCCCAAATCTGAGGGTGACTCTTCAGGAGCGTAAAATGAGGCGTTGATTGAAAATTTGCAGTAGATTAATGAAGCCTTATCCAGGCAGATGGTGGGTATGCAGACTCAGATCCTGTCTCTGTTAGCAGTTGTGGCAGGACAGCCTCCGAGAGTGCCGGACCCTACTTTAGGGGTTGCTGTTCCTGTTCCTCCTGCTCCCTAAGTACCTCCTGTTGTGTTTCCCCTGGATATGACATTTATATCACACTTCTAGCGACTAGGACCTCCTACTTATGATGGAAAGACAGACTTTATTGTTTTGGACGATTGACTCATAGCCATCGAGGAGATGTTCTCCTATTCTGGAGTTACCCCTTATCAAAGGGTGATGATCGCCGCCTATGAGCTTAAGGGATTATAGAAGAGTTGGTGGCTGAGAGAGAAGGAGAGATTGAAAAAGGGATGCTCTTGGGAGACCTTCAAGAAACTGTTGCTAAGGAAGTTTCTGCCTTCGGTCGAGTGCGACCGCCTGATGAATGATTTCCTACATTTTAAGAAGAGGTAGCGCACAATTAGTGAGTATGAGATCGAGTTCAACAAATTGAGTCAGTTTGCCCCCGGTTTGGTAAGCTCTGAGGCGGATCAACTTAAGTGTTTTCTTGGTGGACTAAAAAGTGATGTCCAGCAGTTAGCAAGTGCTTATGGATGAACGAGCTATGCTGGAGTGGTGGATTCTTCTTTTAAAGTTGAGGCAATTGAGAATGCTAAGCAAAGTGGGCAGTAGATGAGAAAAGATAAGAGGAAATCGGTTGAAGGAAAGAGCCCTCAGGTACCCGGTGCTGCTTCAAGAAAGAAGAGCAAGGAGGTTTGTAGTTTCTGTGGCCGGTCAGGCCACCCTTTGAGAGATGTTTCAAAAGGTTAGGAGATCAGAAGAAGGTGCGGGTACATGCAATTCAACGTGCTCCAAGGAAAGATTTATTTTGTTCTGCATGTAAGAGGCTACGGCATGATGTTGCCCATTGCTGGGGAAAGGATAAGATTAAGGCAAGAAGATGTTTTCTATGCGGTCAAGAAGGGCACATCAAGGCTCAGTGCCCACAGATCCAGCCTGTGTTGCAGCCAGTGCCACTCACGGTATTGCCACCGCCTCAGCGGGTGGATAAAGGCAAGGGAAAGCTGAATGTGATTTCTTCGGAGGAAGCTCAGACTTAGAATCAGGTTATTTAAGGTTAGATTTCTTCCTAGCCTGAATGTTTTTATTCTTAGTAATCGTTTAGCATTTATTTTCCTTAGTTGCGAGTGCAATATTATAGGAAGATTTAAGGCGAAGTACCGCTGGGCGTGTGTTCTCTTCGACTCTTGCGCTACTCACTCGTTTGTGGCTAGAGCCTTCGTGGATCGGTACCGTTTGGATCTAGATTGAGTTGTGGATGCCTTTTGCGTCAAGTTCCCTTTCGGTGATTCTATGGTTTCAGATCAGGGCATTCAGGATTGTCTGATTGTGTTAGGGGATTTTCTAGCGAAGGAAGATCTGATTGTGATCGACTTGGTTTACTTTGATGTTATCCTAGGCATGGATTGGTTGTCCAGGTATGATAAAGTTATCCAGTGCAAGGGTAAGCGCTTGGAATTCGTAACGGACAATGGTCAGCCTGGGATTGTTTATGATGATCCGCGCTAGGATTCTCCAGTCATTTCTGCGGTACGTGTTCGGAAGCTGCATGATTCTGGCTTCTTTGCTTGTTTGGTATCAGTTGTGGGGACTGTTGTTGGTGTACCACGCTTGGAGGAGATTCCATTTGTGTGCGTGTTTTAAGATGTTTTTGCTGACGATCTTCCTGGTCTTCCACCTGATAGAGATATTGAGTTTGTATTAGATTTGGAGCAGGTACGAGTCCTAATGTGAAGGCGCTGTACTGGATGGTCCTATGAGAGATGGAAGAGTTGTGTATCCAGCTGGATGAGTTGTTAAAGAAAGGTTTTATCAGGCCGAGCTCGTCACCTTGGGGTACTCCTGTTCTGTTTGTAAAGAAGAATGACAGATCGATGAGGCTTTGCATCGACTATAGAGAATTGAACAAGGTTAATAATAAGAACAGGTATCCTCTGCCAAGGATTGACGATTTTTTTGATCAGTTGCTCGGTAGCGCGGTATTTTCTATGATTGATATTCGTTCCGGCTACCATCGACACAGGATCCGCGAGTCAGACATTCCGCGGACTGCTTTTCGATCCAGGCATGGGAATATTGAATTTCTGGTTATGTCGTTTGGTTTGACCAACGCGCCCTCAGCCTTTATTGATATGGTCAACCAGGTGTTCTAGGACTTCCTGGAGAAGTTTGTGGTCATGTTTATTGATGATGTTTTTATCTATTCCTGCAATGCTGAGGAGCATGACCAGCATCTGTGTTTATTTATATCTGCTTTGAGGGATTCGCCAAATTGAGCAAGTGCGGGGTTTGGGTGCCTCATGTTTCATTTCTGGGTCATGTGGTTAATAAGAGTGGGACGTCCGTTGACCCAGTAAAGATAGCTGCTGTGATGGATTGGAGTAGGCCGGGAACACCTAATGAGATTAGGAGCTTCCTAGGGTTGTTCCGGCTATTACAGGAGGTTTGTAGAGGGTTTTTTACCCTGGCTGCACCTTTGACTAGATTGACTCAGAAGAATGCGGCTTTTGTTTGGAGCGAGAAGTTTGAGGAAGCCTTTTTAGAGCTCAAGAACATATTGTGCACTGCTCCCATTTTGACTCTGCCTACGGAGGGCATGGATTATGATGTTTATGTGGACGCATCACATGTTGGTCTTGTGATGGCGACATCGCTCTGCCATGGGTTCGAGATTTACTAGTTGATGTTGCGGGTCGCCTCCGCGACATTTTGTTTGAAGACGATGATGGCCATTGTCGCAAGATGGCCGCCGAACGTGAAGACTTGGAGTGCTACCGCTCTATCCGCCACTGTCGCCGAAGCTTAAAAATATATGGTTATATATTTATTCCAATCAAAGAATAAATGTATAATTATATATTTTATTTGTTTAGTTTTATGTATTTTATTTTCTTAGAAATGAGGTGTCATTTTATGTGTTTTAGTGTGTGTTTATTTCATGTATTATGGCCTATGTTTAGCCAAACTTTGGGATGCATATAGCCTTGGTGTTGTGAGCCTTTATAAGGCTTTGTGTTGTAACTTTTCATTCAGACGATTGATAAAAAAAAACCTATTCAGATTTCTGAAATCTAATCTCTTCTTCCTCCTTGGGCTGCCGCCCCCTTCCTTCTCTCCCTCTTCTTGTGGCCGCCGGCCACCCCTCCTCCCCCTCCTCTTCTCATTTCGTGGAACCCCCTCCTCTCTCCTCCCTCCGCCGAGATCCGAAGAAGGTAGCTTGCGTCTCCATCCGGAGTGGTTCCGACGGCATCCGTGGAAGCGGGATTATCTCTACTAGATCTCAAACATTGTTCTCAGATTTCGGGGTAATCTCTCCCTCTTGCGTGTGCGTTTTCTTCTTAATATTGGTGAGGTTATGGTGGAGAATGAGGCCGAGATTCTCATCCGGAATATTGATATTATTTGTGTCTTAGAGAATCTGATTTTAAAACTAAATTTGTCCGATTTTCTCGTATAAATTTAGATTGGAGGAATACCCTTTTGTTGTTTAATTTGGGGATAACTCGGACTTATTTTGAATCATTGCTTTAGTCCGGGACCTCTTCGATTATGATTGTGAAAGCTTGCGATTAATGTCAAGGGGCTTGGCTAATTCACCTTCATGGAAAATCTGAAATTGCTTGTTAAAATTTGAAGTTGTGTTAAAATCTGAAATCATATATGGGTCCTTTTCATGGAAAAATCTGAATTTGTATTAAGGCTCTCTCCCCTTTCATGCACCCCTCATGTTTGTATTAATGCTCAAGTACATGGACCCCTTACTATTAAATTATGTTATGTTGACGCCCGGACTTTTTATTGTCATCTCCAACACGCACGCCACATGCTTGTACTAATTCCTCTCCAAGAAAGCCAACATATTAGTTTAATATTTCTTGGACGTACGAGAATAGATTGCTGCGTTTTATTATTGTTTGATATAGCGGACGCATTAGAGAGTCTAGTTTTTAGTTGCGTCCATCTCGACAACCCCCAAACGGTCAAGCCTACATCAATTTGGTATCAGAGCCAGGTTTGTCAATTTCTCAACTTGACAATGATCCGCTCAAACCGTGCTACCCCCACTTGCACTTAGGTACATTTCATTCATTTAAAAATTTTTATTTTTAGTTATATAAAAACAAAAAAAAAGGGTTTTAAGTGTTTTTCCTAATTTGTATTGTTTTTTTTTCGTTAGTCTATCATGGCACGCATTGGGAGTCCCCTTCCCCCATGTTCCTCGGTTGGTGCCCTTCGCAAGGAAATGATTCGCTAATGTGATGACATAAGAGATATGTTAGCACAACTTGGAGGTCGGCTTCCGACACCACATCTTGATGCCCCTAGGCAACAGCTTAGGACCAATGTTCCTTCCAGTACGGTTAGTCAAGCGATTACGACACCACCATCGCGCACCTCTAGACCGGTTAGAATTCCTGCTCCGACTTACGACGGGTTAGGTGAACCGCAAGTTTTCTTACAATGGGTGAAGGATATGGAACAATATTTGGAGCAATATCACATTGAGGACCACCACAGGATTCCCGTTGTAAGACTGCAATTATTTGGTCGAGCTCAGACCTTCTGGCGCAATGAAGAGAGACGTTTTGGACCGTCCTTTATCGACTCACGTGTAGGTTGACAACTCATGAAGAATTTATTAACGGATGAGTATTACCCTACATACTGCCGTCCTCAGTCATCTGATTACCTGAGCGAAGCGTCACCTAAAATTTTGCCTATATCGAACAAGCACGTTCCCCCGTACTCTCGTACTAGGACGTCTCATAATTTTATTTCTCCCCTCCAGGACACTAGACCGCTTTCTGATTATAAGAGTGATGATCGGCCTCGCGTTAGATCCTTGCCCCAAAAGGATCCTCCCATTTTAAGCACACCTACACCTGCCGTGCGGGAACCAGAGCATCTTAGGTCCCCTGTTCCACCATCTATTGCTATCTCGACTAGGGATGTTATCCAGTCGAAGGCTAGGCATAGGAAGCCAGTTAAGGTTGCCAAGGAAAAGGCTTTATGTTATGCTTGTGGTGTGACTGGCCACTATGCCGTGACATGCCCCACCAAGCCTAGGGCTTCAGCTATGTTAGTCTCCACTTCGGAGCCACCCCAGACTACTTTTGTGATTGCTGCTGATCCTGATCTGGATGTTGGTGTGGTATCTCCTGATTTTGTTGAGGATGCCCAGTTAGATGAGAGTATTACTATTACGATCGACATCCCGTCGAACACCATATGTGAGTCTAGAGGCGTGCCTGATCTTGTCACTACTGAGTGTATTATTCCGTCTACACCCATAGGCCCTTTAGAGACTCCCCCCGAGCTATTTGATCGTGTCCCTGACTCTCCTATTGAGTCTGCGTCTGTGTCCTTGACTGAGCCCACTACTGAGGGCGATTTAGATATTTCTGACGATCTTAGTGACGCTGATGATCTTGGGTATCCTAGTGATCTGGATGAGGATTTCTCCTCTGAGATATCCTCCCCTGGGATTATCCCTTTACCCCTTGCCTATAGTACTGGACCGGATCCCTTGATTATTGAGGAGTCTTCTGATGAATCCGTGCTGGTGGATGTGTTGTCTGGATCCGAAGAGTCAACTTGGGCTAATATTAGTGTTGGGCACTCGGGAAGCAGTCCCATGATTATTGTGGAGTCTTCTGATGACCCCGAGCTGGTAGATGTATTGACTGCTTTGGACGAGGCCCCTTTGGATGATGTTAGTAGTGAGCACCCGGGAGGTAGTTCTTTGATTGTATCGTCTTTGCTTGAAGTTCAAGCTAAGTCTGATTTTCCCCGGGATTTGGTCTGTCCTACCCCCTGTCCTGGTTTTGATGACATCCCCTCGTCGTGGGAAGAGTTAGCTGACGAGGGAAATGACGTATTGGTAGACTTACCTTGTGTGGGAGAGGCATTTTTGGATGACTCTTATGGTGATATTCCGGATGACATTCCCCTGATGATTTCCACTGGTCTTGATGACCCATCTGATTTGATTTTGTCACCAGACTTGATTTATTCGGACCTCCCCCCTGATCCTTTTTCCCGACTAGCACCTATGTTAGGACATGGTTCTGTTATGCCTTGTCCGAGTTTGTATGCGTTGTCTGATTTCATTGCCCCATCTTTGGGCCTGTCCCGACATGTTTGCATGGATGAGTTACTAGTTTTCATATTCGGTCTGTACACCACACTACGTCGATCTGACTACGCATTTTCTATGATAGAATATTTTTCTGAGTATACGTCATCATGTATGTCTGCGATTGCGGTAGCTAAAGAACCTCTTTTGATTGTGCCTCTTGACGTGGTGTCCACTACTGTTTATACTTTTGATCCTCTTTTGCCCATGTCGATGACTTTAGCTGATCATTTTGAATTGTATCGCACGTACTTCCTTTCTCTGTTGAGAGCGTCCTATTCTAGAGCTGATGATTTGGATTTGGTCTGGTTAGTCCCCGAGTGGATGTCTTTTGACGTCGTCAATAAAATAACATTTAGGAACGCCAACCTTTCTATAACCAACGAGAATTTCGGAATTGACGTTTTTTATTTGGATTTTTGCGATGCATGGGGTGTTTCACCTCTTTTCAATTTTCCGGATATTATATTGCACGTCTCTTTTCCACCTGAGTGGCTTTCTATGACGTTTCTACCTCCCACTATATATTCTCTTGGGTTGGGGAGTGTGAGTTCTGTCGTGTCTCTCTTCCACTCGAATTCCTCGGTTCTTGCATCGGATGGTAAGACAATAGTTATTTTTCTTTTGATTGACACCCTTTCGAGGTTCCTCGAAAGTCTTGCTGCTACTGTTGTGCTTGACAGGTTCTGTTTGGTGGATGATGACCGCTCTTCTACTACATGGCTACTAAGGCCAGATTTGCCTCCGGATGCTTCTTCCTTCGTCCGCCGCTCTCTCTCGGCCCACTCATCGGTGATGAGTGATTTTGAGCGGGGGAGGATTGATGGCGACGTCGCTCTGCCATGGGTTCGAGATTTACTAGTTGATGTTGCGGGTCGCCTCCGCGACATTTTGTTTGAAGACGATGATGGCCGTTGTCGCAAGATGGCCGCTGAACGTGACGACTTGGAGTGCTACCGCTCTATCCGCCGCCGTCACCGAAGCTTAAAAATATATGGTTATATATTTATTCCAATCAAAGAATAAATGTATAATTATATATTTTATTTGTTTAGTTTTATGTATTTTGTTTTCTTAGAAATGAGGTGTCATTTTATGTGTTTTAGTGTGTGTTTATTTCATGTATTATGGCCTATGTTTAGCCAAACTTTGGGCTGCATATAGCCTTGGTGTTGTGAGCCTTTATAAGGCTTTGTGTTGTAACTTTTCATTCAGACGATGGATAAAAAAAACCCTATTCAGATTTCTGAAATCTAATCTCTTCTTCCTCCTTGGGCTGCCGCCCCCTTCCTTCTCTCCCTCTTCTTGTGGCCGCAGGCCACCCCTCCTCCCCCTCCTCTTCTCATTTCATGGAACCCCCTCCTCTCTCCTCCCTCTGCCGAGATCCGAAGAAGGTAGCTTGCGTCTCCATCCGGAGTGGTTCCGACGGCATCCGTGGAAGCGGGATTATCTCTACTAGATCTCAAACATTGTTCTCAGATTTTGGGGTAATCTCTCCCTCTTGCGTGTGCGTTTTCTTCTTAATATTGGTGAGGTTATGGTGGAGAATGAGGCCGAGATTCTCATCCGGAATATTGATATTATTTGTGTCTTAGAGAATCTGTTTTTAAAACTAAATTTGTCCGATTTTCTCGTATAAATTTAGATTGGAGGAATACCCTTTTGTTGTTTAATTTGGGGATAACTCGGACTTATTTTGAATCATTGCTTTTGTCCGGGACCTCTTCGATTATGATTGTGAAAGCTTGTGATTAATGTCAAGGGGCTTGGCTAATTCACCTTCATGGAAAATCTGAAATTGCTTGTTAAAATCTGAAGTTGTGTTAAAATCTGAAATCATATATGGGTCCTTTTCATGGAAAAATCTGAATTTGTATTAAGGCTCTCTCCCCTTTCATGCACCCCTCATGTTTGTATTAATGCTCAAGTACATGGACCCCTTACTATTAAATTATGTTATGTTGACGCCCGAACTTTTATTGTCATCTCCAACACGCACGCCACATGCTTGTACTAATTCCTCTCCAAGAAAGCCAACGTATTAGTTTAATATTTCTTGGACGTACGAGAATAGATTGCTGCGTTTTATTATTGTTTGATATAGCGGACGCATTAGAGAGTCTAGTTTTTAGTTGCGTCAATCTCGACAACCCCTAAACGGTCAAGCCTACATCAGCTTGGTTGTGTGTTGATGCAAGACGAGAAAGTGATTGTGTATGGGTTAAGACAACTGAAGACTCATGAGTGGAACTACCCTACGCATGATTTAGAGTTTGCAGCCGTGATATATGCGCTGAAGTTTTGGAGACTTCTGCTTTATGGCGCATAGTGCAAAATTTTTACCGATCATAAGAGTTTAAAGTACGTCTTTACCCAGAAGGAATTGAATCTGTGCCAGCGGCGATGGTTGTAGTATGTTGCCGACTATGATGTTGAGATCCAGTACCATCTGGGGAAGACTAATGTGGTGGCCGATGCCCTAAGTCAGAAGACGGGGAAGATTTTTAATCTCTCCACCGTGCTATTAGTGGAAGAATTTCTTTTGATGGATATTTCTTGGGGAGCTTCGACTTGTAGAGTAGTTTGGTAGTAGCAGAGCCTTCTTGGATTGCGGTTACGAGGTTATATTAGAAAGATGATCCAGATCTGCTACATTTATATCTTAGAGCTTAGAAAGGGGAGTTACCAGATTTCTCTATTAATGATGCGGGTACTTTGAAGTACCGCGACAGATTTTGTATCCCCGCCGTTATGGATCTTCGAGTTATGTTGTGCAGAGAGGCGCATAGTTCTATTGTTGCCTACAATCCAGGATCTACCAAGATGTATCATGACATAAAGGAAATTGCCTGGTGGTATGGGATGAAGGGAGACATAGCCAAGTTTATTTCTGAGTGCTATACTTGCAAGCGTGTTAAGGCCGATCATGGAAGGCATGGTGGCAAGTTGATTCCGTTGGAGATACCGACTTAGAAGTGGGACAGCATTTTGATGGATTTCATCACGGGTTTATCGAGATCTCCTAGAGGATATGATTTATTTTGTGTTATTGTGGACAGATTAACGAAGTGTACTCACTTCGTATCTTATAATATTTACTATCCGATGAAGAAAATAGCTGAGCTATATTTGAATGAAGTCATTCGATTGCATGGTGTTCCAGTCAGCATAATTTCAGACCGAGACTCCCGGTTTACATCTCGCTTCTGGAAGATTTTGCAAGAAGTTTTGGGTACGAATTTGAGATATTCTACCACATACCACCCGTAGACCAATGGTCAGATAGAGCGAGTTAATCAGATAGTGGAGGACATGATCAAATGCTATATTTGAGACCATGGAGGAGTGTGGGATGAGCGTTTGAGTCTTATGGAGTTTGCTTATAATAATAGTTATCAAGAAAGCTTATAAATGGCTCCTTTCGAAGCTTTGTATGGGAGGCGCTGCAGGACTCCCTTATTTTGGGCTGAGGTTGGCGAGAGACCATTATTGGGTCCGGATGCGCTCGAAGAGATGGAAATTGCTGTGAAGCTTATTTGGGAGAAGCTTTGGACAGCCAAGGATCGATATGAGAAGAATGCCAACCGGCTTAGATTTGATCTGGTGTTTACTGTGGGGGACTTGGTATTTCTAAAGGTTTCCCCGATGATTGGAATCAAGAGGTTTGGTGAGAACCAGAAGTTAGACCCGAGGTATGTGGGGCCGTTTAAGATCATTTAGCGGATTGGTGTGGCATCTTATAGGCTGGATTTGTCAGCGAACTTTCCTAGCGTGCACGATGTTTTTCACGTTAGGCAGTTGCGGAAGTGTGTGCTAAGCGATAAGCAAGTTTTGGATTCTGTGCCTTAGTTAGAGCCAAATTTTCGTATGTGGAGATGCCTGTCCGCATTCTGGATGCTCAAGATCGCGTGTTGCGGAGGAAATCAATTCCTATGGTTACGGTTTTGTGGAGAAATTAGGGCGTAGAAAGCGCAACTTGGGAGTTAGAGTCGGCTATGAGGAAGGCTTACCCTCATCTGTTTCCCTAACTTGTGCATAATATGTTTTGCATTTTTCAATTATAGCACTTGCTTGGCTATTTCTTTTTTCCTTCTTGATAGAAGTGTTGTGTGTAAAGTTTCGGGGCGAAACTTTCTTGTAGGGGGAGTGGCTGTAACTCCGCCAGTTTTTCTGTGGTTTGTATAATCCTTGTTTGGCATTACGTTCACGCATTTCCAGCCTTTTTACCATTGTTAGAGCATGGTCTTGGCTCTTTAGGTTCTTGAGTGGCTTGTTTATAGCCTATTTGCAATGTTCCCCAACTAGCCGGAGTCTGTTTTGGTGACTCGGCGGAGCCTTTCAGGGAATGCTTGTGCTTTGGCATTCGGTAGGTGTTAGCCCGAGTTTTTATCGTCGGATGTTGTTTTTGACTTTGCCATTATTTTTGTAGCATGGGTGTTTGTCTACGATGCGAGTTTCGTCAAATTCCGAGATCGCTTGTTTTCGCGTCGTTTCGACGTTTTATATGTTAGCTAGTAGCGTGTTAGCAAGCTTTTGTTGTTGCTATGTTGGGCTAAGTGGCAAAGCTTAGTTATAGCAAGTAGCTGGTTTTTGTTTGGCTTAATTTAGGTGAAGATTGCTAGCTAATTAAATATATATGTATATATATATTTATGTGTTTGAGCTTGGGTTTAAGCTTGAGTGTTGGAGCTTATTTCAGCAATTCTTTTTTTTGGTGTGTTGATAGCTGTTATTTAGTGGCTGATTTTGTGAGCTAGCAGCTAGCTATTCTTATATTTATAAGTATATATGCTATATATATATATATTAGTGGCAGGATTTCTTTTGCTGCTAGTGGTCGAGCTTTCTTAGCTTTGGGATTATTTTATTAGCTATGGCCGAGTGAGTGGGGAGGGTAGATAAATAGGGCCGGCTGGGTTTTCTTCTCCTTATTTGTCTTTTCCCAAGCCATATGCTGGCTTCCAGGGGAAGGCATCGGGCGATGGAGGTGCTGGAGCTCCGGCCGGCGATTGTTGGAGGTTTAGAGCTCGTTTTTCTCGGGTAATGGCAGATTTGGATTGCTCTCACCCGGATCTTCCTCCCTAGGAATGTATTTCTTATTTTAGGGTTGTCTTTGTTAGCTAGGGTTTTTAGGGTTTGTTCTTCTTCCTCTAAAAGCTTTTTGTTTGCCACTTAGGTGGCCGATCTTGCCACCGGTGCCGAAATTTGGAAGGCAACTGCTGTTTCCTTGAGGTAGAGGCAAGTGGCACTCTTTGCCGTTGCCAACCTTGATTTTACTCCAATTAATCTTATTGTAGTACCTCATTCTTTCTTATTCCTAGAAGCTAGGGTTGCTGCAGTTTTCATCCCAGCTAGACCTTGCTCAATCTTGTTCAGGTTTAATTTATTGTCTCTCATCTTATTCACTGTTTTGTGTCCTGGTAGTGGCTGGACGTAGGATTTTAGATTGTTAGATTTAGCCCAGCTTGGTTGGTAGCTGTAGCCGTGTAGAAGGGGTAGGAGAGAGGAAATAAGAATTTTTTTTAGTTCTCTGGATGGGAGCGTTGAGTAAGCCTAGGGAAAAGATTTAGATTTTAAAAACTAAGTCAATAGCATTGACAGTGTTGAGTGAGGTGAGCTCACTCAACGCCGTCCAAGTTTTGCTTAGGCGTTGACAGCGTTGATTGAGTTAAGCTCACTCAACGCCGCCAGCTTGGTTAGATTTTTTCTAAGTGTAAAGCGTTGACAGCGTTGAGTGAGGTGAGCTCACTCAATGCCGTCTGTCTTGGTAGAATTTTATTTTCTAGAGTCATTTGGCGTTTAGTGAGGGGAGCTCACTCAACGCCATCTAGTCTGAAGACTTTTCTAAGACTTTTGGCGTTGAGTGAGGGGAGCTCACTCAATGCCATCTAGCCTGAAGACTTTTCTAAGTCTTTTGGCGTTGAGTGAGGGGAGCTCAATCAACGCCATCTAGCCTGATGATTTTTTTCTTTCTTTCTAAGTCTTTTGGCGTTGAGTTAGTGGAGCTCACTCAACGCTGTCTAGCAAACAATTTTTTAGCTAAGTCTAAAGCATTGAGTGAGGGGAGCTCACTCAACGCCTATAGTTGTTTGGCGTTGACAGTGTTGAGTGACTTGAACTCACTCAATGTCGTTGTCCCGAGAGTGAGTTTTTTTACGGTTAAGTCTTTTGGCGTTGAGTGAGTGGAGCTCAATCAACGCGGCGTCGAGTGAACTTGATGCCTTCCCCACTGGGTGTTGGCGTTGAGTGAGTGGAGCTCACTCAACTCCGCGTCGAGTGAACTCGACGCTTTTTCCTTGGGATGGTGTTTTCTCCAGAATTATTAGTGTGGCTTTTCCCTTAGGGGTGGGTGTTTTGTTATCGGCTAGTTTTTGAATGCCAACTTGTGGATAATGGCAGGTGGCGTTTTTGGTGGCTCTGTAAGGGGTGAAACGTGTGTGCTGAGCTGTGGCTACCACCAGTTAGGCCGTTTTGGGCTGGTATGGTTAGGCGTGTGGACCCTGTAGCTGCCACTGGTTGTTTTTTCACCCTTGAGTATTTTCTGATCTGGTTGTTTGGAAGAGGGTTGTTTTTTTGCCACCAACCCAGACCCATGGTTTTACCACGGTCAATAATTTGCAAAGTTAAGACTGTTAGCTCCTTTCCTTTCATATGACTATTTCTATTGGCATATGTTGGCCTTATTGCTGCTGCAGGTGTTTGGCAGAGCATGTTTTTATTCATGCTTGCACTTGGTGTGCTTTGATTGCTCTTTAGACAGTGTTTCTTTTTGTTGTCTTGATTATTTCCTTCTACTCTTTTTGATAGCATTTTATTGCAGGGTTGGTAAACCCCTTCTTTTATTGCTTATGAATCTAATGCTCCACTTATTTTGATTATATTCTTGCTAAAGTATTCTTTCTTTGAATGCGTCAGGTTCAGGTTATGGCTGGTTGAATGGCTAGTTTTCTTGTGGAGCTTGCTTGTGGCCTCCTGGGTAGCTGAGATTGTTATTCCTCATCCTTGTGAGGTAGTTTTCTTCCTTATGTATAGACATGCATACTCACTAGTGGGTTCGTGTCAGGTTGTTGATGCCCACTGGTGGCATACTTGTTATGCTGGGTATGAACTAAAACTGCTATTTTTTCCTATTTGGAGGTTGTTCACTTTCTTTCTAGGACTGATTTATGTTAGGTTGCATGTTAGGTATTTCAAACCCTAAAAGCATTACTCTATGTACCTCATGCACGTCATGTTTGTAAAATTAAAGCAACTTGTTGGGTATTGTATCCACAATTACCTGGATTTGAGGAAGCCTCCTGTCTAGCTAAGATGAATCCACAATGTATTTGATGATATATTTCAAGTTGTGCTTGCAGTTTTTCCATGCTAAGTACACACCAATGTCAGGGTGCAGTGGGTCAATATACACAGGTTTGCGCAACATAATCCCTCGTTGAGCAAATCAGTGTGTTGGCCTACGTGTACTCTCTCAATCAGAGTGTACTTACTTTCAAGTACAGGGCTGAGAAAGATTAAGAGAAGACAACGAGCAAGGATGGGCCAAAGAGCAGCTCACGGGTGGAAAGACGAAAAATCGTCTAAGTAGAAATCGTCGAGAATCACTAAGTGATTCTCGCCGATTCGATGAGAATCAGTGATTCTCGCCGAATCGTCGAGAATCACTCGTTGATTCTTGCCGATTGCAGCCGGCTGTCTCAATGCCGTCTTGATTTCTGCTTAAGGCAGAATCGTCGAGAATCACTAGTTGATTCTCGCCGAATCGACGATAATGACTTTGCATTCTCGCCGATCTGTCGAGAATGAATATTGATTCTGGCCGATTCTCTCCGGTTTGCTATATCTTCAACCAGAATTCTGCTAAGTGGAATTCGCGAGAATCATAAGTGATTCTCGCTGATTCGTCGAGAATCACCTATGATTCTCGCCGAATTTGACTTGGCAGAAATTCCTGTGCTCGCTGGACATGACCAAGTTCCAGGCGCTGTTTTGAAACCAGAGCTAGGGTTTCTTTTGTTGGGGCCCACAACGGTCATATTGTATGACCTACTGTATAAATACTTCAGCATCTTGAACAGTAAAAACAACTCATACACAAGAACGAAAACTGAGGCGCTGACGGACCTAGATTGCGGATTTCACTTCCGCCGCCGCCATCGCCGCTCGGGAAGTTAGTCGCCGTCGTTGATCATGGATACCTCCTTATCTTCCGGCGACAGAAGTTTTGCCAAGCAACGCGTCTCACGTGTCCTTCTTGAGATCCTTTGTCTCTTGGTTTGTAGATCGGGAATACCTTCCCTTTCCGAATCGATCGAGACGATTGATCCAAGGAAGACCGTTGGTAGACCTTGCCAGCATAGCTACGAAGGTTGGATATCCAAAGCCAAGCCGCCGCTCTTCTTGCCGTCGCCGGTTTCGTGGATATTCATTCTAAGTGAGAGCTAAGTTCATGGACTCTTCGTCTTTGTCAAGAACGCTTCATCTAACGAAGAGGGACACCTAGCACTCCATAAGTAGTTTGTATATTTTATACATTCCATTTTATTTTTCTAATGAAGGAACGTAGGTTCCTCGTTGTAAGGGTTGGGTGCAACCCGTGGTGGAGGAGTGGTGACTCCTTCGTTTGGAAGGGTTCCTTCTGTTAGTGTGAGGATTGGATTTCAATCTGGTTGGTTAAGTTACTGAGTCGTCCCTTGTTGGGATATAGGTCGAAGGGGGAAAGTGGACGTACCCAAATCGGGGAACCACTATAACTGCTCGTGTATGTTTGTGCTGTGTTGTTTTGTTTACGTGTGCAGGTAGAAATTTAATTCCGCTAAAATCGCTGCAAGACACCTTTACCCCCCCCCCCCCCCCCATAGGTGAAGATAGTTGGCACTAGGTGGACTTTCAAGTGGTATCAGAGGGAGGTTACTCATCAAAGGGGTTAACACCTCGAGTAAGTTCCTGCCTCTAGTGTCAACAAGAAGATATGACTCAAGCATGGAGTTGGATTATGATGTCCCTCCTCTAAGACTCCCCGCATGTACAAAGGAGTACTGCCCCATCTGGAAGATGAGAGTTATATTTCATCTGGAGGCCATTGATACTCGGGCATCACTCATCTTGGAAGAGGGTCCCTTCATTCCCATGAAGGCTTCCGGTTCAGGAAGGGATATCCAAATCCCCAAGTGTCCCGAAGAGATGTCTGAGACCGAGCTCTCACTGTTCAACTTGGACAAGTTAATACGTCAGATCATCACTAACGTCTGGTCTGGTGTATCTAGTTCAAGAGTGGACAAGTGTAGGACGGCCAAGTCCATGTGGCAAACCATTTCAGATCTCATGATGGGATCAGAGAAAGCAGGGACCAGTTGTCAGCAAGAAGATGAAGCCTATGTGGGGGTCCGCATTTCTGAAGATGAAGGGCATGATCAATCTGTCAGTATCAGGGCTCCTGTGTCCTTGTCAGAGACTGAAGAAAAAGTTGAGGAAAGCAGTTCTGATGAAGCTGACTCAACAGTCTCTGCCGATCTTGACGGTAACCCTGAACAGCAAAGCCAGAAGCAGGTAATTTCTTCATCATGCCCCTCTCCTCTTGCAGTTCCTGAAGACAGGAATAGTTCAGAGGATTGTCCCTCTAGTGATACAAGGGATATGGATAGCTCCAATCAGATGATTGAAAATCTTGAATCCCTTCGGTGTGCTCTTCTGAAGAGCAACTTACTTGTTAAGGAGCAAGCTAAGGAGATTGCTCAGCTGAAGACCTTGATAAATATTCAAGTGGAATCCATCAAGGTCAAGGACTCAAAGATCTCGGATCAAGAAAGTCGTCTAAAGACCGAGAAGAGAATAGTTTCTAACTTTTCCACGATAGATGCTATCAAGAGAAAAGAAGAAAATGGGTGGATCTCCCGAATTATTAATTCGTGGAGAAATGGGGAAACTATGTTCAGACCCCCCACCCCGAGTAGGAAGGGCACTCTTCATGCCTTTAGGTATGACCACAGAAACAACGTTGGTCACTGCAAGAATGATCAGCCCTCAGGTGGAAATACCCACATTGCCAGAGCTGTCATGGCTACCCATGAGAGAATACCCAAGGCTCATTCTGAGCCCTTTGTATTCTCAGCCTCAGCCCCAACTCATCAAGAATATGTAGGAACCAGCTCTCACTGCAGTACTTTCCACCCTAGGACACAGGAAAGGGGGGTCAGGAAACATGTGGTAAGTACCCATGGGGCCTCTGGAAGTGTGCTGACTGAAAGGAAGGCACCACCTCGCAGGCCTCATGACACTCACAACATGCATTCTGACCACCCTCCCACGTGTCATGGTGGAAAAGGAAATTTTGTGAGAAGAACCGGCTCTATCCCGTTTAGACCTGAGATCATGACTACCTCAGTCAGTAGGTCAGGTCTAAAACGGCGATACAACATTCACGAGTGTTGGTACTGTGGCAAGGTGGGTCACTCTGCCATAGATTGTTGGCACAACCCCTCTATGTCAAGGGAAAGGGCATATCCACCTCCTCTGGGCAGAGTTAGCCTTCTTAACAGGATTCCTCTGGGAAGGCATTCGAGTTTTTATGCTTACAAGAACCTAGGACCTAATACATATTGAGTTCCTAAGGTAGGGTAATTCCTTTTTGTAGGATAGTCTTAGGTTCTTTTAAACATGATGGGAACTAGACAGGAGACATTCCAAGAATGACTTGGAACAAATATATGGAATAAGAGCAGTGTTATCTACAATGGCATACTCAAATTGAACACCTGGTGTGCCTTAAACAGAATATCTAAATGATAAATCTTATGATCCCAGGTACCTGCGTTCATATTAAATTTTTGAGCCAAATTATATTGATATTCACATATATATATATACTTATATATTCACACAAATTTGTGAATTCCTTCTCTAAGGTAAGTGGTTATGTGTATATATACACATATATGCTTTTACACCTAAGGATAGATTAAAAGTGTAAAATGATCTTTGGATACAATTTCATGGAATTCTTGGTAGTTACACATTGATACATTTGAAAATGAACCTCAACAGGCATAAGTCAGCCCACTTAAAATTAAGAAGGTACGTCAATGGGTGTTACAAAAGATTACAACTGATATCAGAATATTGTGTACATCTCGAAAGAGAAATAACTTAACAAAATTATTTGCCACAGGATTAATATGCCTCCTAACAAAATTACATGTCTAGGGTGTAACAAAGTTCTTATGCCTCGTAACGCTGTGTGGAAAATTCCGTCTAAACCCTCGGTAGAAAACATTTAGAAAAATCTGTCGGAATCTCGTCGAACCCGCCCGATTCGCTACAGTATATATATAGAGGATATCCAGCCAACTTTTCATTTCACGTCTATTTGCTTCCCCCTCTTTTCAATGCTCCGTTGACTGGTAGCTCGCAGCCTCAATCGATCCCGACGGTCTAGGCTTCAATCCCCAGGCATCCCGTCGATCCCAAAATCGCGAGCTTCCCGAGCCCATCCAGGCATTCCCTTCGATCCCGCTAATTCCGTCTCCGTAATCCCAGCACTCCTCGGCTTACGTTAACGACTTCCTCCTCCTTGCAGTGGCTTTTTGTTAGTATAGCTTCCTATTAGAGTTACTGACAAGGCTTGGACTTGGGCATTTCCTCCTTAAGTTTAAAATGGCTCCAAGAACCACCGCTGGACTTGTCACTGGAGGTGAGCTAGTTCAAACCGGCTTTTCTCATGCCTCAAATGAGTTCAGAAACATCATTCTCATGCTTGAAGAGGCTGGACTCACAATCATCCTGGAGCACCCCTGCAAGATTCTGGATAAGGAAGTGATGGAATTCTTTGCGACTGCCAAACTTCGGCGTGAAGATACTGTCGTCAAGTGTAAGAATGCCGGGGCAAGGACCAAAATGTCTGTAAGGAAACTGACTCAACACCTGCAGCTCTCCAGCTCTGATCAAGAGGATTATCCGAAAGAACAGGATGGAGCCAGGACTCTTCTATTCTGTGGTCTACCGAGAGGAATCAAATCCATTAAGAGGAAGGAGATGAACGAGGAAGGGAAGCTTCTGTCTGACATCGTCGGGAATGTCCTGATCTGTAAGCCAGACTCTCACGATCATATCTCAGGTGAGATGTTCAAGATCTTAGTGGTGATTGTATGTCGGAAGAGATTCAACAGGGGGGCCATGCTGTTTGAAAGAATAAAGGATACTCTGCGAACCCCCAGCTTTGGACGAATTATCAGTCTCTATCTTAACCAACTGGATGGAGACACGTTTGATATGAGCAAAGGAGTTCCCATCCACTATCTGAAGAAGATAGACTCCAGTGTCTTTGATAGATGGGAGAGACGGATAGGGCAAGCTGTCGTGGAAGAAGAACGAGATGAATCCCCAGCTGTGTCCCATGCGGCTGAGGACAATAGAACCCCAGCAGATTCTGTGGCTGTCCCCAGTGAAGTTCCTGATTTGCTGACTGCAGAAACTGAGGGGGAGTCTCTATCCGCTCCTGCTGATGTCAGATCTGACATCTCTTAGATAGTTAGGGATGCAGTTGAGAACCTACAAGAAGAAAGTGAGGATGTGGTGGAAGATGAGGCAGCCCTGAACGATAATGATCTGGGAGACGGAGGTGATGTCGAGGAGAATGACGAGGAAAATTTAGACAATGCCTCAGTTGAGATTGAGAACATGGATCATGAGGAGGAGGAAGAAGGAATTGAGAGGATGGAAGTGTTGGATCATCGGGATGATGCTGAAGTTCCATCTGAGGAACAAGCTCCTGAGGAGTCTGGTGCACGAATGGAGGGGGAGCCCTCCCAGCAACCTTTGGTAAGCATTCCTGAACAACCTACTGTGGCTGCCAGCATTCCCCCCGTTGAACCTGTAATAGTGTCCAACTCACCAAGTGCCTCTGCTAAAGAGCCAGACCAAGGCTTGCCTGAGGATCATCCACTACAAGCTAATTTGGCAAATCATACTGTCAATATAGTTCAAGGAATTCTGGATGAGCTAGAGGCCTCGTTTGAGAAAACACAAGCCAACGTGCTCAAAAGGGTTAAAGAATCTGAGGATCTAATGCTAAAGAACATAGTTAATCACAAGTTGGACGTCATGGAAAAGAAATTCGAGGAAAAGTATACTGCAGCCGGCACAGCTGTCTCTCTGCTGATGCAAGGTCTTAAAAAGAACCAAGATGATCTGGCTATCGTAAATCAGAATGCACATGTTGTGGCTAATAGCATCCAAAAATTTGATGCCAACATGGTGATTCTGAATGCGGATCAAAAGACCCTGATGAATGAATTTTCAAAGACAGTAAAGCACATTGATGTGTCCCTACACGCTTTCGCAAACTCAATTGCTGTGGAAGCCAAAAAGGGGGAGGAAGATTACAAAGCTAATATGGCAGGGCTTCAACAAATAATACAAGACAACTTCGATCAATCTAATAGGTACGTTTTTAAATCTAACAGATAATAATTGACAACTAAACTTCGATCAATATAATAGATAATAATTAACTCCTTCGATCAATCGAATAGGTGTGTTTTTGACACGGCCCACTGGTTAATACAACAGGCGTCGGGCATACACGTTCTGGTTGCCCCTCCGGAAGAGACTGCTGCTGCTGTTGAGGAAGAACAAAGGGTTGAAGGAGTTCCACTGAGTGAGGCTGAATTTAAGAAGGCTGCTAGGGCTGCTCCAAGAGCTGAGCGCAGTGCCTGGTTTGACCAAGAAGCCCTAACAAGAGCCAAAGGCAAGAGAAAAACTCAAGAAGGAACATCCAAGGAAACGCAAACTGAAAAGAAATCAGATTGAAGGAGAATGAAGTGAGGAACGAAAGGTGGAGTCCGGTATCAAAGAGTATCATTTTGGACACATTTACCCTACAAAAGAGGGGGGAGATAAATCAGAATGATGTTTATAGTCAGTACAAGTGGGAGCTGCACAAGACCTTTGAAGCTAAACGGAACATCTTCTTCAGGTCCAACACTGTTGCAGATAAAGCTCCTCCTCCCAGATACTACCCGAAGCCAAAGGAATACTTCGAAAGACAAAGCAGGAGACACTTGGCGCAGCAACTAAAAGACGAAATAGCTAAGGAGAAAGTGACCTAGGATTTTAGCTAATGTACTCCTTATTGTTTATCACTATTATCATGTTAACATATGAACAATTATTGTGGATATCTATAAATATATGTGATGTCATGATTGACTCTAGTATTGCGCTTGCATTTATTGTTCTTCTCTTTTCTTCTCTTGATTTGCTGTATGTATTATCTGGATTGGTGAAATTCATCTTAGCTAGTAGGATTTTGGCTTCCTCAAATAGGGGGAGATTGTTGGGTATTGTATTCATAATTACCTGGATTTGAGGAAGCCTCCTGTCTAGCTAAGATGAATCCACAATGTATTTGATGATATGTTTCAAGTTGTGCTTGCAGTTATTCCACGCTAAGTACACACCAATGTCAGGGTGCAGTGGGTCAATATACACGGGACTGCGCAACGTAATCCCTCGTTGAGACAAATCAGTGTGGTTGCCTACGTGTACTCTCTCTATTGGAGTGTACTTACTTTCAAGTACAGGGCTGAGAAAGATCAAGAGCAGACAAGGAGCAAGGATGGGCCAAAGAGCAGCTAACGGGTGGAAAGACGAAAAATCGTCTAAGTAGAAATCGTCGAGAATCACTAGTGATTCTCGCCGAATCGTCGAGAATCACTCGCTGATTCTTGATGATTGCAGCCGGCTATCTCAACGCCGTCTTGATTTATGCTTAAGGCAGAATCGTCGAGAATCACTAATTGATTCTCGCCGAATCGACGAGAATGACTTTGCATTCTCGCCGATCCGTCGAGAATGAATATTGATTCTGGCCGATTCTCTCCGGTTGGCTATATCTTCAACCAAAATTTTGCCAAGTGGAATTCGGCGAGAATCATAAGTGATTCTCGCCGATTCGTCGAGAATCACCTATGATTCTCGCCGAATTTGACTTGGCAGAAATTCTTGTGCTCGCAGGATCGGACCAAGTTCCAGGCGCTGTTTTGAAACCAGAGCTAGGGTTTCTTTTGGTGGGGCCCACAACGGTCATATTATATGACCTACTGTATAAATACTTCGGCATATTGAATAGTAAAAACAACTCATACACAAGAACGAAAACTGAGCCGCCGACGTGACCTAGATTGCGGATTTCACTTCCGCCGCCGCCATCGCCACTCGGGAAGTTAGTCGCCATCGTTGATCATGGATACCTCCTTATCTTCCGGCGACAGAAGTTTTGCCAAGCAACGCGTCTCACGTGTCCTTCTTGAGATCCTTTGTCTCTTGGTTTGTAGATCGGGAAAACCTTCCCTTTCCGAATCGATCGAGACGATTGATCCAAGGAAGACCGTTGGTAGACCTTGCCAGCATAGCTACGAAGGTTGGATATCCAAAGCCAAGCCACCGCTCTTCTTGCCGCCGCCGGTTTCGTGGATATTCATTCTAAGTGAGAGCTAAGTTCATGGACTCTTCGTCTTTGTCAAGAACGCTTCATCTAACGAAGAGGGACACCTAGCACTCCATAAGTAGTTTGTATATTTTATACATTCCATTTTATTTTTCTTATGAAGGAACGTAGGTTCCTCGTTGTAATGTTGGGTGCAACCCGTGGTGGAGGAGTGGTGACTCCTTCGTTTGGAAGGGTTCCTTCCGTTAGTGTGAGGATTGGATTTCAATCTGGTTGGTTAAGTGACTGAGTCGTCCCTTGTTGGGATATAGGTCGAAGGGGGAAAGTGGACGTACCCAAATCGGGGAACCACTATAACTGCTCGTGTATGTTTGTGCTGTGTTGTTTTGTTTACGTGTGCGGCTAGAAATTTAATTCCGCTAAAATCACTGCAAGACACCTTTACCCCCCCCCCCCCCCCCATAGGTGAAGATAGTTGGCACTAGGTGGACTTTCAAGTGGTATCAGAGGGAGGTTACTCATCAAAGGGGTTAACACCTCGAGTAAGTTCCTGCCTCTAGTGTCAACAAGAAGATCAGACTCAAGCATGGAGTTGGATTATGATGTCCCTCCTCTAAGACTCCCCTCATGTACAAAGGAGTACTACCCCATCTGGAAGATGAAAGTTATATTTCATCTGGAGGCCATTGACCCTCGGGCGTCACTCATCTTGGAAGTGGGTCCCTTCATTCCCATGAAGGCTTCCGGTTTAGGAAGGGATATCCAAATCCCCAAGTGTCCCGAAGAGATGTCGTACACCGAGCTCTCACTATTCAACTTGGACAAGTTAATACGTCAAATCATCACTGACGTCTGGTCTGGTGTATCTAGTTCAAGAGTGGACAAGTGTAGGACGGCCAAGTCCATGTGGCAAACCATCTCAGATCTAATGATGGGATCAGAGAAAGCAGGGACCAGTTGTCAGCAAGAAGATGAAGCCTATGTGGGGGTCCTCATTTCTGAAGATGAAGGGAATGATAAATCTGTCAGTATCAGGGCTCCTGTGTCCTTGTCAGAGACTGAAGAAGAAGTTGAGGAAAGCAGTTCTGATGAAGCTGACTCAACAGTCTCTGCCGATCTTGACGGTAACCCTGAACAGCAAAGCTAGAAGCAGGTAATTTCTTCATCATGCCCCTCTCCTCTTGCAGTTCATGAAGACAGGAATAGTTCAGAGGATTGTCCCTCTAGTGATGCAAGGGATATGGATAGCTCCAATCAGATGATTGAAAATCTTGAATTCCTTTGGTGTGCTCTTCTGAAGAGCAACTTACTTGTTGAGGAGCAAGATAAGGAGATTGCTCAGCTGAAGACCTTGATGAATATCCAAGTGGAATCCATCATGGTCAAGGACTCAAAGATCTCGGATCAAGAAAGTCGTCTAAAGACCGAGAAGAGAATAGTTTCTAACTTTTCCACGATAGATGCTAACAAGAGAAAAGAAGAAAATGGGGGGATATCCCGAATTATTAATTCGTGGAGAAATGGGGAAACTGTGTTCAGACCCCCCACCCCGAGTAGGAAGGGCACTCATCATGCCTTCAGGTATGACCACAGAAACAATGTTGGTCACTGCAAGAATGATCAGCCCTCAGGTGGAAATACCCACAGTGCCAGAGCTGTCATGGCTACCCATGAGAGAATACCCAAGGCTCATTCTGAGCCCTTTGTATTCTCAGCCTCAGCCCCAACTCATCATGAATATGTAGGAACCAGCTCTCACTGCAGTACTTTCCACCCTAGGACATAGGAAAGGGGGGTCAGGAAACATGTGGTAATTACCCATGGGGCCTTTCGAAGTGTGCTAACTGAAAGGAAGGCACCACCTCCCAGGCCTCATGACACTCACAACATGCATTCTGACCACCCTCCCACGTGTCATGGTGGAAAAGGCAATTTTGTGAGAAGAACCGGCTCTATCCCATTTAGACCTGAGATCATGACTACCTCAGTCAGTAGGTCAGGTCTGAAATGACGATACAACATTCATGAGAGTTGGTGTTGTGGCAAGGTGGGTCACTTTGCCATAGATTGTTGGCACAACCCCTCTATGTCAAGGGAAAGGGCATATCCACCTCCTCTGGGCAGAGTTAGCCTTCCTAATAGGATTCCTGTGGGAAGGCATTTGAGTTTTTATGCTTACAAGAACCTAGGACCCAATACATATTGGGTTCCTAAGGTAGGGTAATTCCTTTTTGTAGGATAGTCTAGGTTCTTGTAAACATGATGGGAACTAGACAGGAGACGTTCCAAGAATGACTTGGAACAAATATCTGGAATAAGAGCAGTGCTATCTACAATGGCATACTCAAATTGAACACCTGGTGTGCCTTAAATAGAAGATCTAAATGATAAATCTTATGATCCCAGGTACCTGCGTTCATATTCAATATTTGAGCCAAATTATATTGATATTCACATATATATATATATATATATACTTATATATTCACACAAATTTGTGCATTCCTTCTCTAAGGTAAGTGGTTATGTGTATATATACACATATATACTTTTACACCTAAGGACAGATTAAAAGTGTAAAATGATCTTTAGATACAATTTCACGGAATTCTTGGTAGTTACACATTAATACATTTGAAAATGAACCTCAACACGCATAAGTCAGCCCACTTAAAATTAAGAAGGTACGTCAATGGGTGTTACAAAAGATTACAACTGATATCAGAATATTGTGTGCATCTCGAACGAGAACTAACTTAACAAAATTATTTGCCACAGAATTAATATGCCTCCTAACAAAATTACTTGTCTAGGGTGTAACAAAGTTCTTATGCCTCGTAACGCTATGTGGAAAATTCTGTCTAAACCCTCGGTAGAAAACATTTAGAAAAATCTGTCAGAATCTCGTCGAACCCGCCCGATTCGCTACAGTATATATATAGAGGATATCCAACCGACTCTTCATTTCCCGTCTATTCACTTCCCCCCTTTTTAGTGCTCCGTCGACTGGTAGCTTGCGACCTCAATCGATCCGACGGTCTAGGCTTCAATCCCCGGGCATCCCGTCGATCCCGAAATCGCGAGCTTCCCGAGCCCATCCAGGCATTCCCTTGGATCCCGCTAATTCCGTCTCCGTAATCCCGGAACTCCTCGGCTTAGGGTAACGACTTCTTCCTCCTTACAGTGGCTTGTTGTTAGTATAGCTTCCTATTAGAGTTACTAACAAGGCTTAGACTTGGGCATTTCCTCCTTAGGTTTAAAATGGCTCCAAGAACCACCGCTGGACTTGTCACTGGAGGTGAGCTAGTTCGAACCGGCTTTTCTCATGCCTCAGATGTGTTCAGAAACATCATTCTCATGCTTGAAGAGGCTGGACTCACATTCATCCTGGAGCACCCCTGTAAGATTCTGGATAAGGAAGTGATGGAATTCTTTACGACTGCCAAACTTCGGGGTGAAGATACTATCGCCAAGTGTAAGATTGCCGGGGTAAGGATCAAAATGTCTGCAAGGAAACTGACTCAACACCTGCAGCTCTCCAACTCTGATCAAGAGGATTATCTGGAAGAATAGGATGGAGCCAGGACTCTTCTGTTCTATTGTAACGCCCCGTTTTTTCAGCGATTATTTTTATTCTCGTTTGGCGTTACGATGACGCGTTTCCGTGGCTTGTGCCATTTGTGGAGTGTGGCTTAGCTCCTTATAACTGAGTGCCCTATTCTGTAGCTTGTTGGCAAGATCTCCCTAGCAAGCCGAGTTGTTTTGGGTGACCCGGTGAGGCCTCTCGGGGGGATGTTGGTGTTTGGCTTTATTTGGGTATAACTCGAATTCGGTTCGTCGAAAGTTAATTTCGACTTCGCCGTTGTGTTCGTAGCATGGGTATTCAGCTACGGTGCGAATTTCGTCGAATTCCGAGGTAGATCGGTTTTCGCGTCGATTTGGTGCTTTATGTAATTTTGTAATTTATTATATTATTATATAATTATATATATATATAGTTTATGAAAAGAGCCGATTCATCTTCTTCCCCGCTTGAAACCGCCGGTCCTGTACGAGAGAACGGAGAAACCGCCTACCCTTCCCTTCGGACGCCGATTCCCGGAGCGTTTGTGGACGGAATTCGATTCCGAGAGTTGATTTGGATTGCTCTCGTCAATACCTTCATTCCTACGGTAAGAAATTCGATTTTCGTGGAGTTTTGCGAGGATTGGAATTTTCGGTTTTGGAGTTTCCCGCCATTAATGGCCGAGTATTTGTTCTAGGTGTTGCGGCTGTTTTGATCCGTGCGAAGAGGAGGAAAGCAGTCCAAAGCTTCGCTGTGATTTGAGGCAAGTGGTATTCTTGCCCTTGCCAAGTTGTTTTTTTTTATTTTACTTGCTGAAATTGAAATCCCGGTTAGCCCAAGTTAGAGGCCTTGTTGTTCTCATTTTCTTGCTAACTATAGGGCTTAGTTCTTCCTACTGAAACCCCCCCTATTTTGTGATGATTGGTATCCAAATTGTCGGCGTGGAGCCGTTGTTTTCCTTTACTCTGATTGTTGCTCTGGTTCGGGTGTAGCCGAGAGGGAGAGTTAGGAGGGGGGGGTGTGGTTGCCGATTTTCGTTAAGGTATTACTCGAATGATTAGGCATAGTTTGTATAGTAGTGGTGCGCGACGTTGGTAGTCTCCTGCTGCTATTGCAGTTACGCGAGTCGTGTGCGCGTTCCGGTGTCGTTCGGGAAATTCCAAACGGTACAGGTTAGCCGCGCACGGTCGTTAACCATTAGGGCGCACGACCACTGGTCGTGTGCCTCTGGTCGTGCGCGTATAACTTTCAGTTTCCAAAGTTCTGTCTCGTAGATTGCACGAGCGCTGGCAAGCAGTGCGCAAGACCACTGATCGTGCGTCACTGATCGTGCGCTGACGCTAAGTTTTTCTCAGGTTTTCCAGGTTCGTTTCGCACGATCATCAGCCGATGAGTGCGCACGACCACTGATCGTGCGTCACTGATCGTGTGCTCTGTATATTTTCTTTTGCTAGGCGAATTTAGCTGGTTTCGAGTGCGAGAGTTTAGATACTCAAGTGGCAGGCAACTACTCGAGTTCTGGATCTTCTGCCTTGGTCGTTCGACTATCGTCGAGCTCCGTATTCTTTAGCGGGTTTGTGGGTAGTGACTTTATTTTGGCGGCGAGTGAGGCTAGCTCACTCAACGCCAAAGTTTAGGTAGGCACTGAGTGGGTTTCACTCAACGCCTAGTCGTGTTGGTTTAATTCAACACTCTTCCTTTGCCTTGTCTTTCGTTTCCGAGTGGATTTCCAGTTGTATTTTTGGGTTTTCCTTGTCGGCCGTTTTCTTTATTTTCCTAGAGGCCGAATCGTGGGTCGTGGTTAATAGTGGTGGTTGTAGCTCTTTATGGGGGTGGAGTTGTGTGATATAGCCAAGGCCACCCATGTTTTTCTTGCTCCAAGTACGGGCTGGGCATGTCGGGTGGAAGGTCCCGTGTGTTTTCACGTGTTGACCCTCGAGCTTTTGACTTGGACATGGTGGATTGGGGACTGCGTTTGCCTTCGATCCGGTTCCTCGTTGTTGTTTTTGCTACTATCACTTCCCACAGTTTAGGGTGTTAGAAGTTTCTTCCTTGGTAGTTTGCAGCACTTTTGGCTCTTGGTAGCCTAGTAGGCCCTGCAGGATGTTGTTCTTGGTCTGGGTTGTTGCTGTTTTTTTCTCGCACGTTGTGCATTTATTGTGGTCCTGTTTTGGACAGTTGTGACTCTTTCTACTGCATGTTTTCCTGGTACTTTTCCCCTTTTGGTTGACTCTTTCATGCAGTTTTACCTTGTTTAGCTTGCTGAGGTACTCTGTTTTCTTTTGGAATACCCCAGGTTCTGAGCTGTAGCCAGTCTGGTGGCTAGTTGGAGGTGGTGTTGTTGGTGGACTCCCGAACTTTGGGGTTCTGTTTACCTTGTTAGTGAGGTTGTTTTCAGTACTTTCTTACAGACATATATTTGTGCTAGTGGGTTCGTGTCAGGTTGTTGGCGCCCACTGGTAGTTTTTACCTTGTACTAGATATATACTATTGCTGCTATCGCTTTCTGGAGATAGTCTACTTGCTCTGAGAAGGTTTTATGCTAGGTTGCTAGTTATTTTTAAACTATAATTATTATTATAAATAAAGCTCATGATCAGCATGTTTTATAAGACGTATTCACTATTTTCCAAATCACGTATAAAGACCGTTTTCTTATATATTATATAAATTAAATGTAGGGTCTTGCATAGCATGAGTGGTTCTCTTGGAACCCTTATGCTCTCCTTAGGATGTTAAACCTAAATAAAGTATTTTTCCGCAGCGTATAAATATAGTTTTTCCTTTGTGGACTAGGTGATCCACTGAGCCGAGGGATACGATCTCTAAAATATAATTGATTTTCTAATCATTAATCACATGATTTTCTTTCATTAAGTTGGTAGTTGGTTTGCCTGAGCGTCAGCAGTTATCCCCTGCTTGACGTGGCATCACGACGCGTGTTTTCTCTTACTCTGATAATTCTTAATTCGGAGAAAATGCGGGTTGTGACATCTGTGGTCTACCCAGAGGAATCAAATCCATTAAGAGGAAGGAGATGAACGAGGAAGGGAAGCTTCTGTCTGACATCGTCGGGAATGTCCTGATCTATAAGCCAGGCTCTCACGATCATATCTCAGGTGAGATGTTCAAGATCTTAGTGGTGATTGTATGTCGGAAGAGATTCAACAGGGGGGCCATGCTGTTTGAAATAATAAAGGATACTCTACGAACCCCCAGCTTTGGACGAATTATCAGTCTCTATCTTAACCAACTGGATGGAGACACGTTTGATATGAGAAAAGGAGTTCCCATCCACTATCTGAAGAAGATAGACTCCAGTGTCTTTGATAGATGGGAGAGATGGATAGGGCAAGCTGTCGTGGAAGAAGAACGAGATGATTCCCCAGCTGTATCCCATGCGGCTGAGGACAATAGAACCCCAGCAGATTCCGTGGCTGTCCCCGATGAAGTTCCTGATTTGCTGACTGCAGGAACTGAGGGGGAGTCTCTATCCGCTCCTGCTGATGTCAGATCTAACATCTCTTAGATAGCTAGGGGTGCAGTTGAGAACCTACAAGAAGAAAGTGAGGATGTGGTGGAAGATGAGGCGGCCCTGAACGATAATGATCTGGGAGACGGAGGTGATGTTGAGGAGAATGACGAGGAAAATTTAGACAATGCCTCAGTTGAGATTGAGAACATGGATGATGAGGAGGAGGAAGAAGGAATTGAGAGGATGGAAGTGTTGGATCATCGGGATGATGCTGAAGTTCCATCTGAGGAACAAGCTCCTGAGGAGTCTGGTGCACGAATGGAGTGGGAGCCCTCCCAGCAACCTTTAGTAAGCATTCCTGAACAACCTATCGTGGCTGCCAGCATTCCCCCCGTTGAACCTGTACTAGTGTCCAGCTCACCAAGTGCCTCTACTGAAGAGCCAGACCAAGGCTTGCCTGAGTATCATCCACTACAAGCCAATCTAACAAATCATACTGTCAATATAGTTCAAGGAATTCTGGATGAGCTAAAGGCCTCGTTTGAGAAAACACAAGCCAACGTGCTCAAAAGGGTTAAAGAATCTGAGGATCTAATGCTAAAGAACATTGTGGAAGTCAATCACAAGTTGGACGTCATGGAAAAGAAATTCGAGGAAAAGTATACTGCAGCCGGCACAGCTCTCTCTCTGCTGATGCAAGGTCTTAAAAAGAACACAGATGATCTGGCTATCGTAAATCAGAATGCACATGTTGTGGCTAATAGCATCCAAAAATTTGATGCCAACATGGTGATTCTGAACGCGGATCAAAAGACCCTGCTGAATGAATTTTCAAAGCCAGTAAAGCACATTGATGTGTCCCTGCACGCTTTCGCAAACTCAATTGTTGTGGAAGACAAAAAGGGGGAGGAAGATTACAAAGCTAAGATGGCAGGGCTTCAACAAATAATACAAGACAACTTCGATCAATCTAATAGGTACGTTTTTAAATCTAACAGATAATAATTGACAACTAAACTTCGATCAATCTAACAGATAATAATTAACTCCTTCGATCAATCGAATAGGTATGTTTTTGACACTGCCCACTGGTTAGTACAACAGGCGTCGGGCATACACATTCCGGTTGCCCCTCCGGAAGAGACTGCTGCTGCTATTGAGGAAGAACAAAGGGTTGAAGGAGTTCCACTGAGTGAGGCTGAATCTAAGAAGGATGCTAGGGCTGCTGCAAGAGCTGAGCGCAGTGCCTGGTTTGACCAAGAAGCCCTAATAAGAGCTAAAGGCAAGAGAAAAAGTCAAGAAGGAACATCCAAGGAAACGCAAACTGAAAAGAAAATCAGATTGAAGGAGGATGAAGTGAGGAACGAAAGGTGGAGTCCGGTATCAAAAAGTATCATTTTGGA
Organism: Platanthera zijinensis; assembly: GCA_039513925.1. Taxonomy (NCBI): domain Eukaryota; kingdom Viridiplantae; phylum Streptophyta; class Magnoliopsida; order Asparagales; family Orchidaceae; genus Platanthera; species Platanthera zijinensis. The sequence goes on along the minus strand of CM077097.1, from coordinate 13,427,633 downwards.
CACATTTACCCTACAACAGAGGGGGGAGATAAATCAGAACGATGTTTATAGTCAGTACGAGTGGGAGCTGCACAAGACCTTTGAAGCTAAACGGAACATCTTCTTCAGGTCCAACACTGTTGCAGATAAAGCTCCTCCTCCCAAATACTACCCGAAGCCAAAGGAATATTTTGAAAGACAAAGCAGGAGACACTTGGTGCAGCAATTAAAAGATGAAATAGCTAAGGAGAAAGAGACCTAGGATTTTAGCTAATGTACTCCTTATTGTTTATCATTATTATCATGTTAACATATGAACAATTATTGTGGATATCTATAAATATATGTGATGTCATGATTGACTCTAGTATTGCTCTGCTTGTATTTATTGTTCTTCTGTTTTCTTCTCGTGATTTGCTGTATGTATTATCTGGATTGGTGTAATTCATCTTAGCTAGTAGGATTTTGGCTTCCTCAAATTGGGGGAGATTGTTGGGTATTGTATCCATAATTACCTGGATTTGAGGAAGCCTCCTGTCTAGCTAAGATGAATCCACAATGTATTTGATGATATGTTTCAAGTTGTGCTTGCAGTTATTCCACGCTAAGTACACACCAATGTCAGGGTGCAGTGGGTCAATATACACGGGACTGCGTAATGTAATCCCTCATTGAGACAAATCAGTGTGTTGGCCTACGTGTACTCTCTCTATTGGAGTGAACTTACTTTCAAGTACAGGGCTGAGAAAGATCAAGAGCAGACAAGGAGCAAGGATGAGCCAAAGAGCAGCTCACGGGCTGAAAGATGAAAAATCGTCTAAGTAGAAATCATCGAGAATCACTAAGTGATTCTCGCCGATTCGATGAGAATCACAAGTGATTCTCGCCGAATCGTCGAGAATCACTCGCTCATTCTTGCCGATTGCAGCCGGCTATCTCAACGTCGTCTTGATTTCTGCTTAAGGCAGAATCATCGAGAATCACTAATTGATTCTCGCCGAATCGACGAGAATGACTTTGCATTCTCGCCGATCCGTCGAATATGAATATTGATTCTGGCCGATTCTCTCCGGTTTGCTATATCTTCAACCAGAATTCTGCCAAGTGGAATTCGGCGAGAATCATAAGTGATTCTCGCCGATTCGTCGAGAATCACCTATGATTCTCGCCGAATTTGACTTGGCATAAATTCTTGTGCTCGCTGGACCGGACCAAGTTCCAGGCTCTGTTTTGAAACCGGAGCTAGGGTTTCTTTTGGTGGGGCCCACAACGATCATATTGTATGACCTACTGTATAAATACTTCGGCATATTGAACAGTAAAAACAACTCATACACAAGAACGAAAACGTAGCCGCTGACGTAACCTAGATCGCGGATTTCACTTCCGCCACCGCCATCGCCGCTCGGGAAGTTAGTCGCCGCCGTTGATCGTGGATACCTCCTGATCTTCCGGCGACAGAAGCTTTGCCAAGCAACACGTCTCACGTGTCCTTCTTTATATCCTTTGTATCTTGGTTTGTAGATCGGGAATACAATCCCTTTCTGAATCGATCGAGACGATTGATCCAAGGAAGACCGTTGGTAGACCTTGCCAGCATAGCTACGAAGGTTGGATATCCAAAGCCAAGCTGCCGCTCTTCTTGCCACCGCCGGTTTCGTGGAAATTCATTATAAGTGAGAGCTAAGGTCATGGACTCTTCGTCTTCGTCAAGAACGCATCATCTAACGAAGAGGGACACCTAACACTCCATAAGAAGTTTGTATATTTTATACATTCCATTTTATTTTTGTTATAAAGGAACGTAGGTTCCTCGTTGTAAGGGTTGGGTGCAACCCGTGGTGGAGGAGTGGTGACTCCTTTGTTTGGAAGGGTTCCTTCCGTTAGTGTGAGGATTGGATTTCAATCCGATTGGTGAAGTGATCGAGTCATTCCTTGTTGGGAGATAGGTCGAAAGGGGAAAGTGGACGTACCCAAATCGGGGAACCACTATAACTGCTCGTGTATGTTTGTGTTGTGTTGTTTTGTTTACTTGTGCAGGTAGAATTTTAATTCCGCTAAAATCGCTGCAAGACACCTATTCCCCCCCCTATTGGTGAAGATAGTTGGCACTAGGTGGACTTTCACAACTACTTTCCCATGTAACGTAAAGTCTATTTTTTATACTATATTAAATTTTGAGTCGTGCATACCATTAGTCGTCCCTCGGGGACACTTATGCTCATTTAGAATATCAACTTAACCAAAGTATTTTCTGCTGCGTATAAATATATTTTTAAATATGTACTAGCTGATCCACTGTGCCGGGGGATACGACCATCAAATTTAACTGGTTTTCTTTCATATTAAATTATGATTTTCTTCAAAGATATAGAGTCTGTAGTTTTGCCTGAACATGTGCAGTTATCCCCTGCACGACGTTGCATCATGGCACGTATTTTCTCTTGCTCTGATATGATTTAATTGTTGAGAAAATACGGGTCGTGATAGCTTCATAGTAAAGAAGCAGAAGACTCTTAGTGACTCTGACTCATCTGAGTAAGGTGAGGATGAAGAAGACTACTTCGTGCTCTTGGATCACTCTGACGAAGAAGGAGATGTCCTCCAATTTCATTGGGAGGTAAATGCTCACACTATTCTTTCTGAATCTGATGTTCCTGACAATGACCATGAGGACTATTCCTCTGATGATGAATGAGAACTCATGGGTCAGTATAAAGAGTTGATCAAAGTCTATCACTGATGCAGAAAGGTTGTGAGAACTCAGACCAAGGAAATAAAATCCCTTAAGGCTGAAGAGATCATTTTGAGGGAGGAAGTCACAAGCATTGACTCACTCAGAAAGGATCACCAAGCCCTGGTCAAAGAATATAACAACACTCTCGAGCACCTTAACCTGAAACAGAAAATCATTGAGAAGATGGAAGAACATCTTGACGTTGAAAAAAAATTTGTTAAAAGTTTCTCCAAGCCTAATACAATTCTTCCACTTATTACTAAATTCTCTGCACAGGCGAAAGGAGCCAGTTTGGGACATGAGATTGCTCATAGTAAATCTTCTAGGAGGAATAAAGCTAAAAGGAAAAATAAGGTTGCTAAGAATTTCTCAACCGAAGAGAAAGGGAAGTCCCCTTTGAATCAAACTACATTTAAGAAAGTAATCTTCCCAACGAACAAGTTTGATTTTGAGACATCCTATGGTCTCTTTACAAGGCCTACTAACGTAGAGCCTAAGTCGCGCTACCAAGAATGGACCCATCCCCGGAACTTCAGTGAGAGTGTCTTTAAGGAACCTTATGAGGAAATACAAATGCAATACTATGGTCCATACGTCCATGGCCAATATATTAATAAGGCACCTAAGGCCAAGCCAGTTGTACCTAAGAAAAGAAGGTGCAAAAGCCTTGTGAGTGAAATCATCATGAGGCCTCTACCTCTAGATCTGCTGCCCCTGCAAGACCACACGTTAAAAAGGTCAAGCAAGAGACTTGGAAAAGATAAAATAGGTTTGAATATTGGTGCTGCGGCAAAGTTGGTAACTTTGCTATGGATTGCTAGTTTAATCCCAGAAACTATAAAGCTCCTATAGTTAATCATACGAGGCAGACCACTCGTAGTGTTAACACTCCTAGGGGGAGTATGCTTACAAATAACCAAGGACCCAAATACGTTTGGGTTCCTAAGTTAAACTGATCCTATCTTGCATGTATGTCCAGTGGCCAACAAAATGCCTATCTGGAATTTGGACAGTGTATGCTCTCAGCATAAGACTTGGACAAGAAGCCTACTTCAGATTTACATTCCAGTCAAAGATGGTCCAAAGGTTATCTTTGGTGTCTCTGACCGGGGAATCACAACGGGCTACGGTATAATTTCTAACAGTATAGTCACATTAACTGATGTGGCATATGTGAAAGGATTAGAACATAATTTGATTAGCATAACGTCTCCCTGCATTCATGGAATTCTATTTTCTTGCATATACCTCTGCTTGAAGAGAAGTAGAGTAGCTCAGGAACAAGAAGTACCGATATAGAACAATTATTGTCGGCCTAGACAATAGATTTTTCAAAGAAGGTTGCCATGTTAAGACGGTAATGCTAGTGTGACAATAGTCTAATGAAACTAGTGTGTCTGATATATGTGAGAGGGATATTTACTAGCAATTTTTACTCAGAGCGATCCATAGTGCTAGAGCTAGGAACTCAAGCTAGAGGTAGAGCTAGAGATAGAGCTATTGCGATAGCGATCTAGGGAGCGAGAGAGAGATAAAGAGAGCGAGAACCAAGGAGGGAGAAAGATGATGTACGGGATATGGGATCCTCGTTGTAGGTTGGACAAAAATCTAGCTGAGAGAGGCCAGCCTCTAGAAGCGAAACCAAGATCGCGTTTTCTTAGATTCTTCCCGTAGGAGTAGCACAAAAAGAGTAGCATTATTTACCCGCACTAACACCTTCCTCGTTGGTGCTCCACACAGTAAAAAATTCAATAAAAAAAATTAAATGATTTTAAATCTTCTAACTATAAATCAAAAGATTCGGAGCCCCTTGGCTATACTCTTCTGTTAGGTCCATGACGGACGACAAAGAGTATAGCCTCTTGGCTATACTTTACTGTCCGCCTTTGGCAGTTGGTTCCTTTTGGCTCGCTGAGTTCCATTGCACTTTGTAGGAAGTCCACGCAGCTTCAATTATGTGATAAAGGCTTTATTATTACCTTTTCTAAAGATCAGTGCTAGATAAAATCAGCCTCCACTATGGAGATGATATTAACTGGAACAAGGAGTAGAAATATTCTATGTCTTAATTTTCTATGTTTAAACACTTCTACCCCAGCGTGTTTTGTTGCAAAAGATAGTGCTTCTCTTTGTGATAAATGGCACAAGAGACTTGCACATATAAATTTAAAAACAATCAATATGTTATTTCCTCAAGACCTAGTACGTGATGCACTGACTATTAAGTGAATTAAAGATAGCCCATGTCACGCATGTCAAATGGGAAAGCAGACAAGGGCTTCCTTTAAGGGCATTGCCGATAAAGATTCCTCTAGGAGTTTGTATTTACTACACATGGACTTATTTGGTCCAATGTAAGTTTATAGCTTAGGAGGTAAGTTATATACGCGGGTAATTATTCATGATCACTCACGTTTTACTTGGGTGTTCTTTCTGAAACGAAAGTAAGATAATTTTGAGGTTTTCACGAATTTTGTCTGGAAAATCCAGACCGAATTAAACTGCTCAGTGGTTAGAATCAAAAGTGACCATGGAACAGAATTCGAATCTGGTGCAATGACAAAATTCTGTGGAAGTATAGGTATCTTTCATGAGTTTTCCTCCCCGTGTACTCCGCAACAAAATGGATTTGCAGAGAGAAGGAATAGAACACTCATTGAAGCATACACTACAATGCTGACTGACTCCTCTCAACCAGAGTACTTCTAGGCTGAGGCCGTCAACACAACTTGTCACATGCAAAATAGAGCGTTAATCAACAAAAGCCATCGTAAGACTCCCTATACGCTATTGAAAGGTAAACGATCGACTGCGTCCTACTTCAAAATCTTTGGCTGCAAATGCTATGTACTTAATAATGGGAAATATCATCGTACAAAGTTTGGAGAAAAATGCTTTGAAGGTATTTTCGTAGGTTATAGTAGCCATAATAAGGCTTGTAGAATTTTTAATAAGAAAACTCTGGTGGTAGAAGATTAACATTAACATTGTATTTGATGAAACGAGTTTGCACCATAGCAGCTCTGTTAGAGTTCTTATTGAAGATGCAGGTTCAAGGCTGGAAAAGTTAAGCTTGGATGAGACAGCTGAAGATAATGCTCAAAAGTTCATCAAGATCACTCCTCCAACCTCATTTGAAGAAGAAGATCACCAAGATAAAGAAGTCATCCAGGTGGAAGAGGAAACTCCAGAAGCAGTAGAAGCTCCCGATGCAAGGTCTCTAGAACTCCACTTGAAGGATCACCCGGTTAAACAAATCATAAGAGATCCTCATGACGGTGTACGAACTCGAAGAGGTTCTTCTAATGAAAATTTGCATTTGAGCTTTCTCTAGCAGGTTGAACAAAAGAAATTCGAAGAAGCAAACCAAGACGCATTTTGGATAATTGCTATGGAAGAAGAACTAAATTAGTTCAAGCTCTGCCAAGTCTGGAATCTTGTACCAAGACCCAAAAGCAAAAATTTGATTAGAACTAAATGGGTCTATAGAAACAAGCTGGATGAAGACGGAATCATTATCAAAAACAAGGCCAGAATTGTAGCTAAATGATATAAATAGGAAGAAGGGATCGACTTTGATCAGACCTATGTTCTAGTGGCGAGACTTGAAGCAATCAGGCTGTTACTCGCATATATTGCCTTTATGGGCTTCATCGTCTATCAAATGGATGTGAAGTCAGCCTTTCTCAATTGTAATATAAAGGAAGAAGTATACGTGGAACAACCCCCAGGTTTTGTTGATCCTAACGATCCTGATTATGTGTACTTATTATTTAAAGTTTTATACGGTTTAAAATAAGCTCCACGAGCTTGGTATGATACGCTATCTAACTTTCTTCTTGAGAACAAGTTCACAAGAGGATAGATAGATAAGACATTATTTCTTAGGGAAGTAAAAGGCAAGATTTTGCTAGAGCAAATCTATGTCGATGACATTTTTTTTGGCTCTGCTGATGACAACCTCTGCAAAAAGTTTTCCAAACTTATGTAAGGGAAATTTGAAATGAGCAGTTTGGGTGAGCTGAACTATTTCTTGGGACTTCAGGTGAAATAATCTAAAGATGGAATTTTCATCTCTTAGACGAAGTTCACCAATAAGTTGATTAAGAAATTTTGAATGGAGAATGCAACCTCTATTAGGACTCCAATGGGTTCAGCTATGTCTCTGGACAAGGATGAGAAAGGGAAACCTTTCGATGAAATCAAGTACAGAAGCATAATTGGATCCTTGCTCTATCTTATTGCTATTAGGCCGGACATAATGTTCTCAACATGTGTATGCGCTAGATATCAAGTGAACTCTAAGGAATATCACTACACCGCTACAAAGCGAATTTTGAGATATCTTAAGGGTACACCAAATCTTGTCTTTTGGTACCCAAGAATTAATGACAGAGAAGTAATTGGATTTCAAATGCTGACTTTGTAGGTAGCAAAGATGATAGAAAGAGCACTTCCGAGATGTGCCAATTCCTTAGAAGACGGCTTATTTCATGGATCAGCAAGAAGCAGAATTATATCACAACTTCTACTGCTATGTTAGAGTATATCTCTGCGGTCAGTTGTTACGCACAACTTCTTTGAATCAGGAATCAACTCAAACATTACAATCTAAAATTCCAAGAAATTCCTATATTTTGTGACTCGTCCCGCACAATAGCAATTTCCAAAAATCCAGTCTCCCATAGCCGGACAAAGCACATCAAAATATGCTACCACTTCATCCGGGAAAATGTGGAGAATAAGGGCATAGCCCTCAGCTATGTCCCGACAGACAAGCAGGTGGAAGATATTTTCACGAAGCCACTGGAAGAGGCAAAATTCTTTTTTTTCAAGATAGAACTTGGCATGCTCAACATGGGATCCTGAATTGATCATATCTGAAGTCAAGGAATTAATAACAGATTAAGGATTTCACGGGAAATCAAGTGGTTTTGTCGAGAACAAGTTGATCTCTCAGAAAAAGACAACTCTATTTCTCGAAAGCAGGCTCTCTGGACTTCTCGATAATCTAACTCTATTTCTTGAGAAAAGTCAAGTGGATTTCACGAGAAAAGACTCTTGAATTTCTCGAAAGGCATCCACTTTCTAGAGAAATGCCCTAGCACTAGGATAATTTTCGGAAGAATTTGAACCGCCGATTCCAGGTTTTATTTTTAATTTCTATTCTTAATTCTCAAAATTATATAAATAGAAAAGTCCATAGAAATCCAAAACCACCTTTTCAAATCAACTCTCACGAGAAAAAGCTTCTATTCTCCAAAGCTTTCCGTCGTCTCTCTCACAAAATCCGCCGCTTCGTCTCCAACAAATCCGACATTTCGCACACTCTGCATTCTATGGCTCCTCCTTTCAAGATCGATGTGGGAACCGAACTCGTTTGTGCTGGCATAAAGGCCGTTTCTGACGACTTCAAGAACGTTCTGCACCTCTTGGATGCCGCCGACCACACATTTGTCTTTGAACATCTGTGTAAAGTATTGTTACCTGAAGTTGAAGAATTTTTCCGAAATTCAAAGATCAAGAAGTCGGGAAAATAACTGAAGAGCTCAGCCAGGGACATCGAAATCAAGATAAAACCATCTTCCTTGATAAAGTTCCTTCGACTTCCTTCAGTTTACGAGATGATGATCTGGAATAAGAAGACTACTCAAGAACATACTCCTTCTGTGGCCTTCCCGAGTCCACAACTACAATTAGAAGGCAGCAGATGTCTGATGAAAGCAAACTTTTGGCTGACATTCTAGGGAAAATACTTATATGCAAAACAGGATCAATTGGATATATTTCTGCAGATTTCTTTGATATGATACCTGTTGTGGTTTGTCATAAGAGATTCCTTTGGGGACACATGCTATTTTGTAAGATAAAGGAGAGTCTGAAAGATCCAAATTTTGGATGAATTCTTTCTCTGTATCTGAATAAAGCTCACCCAGAAGTCTTTGACATGTTTAGAGGTGTGTCCCTCCACCACCCTAAGAAGGTCACCATCTCTACCATCAGTAGATGGGAGATCAGAATTTAGAAGCTAGGGAAAGCTCCTGTAGTTCCTAGAGATGTTGATGAGGACAAGACCCATCTCCTCGTCACACTGATGGAGCTGGCACATCTAGTGAAGCTGCAGTGGGGGCGCCTGCTCCTTCAGTTTAGGAAGACGGACAACCAGCTGAGGTTGCAGAAACAATTATTCAGTCTGATGTTCCCACAGAGCAGATTCCAGAGCAAGTTCCTGTAGTTGATGATTTTGTTGAGAAAAGCACCTCACTACATGAGGATGACTCAGGTATGAACAATGATTCTTCCTCTGATCAAAAAGAATTCATTGATGAGTAGGTGACTACCAGAGTCACTTCCACTAATGCTAAAATATCAAAGATGGAAGAGGAACTCATCTCCGATGATCCCCTATTCATATCCCCTGAAAAGGTTTCAAATTTTAAACCCTCCTCCTCTCCTGCAAAGACTACAGACAAGATTCTCGATGTTCCTCTCTCCCTAGAACATATTCAGGGGAAGAATGAGATAATTCTCTCTTATAATGATGAGATCACTCCAGACCTAGTTGACCCACCTCTAAGAAGCCTCGACTTCTCCCTCCCTACTATTATTGGCGAGGAAGGTGAGGTCATGATTCATACCATAAGAGGCAAGAGATCGGTTGTCATTGAAGAAGTTCCTGCTTGGTCAGCTCAGGCTCTACCTTCTTTACCTCTTCCAACAATAGCCATTCCTAAAGATAACCTTCTAGGTAAGTTTGAATCTCTGTTAGCTCAACAAAGACAATATTTTAATGACTCTCTCAAAGTTGTCATAGAAAAAGTCACTGCTCTAGAGAAAGAGATGAGTAGAGGCTTCACTGAAATTCAGCAAAATACTGATAACCTCAAACACCTATTCCAAATAGGTGGAAATTGCTTGGGTCACACCATTAGTAGTATTGGTCAAGTAATGGAACAATAAGTCACATTGGCAAACAACCAGATTCAGTTGGAATAGAAAGCTCAAGATCACAACTTCAAGACGTATAAAAAAGTCAGAAAGGGGGAGGACAAAGTCAAAGAATATCTATCAAAAGCCTCTACAGACATGAAGACCCTATGGGAAGCCAAGCTGGAAAAGATAAGTACTGGTGTATAGACTCAGATATTTAAGGTTTGATTTCATACCTATGATACTGCAGTTTGGATGCATAATCAGATCTTTCCCGACTTCCAAGTCAATTCCAATGCAGCTCCACCTCTTCAACTTGACCCAACTATCAAGCAGCCAACTGCCCAGATGCCTACATTCTCTCCCAGACCTAAAGATTATGAAGCCCCTCCTGTAGAGTACTTCCATGTTTGTACAGAACAAGAGATGCCTCAAAATCCACCTCCAAAAATTCTTGTTTTAAAGAAAAGGAAATAAGGTGACGGTGCCTCTACATGCCGATCCATTCCAAATCCAGAAGCTGAAAGAAGAAGAACACAAGAATTTGCAGAAGTATGGAGCCCAACCTCCAAGTCACTAATTCTTGAGACTCTAAAACTGGTTGTAGATTTTTATGAAGATAGAAATGATCATTACAGTTCCCAGGAATGGGAGTTGTATGAGAAATTGTTGACCAAGAGGAGAATCTATGATAGAGAATATGGCAGAAATAATCCCAAGGCTCCTCCCAAACCTGCTAAGTACTACCCCAAGCCTTACAGCTATCATAAGAGGTAGCAAGAAAAGAAATAAAGGCAACAACACCATCAATTCAAATGAGTGGAGTTTAGCCATAATATTATAGAAAGTTGTGGATCTGGATTCCTCTATGGACAATTTACATATATATTAATGTTTTTGAATTTTGCTAATTTGTTATTTCTTAATCATCATTGCTATCATTAATATTTTTACTAGTTTATTATTTGATTATTTTTTTATAATTTACCTTAGTGTAGAGGGTTTTGACTTCTACAAATAGGGGGAGATTGTTGAGTATTGGATCCACAATAACCTTGATTTGTGTGAAGTCACCCTTGAACTAAGATGAATTAAGTTTGTATTTGATGTTCTTCTGTGGTTAAGTGCTTGCAGGTCATAATTGCTAAGTTAAGACCAATGTTAGTTTACAGCGAGACATCAAACACTGGACCATGCAATGTAATCCCTCATTGTGTGATCCATATTGTTGACTCATATGTAACCTCTCTATTGGCTTGCACCTCATTTTCAAGTACTAAGGAAGTGGAAGAATTCAAGGGTAGCTGCTTTTAACAAAGAATAATAGCAAATTATTCAGAAAATTTCTCTAAGTTCATTTCTCGGGAAATTGAAATTTTTTTGTCTCGAGAAGCCTAAGTCTAGTTCTCGAGAAAGCCTTGATGTTCTCGAGATACTACAAGAATTCTCGGGATATTGTTTGAAAGTTTTCTAAGTTTGTTTCTCGAGAAATGTCATGAAGATTTCTCAAAAACCAAGTCAGTTCTTGGAGAATGCAATGAAGTTCTCGAGAAGTCGAATTTATTACTCGAAAAGCTAAAACTTCTTTCTCGAGAAATCCACTCCTTCTCGAGAAATCATTTCTCAAGTTTCAGAAGTTCTGTTATGTAAATTTCTCGAAAGGCTTGGATGTTTTCTCGAGAAATTATTTTCTTCTCGAGAAATCTTGCTCCTGCTCTAGAATTTTGCCAAGTCTCTTTCTCGTGAAATAAGGTTCTTCTTGAGAAATCGCTATTCCCTCTCACAGAATTTTCTTCAAGTTCTTTTCTCAAGAAGACAAGCTCTTTTCTTGGGAAGTCTTCTTCTTCTCGAGAAATGTTGTTGCAGATTCTGAAGATTAAATCAGTCAGATGAAATATAGTCATGTAGAGGTTTTCGTTAACCCTAATCTTAGCACTGCTAATCTTATTCGAAATCAAAATTGTCAGACATTTCCAGATCGGGAAAAAGCCGCACACCGACATTTTCATTCTTCACGGAAGCCTTTTCCTCGATCCAGCAGTTCGAAAGTAGAAGACAGATTCAACAAGATCCCTTATTTTAGATTCTCAATCTCTCATTTGATCATGTCAGATCCAAGAAATTTCAGATCATGTTTATCTCAAGAATTCTTCCTCAATTTCTTCACCAAGCTTTTAGTTTTTCAAGAAGGAAGAAATCTGAAGATTTCAGATCTGAAGTGAAGTTGTTTTTCATTATTGTTGTAAAAACTTATTTCAAATTTTGTAGGACCTTTGTCTTCAAGCTTATAGGAGGATTTATCTTCCGAGTGTAGATCCCATTTTGGAGGATCGAGTTTGTAGGAGTGTGTTTACTTCGAGTAGTAGGAGCATTGCTCCTTGGTGTAGGATTGTTTAATCTTAGATATAATGAAGTAGCAAAGTCTAGTCGTGGTGCTAGATTGGTGAGGTGGAGAGTGGACGTACCCATGTTTGGGGAACAACTATAATTCCTTGTATCGTCTTGATTATGCTTGATTATTCTGTGTTAATCCCTTTTAATTTTTTATTCTGCAAATGACACATATCTCACCTATTCACCCCCCTCTAGGTGATTTAGATAGAAAACTAGATACTTTCAAGAAGACTATTGTTGTTCCTTCTAGAAAGGTTACTACTGTTAACAAAGTCACTAGACCAGCTCAAAAAAGAATGTATAACCTTTATGAGAGATGGTATTGTGGCAAGATAGACTATTATGCCATTAACTGCTTTCATAACCCTATTGTGTCTAGAGCTAAAGTAAGTCTTCTAGTCAGAAAAACTACTGGTAGACAAGTTTATTTTGAAACTAACATGCACCTGGGACTGGTGTCTAATAATTATAAAGAGAATAAAACCGAACTAGCAATCAAACTAGGCAAGTATACCTATCGAATTGTAGCTAGGGGACACAAGTGTCGTATTAAAATATGGGAATTGTTGAGAAATCTTACTCTCACGAAGACTATTATCTTATCGAAGGATTGTTTTAGGGTTTGTTAAAAGAAAACTAATTGCGATTAAGAAAAGAAATATTGCGCTAAAAAGAGAACTACTTACAGTTCATAAAGAGCTACTAAAAATGATTACAACGAGGGGTTGAAATGATGAAATAGAAAAGCACTCGATCGAGAATCACCTTGGCAAAAGTTTATTAAAGACGCGATAATAAACCTAAGCTTAATAGGGTAAAGGTACTTGACTGTGGAGGTTCCTAAAGCTTGAACACGCTTCTCTTGAAGTCTCGCCCACCTGAGTTTAGGAAGGTCCGACCGAATTCTCGTCAAAATCGGAGACCTAAAGCTCGCTTTATGCTGTGAACCTCGTTATTGGATTCCACTCCAATCCGGGAGATTTAACGTCTGCCTCTCTCGAGGGGTGCATGTAACTCTCTTTCCTCTTGAGTGTTCACTCAGAACTACGAGCCTCTCGGCTAGCTAGGACTGAACACAAAGATGGAAATTATATATCGATTATATAACTCCAAACAAGAATTATCAAGAGTAAATCGAAGGCCTGAATCCAAAAAAGAAAAAATAAACTTAAAGCATCATAACTTAATCAACTCGAACCTCGGATCATCAAGATCGAGTACACGGAGGATTAGTTAATCATGGAGAAGTGAAGGAAGAGAGATGGGTAGAAGAACATTATGAAAACAAAGAAGAAAAAGGGGCACATTATATTAATGCTAAAAGAGAACTTCAACTTGAAAATAAAAGATTACAATTGCATGGAAATGAAACCTAAGCTAGCATTAATATTAAGCTAATAAAACAATTACAAAAGCTATTACAAAAGGGGTACACTAAACTAGAATTAAGAAAAACTTAAAATTAGAAAGGGAGAGAGGAAGAACAATAAAAAAACTTCAAGAAATAAAAGGGTAGCACCTCCCCTCTCAACCTACTTCTTGCTAGACACAAGGGGAGCCACTGAATTACAGAATTTTTCTCTGGGTCGGTCACGCCCCCTATCATACCCAGGGAGGGAGTATCAGGGGGGCTTATCAGGTACAGGGTTGACCTCAGGTGCTGGATTCTGGCAGGAATGATGATTACTTCTGTACGTTGGTGGATACGCCCAAGGAAATGCCCGTGTAGGGGGGGGGAGTGTAAGGCACGTCACGTCAAAATCATTGGTCAGAAATCTATCAGTCGTCGGAAAAGGTGCTACATGCCCTAGGGCTACGCCCATGTAGGGGGCGTATCACGTACGGGTTGACGTGCAAGAACGAAAAAGCTTTAAATGCGGCCTGCAGGTTTCGGGATGAGGGTGACACGCCTAGAGACATGCCCAGGGAGGGCGTGTAAGTGAGGCATGTCAGGTACTTTTCTCAGGATTTGTGTTCTGGCATCAAACTTCCTCGGGATCGGGTTACACACCTTGTGACACGCATAGGGAGGGTGTGTCAGGGGGGCGTGTCAGGTCATTTTTGGATGAAAGCAGTGAAAACCTGCAAAAAGAGAAGAAAACATTTGTGGCAATAATATATACAAAAGGAGGTCAACATATATGCTTAAATGATATGATTCGTGTATTAAAAACCTGAAAATACCATAATAATTTAGACTACAAAACGTACTATCAAATTTCCCCAAGCTTAAGCATTGCTAGTCCCCAAGCAAAGATATTAAAACTAACTAACATAAAAAATGACTAATCAAAAAGTTCTAATTATGCTTACACAAGCACTATTTGAAATTCTAAGTAGGGAGAATGTGAAACATAAACCCAAAATAGTTACTTAGAGATGGCTTAACAATTTATAAACTTTACTAACGAAAATAAATAATCCAAAATTTTAACAAAATTCTTTAAATAAATTTAAGCAAAGTAACAAAATGAAAAAAACACATTGAGTTGTTAATAGATCCAAGAGACATATTATAACTATATCAATCAAATAACAAAAATCGAAATTTAAATCCAAAATTTTACTAATCAACTTTTGTTCTTCACTTAGCTAATAAATAAAATTCAAAAACATGAATCAAAAGGGCTTATTAGGACCGAATTGTTTAGTTTAGGATTATGATTAGGAGTGAAATTCAAAGATAAACAAGGAGGCTTTAAATCACACTAAACCAAAATAAAGTGTTTAAAAAGGTCATCATAAATAAAATATTTTTCTTTCTTTTTCTTTTCACTTTTCTTTTCTTTCCTTTTTTTTCTTTTAAAAACAAAATCCAAATAATTTTTATTTTCATTTTAAAATTGGCCAAACAAAAGTAAACACTTCTTTTGAGAATATTTTTTCAAAAAGTTCTCCAAACATATAAAAAAACAACCCTATCATAATCATGAAAATTTTTAATGAATCTCAAAAGGTTAGTGTGATTAGATAGGTTGGAACATTTTAGCTTTGGTAAAAATGAAATGATAAGTGGAGCTTCAATTGAAATCGGAAAAAAGGCTCAAAAGTGGCTAATTAGGGATAAAAATTTTTAAGGTTGGCAAAAAGGCTCAAACGAAAAAAACCGCCTAAATCATTTTCATGTTTAAATGAATACTAATTTATTTATCATGCAAATAGAAATAATAAGCGACTTGGATGAAAGATTTTTAAGAAAATAAAGAAAATAAAGAACGAAAACCATAATAAAAATACGAGAACTAGAAAACGTTTCACGTTAATGTGCTACCGTGAATTAGGAAATAGCATGACAAATATTTTACTTGCAAAACATAATTAAAAAGAATGATTAGAGAGATTATAATTAGCTAATTCGTTATATGGAATTTTGATAAAAACAAAACAAAAACAAAGTGTACTATTGAAATACCAAAATTAATTTAACCTAATAAAGTAAAAACAAATAACATAATTTTTTTTGTGTGAAATATTCTATTTCTTTGGATTATTAAAGATATTATCTTTATTTTTTATTTTTAAGATATATATATTTTTTTATTTTGATTTTTTTAAAAAAACAAAATAAAGATAAGAGAAGGAGGAAATCCTCCCCCAGGCTTAAAATGAACATTGTCCTCAATGGAGAAAGGAGAGGAAGGAGAGAGAGAAAATAAAATAGAAATGAAAGTACATAATTTAAAAACAGGTACTTCCCCGGATTTATGCATCACGAATGTTGAGTGATGCCTCTCCCCATGCTTTCTCTTTGGAAGTTCTTGAAATGTCATTATTGGACTTCATAATGGATTCAGTAGCGTTGGAACAGGCGATCGCAGAAGCTTCAACTTGTTGGAGTCGTCTGGGGCAAAAAATGTAAAATAAAGAAAATAGAAAAATAAGTTGGGTTGCCTCCAAGAGTGCCCTTTGTTTAAAACGCCGTTGAGCTCAACACAACAAAATAATATTGTCCAAAAATAATATTGTCCAAAATAATAATTAAAGTTTTCACAAAAATAAAAAAGTATTTAGTTAAAGTTCGTGTAGAAGAAACTTAATATTTTTCGGACTGACATCATCATTACCAGAAAAATAGAGTTTAAGACACTGCCCATTCACTTTGAAATCACCCTTATCAGGGTGTGAAATTAATACAGTGCCATACAGAAAAACTTCTTTAACAGAAAAGGGCCCAGACCATCGTGACTTTAGTTTGTCAGGAAATAAAAGTAATCGTGAATTGTATAAAAGAACTTGGTCGCCCAGTTTAAAGGTTTTTGGGTGCCTTAAGTGTTTGTCGTGAAAATGTTTTCGTCCGCTCTTTATAAAATTTGTTATTTTCGTATGCGTAAGAGCGCCACTTGTCGAGATCGTTAAGTTGAAATATTCGAAAATTGCCGACAGAGTGGGGATCGAAATTTAAAAACCTTAAGGCCCAAAAAGCAAGGTGTTCTAATTCTACGGGTATATGGCATGATTTTTTATAAACCTACAAATACGGCGTACATCCGATGGCGGTTTGGTACGTTGTTCGGTAGGCCCATAGAGCATCGTCTAATTTGGTTGACCAGTCTTTTCTATATGTGGAAACAATGTTTTATAAAATTCTTTTAAGCTCTATGTTCACTACTTTGACTTGTCTGTTAGTTTCGGGGGGGTAGGCAGTTGAAATCTTATGTGTAACACCGTATTTTATAAGAGTTTTGGAAAACCGTGTGTTATAAAAATGTGAACCCCTATCGCTAATGATGGCTCGCGGCGTACCGAATCGAGAAAATAATTTTTTTCAAAAACGTAATTATGACTCAGGCGTCGTTAGTAGGAAGAGCTTGGGCTTCAACCCATCTTGAAACATTATCTACATCAACTAAAATAAACTTGTTCCCGAAGCTAGAAGGAAGAGGGCCAACAAAATCAATTCCCCAGAGGTCGAAAACTTCTGGAAGTATTTATATATTCATTTTCCTAGTACGGCTCCCACTGCGAAACTACTCGCATCGCACATAATTTCAAAGGGAAGGTCCAACACTGGAGCTATCATAATATGGGCATTAATTAACTTTTCTTTTATTAATTCATAGGCAGATAGACAAAGGTCATCAAAAATAAACGGGGCATCTTTTTCTAGAAGATGAGAAAGGGGTTTGGTGATTTTGGAGAAGTATTTTATGAAGCGGCGGTAGAATCCAGCATGTCCTAGGAAACTTCTTATAGCTTTGACATTCGTAGGCGGCGGCAGCTTCTCTATGACTTCAATCTTAGCTATGTCTACTTAAATTCCTCTCGCAGAAATCTTATGACCCAAAACTAACCCCTCCCTCACCATAAAATTGCATTTTTCCCAATTTAGGGCGAGGTTAGTTTATTCGCATCTTTCTAAGACTTTTTCTAAGTTTTCTAAACAACTGTCAAAAGCATCGCCGAACACGGAGAAATCATCCATAAACACCTCCATTATGCTTTCTACGTACTTGTCAAAGATAACGAGCATACATTGCTGGAATGTAGTTGGCGTATTGCATAATCCAAACGACATTCTTTAGTTAGAGAAGGTGTCGAAGGGACAAGTAAACGTAGTTTTCTCTTAGTCCTCGGGAGAGATGGGGATTTGAAAGTACCCTGCGAGACCATCGAGTAGACAATAAATGCTATGGCCGGATAATCGCTCTAAAATTTGATCAATGAACTGCATGGGTAAGTGGTCCTTGCGGGTGGCATCATTTAACTTACGATAGTTAATACACATTTGCCACCCCGTCACCATCTGTGTCGGGATTAAATTATTATTTTCAATACTAATTACAATTATCCCTCCCTTTTTTTGCACTACCTGGACAGGGCTAACCCACTTACTATCTGAAATAGGATTGATAATTCATACGTCTATGAGTTTCGTATTCTCGCCTTTTACGACTTCTTTCATGTTCAGATTTATACGGCGCTGAGGTTGGATGGAGTTACGCGAATTATCTTCCATTAAGATTTTGTGGGTGCAAAAAGATGGGCTTATGCCCTTGATATCAGATATCTACCAAGCGATGGCTCGGCGATGTTTTCATAAAATTAGAAGGATTTTATCATTTTGCACTTCAGTTAGGTAGGCCGAAACTATTACTGGTAGTTTAGAATCCTTTTCTAAGAAGGCATACTTATGATGTTCAGGCAGTTCTTTTAATTCTAGGGTAGGGGGTTTTTCATATGATAATTTGGAAGTTTTTTCTTTTCCAAAAATAATATATTCATAGACTTTTATCTTATACGGAAAATTGGAGGGGACTAAATCAATGGCCATGGCGGTTTCTTGCAAACTTTTAGTAGCAAAAGTTGAGGAAGAATAAAAATCAAAAAATTCATCTTCAGAAATGTTATAGGAAGATTTATCACTTAAGGTATCTAAAAAAAAATAGGAGTCGTCATTCTCTAGGGTGTTCTTCATCGAAGGGGTGATAGAGAAAGTGACTTCATCGTCTCCTACTCAAAGGAAGAGCTTGCCTTTTCTTACGTCAATGATAGCTCAAGAGGTGGCAAAGAATGGGTTGGCTAAGTATCAGGGGAACCTCAACATCTTCTTCGATGTCCAATATGAAGAAATCCACCGGGAAGATGAATTTGTAGACTTTGACTAGAACATCCTCCACTATTCCTAACGGGTACTTAACATATCTATTAGCGAGTTGGATACTCAAACGCGTGGGGTGAGGCTACCAATTCCTAACTTCTTGAATAACAAGAAGGGCATTAGGTTGATACTTGCACCTAATTCGGCCAATGCATGCTTGACAAAGAGATCACCAAAGACACGCGGAATAGAAAAACTACCCGGATCACTGATCTTCGTGGCAAACCATTTGTCAAGACCGTAGAGCACTCGACATTTAGTGTGATGTGCGATAAGTTCTCTAACTTCTTCTTGTTAGTAAGGAGGTCCTTTAGGTACTTAGTGTACTTCAGCATCTGGGTAATCGCTTCATGGAAGGGTAGATTTATGTGGATTTTCTTAAACATTTCTAAGAAGCTGGTATACTGATCATCCTGACATTTCTTGTTAAGTTGGGAAGGGTATGGTGGAGTTGGATCATTTTTAAAAATGGGTGGTGGAGCGAGATCTTTTTCTAAAGAAGAGAGCAGAGTGATAACTTCTTTTTCAATAGATGGTATAATATTGAAAACGGGGGGCGGAGCTTGCCTCGGGCTCTTCTCTAACCATACCAGAAACTTGCTTCCCACTTCGTAGAGTTATTTCTTTCGCTTGCTCTATCGAGTTGGGCTCAGTATTGGCAGGAAGAGACAAAGCGGGTCTCTCAGATATAATTTTAGCTAGTTGTCCTACTTGATTCTCTAGACTTTTTACGGTTCCAGCTAGGCTTCTTATAGTCGCGTCATTAACATTCATATATTTTGAAAACATTTCCTCCATGCTTGGAGGTTTTTGATAATTTTGAAGAGGTGGAGGTGGTGCAGAAAAAATCTTTTTGTGGTGGCAGGCGCATCGCGTTCAAAGGGTTACTCCACGAGAAATTTGGGTGGTTTCGTAAAGCGGGATTATAACTATTCGAAAAAGCGAAACTCGGCACAGGAAAATTTGCAGCAGAAAAATTATTAAAAGCATTTCTAGGCATATTGTTAACATAATCTAATTATTTGGGGGCAGCAGTTGCATATTCCCAAACCTGAGGGGCGAAGGCAGCAGTCATCTCCATTATCTTTTTACTTAATACTTCCACATGCAAATCTAGCTGGGAGACGTTATCTACTTCAAAGATACCTGCAGGTTTATTTGGGTGGGACCTAGTCACATTCCACTAATATGTGTTCATGGCCATGTCCTCGAAAAGCTAGAGAGCTGCTTCTGTGTTTTTGTGGTTTAAGGTACCACCGGAAGCTGCGTCTACCATTTGCTTTGTGCTTTGATTTAGCCCGTTGTAAAATGTCTGCACTAGTAACCATATAGGCAGCGCATGGTGGGGGCATCGTATTAAGAGTTCTTTAAATCCTTCCTAGGTTTCATACAAGGTTTCAGAATTATTTGTCCAAAGGCAGAAATATCGTTCCTAAGTATTGCAGTTTTTAGCTGGCGGAAAATACTTCGCTAGAAATTTTTTAGTTAGTGATTCTAGGTGGTGATGTTATTTTTTGTTAGATTGTTCAACTATTGCTTAGCCTTGATTCTTAGGGAGAAAGGAAGAGTCATTGCCTAATAACATCATTTATAATACCATTGATTTTAAAGGTGTCACAAATCTCAAGAAGCTAGCAATCTGCGCATTCGGGTCTTCATCTTGAAGTCCGTCATATTGCACATACTGCTGCACCATTTGAAATATGCTAGGTTTTAGTTCAAAGTTATTATTAGCTATAATAGGGCGAACTATACTTGATTTTGTACCCTCTAGATTCGGCCATGCATAATAGGACATATGCCTATGCAGGGCTTCCTCTATGATGGGTGCTTCCATTCTTAAGGTAGAAATAGACTCGGAATCCTCAATACGTTATTGGAGAGTAGGACCTTGAAATAGCGATCTTCTCCAAAGAGTACGCTCAATTTTGTTGTCCAAGTTCAAAATATCCGACAGATTTCCTGTAAGACCCCCTTTTTTTTTTCTTTTTAGACACCGGGGTCTTAGGCCCAGAGTCGCCGCCTTGCGGTAATACCTTCGCACTCGGGAAGGTTGATTACTACAAGACGCCAACTCTGCCGGCCAATCTCGATCATAACTGTAGCATAAGAAGAGATGCAAGTCCACAGAAATCACGTATATAGAAATAAACTCCACGAAGGGAGTGTCCACAGATAGTACATATAATAAAATCTCAGGCTTATGCCCGATACATCAAATCCTCACTACAATTCTCTCATCGCGGAAGCAAACTAATACAACTACTATAGTTCGGGACTCACTGTCCCTGCTGTCTAGATGCCAGTGCTAGACTGTCCGATCTCCAAGCGTGCCGACCTCCGGGGCTGCTCCTCCATGCTGGGCTCCGTGGTCCCCTAGATGATGTGGTTCGAAAACTGTTAGTCTAAAATACTAAGTCCTATCGTCCCCCACCCCTTCCCCATGGCTCCTAAGCACGAGCGGGGAGAAGGAAAGGGAAGGACATGAAGGTGGAGAATAGTCAAATTCTAGATGGCAGCGGAACTAAACTAACAGTGTACGCATGATAATAATTATACGAAATTAAATAAGTAACCTTAACTTATGTGGGTACACATAAGCTATGGGATCTTTTGCAGGGCTCCTATCGTATAAAAAGTCCCATACCAATTTATACGATAGGGTGTCGGTTCTATTAGCAGGCTTATAGTATTGAAAGAAAACCTTGACTTATAAGCATGCTCACACGGACTTATAGGCCAAGGGGTCGTTTTGCAAGGCCTAATGTATAGAGCGTCCCATACCGCTTATACATTAGGTGTCAGGTTTTATGCAATGGTTATGCTATGAAATACAATTATGCTATGATGTGAACATGCAAGTGCAACTCACCCACTCGACTCTATGTACACAGACCTTTAGTTCCCCCTTTCGGAGCGTTACCTCCCAGGATACCTCCGTAGTGGCAGACGGAAGCGGTGGGTTGGGCCTCGCCCACCTCTAAACCAGTAAAGAACTACCGGTCAGACCTATCGTACGCCTCAACGCTTGGTGCACTAAGCGGATGCCTGCGTACTCTTGCCGGCTGGCGCACCGGACTTCTGTTGGCGAAGTGCTCACCACACTTGTCGAGCCAACGATATTGGTGTCGGTGCATCGAACTCCCCAATATCGAAGACCCACCACCTTAAACCTTTTATGCACATGCAATAGTTATGAGTCAAACAACCAACTGAGCCGAAGCTCACCGGACAATCCCGTCCATCATAATCTCCAACGAGCCAAAGCTCCCCGGACTATCCCGTCCGTCACAATCTACCACCGAGCCAAAGCTCCCGGACTATCCCGTCCGTCATAACCGTCCACCGAGCCCAAGCTCACCGGACAATCCCGTCCGTCATAATCTACTACCGGACCAAAGCTCCTTGGACTATCATACCCAAAAACTACCAGGCTTATTGCCCCAGTAACCCTACTATCTCCCCGAGACATCGAGGTGTGAGAATGTGAAACCCTACATTTACTAATTGCTCTTCATTTTATTCTTTTGCCCACGACTTAGGTTTAGCCCAGGACTGCCCCGGTATACCCGGTGAAGGGTCTCAAAGGGCACTAGGAACTACGATGGTAGCAATAGCCCAAAGTTCCCTTTCGTAAGGCACTTATTGTTATTGGTTGATTCCCTTACCCATTCCTGTGTCATTATTATGCTATATCTATACTAGGGTGATTTTGACCTTCCACTCCACGGGTTAGAGACGATCTTTCGTCGATCCCGAGCACCATCTAACATTTAGCCAAATCCAACCCTCTATTCTTCCTACCTCCAAGGATGAACTCATTCTGGTTTATCCAAATCTACAATCACTAATCCCGACTCATGTGCCCACTTTGTACCCCAACATATTTTCTGCAGAATTACTATATGCAGACCACTAGGTTAAATGTCATGTAAAATGGGAGGTACATCAAATAATCATCCAATACTCCTATAATAATTATTGAGGGGCTATTAGACCTTTGTTGCCCAAATCCAGAGATTCATAATTTTCCATTTTTATCTGATAATTATTAAATTAGTATAGTGGCCAAAAATTCCAAAATTGAACATGAAGTACCAATTTAGACAATGTAATATTCTCCAAATTTTATGTTATATTCAATATAAATATTTAACTTGAAATCCAAAATCTCTTAATTTTTCAGCAAGGTTTAGGCCACTAACTTTAATTTTAAATATATCTCACAATACTTCATTTAAATAGATAAGTAGGGCAAAAATTACTTCCAAAAATCATATAAAATTCAAGCATGATTATTAGGTCATATAAATGTTTTGAGTAAATCTCATAATTTATTAATCAGTAAAATAGCCTTAACCAAATTATTGAGAAATTATCTATTTACTAGCTTTGTAAAGTAAGTAACATAAAGATGTATCCAAAAATTCCCATAAAATTTAAATATGATTATGAGGGTTTAAAAATCTTACTTCCAATATTCATGACCTAACAATGGACAGTGGGACCACAAGTACATAAGATTAATTAGGGCAATCAATATGTTATAAAGGAAGTACTACAATTATTGATCCAAAAAAATTCCAATTAAATTACCAGAGATTACTATAACCTAATGACTACTCTACCCAACTTTCATTATATTTCAAGAAGTTTACTAACATTTTCTATCATTATAATGATTGTGCCCTAACCTAGGATTAGGGTTTTGAGGGCTTCACCCTTTCCAAAATGCCTTAAGATTTTCACCAGAGGGTTTTAACTACCCTATAATCCTTCCTACAAAATTTCTTGACCATCCAAACTGTTTGGCCACATGTCCTTCACAGGTATAAATCCCTTCCTTAGGGTTTGACCTAGTAGATCCTAGGCCAAATCAGTTACAAACTACCCCATATTTCATGGTAAGGTAAAAAATAGTCATACCAAGTCAGTGGCCCAAATTTGAACCACCGTTGAGGTGATTGGACACTCTAAGCCAAAACAACCTTTTTGACCAAAATACCCCTTTTTAAGCAAGGCTAGGGTTGGCAAGATTTCAGTTCAAATATATCCAAAATTAATGAAATTTAAACAGAGCTTTATAATTACCCCCTAAACCTCCCACAAAATTTGGATGAGTTTGGAGTTCATTTAACCCTTAAATTAATTTACCCTAGATAAATTAAATTATTTACAAAAATTAGAAACATTTTTCCCAAAAAATCCCCATTTGGGGTAGCTTCTAGATATATCCAATAATGCCTCCCTGCCAAAATTTCAAGTCATTTGGACTAAATATGGGGAGTGGGCACTTAATTTAATGACTGGCTAGCCCTTTGCATAGATCCCACAAAAGATGTGCCCTGATCAAACCAGGCACCCAAATTGGTTCAAA